>OX377206.1:29354594-29500497 GCA_947396885.1 Heligmosomoides polygyrus polygyrus
ATATGGGAGAGAAAAAATGTTACCTACTGTAATCGGTTTGGATTCTTAGAAGGAAGGTTCATCGATACCGCCACTCTCACAGCGATAACTGACTGGACAAAAGCTTTAGAGGAAAAGAAGCGTACGAATGTTATATATTTCGACTTTTCTAAGGCCTTTGATAGAGTTCCATTGATCAAACATCTACAAAAACTGAAAATTGTGGGAACTCACCACATGGTAGTGAACTGGATAAGAGATTCTCTTTCAAAAGGACATACCAAGTCAAAGCATAGGAACAGTATTCCACTGTCTTTAGAACCTTCAACGGTGTAACAACAAGGAGGAGTACTTCTCCCTTGTTGTTTCTGATGTACACCTTCGAACTGCCACAATCGGTTTCAAAGTTCGGAGTCCTCTGCAACATGTACGCCGACGACATTATGACTTACAATACCGTTGAGAAAACAGATGATAGAGTTTCTATTCAAGCATCGGTGAGCTATATAGATTCCTGGGCTAAAAATGGGAACTGCCTTTGGCAGCAGAAAAATCTCATTGTTTCTTTATTCGAGCAAATCGCGCCGGTGGCAACCCTGCATATAAACTGAGGAGTGTCACTTTGCAGTCAATAAATGAAGTTCGTGACCTAGCTTTCTTGAGATCTAGGGATTTGAAGTTTGACCTACTCTACAAAGCATTGGTTAAAAAGCTAACTATTGCATATACAACCTTTTAAAGGTATTGAGAAGCAGAGATCCTCATATTCTTCTTCGAGCAAATAAGACATGTGTAAAGCCCATCATAGAGTGCGAAACCACCATCTTCGACCCTTTAAATAAAAAATCATCAGGCTTCTGAAGAGCGTTCAAAACAGCTTTACTCGTAAGCTTATGATGAGATGTTACGGCATCAACTACTACCAGATACCAAATAGCGCTGAGAGAGTCAAAATGATGTTGTACTTACCAAGTCTTTACAGTAGAAGGAAAAGATTCGACCTTCTTATGTTTTCGAAATACTCATAGGAAAGGTTTCGATTAACCAACTCTGCTTTTTCGGTTCATCTTTGACAAGAAATAAAAGGGGCAAACTTAGACTCTATGTTGTGGTTGTAAACTCGCGAGCCAGAACAACTTTCTTTACCTACAGGAGCATAAATAAATGCAGCCTTATTTTGAATGCAAATCAACATGCTTTGGGTCTATGTATCTCTACGTGGTTTCAAGAATCAACTGTTGTGTTTGTAATTAACTTCATCGGATGTTTTTTGTACTCTTTCTATTGTACTTTATTGTCATGCCTTGAATGTTGTTTTTAACCATGTATTTCTACGTGTGGCTACGGCCCATGTCTTGAATAAATAAATAAATAAATAAAAAATTTTTCTACCCCTTCTCGACCTCGGCCAATGAGCTAGGAGTTGCGAAGACGTAATACTACCCATGACAATCGCGTACTCAGGGGAGCGTACACTCATGTCACGCAGAATCATCGTGAGCAACTTGTGAAACTTTTTTTGAAAGCTTGACTTTCCTTTTTTCTGCACTACATCCTCAATAAAAGTCTTTTAAATGTTCGACTCATCAGACGAGTTTCAAGACCAACGTGCCGACGTCCTGTGATACATTAGAATGTAACGGCGGCTGACCCGCTGGAACTACAGTAGCTACCTTCCCGTCTTCACCAGTATTTCTAGTGGTACATCCCCGACGGGCTAGTAATTTTCACATAAGGAGCCTTCGTGGCTTCCTTCCCAAAAGAAAAAACTGAAGTACATTTCAAGAGGCCTTCGCACGCAGTTGGTGAAATGTAATAGAGTAAGCTAACAACAACATGACGAATTGAGGTTCGCTGAATGCCGTCGTAGTGGACACTGTTGGCCTCACCTCGTCAAAACTTCGTTTCCTAGTAAGTGAGTTTTCTAAGCCAAACGAGCGAGAAAATGATGTTTATTGTCTTCTATTTTTTTCCTTCGGGCGCGTGTAGCGCAGTCGGAGGAGGCGCGACTGTCGCGTGCACCCGATACCAGGTTCCTGGTTCGGATTTGCCGCCCAGGCCAACCAAGCCTTCCATCCTTCCGGGGTCGGTGAATTGGTACCAGATTTGTCTGGGAAGGATAAAGCGCTGACTTGTTCATCGGCTGGCCACCGCAAGTCATTGTATGGCCAAATAAATTCATTCAAATCGCCTCCACGACATCCTGTAGAAGTAGAATGCGCTGGCGCATCCCAGAAAGGATTGAGTAACGCCGTCCTTTATCCTTTATCCTTTATTTATTTTTTTCCTTCATTAGCCTATTCAATTTGTGTCTCATTTATTTGCGTCCTGTTCGTTTTCTGAAGCACTCAGCGTTGCCCCTGTTGGCATCACATGATGCTTAGCCAATTTCACGTAGACAACGCAATTAAGCGCTCACGTTAAGAAATCTGAAGAGGAAATATTACTGAAGCAAAGGGTGGAACAATTAAATGCGAAGACATGAATGAAGTCTTTGCTGGTTTAGAAACAATACTAGAAAAGCTGTAGGGAAAGAAAAACAAGAAAAGCAGATCATGCTACAAATCTCTACTTACTACTTTGTTTTACAGTTGTTATTATATATGGACTTTCCGGTCGCGTGGAGCGCAGTCGGAGAGCTGTCGACTGCCAAGTGCACCTTGGTTCGTATTTCCTGCACAGACCAAACAACCTTCCATCTCTCCGGCGTAGATGAATTTGTACCAAACTTGTCTGTGAAGGATAAAGGGCTGACTCGTTCATCGGCTCGCCACCGCAAGTCATTGCAGGAGCCAAATACCCATTCAAGATCGCCTGCATGATATCCCGTAGAAATAGAATCCACAAGCGATCGAGTAGCACCGTCCTTTATCCTTATCCTTTTACGGACTTTCACGTCGTCACCAAAAAAGGTCGTGAAATGGAGTTCACGAATGAGTGCAGCTCTAAGAAATGTGTTTTACCCCACATCAGGTGTTGTGAACTTCGTTAGTTTGTGAAATAAATCAAGTGTGATAAAAACATGTGAAATCCTCGTGACCACCCAAATTTGAGAGCTAGTGCACATTGTTTCCTCTAAGGATTACGTATGTTCTACCTCGGCATTTCTTCGCGTGTAGCGCACTCGGAGTAGGCGCCGACGGTCGCATGCACCCGATACCAAGTTCCTGGTTCGAATTTTCCGCCCAGGCCAATCAAGCCTTCCATACCTCCGGGGTCGGTGAATTGGTTCCAGACTTGTCTGGGAAAGATAAAGCTCTGACTTGTTCATCGGCTGGCCTCCGCAAGTCATTGTATGGCCAAATACGTATTCATATCCACGACATCCCGTAGAAGTAGAATGCGCTGGCGCAACCAAAAAGTGACTGAGTAACGCCGTCTTTTATCCTTTTTACCTCGGCGACGCTGTTGTTGGCGAGTGTTGAGCGGGTGCCACGCTGTGCGTAGCAGCCCCTGGCCTAAGCGCAGCACCTGCACCGGTTGTTGGATTCGGCTTCCTGGCTTAGATTTCGATTACCATGTAATTTAGAAAGCGATTACCAGCAACTTCGACCTCCGATGGTCGATCGGAACAACGGAAAATGTACGATCCACTTACCGCTGCAGGATATCCGAGGAAGCACAGCGTATAATTTCTTCTCATTTATTCCATTTCACTCGAGGGTGGTGCACCCCAAAACGAAAAGAGCTGCAGCTTATGTAAACCACTCCTGCGAGTCAGGTGCTTAAAACTGGGAACAAGACAAGAAAATAACGAACGAAAAAGCCTAAGGCGATTTGCCGCTACGGCACAATATCCACTGTAATCAACGTGAGAAGTCTAACAGTAGAATAGAACAGGCCAACAAAATAAAACAGCTGTTAAACCAGTTAGAAGCTAATCTCGGAGCAACTTCACTCGTAAATCCGAAAACGTTACGGGAGGAGGGATGATCGAAAAAACGAATGGATAGAACTCTAGCATGATGGAAAAAAGAACCGGAGAGCAGGAAAAGAAACTGCGATGATGACGACGACAAGGAAGAAAAAGCGACACATAATGACTGATAAAGACAGAATTTGCGCAAAGATCAACGGACGGTGGATGCTGTAGACGAAAATGCTCGCAAAGCTGTATAATGAATGAACGACAAGAACAGTTCTGATAGCAGCCATGACAATTGGCGGTAATGATCGCCGCAGCAGATCAGCCAGTATTAGAGGAAAGAATGGGGTTGGAAAGCGGACGACGTTACGGACAACCGAGGATAGGTACGTAGAGTGAGGATCATACAACAGGAGTTACAGCTTTCTTCAACGCAAAAACAAAACAGGACAAAATACAAATCACATCTCGCCCTCATCGGCCAAAACTTCTTCAATCGGTCTGCCTTCCTCCTTCGCGCGAAGGTAGGTCTGGTAGTGCGGAGATTCCTGAAAACGAATCATGCGACCGGAAATTCACTTTTTCACGCTATTGATCGATTTCTTCTGTATGAGGGTATTGTTCGGGACAGCTGAAACACAGTGGAAATAGGATCATTGTATGTGCTCAAATCGTACCAGGTCAGAATTCCTCGTTATCTTGTAGGAAATTCCAGGTATGGGTGGAAAATAGATCCTCTACGACTGCTTAAAAAGAAAAACGCGCCAACTTTTCTGTCATCTGACTCGCAACAAGTTGCCAGTAAAAACGCCAACAAAACTGCGTGGTAGAGAGAGTCAACGATTGACGTGAGTGTTATGAGCGCCGGAAAAGTTTCTCATATTTGGAGTGAATCAATATTATTGACGTTTGTCTGGTATCGATCATTTGCTACGGAATTGCCTAAAGAGTACAAATGCATCCTGGCTCCACCCCGAAGATCGGGGCTCCTAATTTATTTGATCGAAGGACTGGCAAAAGATATATCGTTGGCCGCAATTTGAAATTTGGACGATCTTACTACGCCTTCCGATATTACCGAAATTCAGGCGAATACGTCAAGCCACACTGTAGTTGCATGCCTGTGAACAATAAGGTATTGAAATCAATTAGATGGAAGAATACCTTGAAAATTCTCATCTTCCTTTGAATGGACCGAGCGTTCTCCTTGTATACATTCCTTGGATCAGCCACCATAGCCTAAAACGGATGTTCTGCAGAACTTCAGCATACCTTATGAATGTAAGGGCCATCAGTCGAGTGAAAGCCGTTTCTAATTTTTCTTCATTCACAGCTTATCGCTTACAGCGTAGTCTTCCCCATGTGAGTCCAACAACCCTGAACAGAAGATGATGTCCTTCGGAAGCAGCTTGTAGAGTCGTTCACGATTTGAGGGTGTCTAAAAGAATAAAGTTGACGAAACGAAAACGCAGGCTGTACTTAAGCGACTGTTCGACTTTAATTGACCCTTTAAAATATTGCTCTTGGTAATTAATGCTTGTTAGGAGGATTCTGGAACTTTCTCTATTCAACATAAACCAATGGCGCGTTTTATGTCGGACTCGCATTTCCTTGGTTGCCCTTCTAAACATAACTCATCAGCAACAGTGTAAGGCCTTGTTTAGTGTGCGCGCGACGCGCGACGCGATGCCATGTGTAGCGGCCGAATTGATCAATCGCCTCGCTCAATCAATTTGGCCACTACGCATGCATCGCGTCGCGCGTCGCGCGCACACTAAACAAGGCCTAATAGTTGCATAGATCTTATAAGCTTATGAAGCAAAAATTGCCCAGTTGATGGACGCTCGTAGTGAAAACTTGGGTATGATGTTTGAAAATGCCTGCACAACGGCTTAGCGGCCGCCAAACGTCTGGCTGGATCCTAGAATAAATAACACCTAGACCGTTTTTTTTTCCTTCGGCCTTCTTACAGCGGTTCTAGTAGTATAGCATAAGGATATTTTAGTACAGCGGAATCTAGTAGGACAGAGTCTTCAAAACTGCTCCTATAAAGGCTGTCTACCCTCCATCGCATATACACGATTTTTACTCCAAAGTACCCGTTCTCTATGTGGTGAAAAGCATACCGTGAGAATACTTATCCGAAGTGCTTAATCTGCAGAAACCTAGACGAAATCAATCGTTACTGGTCGATCGATCGACTTGATCTCCAACGGCAAAAATGCTAATCGGGTTTCTGTAGTTCTCCCTACAAACGGAGACAAGGAGTTATAGTCAAGCATATGCATGCTCGTTGTACGAAGCCTTTAAAAGGTCTTCCGAAAATCCAACGCATACTTCGCAAAGTCTGGTCTGTGTTACGTTTTCTGAATCCAGGCACACGTTAGACGATACTGAGAGAGCATACTGGTCCCCACCTTGCTACCCCTTTAATGGTCCATGTAGCATAATATCTGTTACACACATGGTGAGTCCCTATCTTCTGCACCCAGAAAAAAAAATGGCACGACGTATGTGACACGTCTTCGGAGTCCCGACACATGTTGGACGGAAGAAGACGCTGGTCCTCCTTACTATCCCCTTAGAGGTCACCCCTTTGCTGCCTCCCCTTAGCATTCCCCATTTACCAGTTTCCCTTCAATGGTCCTTCTTTCTGGTCCCCCTTCCTCTTCTGAATCCCGACACACGTTGGACGACGTCTTCGACACGTCTTCTGAAACTCCGCGCTCGGCGCTTGATCCTCCATGACGCGTTGGCCGCTCAGCATATCGGAAATTTGAGTGATCCACCGCCAATTTCGCTGTTCTTTACCATCGCCATCAAGCCATCGAAAAGTACAGCAATTACGGAGCCAGCGTGGTTCAAAAATACATTCGCATGTAGACTGTCATTATTCAGCCCTCCGTACGAAATCTGGAGCATTTATTTTTCACTGAAATTTAACGGGTGACGGACAAAGGATCCTTGTGAGTCATTGTGAAGCCAGCTGCTAATATTCGGATCGCGGTTTGCCTACCAGTAAACGAACAAAGTCCTTTTTTATACGCTATTAAGCTGTTCGTATTTAGAGACCCTCATTTGGGCGTATCGTCGTTATGTCTGCTCAAATCACTAACACACAGTCGAAGGGTCGAGAGGTATGAAATGTGTGTAAAATATAGAAGCAGTTAAATTTGAAACACGTGCTCTGTAAGGGTTTAAATCTTTATGCATAAGTAACGCATCTCGCCCCTTTAACGTTCGCCGTGCAAAAATTAAATTCAGATTAACTGGTCCAATGTGACGTCTCTTTCGTCACCCATGACATAAGGCATTCTAGAATTTTAGAACCTCAAGAATACAATGCATTAAAAATGTGTTTCAAAGTGCTAGAGACTTTTTAGGTGACCTTGGTATACAAGTGTTCCTAAGCATTTAACGAAGCATAGAAAAAGTTCCAGAATACTCAACGAGCTCTTTGGCTGAGTCTGAGTCCACCGCTAGGATTGTACAACTACTGCTACTACTACCACTACTACAACAACACAACTAGAGAGCACTCGCAAATACGTACACAACCGGCAGCCCGAGTTGCTACCGTCATCTATCATGAGCTACCATAGTGAAACTCGCTCAAAATAAGCTGTTCCGTATACCAATTAGTCTTTCCTAGGTTCACCACAACGAAAGAAAAGAAAGCTCGTAGCAAATGCTACTCATGGACGGAGTGGTGCATAAATGCCCACTGACCAGAGCGATAGCCAAGCGGTTTGCCTAAGTGAATGCGGAGTCACGAAAAGGTCGGCAACATTTCGGGCAGCTGTTTGTTCCATAAAAGCGAGTTAGACAGTATAAGAGAATGCCCGAAGAAGAAAAAAAATGCACGGGGTGCAGGAATTGCCGTTCACAAACCGTAGGCCTTGAGAAGTGTAGTTCAAGAGGGAGTGGGGTGATGTGAATCTTATGCTCGATTGTCTCCGTCTTCCTCTCGGCTAGCTGAGCGAGTTGGTGGTCGATCGTCACCTTCTGCACACAAAAAGCACGACTAACTATAGTAACTATTAAACTGAAGCACAACACATCAACATGATCACAATGTAAATCTAAGGAAAATATGGTATGAACAACAGGGTGATGAAAGGAAAACGAATCGAAAACCGTGAAGTTCCCCGTTCTTCATAGAAGTCACCAAGGCTCGTGACATGACTGGTTGCGAGCAAGAGAAAATAAGCACCACTCAGGGCGGGTTTGGCAGCCAATGCCCACTATTTGATCTACCGTGGCGTCACAACGCTAGTAGTGTGCGCGGTGACGCCAGCTGCATTGGCAGGCTGCACGAATTGCGTATTTTACCTACCGGCATGTAAAGTTGCCAACGGACCAACGGACAGACTAGCTTAGGCCTATGTTATACTTCGGCGACGCGTCGGCGCCGTCGTGTTGCGCCGGCTGCTACGCACTGCGTAGCAACCCTTGTAACACTGCCGCCTACGTCGCCGACAACACCGTCGCCGAAGTATAACAAAGACCTTAGGCTGGTGGCAGGCTCCCATGTTCCCCAAAAGCCGATAAGACCTAAGGGATGGGGGGGGGGGGGAAGGGGGAGAAGGGCAGACATTAAGTCAAAGCGACGTTATGTCATAGTCGCGTTAACAGCAATGAGTACGCGTAATTATAAGTAAGTTGTTCTGGGGTCTCTTCCCCCATGTTCTCGAACGATGCCGTGCCGCCATGCGCAGTTCATGCCGTATTGGACCAATGTCCTCGAGTCACGACGTACAGCACCTTTGAAATAAAGAGAGAATACACAGCTCCCGCATCTGCGAAAGGAGAAAATCAGGGTACATTCGTGTACGCTATTACGAAAAAGCTCTTAATCCATGATTTGAACATGGTTTCAGAAAACGCAGTAATAACCGTGGACTAATTTACAATGATTCCTGACCTTGACGCGAAGCTAGCTACGCTTACAAGAAAACCCCTGGCCTAGAACCCACATCCCATCGATGGTCGCTGATTCCTCTTACATTTCTCTTATATGCACCCTGCCCGCAACCCACCATGTCAAGAAAACAACGGTATACGGCTAAATACTACGGACTAACTCACTAAAAGCAAAAACGACCATGCAATTTTGAAGACAATGGCACGGATATCCGGCTACAGGTCTGACTGTTAATGAGCTTACCACGCTTGGATCAATCTCAACAATCTCGTGCTTGGTCTTGTTCAGAGAACGTGAGACGAGTTTCTCGACGTTCTGTGCGAACTGCGTAGGGGAAGTGGGCTGTGGTGTTTCTGAAACAGAACCGATAGCAGTTTGGAGCTGAGTAGAAGTGGTGCTGCGTACCTTTCACACCGTTCACATGTGTAGCCGTGCTTGTCACTTCATGAACCTGGATTGGTGGTGACGACTTACTAGCGCCGTCCTTCTCGTTCGATTCCTTAATAGAACGATTCGTGTTGAAGACTTCGTATAGGCGAACAATAGACAAGGCCTTATTAGGACCCGAAAAATGACGATGCTATAATAAAGTGCATAACAGGGACACGTCATCAATACTATATGTAGTGTGATCACGTTGCCTCGCTTGCATAGCAATGATGCATTAGTCACTGCAAGTCGAACTCACGTAAGACTAAATTTCTTACAGACTCAAAGCTGAGATCTCATCGAGACTCAAGCCCTATGCAGCAGATGGGATGCGGTAGGCGGTGTGGTGAAGAGGGTACCAGAAGGCATGACCAGAAGGACAGTAAGATCTAATTGCAGACGAGTGCTGCTTTGTATCGAAACTGGGCAAACGAATCAATCAAAGTTACCGTCAATACTGTCACAGTGGGCACTTCGGTAGCAGGCGAAGCGTGTTTACCTTTCTTCTGCTTGCTTTTCTTGAGCGAGGGCTCTTCCTGAAATGAATCGTTGCAAACTAATGACGACATGTCAGTTCTTGACCACTTAAAACACGGCGATATTTTCAACCCGTGTCTCAGATTTACTGGTGCATGGAGATGTTCTCCACAAGATGTTACACTAGAAAGCGCCAAGTTTTCAACTACACAGAGAGAATACTTCCGAAATTGCGGTTATTGTCGCAAATTAACGAGTACGCGCACGGATCGCGGTGGCGCACCACTACAGTGCGAAAGTCACTGATATCGATCGTCCGCGCTGTCTAATCGGTACAGGTGATCCTCATACAACAACGCTGCGACAGAGACATAGGTGCGAATTACGCGGCTGGTAAAATATTAGGATTCAGTAACAGCGTCGGCCATCAACTTTTTTCCATCTCTTACACGAAAATTTTTAGCTTAGAGCGGTCCACGAGTCCGTTATGGGCCGCATTAAGGCAGTTATCCTACGAGTGCAACTGAGCGCTGATATAGGAGGTAAGATAGAAGTACGTGGTTACCATTTCGTTGTGTTTTTTCTCCTGTGATTGTTCATTGTGTTCGTAGGAGTCGTTGTGGTAAACTTCTGCGACAGTTTCCTGAATTTGTAAAACACTGGATGCAGCAGCCGCAGAGTGCAATATATTGGGCTGGAAACTAGCTATAAGTCCCTACCGTTTTTTAGACATTTTTTCTGAACATTTCAATTCGCGGAAAGCTTTTTTTTACATGAACTTATATACCGTTCAAAAGAAAATGATTCCTTCTATCAGAAAGCATGCTTCGCTTTTTTCATTTCGACCATTGTCAACTTTTAGCTCAATAAATAGGAAGGTAAAAAACCGTTTCCGTCGCCGACAGCTCCATCTCTCTGCTTAAGTTTGAGATTTTTTGGGATACACATCATTCGGAAGAGGATGGTTAGCGCTACAAGAGCAACTGTAATTTTGTGCCGTTTGAAGGCAACTCCAAACGGCACAAAATTACTATTTTTTATTAGAAAACGTGAAGAGAACGGTGAAGAATTGTGAAAAAGTGATATGGAGCAGCCAAAACATGAAAGACGGCCTTGAAACAGAAAAATACGAAACGGCGGTACAGAAACTGATTCAAATAAGTAGTGTTTTCTCGCTTTCTGAAATGATACTGCAAACCTCTACGAAGCGCTTTTTCGAAATACAAATTATTAAGAATTGAATTTTCCTGTGAATTTCGAAAATGCCGCTCAAGTTTAATTGCAACGCAATTCAACGAAAAGGTCTTTGATAAACTCCAATAAAGAAATTCAACGGAAATGCTGGTAAATTCCTTAGATTGGTGAATCAATAGTCGTTAAATGCTCAACACTGCTCCGTACTTCTATTAGCACACTGCGCTCCGATGCTTACCTGTCGACGACGTCTGTGGCTGCATAGCACTCGTTCAACACTGCCGCCGACGTCGCCGACAACAGCGTCGCCGAAGTATAACATAGGCCTTACAACAGAAAGATCCATGGGTCTCTCAAGGAAATGTCAGCCTCAGCATGAAAACAACAAGACAATGAAGACCAAAGCTACGTTTGGTAGTTGCCTGACAGCTAGATACGTTTGTCAGCACGTTACACATGGGTTCATGGTCCACCGCTCGGTCAAAGTGCTTTGGTGGACTGACGTAAGAACTAAGTTTCAAGGTGGATGTACCTGCGTCGACAAAGAAGAATGATTCGAGGATTCGTGCTTCTTCCCCTTGCCTCCCTTTTTCTTTTCACCGTCTACTTGCTGAAAATAGGAGATCATTTTTCCGTGGAAAGGTGCATATTTGATTCGAAGTAAACCTCCACTTCTTATGAAAACCTACCACAAAACCTCCGTGTGGTGAGTCGCCCAATGTAGCGGACTCGATGACATGAGCTGATTGTCCAAACATTGCATGACCGTTTGCCACGTCGACAGCCTCACTCTCACTCTTCTTGTTCTTCTTGTTCCTTCTTCCATGAGCCTGACAAATCACAACTTATAAGAAAGAATGACAACCGAGGCCTGTAGGAACCACCTCCTTGTTCATCACATGAGAGCAGTTTGACGAGGAGAGTAATTCCGAGCAAATACGGTTCCACGTCTGTTGATTACATGCACTGCTTATTCCCAATATCCAGCATTTTCCAAATTTTCCAGTCATTGAAACATTTTCGAGAGCAATGCTTTGTGTCAAAAATGAGGGAAATGCAGAGCATGGAGTAAACGTGAATTGTACGAGCCAGAATACATTATTTCCGGCTGGATATGGGGCTCGGCAAAACTTCCGGACTACTGAGGTAGTCTAATGGGTGCAAGGCTGGTTTGGTATTTCGTAAATGGAACAACCGAAAAGGTATTTATAGTGAAGTACGATCAACCATTACTTTATACTTGTAGTGTTTCCTAATAACCTTGAACAAAATAAGAGAGGGATACCTACCTCGTGAGGCTGCCCTCGATCCTTCTCATCGTCAGCGTCATTCGAGAGCACTAATTCCTGCTCACCGTTGTGGAAACCAGAATCGCTCTCGCTCGTCTTCTTCGCCTTACCGCCCTTCTTCTTCGATTGCTAAATGGGTTCAGAAAATTTCAACTGCATTAACAGAGTTTCCTTTAAGTTGAGCCAATCTCACTTTTTCATTCTCGCTCTGCGCCGCCACAGGAGCAGCTTCAAAGGTGGCAGAATAGCTGACCTCGGCCTCCTTCTCAACGCTCGACTCCTTGTCCTTCTTTTTCTTCTTCTTGTCCGTCTTAAATAGGAATTTTTAGAAGGAAGCTGATTTTCAAAAAAGCTGGTGGGAACGAACGACCGTCAGGTTGGATCCCTCCAAAACCCGACCGCATTTGTTCGCAAATTTCTTGCTTTCACTCTGAAGTCATGTTTTGAACTGAGAAACAGATGCATAGACGATATCTACCACTATTTCATTGAGCTTGCAGTAGCTAAGGGCTAGGTATTATAGGTAAACCCACATGTGTCCCAAAGATGTACTTTTACTGCTGTTAAATCAGAAATGTACACAAACGATCATGTCGTTGAACTTAAGGTATGATGTGCACCCTAAAACTACTCACAGCGAAAATTTCATGGCAATAGCAGAAATTTGAAAGAACGTTGCAGTGTTCAATATCGTAGCTCTCTGCAGCTGAGATGGTGACAACACGCAACAACATACTGGGCAATCTTCCCACTTTGCCACAGTATAGCCAGCTTTGTGCTTGCAAAAAATAATAATTTCTGATAAGAGGTAAGAGTATGTAGTGACCTCGCCCCATTTTTTATCCAATGCAGCTTATTCGCCAGGTTTCCGCCAGCAGCATGAACGCGGTACGTATCACTAAGGACGCTCCATAAGCCCTGGTTTATAGTTTCGCCGCTGCGCGGCGTGACACCATGATCGGAATAGATATCGATCAGGCGGCGCAAAGGATCGATATCGATATCTATGGCGATCGTGGCGTCGCGCCGAGTGGCGGCATAAGTATAAACTAGGGCTAAGACGTATGTCGGATAGAGGCGCTGTTTGCCTGAGGAAATGAAGCATTTTACCTGGAACCCTCGTTTCTAGAGCACATTTCTCTTGTTAATCCTGACAACGCTCAAAATTTTAGCTTGTGTTGGGAAGGTTTCAAGGCTAATGGAAAGAACTGCAGCAACTCAATACGGTCATTCTCTACTTTTCCTCGTATATTGAGTACTACGCCTTAGGTCCAACCGCCGTCTTGGAACAATGGCTGTGGTACCGTTGCCACGCACACGCATGTCCCTCTACGCTCCAGCCGCCGCTAGTACAGGAAGCTTCCAAAGCGCCCGCATTTCAGACACACACACACACACACTCCGCATCTAGTGAGGATGGAAGCGTAGTAATAATTTGCGTGTTTTCTGAATTTTTTTGAATTTTCCCAATTTTCGTAAATATTCAGGAATGAACAGTAATAATAATAATAATAATAATAATAATAATAATAATAATAATAATAATAATAATAATAATAATAATAATAATGTTAGTAATAATAATGAAGTAACATAGTACGTAGTAACAATGTTTTTTACCTGATGGTCGTCAACTTCAGCTGCAGGCTCTGTCAGTGAAGTTTGCTCCTAAAAACACCGTTTAGAGCAGCGTGTAAAATAGTGGTGAACCAAGAAGGAAGGTCAATTCAGTACGAAGTAGCGAACAACTGGTAGCACAGGAAGTGTGTTAAACGTACAACTGGTACGGTGACGAGATTCTCGCTCTCGCTGGACTTCTCTCTCTTGGCCTTTTCCTTCTTAGCAGCCTGAAACAATGGGTATGAGTCGCCTAATGGAAAGCAAGGAAATATCTGTAACTATTACAAGTTCAGCTTCCTCGGCTGCCTTCTTAGCCTCTGCAGTTGCCTTCTTGGCTTCCTCAGCAGCTTTCTTCTTTGCTTCTTCTTCCTCTCTCTTGGCCTCCTCGGCAGCCTTCTTCTTGGCTTCCTCGGCAGCCTTCTTCTTAGTCTCCTCTTCAATCTTCTTGGCCTCTTCTGCAGCCTGCTTCTTGGCCTCTTCGGCCGCCTTCTTGGCTTCCTCTGCAGCCTTCTTCTTGGCCTCCTCGGCAGCTTTCTTGGCCTCATCAGCAGCCTTTTTCTTAGCTTCTTCAGCAGCTTTCTTGGCGTCCTCAGCAGCCCTCTTCTTTGCTTCTTCGGCGGCCTTCTTCTTGGCACCTTCGGCTGCTTTCTTTCTGGCTTCTTCATCAGCGTTCTTGTCTGCAACCAATCGTTCAGCCGCCTCCTTCTGCATCTTCTCTTCCTTTCTCTTCTGCGCCTCCTGCCACTTCTGGTGATCGAACTCTTCCTGGCGTCTCTTCTCATCTTCCCTCTTCAGCCTGCGTTCTTCTCTCTGAAACAAATTCGACTTCACTGCCATTTCAGTAGTTCGGTTTTCTATTCATCAAATGGCTCCTCTGAAGCGTAAAGGAAAACTTTTAAACCTAACTTCGAACGCAACCGTTTTAGTCTAACAGAAATTCTCAATGCCCGCATTGTATGAATTGAAGGCGTATAGGTATAGTATGGTACTTACCTCAACCTCCTTTTTTATCTGTTCTAGTCTGCGAATCTCATCGTCGGATTGTTTCGAAAGCAACTTCTTCTCTCTCTTCTTCTCGGCACGGTGAGCGCGTTCTTCGTCGCTTACCTAAAAATAATGTTCGCAGGAAATGCGAGAAAACCGAAAACCTGAAAATCTGTGCAAGGAAGAATGTTAAACACTGCACATACATACATACTACCAAGAGAATTTTTAAAAGCGTTTATCACAGATACTGTGTTGCGAAAACCACTTGTCAAACAAACCTCCTTCAGTGGTGGTGCAGCAACAATGTTCAGTGCCTTTCTTTTTGCCTCAACCTCTGGACTGTAAATTAGCGAGTGCGTCCTGAAATAAGGAAGATCATAACCTTTCACATATCACAGAACAAGTAAAACCAACGGTAATGTAGAGACTACTACCGATCCTCCAATTTGATGCGCTACCGTAGTTAGCCTTTCCGTTGTACTTGGTTTACACAGTGCGTTCAAACATATAAGCATTGTTGACGCATTTCCATCACTGATGGTAAGCAAGCAAATGGTGGTTGGGAGTGCCCCCATCCTCAACGGTTCACTGTTAAGCGTACTGGAGCACTTGCACTTGCAGTCCACGAAATTCTGCAAATTTCACCTTGATACCATTTCGTCGTCGTGTCTACCTAGTCCGCACTCCCCGAATTTAGAGTGGGTGAACGAAGGCCTGTCGTATTTCATTTCCAAAGTGCGACCTTCTCATGCGAGCGACATACGACCTTCCCGACGTTACTTTTTCAAAATCGACCCTTTACCTTGATGCCATCACTTCTTCTAATCATTCTTTCACCGATTGGAATTACCTAGAGGTACCAAAAAAATGAGACATTTTCGAGACTCTTTGAAAGCTCAAAATACAGGTGTCGTGGACACATAGAAGGTGCAATGCTTGTGTGCAGCATCTGCAAATCGACAAGCAAAATGTACCCAGGAGTACGTCCACTACGGTCATTCGCACCTTAGGCAGGACTGGTGGGCACCACTGCAGCCGTACTTTTCCCTAAACCGTTGTAATGATACAAAAGGCACATCAGCTCTAAGTGTGCGCATTAGAGTGCAATATCCATGAAACTGTATATCCCACAGATTTTGTGTTGTTGAAGGAAAACGCTCCATGGAGAAGGCGTAACACTCGAGATGAACGAATTAAAAGGTGTTCCAAGTCAGATGTTATGGATGTGACACACTACATATCACTAAGGCACATTGGTACTTGAGCACATTGCACAGGATGTTATATAAGAAATTAGCCAGCACATGAGAAAATAATTTCCCTGTGATGATTCCGGCATTCATTCTCAGGGTGGAGTATTTGAACCGCAACCGCAGACGACTGGATTCTTCGTTATTTGCAATGGTGACAGGTGACGCTTGACATTTCCAGCAAACCGTCAATGTCATTCATATTCCTATAAACGTGACCGCCGAAAGACTCTCTCTGTTTCATACTCCAGTTGGGGGTGGGACTAAAACTTTAAATGCTAGGACACAAAAAGGAAGACAGATATGTTTAACGAGTTTATAGCCTGAATTACCGTGACGAGCGCAGCCCTTAAAGATAACCTCATAAGATACGGACCCATAGGACTAGGGAACTGGCAGTCCTTAAAATATAGCAAACGTTTACCCCCTCGTGAAGGCGTTTTTTAAGCTACTACAAGGACAATGCAGTACAAAAACAGGCTTTAGGTAGATGAAGGCTGACCAGTAGCAAGAACTGCTAAACTATGTACGCAGTAACAAGGCAGACGACTTTTCTTCCGATGATAGGATGGTTTCCTGTTTTTTACTGGTTTTAAATATTCTCTGCCTCAAAACGAAACCAATACCTCAGTAATGTTTACTTACACGCAATTATTTATGCGTGAAATTCACACGAAACATAAGCCATTCGTGAAAAATACTAAAAGAAATGCCAACAAAAAGGCCATTTCGAAAGAAGAACCTGATGAGCACGAAAGAACTGTTTTCCCGAAAGGATAACGTGGCGAATAAGAAGTTAAATCGATAGAATACAGAATTGAAAGATTGTTACAGTCACAATAAGGTAAGCAATTAAGCGTCTGCGTAAACACTTTTATAATTTCTTCACAAATTGGCCATTTTGATTGATTAGTGTTTCTTTTAAGGTTCAGCCTTTAAAAAACACACTTTGGCCTGCGAAAAATGCAGCGTATCCTGAAAATGCAGGTACTATTTGAAAGGTTCTAACATTGCTGCACAAAATCGCACGTCACGTGCCTTTCACATGACTGTCAAGTTCCAAACATTAAAAGAAGCACAGCACAGGTTAGCCTCGTCGAGTAGTAACAAGATTGTGGCAAGCATTCAGCTCATGCCCAATCAATCGAGTCTGCAAGGCAAGGTTTTAGGCGAGGGCATGGCGCAATCCTGATTGTTTGCATTGTCACAATAAGCCCGTTACACTATGCTTTCGTATTTGCTTCAAACATCTTCGAAAGCTTCATTACCAGCAATGTTATAATCTTCCAAACAGTACTTACATTTTTAGGATACCCTGCATTTCTCGCAAGCCGTAGTGTGTTTTAGCGTGTTTTTAAGTTCTAAACCTTAAAACAAGCACGAGTTAATCGATACAGCCACTTTGTGGAGAACTTATAAAAAGTATTCAAGCGAAACAATCAATCGAGTATAAAATGCAAGCTTTCAGACGAGTGCATGGCATATTCCATACCGCTCATGTGTTTAAAAAATTCTATTTTCTTGAGCTTTCATACGAGTTCTTAACTTCTTTAGTGTCTCTACTGTGAGCAAAGTTGTCGCCTTTCAAACAGTGTATACATTTTTTTTGAAACACCCTGTATATGCAGTGCCGGTCAAAAAGGTATGCGTTTTCGATTTTTCGAACGCAACTCCCTCTGAAAGATCAAAAAATATATATATGTAGTACGGCAGGTTGGAATGATTTCCTTGTCTATAGCATGAATGACTGGAAGTCAGCTCTTCTCTGTGAGACCCCTAACAAGGGGAGTCTCCAAACTTGCGATGAGCTTCTGCCATTCAATTTTTACAAGGTGTGGGGGTACTCCAAAACCATAGCTAATTTTTTCAAAATGCTTTTCTGTAGTCGGAAAAAGGCGTGTGAAAACGTGAGCGCGAAGTTCATCAAGCCCTGCTGTCACGCCGTCGAATGTCGGTGGCGCAGTGGATAGCTACATATGACGACTCTCGCGCGCACAGAGAAGATTTTATGGTTCGGTCCCCGGTGTCGACAAGGTTTTTGCACGATCACAGGTGTCAATTTGTACAATATTAATTCTTTTATTAAGAAAACAAAGCTCTTTTGTGCTTTCATTTAAGTTACCTTTCAATGGATCGTATTTGCACTGCATCATATCAGAAACGATACCGTAAACGCATCCGAACACACAATTCATGGGATAGGTGATGAAGTTTGATACCGGTAAACACTCTACATTAAAATTTCTTTTCATCCGAATTTGCAAAACAAATGAAGGCATAAAAGGGCGGTATTCACTTACTAGAAGCATTAATCGTGTACAAATTGACTCCTGTGATCACACAAGCACATAATCATAACAATACGATGAGTGCAAAAACTTTCGCAACACCGGGGACCGAACCGTAAGACCCATTCGGTGCACACGAGAGGCGACATCGCTACCAACTGCGACGACCGACCACATTCGGTGGAGTGGCGGAAGGGCGTGATGAACTTCGCGCTCACGTTTTTACACGCCTTTTTTCGACCACAGAAGTGCATTCCGAAAAAATGAACTTCTGTTTTGGACTCTCCACACGAGCCCTACGTCCTGTAAAAACTGCATCGCAAAAGTTCAGAGACTCTCCTTGTAAAATCGTTTTCTTACTGAAAGGAAGGATTGTTGGGTTAGTCAAAGGCCAGCATACTAACCATGAGCTTCCCGCCTTATATTAGTTTATTAGTCGACATCCTAAACACTTCAATCTCAACGCCAATTGACTGCAAGGGAACGGACGCGGGGTCACCATGTAAGTTAAATAATTCTTTATTTTCTACTTTTCAATTTATTCGTTTCGCAACTAATCTTCAGAGGAACCTTTCTGATGTAGCACCTCATGGTGGCAATAACAATGTGATAAAGGTCGAACCAATTATGGAGGCGAGATGCATATACAAACGGATAACCTACCACTGCTTGCGCCTCATACGTGCATTCTTCGCCAATTTTCCCCGGTTTCTCCGAGTATTCGTTGCGTGATGATTCGTGTGGGTTCGTTTCACGGACAGTGGGGATCGCATTGCTCCACGTGACTACTGATGTGCCTCAGTGGAATTATCAACTGAAAAACAGCAACAATCAGTTTTCAACGGCACTTATACAGACATCGACTTTCGCAACGAGTTTTACGGACGCAAACATTATGGGACAATTATCCTTTGCAATCGCTTTTATTAAGCCCTAAAGAA
The DNA here is from genome assembly GCA_947396885.1 of Heligmosomoides polygyrus polygyrus. Taxonomy (NCBI): domain Eukaryota; kingdom Metazoa; phylum Nematoda; class Chromadorea; order Rhabditida; family Heligmosomidae; genus Heligmosomoides; species Heligmosomoides polygyrus. Next base: position 29,373,838 of record OX377206.1, read on the forward strand.
GAGAGCTACTGAGCTAACAGCTACCATCTGCGTCCGAATCATGGTTGCTTTTCATTTCATTTCGATATACCTGTCTTCAAGAAGAACAAGTCACGTAAGTTTGGTTTCCTAATCCTGATCGTCACGTTGTCAAAGAACACCCTTTCTAAGCAGTCGATCTGCCAGTTAGGCCATCAACTAGGACAGGATGTTTGAGATGAAATGTAATAGAGAAATTCAAGGACAGAAAGAATCACCCGTTTTCGTTCTAATACAACTCTTTGCATATCGTGTTGCAGACCCTTATTGTTGGTTCTCAAAAAATATCTCAAACAGCGTAGCATCGGAGGAACGAAGGAAGCGGTAAAGGCAGGGTCACAGATTAAAAACTTTCATCCGTTATACCCCGTACGCCACAATGTTATGGATTGAGCAGTGGGCTTCAACGCAACATCTTTTGGGGAAGTACAACGCTGAACGACGACTACATATTTAAGCGGTCTATGGAAACGGTCTATGATTATGTGAAGGCGTAGTTGACGGGTCGCGTTCATCCGATTCGAGGCTCTTGGTTCCGATTTTTTTTCTTTCTCTTTTTTTTCTATTTTCCCCCAGCCAACTAAGCCTTTCTTCTGTCAGGGTGAGCGTACGTTTATGTGTAGACCAAACGCACATCCAAACTGCCTCCACGATATCCCATAAAAGTAGAACGCGACGTATCCTACAACGCGATTGACTGACGCTGACCTTTGTCCTTTATCCTTCACGGGAGAACATCCTGCGATTCATTTCCGAAAATGAAGCTTACAAAGCCGATCACTAAGTTCTTAACCGATTAGCGATGATGGCTGGTGCTGCTGCTCAACACCTTGTTCGAAAATTCTGCTTCTATGGCAAACAGCTGGAGCTATACCGCAATCAACAGTGCTGAGCGGTGGAAAAGCTACCAGTTTCATTTCTGTAAAGTATCATATGCTTATCCCTTCCGAGCTGTACAGGTCACCGCGAATTGATTCCTAAATACTCGATCCGATTTGACAGCTTTAAACCGAACCATTCAAATCAAATAGTGCGGTGACATAGAGCCATGATTATGAGAGAAAAATGTGTCTCAGTATCCTGCAGATCAGAGAGATACAAGCCACATTCAAACCTTGGTCGGTAGTTACATTCTTGTGCTTAGCGTTCTTCTCATACTACTCACAGCTGTCCCTTTGCTGAGTTCCTTATTCCGGGTTAATGCGAAACGAATCTTCAAAGGCTGCGTGTGCATATTCCCACCTCGTGCGTCCAGAAGCACGAATGTGCAAGCTGAGTCATTTTCATTCCGTGACGCAAAATCGAAGGAGGTGGTTCGGTCTCTGACTCATTTTCGGAAGCTACCAAATGGAAGCTAAACATTCGCTGTCGGAAATGATAAACACTGTTATAAAATGAATGCAACTTTGATTCCACACTGTCGCCAGTGACGATGCCTAACTAGGGACGCAGTGGTGGTCTGATTTCGACTTTGACGGGATCAAGGAAAAGCTCTGTGGTGTGACATACGCGAGTAAATTGTTGCCCAAATTAGCTGCGAATATAAGAAATGTTGTCCAAGGTTATGAAGAAAGAAATGTGTCAACCAATCTCTTTGAAATCAGTGGGCATCTAGCTGTAGAAAGCCAGCCCCCGACAGAAGAAGCCATGGTATGCGTTGCTAGCATTACAAACAGTAATTTGAAAATCGATAGATATCTGTACAAGGTGTGCCGTCTACTGATACAGCTACCCATTTCTAGAGAAGCACCGTTTTGAGCACTATACATATGGAAGCCTTTAGTGTGGTGCTGCTGCTAAGACTTCTAAAAGTCCACAAAATAGACGTGTAGGAAACAGAAGAAAGTCAGCATGTCTTGAACTTATGTCTCGCGTAGGGAACAGAAGAAAGTCAGCAAGTCCCCATTTTAAACAGTTTTCAGAGCGGGTCATTTCACACGAAATTTTCAAAATTTCAAAGTCAAGTTTTCTTGAGAAAAGCATAATTCACTCTGGTGCAAGAGATTTTGTACAAAATGAGTTTCTCCAAAGTATGTGGGCACAATTTCACAGTGAATGAGTGAATTTTTTTTCGTTATGGTCTCGTCGCATGGTAGCGAATTCGTAAATTCTTAAGAATCTTGTGCAAGCTGGGAAGCAGTCCAAAAAAATTCTTATTAGCAACGCGTTGTAACGCACTTTGCCGTAATGTAGAGCTACTTCCATAGACCATAAGTCGGACGTTGCCTACTACTGAATGGAACAGGCAAATGTTTACCGCTGTGGTACATAGTTTACAAAGTTAGGTGCATGGCTGCAGCAGGAAAGTGATAGATTTCAGCTTAAACCGCAGAAATAAACCACAATTCAACCACCTACGTTTTGTTTTCGGGCTTTCAGAAGTGGAAACACTTTGTACAGTGGTACATACCTTGTATCGAATTAAAGTGGGTCGTCGATAACTTCTAATAGAAGGTTTAATTTCAAAAATTTATCGTATCTCAGAATATTTGTGGCCCTTCATTCTACCCGCTGATTCACTACGTATGTATCTTATATCCTTTTGTGTCCAGAATGCATCCGCAATTCAAAGTGGTATACAAGCCATAGTATGAAAGTCATTAGTTAAGGAGACACGATTTTACCTCTGCCGGCGATACCGTACGCTGTCCCACTGATTCGCACAATCAGAAATTAGAGAGCTCACCTCTATTTGAATCTCTCTAGAGGGTAGACCGCCAATAACCACATCCGAAAAGCACTGAAGGCTTCGTCTACCACAGTGCGTAACTGAACCATTACGATTCACCTCATTTTCTTTAATGCTCAACTGACTAACCAGGAAATTATCTCAACGGTAGGTCGGAACGGCCCAAGTGTTGTATATGGGCAGAATCGCCCCTCTCTGGGAAACAGCAAAATGCAAATATCTCGACCCCAATACAACTCTGCGTAGAGTTAGGGAGGACAGAAGTTGGGCCGCTGGCGGTGTTAGCCATATGCCTGCACGCGGAGGGCGAGCTCAACAAGTTGGTTGGAAACGGTGATTATAGGGATTACGCCGTCCCTCTACGCACTGCGCCACCATCGCTCGCTCGTCATCGCTGTTTCCAGCCAACTTGAGCTCGCCCTCCACCTCCAGGCATAGGGCTAATGCCGCCAACGGCACAACTTCCGTCGTCCCTAACTCTGTGCGGAGTTGTATTGCGGTCGAGACATTTGCGTTTTGTTATTTCCCAGAGATAGAGTCGATTCTGCCCATATACAACACTTAAGCCGTTCCGACCTAGCGTTGAGATAGTTTCCTGGTAAGGTTGTAAGTTGTTACAACATTTTGATGGGGTCAAAACTCTGGCGCCAGGCGAGAATCTTAAAGAAAATGAATTGAATCATTTCTATCGAGGGCCTCAGCTTAACTGGCTCCATGCTGATTGATTGATAAGTGATGATCGGTCCCATGAGGAGTGGACGTTGCGTTCGGGTGAACAACGAAGGTGGTGTAATGGCGTACAGCATTCCCGCAGGGTCAGCAAGAGGTGCGGGTCCGAGTCCCGCCTGGCGCTAGAGTTTGATCGAATCAGAACTTTGGAGCGCACAAGCAACTCTGCCAATAAATTCACACGGGCTGTGCAACATTTCCCTAGAGAATCCAGGATTCTTTCCGAGCAACCGTTCATGATTTACAACTTCCAACGGCTTCAAAGCAGCTTCGATTTTCGACTCATGGAAATTCTGTTATTTATGTACATACGTACGGTTCTAGCCTTTGATAGGGGCAAACACGCTTCGTGGCAGTTATGAAGAGACGTTCCCAAACCACTAAGGAAAGAAAAGGAAGAAGAGACGTTCCTCGTATCAAGACGAAAACGATGAGGCAATACTCTGCACTACTCCACTGCAGACCAGATATAGGAGTTATTCCATCATCAATTTCTGTATGTAAAACCTTTCGTTTTGGTAAACAGATGTTATGAAATCGAATGCAACGTTAAAGAAGATTGCCCTCGTATCGGTAACATTACGAAAATGAAATGGGTTTGAAAACGTGCAATGTTTACGTCGAAAGTGCAATCAGTCTGGAGATGCAGAAGTGAGCTGGATGTTCTCTTAAAAATGAAGGCCCTATCGAACGGAAAGGTAAAACCGTATTTGAGAATTGCAAACAACGGAGAAGCAGATCAACTATAATGGATCGAGCGAGATCGTGGTGCTGAAACCATCCGTAAGTGCTCAACAAGGGGATCATCCTGTTCTTCTTCGTGGTAGTTGTGGGGCACAAATTCAGAAATTCCTATGCCGCTTAGAGCACGAAGCCGGATTCGCCACACTGCTTTTTACCGTGGATTTGACGACCATCCCGTGGAGTGCCATTGACGTAGTATTAAACATTTCTCAGAATAATGCGAAACGATGCCTTCGATTCGAATGCTTAAAAGTCTCATCTAATCATCGTTGTTAATTCACTGACGTGCCAACGAATAAAAATGTGCGAGATGAATTTCAATCCTTCAATGCACTAGATAGAGCGATCGCAGGTATCACCACCTATATATAGAGGAGTTTGTCCGTCGAGTGATCTAACCTAAGTGAGGTACGCCGCATCATCCACAGCGTGAGCGGTCGAGTGATCTAACCGAAGTGAGGTACGCCGCAGCGTTTCTGAGCATCCAAGTTCAAAATCCGTGTCGCCGATTTCGTGCTATTGGCATAGGAGGACCACTAAAGGGGTAGGAGTAGAAAGGGACTTCGACAGCGACCAGGAAGGAGTGACCTGGAGAAGGCATTGGGGTGGGGTTGATAGGGAAAACAATGAAGCAGGCCAGGAGGTGGTACTAAGTAGGGTGTAGGCAATAAGGAAGAACCAGTAGGGAGTTACGAATAAGAAGGCAGTAAGGAGGACCAGCAAGGGTATTCATTACGAGGGGACCAGTAAGGGACACCGGATTAGAAGATGTGACACCGATGTCGCGCAATTAGCGTTCGCTCGCCGTCGTCATGCCATGAGCGTGCGAGGGTTACTTAGTTGGGGCAGAGTAAGAAGGAGGACCACAAGTTCATACGAAATTCATACGGGAACAGGGAATCTGCCATCTGTGCAGCCTCTTCAAGCTCAACACACCGGCAACTGAGCGCGCTTCTGAGCTTCTGGATTCAAAAGACCGATCTTTTGAGTTCCTGGTTTCAGAAGGCAGGTTCTCTGCGTCCCGATAGAAGCATCTAGATAATGAAAATTTGTATCTGGCGTTGTGCGGCGAGCGTAGAATTCAGAATTCAACATGGGATGCTGATGCTACAGAGGAAGGGCAGCCTCCTCCTGCTTCACACAGCGGCAACTGCACGCCTTTCTGAGCGTCTGGGTTCAGGACTGCTCCTCTACTCCTTGCTAGAAGCATCTGGATTAAGAAGATGTATCACCGGCATAATGCGACGAGCAGCTGGTTTTAGAAGTGGGACTCTTCTGCAGTAGAGGAAGAGCAGCCTCTTCCTGCTTGACACATCGGCAACTGCTCGCGTTTGTTAACTTCTGGATTCAGAATAACTGTTCGCTACTACAGCGTGCGTTTCTGAGCGTCCCGATCTAAAACTCGTGTCGCCGACTTCGTGCCGTGAACATGTGAGGATCACTGAAGGGCTAAGAGTAGTAAGATGACTTCGAGGGTGGGGGCCAGGTGAGCGATCAGCAATGAAGGAGGGATCAGGATGGGACACAATAGTCAAAAAAAGGGACGCATATAACAATGAAGCAGACCAAGAGGTGGCACCAAGAAGGGTGGAGACAATAAGGAGGGACCATTAGGGAGTTACAAATAAGTGGGAGCAGTAAGGAGGGCCAGCTTGAGGATCCATTACGAGTGGACCAGTAAGGGAGACAAAGCGTGCGGATTTAGGAGGTGTGACAGGTGTGGCGCTATGGGCGTCCACTCACCGCCGTTGTGCCATAAGCGTGGGAGTGCAACTTTATGAGATAGAGAAGGAAGGGGGACCACGACGGGGGGGGGGGAGTGAAGACCCGGAGAGCGACTAGGAAGGAGGGACCTGGAGGTGGAACCAGGGGTCGGATTCATCAACCACTTACATAAAATTAACAGAGAATTCACTGTGGAAAAATTAGACAACGCGGCTTATCACTCACCATATCGCTAGATAAGACGCGCTATCAGGGGTTTCGGCTGTAATTTTCTCTGTTAAATTGCTGTAAGTCGTTAACGAATCCTGCCCCAGGACGGGAATCAGCAAGAAGGAACCCGTAAGGGGAATTAATACAGAGAACAAGAAATATACTATCTGCGCAGCCTCTTCCTGATTGATACAGCGGCAAGTGCGCGTTTCTGAGCTTCTGGATTCAGTGGAAGTGTCCCTATGTCGTGTAAGAAGAGTATAGGATTATAAGGCGGGTCCTCTGGTCACGTAACAAGGGTTTGAATTCATGGAAATGGCTGCAAAGGAGTAACCTGAGGCTCAGAACTACTGAACAGCACAAACCAATGACGTTGCTGGAAGGTCCGGTGAGAATTCCTATGACGAGGATAGTGAACGGGTTCACGCCGATAAAGATAACCTCGATGTTAGCGAATTCTATGTTTTACAGATATTGCTTTTCGTAGGTCAGTGCAAGGCCGCGCGAAGCGCGCAAGTGCGTGACACGTCGTTAGGCGTGTCGGAGCACTTGTTTAAAATACAAGAAGTTGCTTTCTTTATTGACTAGACACTTCCCCAGTACAGACATTGGACACGTTCACATCAATTATAACCAGAATAGAAAGAATTTTCGCAATACCACGGTTGGAATCTGCACCCGTTTTTAAGCTAACCCTTTTACGACAATGTCGGACAAAGCTGGCTGACGCTTTGCGGCATTGCACAGCTACGAGTGGAAACGCGACAATTGTTCTAGGACCGCGATGGATTCGATTCGCCTAACTTTTGCAATTCGTTTCTAATGACCCGAAGACGCTATAAATAATGTTTTCAAAGATGAACTTCACCAGTTCTGGAATGGAATAATTTGCGTTCGAACAGTTGAGCTTCTGCAACCACCGGTTAATGAAAATACAGAAACGTGTCTGTAGCCCGTCAGTCCTTTGGGTTCTTCAGTCGAAGTGCTAGTTGATCATTTTGTGCAAACCACGGGCATGCGAGTGACCATTTCTGCACGATGTCGGCGAAAGAAGCTGTTCCACGTCAGCCGCTGCCCAACTAGGTTAGACAGAGACCGTGGAGGAGCAAAAACGGCGACTCTCAAACTACGAATGAACGTCATCTTCCAAAAACGGAAGGGTCCAGTTCTGCTTTGCGTCGCGTCCATTCAGATGCGACAAGTGGGACCGCTCTGCAGCCGTCTCAAACACGTCGACGCCACCTCGGTTATTTGAGCTCAGTGACCAGCTCCTTGAATTAAGCGATTCGTTTCTTTGGACTGACGGTTGGAGAGCCAATTAATTTTGGCTGTTTTGTGGCAAAAAGCTACACACGAGTACAAGAGCATTATTACGAGATTGCCGTCAGCGCTTTCCTTTCAACCAAGGTGGTCAAAAATAAAGCGACGAAGATATGCGGAGGGATAAGGGACGGCGTTAATCAATCCCTTAGTGCGATGTGCCACTGATCCCGTATATTATGAAAGTAGTTTAATATCTGTACTTGACCTATAAAACCCTGACATGCGGAGGGCATCCAATAGGCAAGCTGGTGTTTTATCCTTCATCTCTCCTAGACAAGGCTGGTTGATACATCGACCCCGCAGGGATGAAAGGCTTCGCTGGTCTGGGCAGGACCCGAACCAATAATATCGACTAGGGCGCACGCAACAGTCGGTGTCTCCTCAAAAAATTGGGGATACGCAGGAGCAGTCTTAACCTTGGTATGCTTAAATTTGCGACGTTTTGCGTAAAAACTGCTATCACCACCTATATATAAAAGAGTTTGTCCGTCAAGTGATCCCATCTAAGTGAGATACGCCGCATCACCCACAGCGAGAGCAGTCGAATGATCTAACCTAGGTTAGGTACGCCGCATCATCCACAGCGACAGCGGTCGAGTGATCGAACCTAAGAGAGGTAGGCCGCATCATCCACAGCGAGAGCGGTCGAATGATCTAATCTAATCGTAAGTGAGGTACGCTGTATCGTCCACAGCGCGGTAAAAATTTCCCATTGAACGTGGGAATTGTTGTAGCATGAGAAGCGCATCCTTTTACTGTTTGACATAACACCACCTACGCGCGTTCCTGAGAGTCCAGATTCAGAAACCGTGCCGCCGACTTCGTGCCATTAGCATAAGAAGACCACTAAAGGGGTAAGAGTATAAGGGAGACTTCGAGGGTGGAGAACTGGCAGCGACCAGGAGGTAGCGACTTGGAGGAAGCATCGGGATGGGGGGGGGGGCGATAGGGGAATCAATGAAGCAGGCCAGGAGGTGACACCAAGAAGCGTTTAGGCATTAAGGAGGGACCGGTAGGGAGTTAACAATCAGGGGGGGGGGAGCAGTCAAGAGGATCAGTAAGAGGATCCATTATCACTAAGAGAGTACGGATTTAGAAGATGTGACATCGATGACACGCCATGGCGTTCGCTCGCCGTCGTCGTGTGTGAGCCTGGGAGAGCTACTTAATTGGGGAGAGTAGTAAGGAGGTTTCCGAGGTGGAGGGGTTCTACCTGGAAGAAGGGACCTGGAGTCGGGACCAGGATGGGGAACCAACAAGAAGGGAGCCGTAAGAGAATTCATACGGATAACAAGGAAGTTGCAATATGCATACCCTCTTCATGCTCGACACAGCGGCGACTGTGCGCGCCTCTGAGCTTCTTAATTCGGAAGGCGGGTCTTCTGAGCTTCCGGATCCAGAACATGGGCCCTCTACGTCGCGCAACAAGCGTACTGATCCTGAATATGTGTTACCGACGTCTGCCGTTAGCACGGGAGGCCCACTAAGGATGTGGTGGAGAAGGGCAGTAAGGGAACCTCTAGGGTTTACCAGGAGAGCGAGCAGGAAGGAAAGGAACAACCCGGAAAAGGGGCCAGGACGGGAAAGCCAGAAAGAAGAGACCAGTAGGGGTTAAAAGTGGAAACAAAAAAGTGGGCCAGGAGTTGGGACCAGGAGGGTGGAGAACTAAAGAGGGAAGGGAAGACAAGTAAAGGCAGACCAGCAATTAGATCCAGTAAAAAGAAACGAGTGAGGGGGAACCCGGCTTCGGAAGAGATGTCAACGATACCCGGAAACGCTAGATGTTGAGCATGAGAACGGTTGCGGAAGAGCAACCTGTGAGACAGAAGTACTGCGCAGAGCAAACCAATGGACGGTCCAGAGAGAATGTCTATGATGAAGCTACCGAAATGGCGAACGGCTTGATGCTGATAAAGCGCGCAGCAAGTCCTAGATGTTTGCGAATTTTAAGCTTTACAAAAACTACTTTCCATAGGTCAACGATGCTGCAAAGTCGCGCGAAGCGCGCAAGTGCGAGACACGCCTTTAGGCGCGTCGGAGCACTTGTGATATAAAAAACACGAAACGAGAGGGCAAGGAGTAAGCGGGTATGGAGCAGTGCTATAGCGTAGCTGCTTTTTCATTATTGCTGCAAGTCGTTGCTTTATCCATCATCCTTCCCAGACAAGTCTGGTTGCATCTTTCCCAGACAAGGCTGGTAGATGGATGGTTTTAGTAAAAGATGGAACACATTCCGAGGGACAACATCGCAGTGAGTTCACTTGGTATTACGTCGAACCGAAAGCTTCCGCCGTTTTCCTCCTCTAATTTTAAATGATTGTATGTTCTAGAAAACCAACCACACCGGACGTTCATTCAATCAACACTTGAACATAGATTACAGATACGTTAAGTGAAGTTCTGCAAACTTGGTGAGCTTCCTGCTTCCCCTTTCGCAAGTACATTTTGGAAGGAAATTTCTTCATCTCTCAAACATCGCGCTAAATTACGGAAGAAGTCGCATGGACTTTTACTTATTTTTATCTATTTATTTGCTTGCAAATACAAGAGTCTCGTTCAGATAGGATGCGAAAACGCAAAAGAAGACTTTGAAAATGTACTACGCGAGAAGAGCGCAACACGTGCATATAAGAATCAATTACGTTATCTGCCCATGTACATAGTGGAGCATCAGCTAAATATTCATACGTTAACTATGCTCAAACTGCAATAAACATCTATCATTTTAAGGTTTTGCGTCTCTTGTTCAATGTGTCGCATGTCAACCTTACTGGTGAGTTTTTAAGGAATTCCTTCGTGAGATAGCATCTGAGTTTTGATTCAACCTCGTTTCAGCATAGTTGAAGTTCAAGCAATACAGCCCTCGCGGAAATAGGGTCTCTCTGCTTTCTTGGAAAGTGGATTGAACTCTCCAAATTTTTGGAGGCTTCTCTTGATTTTATCAAAAGCTTTGAAAAGTGCGCGTTTCTTATACGTAGAAGTACCGAAATATTCCATCAAATGGTGGAGAAACACTTAAGCTAAGACAGGAGGAATGAAACCACTAAAACGTTCGGTCCGAACTAATAACGACGGCACCTTGCTAGTAAATGAGTCAGAGTCAGAGTCCTTTCCTTCCGTCACGTCCTCTCGAAACCGAACGGAAAATCCTATCGTCGACAGCTATGCAGAAGTCGCGTCATCCATTCAGTGACGAGCCGGAATTTATCACTACACGACCGCTATTCCGCTTCGGAAAAAAGCCTCCGCCGTGAGATTAGCCTGTTCGAAAGGCGCACTGCTGATGAGAACAAGACAAACGTCTGCTCTCAGAAACACCATTCAGAACAGGTCTACAGGTGCAGTAAAAACCACGCTAAATTATAGCGACGACCAGCTCATAAAATGGACCACTTCTGTTTGACAGCGGAGAAGCTGCTCAACCGGATATTCTTGCAAAACAGGTACAGTATCAGTGGCACGGCATGCCTAGAGAGTGAGTTCCACTCTTTAAGCCTTATCTCTTCCACAAATGGTAGCCCATAGAAGTCCTATGTGTTGTTCTACAGATATGCTATGTACCAGTGATTGATTCAGTTTAAAGGATCTCCGGCTAACTCTGCTGAAGTCACTAAAAGGAAACAGAGCGGACCATACTGGCAATCAGTGCAGAACTGAAAGTGGGATCTTACGATGGCTGCACATACCCGTCGTTAGTTGGAGCAGAAATACAAAACGGAGTTTTTGCCGTAGTATACCGGAGGCAAAAACATCTGACTGACTGACACTGACTTTGACAACATGGTTTCGAAGTGAGTGTGGTTCCTGCATGGAGTTGCGAAACAGGCGAGAGCAGCATAGAGACAAGAGGATGCAAAGACATTGAAGTACAGAACCTAACGACGACGAGGCGGAGAAGTGCTGATATTAATGAGCGTATGTTACAATGAAGCAAACTTACTCAAAACGTTCATTTAGGAAGCACGGAACGTGATAAGAAACAAGCTTGTCGCTTCAGTCCAAAGTTTGGAACCAAAAATGCTTAATAATTAGTGCAACACAGGTCTGTATGACCTTAAACATCCTTACTACTATATGGACGACTTCGTTCGTAGCTAGAACTCCTTCTTACTTACAGCTTGCGTACATATGTATGTATGTCAAGCAGCTGTTTAGTAGAAGTTTAATATAATGACCTGCTACTAGCTGGTAAGTTTATGATTCCTGTTAACTGACTCAAAGTTGAACTAACTTGGCAGATTCAAGTTCGAACATCCCGTTACGCATTCGAGAATACAATGAGAGCAACAAGTGAAACTGAGGACTTACAAAAGGGGTGCCTTGATCATCTGAATCGAATCTAACCAGAAGAATTTCAACTATTTTCGTGCTAGTGATGAATTGACGAACTGTGAAAGGTGCAGCATCTCCAAGCGGTCTGAACAGGAGGAATCTTTTAAGCATCTCGAGCAGAGTGACTGATCTCCAAAAGTGTATGGTGTCGAAAAAACATGTGAACAGGTCGGAAGTAGGGAACCCGTTCACGAGCATCCCCTCTGAGAGCTGGTAAGGCTTGCGATTAGTTTCCAGAGCTATTAAATTATTAAGACTACTAAGACCTAACCATAGAGACTAAATGTAGTGAAATCTTACTGCAAATGCTATGTGATCTTGTCGTCGGCGTAGAACTGAACCCAGAGTTTGTGGATTCATTCATTTATTTACTGAATGTTTGTCTCCAAGTAAACTTCTTCCACTCAGCCTGTCCCAATTATGTAGGCGAAGTCCACTGACAAATGTGAAAATGTGTGAGAAAGGCTACGTTGTACAACTGCACAGGGGTCGCATTCTCGGTGGCGCAGTGAGAGTATACTCACTCGACAAGATACAGATTGTTCTACCGAATGAACCACTCTATGGACGACATGCTGCACTGACTTATGAAAAACACAATTCCCTTACTAAGAGAAACTTAGACTAAGTTCAAGTGGGCGTACTAGTTTGCAACAAAAAATCAATAACTCGGACAAAAACTACACTCCTGAATAAATCCTTCAGACAGGTATCATGCTACTTGGTATCATGGATGCACCTTGAACTCTCAGCCGACCTATATAGCGGCATGCGGTGTTACACGTGTTAATTCTGGAATGACAGCGCGGTTGAACTTTAATTTGATCATGAGCGATCAGACGTTCGCACCGTTGCACACGGCTTCACTCCAAACGTGGCAGGTTACTTACGTAGCCTGTGCAATTGCTCGATTGTTCGCGGGTGGCGCTGTTAAGTGGGCCGGCAACTTTGAACTGTTTTCTTCAGCTACCTCTAGGAGAGTCCCGTTGCGAGCAATGGAGGTTGCTTCGAGAATGCGTTAGAAACAGTAAGATTTCTGCCAATGCAACCATGTTGAAAGCTTCTATTTGTAAGTAAAATCCAAAGGAAATCGATGGGGAAGTAGGGGTTTTCAAGGAAAAATAAGTGAATCAATTGGTAATAAATTATGACAGTACCAGCGTCGGTTGCGGGCTCCGCCCGCCCCCGGGCGAGCCACGCTAGGCTAGCCGGTGTCGGGTTTGGTGAGCCACGTGGTGTAGATAACCCATGCCAATGTCGAGCCGCGCTAGATTTACCGCAACCCAGCGTCGCTCTGGTATGGTAACCATGGTCAACCGCATGTCTGCAATTTGGCTGCTTTGCCGTGCGTAAGGTTTGCGCAGCTGGCTCTTTTTATACCAATGAATACTGTCGCGCCTAAGATACCTCGTATTCCGCGCTATTCAGCATCTCCTCAACAATCACGCTGCTCAGCTTCATCAGCTTCATCCTACTTAACAATGGCTATAGTGTTTGGAAGGTGCAGAGAAACTGTAAAATGCATTCAGACGCTTCAGTCGCTGTCTTTGAACGGGATAGGATTGAATTCTCTCAATGACTTTTCTTAACTACCTTGCGAGCTATTCAAATGGTCGCAAACTCATTAACTCAATCTTGAACAATTAAAAACAAAATCAGTGGCTTAATGAAGACGTGAGAGCACTTCACGTGAACGCTATCAAAACCAGGCAGCTAAAAGAAAGGCTGTGAACAATGACCTTATTTTGCCAGTTTGCTAAAAACGCAATATATACTTTGCAGGAGACTGGATCAGGGCACAAACATCCACAAGCTTCATCGTGAGTATAAAAGTAACCTTCGATTTAACAAAAAATATGACAGAATAACTATAAACTATTCTTACTGGCATCCAACATAACAAACTAGGGGATCACAAACGACTGAGGAATATCTCGAAGAATAGAAGGTATGCATTAGAGAGAACTGAATTATTCATGAATTCCAGGCCATATTTGCAAGCGCTCAGAACCCATAACGCGCAATTGAATGAAGCTAGTGAACAATGAATGGACCCTCGCGTTTCCTTCAGTCTGAGCTCTTAGAATGACAGACGGATCTGACGCAGCGTTGCAGCCTGACTGCCCTTTCAGAGTAAATCACCGCTACCACACTGGTCGTGGTTTAGAGTTCCTCCTCAGAATTCAGTCGTTTCACGACGCTCTTGTATGCCTGTATGCCCCACCTGTAATACGCAAGCTCGTTTCACGTCAACCAAATTTTACAGGCGACGAGGATAGCTCATGTAACCTACATAGTTTCCACACATATTAGTTCAACCGGTCCGTGGAGCGGTTTGGAAAATTATCAGCTCACACTTCGTATCCAGAATTGACTACAAGTGCTACCTTTGCAAACTGTTCAATTTTTGGACTGTGACTGTTTACTGCTTCGCTAAGGGGTAAATATCACCACACTATGCATTCACATTCTCATCATATACAGGATATATATGGTAATGATCTCAAAAATTGCAAAGTTTTAAAGTTTTAAAACTTAAAAACACACTACTGCTTGCGAAAAATGCGGGGTATCCTAAAAAATGCATGCACTGTCTGAAGGATTGTAGCATTGCTGCTAGTGCAGCTTTTCTAGATGTTTGAGAGTCGAATAAAAGCATAGGGATACGATATTTCTGTGGCGTGCAAACAGTCATGACTGCGTCATGCCCCCGCCTGAAACCTTGCATTTCAGACTCGACTGATTGTGCATGGGCTGAATGCCTGTTACAATCCTATTACTATTGGCCACATTAACCTGTGCTGTGTACCATTTAACGTTTTGCCCAGTAGCTGTAACTGTGATGATTAACCTCTCTATTCAGCTTGAATGTTGCTTGGCCAGTCCACAGGATAAATTTGTACCACCGTCAAGTTTTAGGCGTTAAAAACGCAGCAGAGAGAGAGAGAGGTTAATGTGGACAAGTAGTAACAAGAATGTAACAAGCATTCAGCCCATACACAATCAATCGAGTCTGAAATGCAAAGTTTCAGGCGTGAGCATGGAGCAATCTTGACTATTTCCACGCCACAGTAATCTGTTTACATTGTGCTTTCATATGAATTTCAAACGTCTTCAAAAGCTTCACTAGCAGCAATGCTAGAAGCTTTCCAATAGTAGCCGCATTTTAAGGATACCCCGCACTTTTCGCAAGCCGTAGTCTGTTTTCAAGTTTTGAACCTTAAAAGAAGCTCAAACCAATCGAAAAGGCCACACTATGGAGAAATTATAACAAGTACGAGTATTCAAGCGAAACACAATCAGTTGAGTGTGTAATGCAAAATTTCGGACGAGTGCATGACGCATTTCATACCGCTCATAAGTCAGAAAATGTTTACTTTCTTAAGTTTTCATATGAGTCCTTAAGTTCTTCAGAGGTTAATGTGGCCAAGTAGTAAAAATTCCGTAGGAAGAATCCAGCTGGAAACCACTTTCTAGCCGTGAACAAGTGGATATCCAAGTGTGATCGAAAATCTTGAAAATTTAGAGGAATAAAATATAACGTCCAAATTTCACAGTATTGTGTGAACAAATTTAATAACGTGCTACTTTGAATTGCCGCTCGAAGGCTTCTCCTCTAAACTGGCTATCTTGTCTCGTAGATTCTATTCTAAAATAATTCAGCAATAGGTTATGAAATGCCGAAAATGTGACATTTGGAGTGGCATAGAAGTTTCGTGACAGTTCTAAGCACCTGGACCTTCTACATATTCTTCGCAATAAACTTATGTGAGGGCATTATTCGCTTTTCACAATACATATGTATACGTATCTATTCATGCGAAAAAAAAACCGTCCCCTCTTCTTCAAAAACATAAACATAAACATAAAGAGAGAATCCAAAGGTTGCCGTTGACACGAACATTTGTCGAGGCAGGAGGAGTACAGCCTCAACGAATTTCTTTATTTTCTTATGGAAAAAGGAGAGTCACCAAGCTACTTTTTGATACCTCAAGCCCTGGACTATTTATGTATAGGAAGATCCTTCAAGTTTTGCTTCTATCTATGTAGTCCTCTGGACGAGCACTTATTCTTAGGCAGACATACCGATACTTCAAGGTTATTTCTAGCTCAAGATGTGTCCTCTCACTACGCCATTGCTGATTTTCTTATTGTCAGTCAGACCATCCCTTCCTTATGTAGCACGTAAACTGCGACTTAATTTTGTCCCCGTGTTCACAACATTTGAACAGTAAACCTTTCTGACACAAAGCTATGTTTTTTTCAGCACTTATGAAAAGTGGGTTAAACTCTTCAACTTTGGGAGATGTCTTATTTATTTTGGCGCAAAATAAATAAAACATCTCCCAAAGTTGAAGAATTTAACCCACAGTTTGGGAGGGGGGGGGGGGAGAAGGGGTCACCATGTAATGCAGCCTCCTCGACGTTGTGTTGCACGAAATGAAAATTTTTTACACAGCACTAGTGTATTCACCTCCAGTGGTGAACAGTGCTAGCCCACTTCTGACTTAATTCGTAATTCGCGTGCCTTCCTACCCAGGAGAATAACCAGTTAATACAAAGTGACCCCACCACCAAGCAGCTTAACACCTTCAATTTATACCTTCCTAAAATGAAATGTTTTTCTCTGCGTAGCAGTGCCAAAAAACTATCAAGTAATGAAGTATAAACTTAGGCGAACGTGCGAACATCCAAACGCCAAGCATTCGATGCGACCTAATACTATAACTGCCACATACTTTATCACACCATTAAATTACCTGAGCAGGCAAAAAAATCTATACCATGTTCAGCAAGCAATGCTCTTTGCTTGGGATACAGATGCAATCCTGGTTAGGGGACGCATTCTTATGCCGACGACCTTTTATCCCAATTTTCTTATTGATTTTACTATTCAACGCAATCCTTGTGCTGGGAAGGGATAGCGCTAGGAAATTGAGTATGTTATCCCATCTTAAGTTGCATATCGGAGGCCAAGCTGATATTATAGACTTCAACTGAACTGCGGCAAAGCCTCATGTACAGAGCTGAACTGTGGTGACAATAGAAATGATGGAGCTGCTCTCAGCGATAATATTGACAAAATTGTGGATGTCTCCTGCTACATGCATACACAGCGGCGCAACGATATGAAGCGCTTCGAAACGCATAACATGGCTGGCGACGGCTGGACAGCAGAAAGGGCACCAGGAATACATGGCGTCTATTTTTCAAAACATTCCTCTGCAGGCCATGGCGGCCGCGCCAACGACCGGAGCGGCGACGTCGACAACGCGACGCCGCCGGCGGTCGTGGCCTTCTGTTCTCGGCCACCTGCAAACACAGCCACAGCCACAGCAACAACGAGCCGAAGCATTCGAAAACATCCGCTCCCTCTCTGCAGTGACGACCTTGCTGAGCTCCAGCCCATGTGATCATCTGACCATAGTAGGATTCAAACGGCATTCAGAATTGTGGTCTCGAAAAAATACTGTGCACTTCTTAGAGAGCTTCACGAAGCAATAGGTCGTAATTCCATTCTGTGCATGAAGCTACCTTACTCCGGTACTCAATTCCTTTTTGGAATTCGCCACGGATTCAACTTTACGGAATACTTTGTAGGGGAACTGATGAATGCGTATTTGGCCTATACAATGATATTCAGCAGTCAGATGAAAGAGTAAGTGCTTTATCATTCCCAGGCAAGTCTGGTAATCTGTTACCGGGTGCACGCGACAGCCGGCACCTCTTCCGACTGCGCTTCACGCGCCAGAATAATTCATTTGGTCTGCAAGCATCGTTTAATGCTATGACCTGAACTGATTTCGAAAGATCGACATGAAGCTGCCTTAGCTGAAGGTATCCGGTAGCGGCTCTTTACACTTCGAATGTCCTAAGACAGCAGCTCGTTGCGAAGCGTTTCCTGTAAAAGGACGACGTGATGTGACCTTAGGTTTGCGCTTCATAAGAGCTGCATCTTCTATTCTCCTGTACACTTTCAGGCAACTTTAGCAATATCGCATTCCAGAACAGAACAGCAGCTTCATTTAGAAAAATTTGGTGCTATTAACGGACACAAAGAATTGGAGAGAAGATGGCAACGACCTAGTTGTGCTACGACGTTTAAGGCTTGCACGTTAGCCGGAGAGGTGAAGCCTGCTCTGGCAAAGCTGCATGCTTCATCCAATCATTTTTTATGTGCTCATTATAATGCCGGAAGATTATTAGCAGCACGGATCCCACCAAATGAAGTGAATCCGTCCCGTAAAAAACGATTCTCATCAGGCCCATGTGAAACAGTCGTCAGAGAGCGCCGACACCGCGTACACCTCTAATCGACTTAGGCTCGGTTTGCGAACAGAGAGGACTGTTCACCTTGTCTGAGTCGCTTTCGCGGTTCAAAAAGGGTAAAAGGCCAAGTTCGGACCACACACGCACCACACATGCTTCAGCGACAGCACCTGAGACCAGAATACGTGACCGAATGGAGGAGAAATAGCCTTGTCACTGCTTGCACTTTTCTGCCTCAAAAGCATCATGCAATGCAATTAATAAACGTAGGGTTTAAATGCTGTTCCCAAAAAGGGGTTTAACGCCTACTAGTACTGGAAATCTAAGTTTGCCTTTCGTTCCTCGCGTTAGAAATCTGTCACGATACATACCAATCCAATGAGGTAATATGTTCCACAGATTCTGGAGCCTACTCGCCATAATGTTTCCCTAAACACCAGCTGACCTCACTCGTATGTATCCTATGCACAACGGTGGCAGAATCACGATGAGCCGAAACGCTATTCTGCCGTGCAGCAACAAGTAATGGTTGAGGGTCTCTACGCGTCCTAGTATCTCACTCTCACTGCGCGTGAGGCTTCTGCCTGGAAGTCTGCACGGCGAAAAGGAAACCGTACAGATCTCCCTCAGGAGAAGCCAGTGCAAACCCAAGCAGTCAGGGACCGGCAGCGGGCTACGGATGGACCCAACGGCAGTGGACAGACGAGAGCGCGACGGTTCAGTGAGGGAAGCGAGTTGTGAAAGCGGCGAGAGAGGCTGGGCGAGAGTGAGAAGGCGAGGGGTGGCCGGCCGCCTCGAATCGATGCCAGAGCACGGAGGCTGGCTGAAGGCTGAAGACACATGCTCACCTACGGACGGGGATGAGTGAATGCCTGCTGTGCGTATGCGTGTGTGTGTGTGTGTGTGTCTCGGCGAGAATTTAAAATCTCAGGAATCAACTGCGAAGCGGCGGCGGACCTCCGAGTCCGAGGCGATCAGCGCAGGTCGGACTGCCTAGTAGTCGACCCACCGGGCGTCTGAGCACGAGAGCACGAGGAGGCGCACGTGCCGTCGCTAGCCGGCTGAGTGACACCAGATGGCGAGAAAATCAAATACCATGCATGCGGTCGGACTGAGAGGTGCAACATGGGCAAAACAGCAACACGTTCGTCGATACATACGGCTACACATCACGCACCCATTTTCAGTGCCACGTGTTGAAATGGAGGTGAACAAATGCACCCTGGCACACCGACTGCGCACGGATGTGTTAATATCGTCGACGAGGTTGTGGTGCCATTATTACTTGCCCCGAAGATCAAGCCAAGTCAGGTAAATACACTAGAGAATGCCCCTCACACTAACTGCTAGAACTTGGGGTAGGTGGGTAGGATACTTTTTATGGGTAAAAGGCTGCACATTTAAAGGACAGGCAAGAAGGATCGAACTTGATCCAACTTTCTTTAGATTCGTCCTGCATTTTGAAACTGTGGACCAGCATCTGCGCAGTCCGCTACTGTGTGAGCGCATTCCTGGCCTGTAAGCAACTTTAGTCGGCCAGCTGAAGAGCGATGCCGTGAACTACTCTCCCCGTGAAAATCTGGCACCGACTTACAGAGCTCGGAGGCGTCTGAAGCAATGATCCGGACGACTAAGAAATCCAAGTACTGCAGAAGTGCGCCTTTTATTCGTAGCAGTGCAGATAGCTTCAAAACGCTCGAAGCAGGAGAGAGTTGATCAGAAGTCAGGCGAGAAAAGTCAAACATGAGAAACACTGCCGCTGCAGGCTGCCTGTAGCGGTGCCACTCACTAGCGTTCTGCTGCTTTCCGTGACAGTACTTCGAGGAGGGTACGTTACTTGTTCAAATTTTTAGTTCACTTTTAATCGTGGAGCTACCTAGTATCAAACGAAACGTCTACGATCATAAATTAAAAAAAACAACCCCCGATCCGAAAAGGAGTCAAAGTCGAACGACCACATCTGCGTCACGACTGAGGAATTTAGAAGGAAAGGTCTCCTTCATTTCTGAAAAAGTCTCGCAGGTACTCCTGCGATACTTTCCCTTTAATTAGACCAAGAATTGCTGTACTAGGGATTAATAGATTTAGCAAGGGTAGAGTTTGGATCCGATCAAAATCAGAGTTTCAGGCAGGAATCTTCCACAGTGCCCGTTGATTTCCTGGGCAGGATGTTCACCAACCGTCCGTATTTTGATGGACAAAGCTCTTATTAATTTCCAGCTCAGTGCATTTGTTGGTTTGACTGCATGTGCCATGCAGCAGCTGCTGTTGGTGTGGGAGTCGATGCATGTCCAAACGTTTTTAAGGAGAAAGATCAATGTTCAAGGAGGGCCCAACCGAGCCCAACCACTTCTTTGCAGTGTGATAGTTTTCGTCTTCAAACCAGAAGGCAATCACTACGTTGATCAGCATTACTAAGCATATCTCACAGCCAGGGGCTTAATTGCAGTTGGTCGAGAGCAAATGGGTGGGAGGATTGCAATCTCCATCCTCCTCTTCAAAACTAAACGGTTTTTAAGCACGAGGAACAACTCTATTTAACCAGCTTTACCGCGATGCAACAACTATGATGTCATACTGTAGAAAAGGTGGATAGCTAAAGTGAACATTTACTATATTCAAGAATGAAAAGCTGATTTTTTGATGTTGAGAAAGAATAGCCTTTGTCGACAGTGCATAAAGTTGGAATAATCTCAATAATTTTTCCCTTTTTCGTGTTAAATATTTCTCCTTTGCAGTATTTTTGAACCTGCTCCAGAGTTCGCACAGTGAAGCGGAGCCAACCAATATTTATTTATTTATTATACAAGGACAGCAGTCTTTTAAAAAGATTGAAGAAGTGAAAATCATACTGAACACGTATTGAACTCACTGACATAGTACAACAATTGAGTACAGTATCAACTGTATCAACTAGTTACACATACTTCTACGATGCTTTTGCTGTAATAGACTTCATTCAGTCTGCACATACAACCTTGAGTACGTAAAATGGTGTTTTTTGTACATAATACACTTGTAGAGGTCGCGCTTAGCGGGTTTCGAGGAGGCGCCAGCTTTCGCGCGCTCCATGAACCGCATGTCTGGTTCAGTAAAGCATGAATCGAGGTTTAAGCTTAGAGTCCTGAATTGGCCAATTAAGCCTATCACCTCTCCGGGCTCATAGAATTGGTACCGGAGTAACTGCATTGAAAAGTATGAAACACTAATTTGTCTAACGGCTGGTCAACGAAAATGGTTGTATATAGAGGTCGAATACACATTCAAGTTGCCTCTAAAATATCTAGGAGAAAATGCTTGGCGCATCTTAAAAGGTGATTGAATAAGGCCATCTTTCCCTACAAACTATATATTGATATGGCGAATCCCTAGCTGCAATAAACCTGACTAATATGGACACAGTATGGAGCTAGATTGTTGTATTTGAAGTCCTTGCCGCATCTCAAACTGGGTTTGACAGCACCGCCCCTCAATGTTTGTCCTCTAAGTTTCGTTATAGAGAACAGCGTTAGATGTCGCGTAATCGTTGGGGATACAGCGCACCAACCAAATGGTTCGGGTTCATGTTTAAGCCGGTGCAATACTATAGGATTACAGACAGACTAATACACCATATAAGAGATATTTGGACAACGAAGAAGGAGGCTTCCGGATCCTGGGTATTTTTGACATTCTTAGAAAAATGTGCAAGTTCAACTTCGTGAAATGCTAGGCAACGTTTTTCATCGCTCGTTGACAAGTACTTTGGAAAATTAACTTCGTTACTTCATGATGTCAGCGCGCCCACGATTAATAGTTTAAAAATTGAAGAAACTCGTTCGAATTTACCAGCTGCACTGACCCATTGATGATCAATAGGTAGGTGTCACAGCAAAGGTTCACTTGAAGTTGGCGGTAGGAGAAGTCGTAGTAAATCTACGATGGCATGCTCATGTACGACTTTTAGGTTGGAATGTATTGTCTTCACATAGTAGAAGGCCAACGGCTCGAAATCTTCTTCGAAATCTTGGGTTTCATGCAAAACGCTTATGGAAAATAGTTTACAACGCTACCAAATTCTACATTATGTGCCTGCACTATTCATCAGTAAAACTGATAGAGGCACTATGTCGAGCACTGAAGCGGATGGAATAGCTCAAATTCAGCGCATTTGGTTGTAGCGCGACTATCTCAGAGGAGATGGTATGCCTTTAGCCCACAGTATGCCACTCCTAAACTCAAGGATACTTCGTAAGGTCGCTGCAAAGGTTCATAGCACCTCCAACTCCGAGAACGCGATAGGTGCAAGCACGAGAAGGATGCTGACGAGTGGCCAAGGGCAGGAGACCCACGCTGTTTCAGGTCGGGACGGGAGCGAGTGGATCGGTCGGGCGAGACGGGACGGGGACGGCGCCCGCTGCTATTTCGCGCCTGTTTCAAAATCGAGGTCGTCCCCCTTCCCGTGGCGCGCGACTGGCTACGGCGACAAACAGTGAATTTATGTTCTTTGTATGTTGGCGTCTAGGCAGCGGCAAGTTGGCGACGTTGGCGCCGCCACGGTCAGTGCGCGAGAGACGGGCGAGAGGGGGAAGACGCCGCGTCGTCGTGGGAGGTCCCGAGACCGAGACCCGGGGAGGACAGCTGCACATTGCCGACGAGGTCTCTTACAACACTTCTTGACAGCACATAGCACGACACTGAATCCCAGCAGCAAGCAGCAAAGCAATCCTCACAATACCTCATCTAACTGCATTTAGTTTTAAAGAGTACAAGGTCGCGTCCAGCTCCGAGTTACATGAGTGCAATTTTTTGCATGCTGCAGGCTATTTCGTGGGACGAATGCAACAGAGATATCGTGGAATGAAGAATCAGAGTAACTGCAAAATAGCCAAAATTTGTAGACCAAAAAAGAGATCAATGGCATTAGACATCAGGCCGGTGAGCTAGAGCTATGCTCAAGATTTAAATGAGCAATAACCAAAGAAGCCTAATCAATTAATAGTAGCTGGACGATTATCATTGTTAGCAGTAGATGCAGTACAGAAGCATTTGGATAATTCAAGAAGGCCGTATTCTCTAGATTGCACAACTGTTGTAATCATTCTCTACCGATGTGTTTGATTTGTTAATCCAGTATAATTAATCAAAACGATTTTAGGTGTTACTGAATAGGTAATTATACTAATTCTTATGACCTGGCGTACGTAGTCGTTCCTAAGTCTTCGTAAAATACA
The DNA here is from genome assembly GCA_947396885.1 of Heligmosomoides polygyrus polygyrus. Taxonomy (NCBI): domain Eukaryota; kingdom Metazoa; phylum Nematoda; class Chromadorea; order Rhabditida; family Heligmosomidae; genus Heligmosomoides; species Heligmosomoides polygyrus. Next base: position 29,397,091 of record OX377206.1, read on the forward strand.
AGTCAGAACTAAACGACGGCACAAAGTTTTGGAAATGGAGCGAATACTTGACGGAAGTTAAATGTAAAGACAAATAAATAAATAAATAAATATAAGAATGCAATTCCACATCAGTGCACAACTAAGCTGCAAATCGGCCATTTCCTTCTGTCAGCATTCTCATATCTTCTATTGACCCATATGTGTTCTGTAATGCTTCGTGTCACATATAAAATTATAGACTCCAGACTGTTCGCCACAGCAAAAAATGGAACGAAGTAATGCTTCCAGGTGTAAATCCGGCAAGAAGTCTACTCGCCTGTGTTAATCACTAGTATTTACTTTTGGGTAGGAGAGAACCTGTTGAGTCACAACCCTTACGAATAACAGAAAAGGCGATTTCTATAGTGAAAATCTGATTTTGAGCAAGGCTTTGGACTGCACATCTGTCAACCAAATGTTCACGTGCTTGCTATGATTGTTCGAGGAACGTTGCTAGCCACAGTTCATCAAATGATTAAGGCCAGAAACCTTGTTAACATGTCCGTACCGCGAAATTTTAGGGTGTATTAATGCTGCTAAGGGCTTCGACAGTTGAAGGCTACCCAACAACTTCGAGTACCACGTCAAAGATAACTTTCTTCGGGTGGAGTTCCTCAGTTGAAATTCCACAGATAGCTCAACCAGAGGTAAACTGTGAGTGTTGTGCACAATAAGAGTCAGATTATCGGTAGCAGAGATCATAGCGCGAAACGAAAGCACTATGCTTCGTGCACTGCACAGAAGGAAGAGCCGGTATGAAGGATCAGGGAAGTGCAGGACAGTTAGGCAGGCTGGGTAAGGCAGATCTGGTTCAGTAGAGACGACGACGAGACAGATCCGCACGGACACGAGCAACCGTAGCACTTGCGCATAGACGCGTGCATGAAGCATTGGCCGAAATTGCCCTCGCTGAAGACTGGAATATTAAAGCATCGAACGGCGTCATTCCGTGAGACAGCACACTGGCTAGCACCACAAAAGGCGGATGGGCTACCCCTTGGTGGAGAAGTAACAGTTACAGTGACAGTAACAGAGTTGAAATTGTGAAAGTGACTTGCTTACTGCAGTGTTTTGAAGACCACTTTTGTAGTTAACATGTCCTTGAAGCTCCACATTTTGCAATTAATGTAGACGTCTGGAGTTCGAATTCAGTTCAAGAGCGGCGGAATTAACGTTATCTGGGAACGACAAAATCACCTTATCTCTTTGGACTGGTCTCACGATTAGCGACTCTTTTTATCAAAAGTTCAAATCCACATAGAACGATCGCTTTATATTAGACACAAAGTATAAAAAGCAAACATTTTGGAATATTTTTACCTACTGCAGATGGACACTTTTTCACCGTGCAGCTTTTTTCCCAGATCTTCTTGGGAAACTGAAAGGAAAGCCAACTTAAGTCAACCAGTCTGGCTGCGTGGTTTGGAATAGTGTACCAGTAAGTAACAGTACATCTTGTATTAACTCATTAGATGGTGCAAGAAATGGGCGGCTCGTCTTAGCGTAGAGAAGACGGTAAAGTGAAAAGCCTCTATGACGGCAGGATAAATGCTGTTAAGACGAATCGTTTTCCTGCACCACCTAATGACCATATGCAAGATGTACTGTTATTTGATGGCCACACCTCCGAACCAGGCAGCCAGAGCGTTTGACTTGAATGGCTTCCCTTTCAGTTACCCGGGAAGGTCTAGGAAAAACGCTGCACGGAAGTTAGAGCATCTCTTACGCTCATACCAACATTGCTCTAGCTGAAGCGAGAAAATTTACTGAACCCAGATTTCTCGTCAAACATGGTTTCCCTTTTGAGCTCTTCAGTGCAATCCACATTCTTTTTCAAAGTTTTCATAGCTATATAAATAGTTAAACACGTTTCTTGAGTTCAACTAAACAAGTGGGTGAGCGGCTATTATAAATAGCAACCGTCATCTCATTCGTCCAGCTAGGAGTGAATGTGCCACTTTCTCTTGAAGTTGGACACTCTTCAAATCAAACCCAATAGTTTTCGAAATCAACTATTTACTTCCCATTTTGACGTTTGACGTGGGCAACCCCCAAGCTACATAAGCTAGACATGAAAGAAAACTCTAAGCTCTAAGAAACCAGAGATAAATTTCTGAATTGAAGAGGTAGGGGACAAAGGATAAAGGAGGGCGTTACTCAGTTCCTTTTGTGATGCGCCACCCATTCTACATATATGCATCTAGATGATGTCATGGGGCGGGCGATTTGAATTCGTATTTGGCCCATACAGTGAGCTGCGGTGAGCAGTTGATCAACAAGTCAGTGCTTTATCTTTCCAGACAGGTCTGGTACCAATTCGTCGTCTGCACAGGTTGGCTTCGGAACCATGTACCTTGTATCGGGTGCATGAAATGGATTCGATTCTATCATATTATAACTAACTATTTAAATGCATATGTATGAAATTCTATGCAGCTCAGGTCGGAACGTTGACAGCAATAGTTGTTCGCTTCAGAACAGAGCATTCGAAATAAAGTATTCATGTAATGGTTCAAAACGTAGTCTATTTTGCGAAGGATTCTTCTATTTGGTGAGTCTTAGTGAAGAAGGAGTCTACAGAGGGTTTCGCTCAGCGATAATGGAAGATGTGTGGGAACGGCAACGGGGCATATCTACGAGTTCCTGCTGGCAGTCAACAAAAAGTGCGACCTCTGGAAAACTCGTAATACTAAGCGTGTGATGAATGCAAATCCTACTCACGCGAGTGGAATTTCATAGAACACGGACGCTCCGCTGCAAACGATACACTTCTCGATAACTAAGAGGCTGTCTTCACCGAGAGATTGGCAATAAAGCGAAACTGTGGCTCGCGGAGAGACGTGACGTGGTAATGAGATTTAACATCACAGAGCGCCAAAAAAGAAACGTGAGAGTTTGCAAATGAAAAACAGGTCCGGACGACCTTGATGTGTTGGTGGGCAGGTGCGCGCATCGTAAGAATAAGCAAAGACACAACAACGGTAAACTTTCTGTCTGGGCGACGATCGAAATGACTAGTGCCACATCGTTCGAATCGAGCGAGATCCAATGAGTAAGCACGGCCGCCAACAGAATGTGTAGAGCGTTGTTCATCGTCGTCGTCGTATCTACGCACTGAGCATTCAGCCGCGATGCTCCCACAGCTTTTTTGCAGTCGTTGTGCCATGGTTACGATTGGGAACACGCAGGTGGTGTACTGAGACCGTGTCTTGCGTCAGAGTTCTTTTATCCGTAAGGGTGTTCGAAGAAACGCGGATGTAGGTAATAGTAGCTTACGTGGAGATGAAATTAGCAGCGAGGTGTGTCTCTGAGATGAACAGAAGGCAGTAGCAAAATTCATGCAAATGTGGGAACAGAAGTCAATGAAATAGAAACCAAACGGTGCCGGTGGTGTAATGGCGTAGAGCATTCCCGCCCGGTTAGAGGGAGGTGCGGGTTCGAGTCCCGCCTGGCGCTAGAAGTTTTGATCGCAACGAAACATCGTCATGACAGCTCACAACCTCGATACCAGCCACTTGAGGCTTAATGAAACTGATTTGAAATAGAAACCGCCGTGCATTCTACTTTCTTTAACGATTGTTGTGAGCGGATTTGTGTTGAAACCAAATCATCAACTCAAATAGAAACATTTTTACTCTGCCCTGCTTTAAATGTTACTCAATTTTTGTCACTATCTATTATCTATCAAGTAATATCAGGTATAACGCCCACCCCGAATAAATTTAAGCTTTGAAGCCCGCTCTGGCCAACCCAGTCTTCCATTCCCTCCTAATCTTCGAGTGATCGCCAGATTTATCTGAGTGTGACAAAACTGACTTTTATCAGGGCCAGCAGCAGCTCCATTGCGTACGCCAGTTGTATACACTATGTAAGTCCTTTCGCTATATCCGTTGAATGCATATAACGCACGGCGAACGCCAAGCGTTTCCTCTTTTTCTTTATTGTGCATGAACAGCGACTGCAGATATAAAGGATATGGGACCGGGTTAGTCAATCCTTCTGTGAGATGCGTTTCCTTGCTGGACAAGTTTGGTACCAGTTCACCGGCCTAGACCAGCCATCGCGATTCGGGGTGCACATGACAGCCGGCGCCTCCTTCGACTTCGATACCACCCACCCAGCATTGTTGGGACGTTCCTCCATTAAGAAAACTTTTCCTAGAAATATCTGGCCTTTCTGGCCCTATCTTTCAAGGAAAAGTTTTCTTAATTGAGGAACGTCCCACATGCCACGCTACGAATATCTTTAGGTAGTAAATAACTGCAAACTGTTGTACAGCTGCAAATTTGCTTGAAAAATGCTTTCCACATTTGGCATGTCTCTCTGGATGGCTTGTATTGGTCATTTGTGAAGTTTGCGCTGATGAGTACGGAACTCTTGTGTTGCTGAAAAGTTGCCGTACTCGCAGACGACCACGCAGGTACTATGCTTGCTAAAAAATTGAACGTGATGATCAGAGCGTGTGTTTGAACAAAGCTGGGAAACCCATAACAAATGACAAGGCTATAGAATCGGCTATGTGTGTGCATTGCATCGGTGATTGCTTCTCACATAATGCGTAGCTCTTACTGGATGCTCATGCTCTTCACGCTGTGGCTATGGCTTCGGGAGGGGTTCCCAATTAGGGTGGCTTTCCGCGATAGGCATTTACACTCATTTCGAACCACGGTTACCGAGAAGTGCTTAGGAATCGTGGAAATCGGCGGTCATCAACACCACTTAGAAGCGGCTGTTATAGCCGCTGTTTCTGAACATGGTCTATTTATGCAGTCTACATAGAGGACGAGGGAAGCATTGCTATATTCTGTATGAATACAGTAAGCGAAAATCGATTGTTGACAAAAAACGAGCAGAGGAAGAGGTATGCTGGCGCGGCGACCACAGACAATGTTGGTGGCAGACAGCGAAGCAGCGAGACGATGCGAAGCGTGGGGGTGGTGAGTGCCGACGACGTCCAGATGAGCGACAGATCAATGACCGAGGGCACTTCCTCCGTGCATGACGCGTCAAAATGGAACGTTGAAGAAAGGAATTCTTGACGGCTACTCTTCAAAAAGTAGAGGCGTGATAGCGCAGTCGGACGAGGCGCGGCTGTCACGTGTGCCCGATTGTAGGCTCCCGGGTTGGATTTTACATATGCCAACCCGCCTACGGGCAAAGGTCAAACAAAGCAGCGGGATGGCGAGAGCGCAGAGAAATAGACACTCCTGCTGCGCTCTGACCGAAGGAGCTGACTCAGCGCTCGAGTGAGAGGGTGCGCTCGTCGCCTGCGTCTCTAGGGCCCTTCGACCGTTGCGGATGCTGAAATTCAGAGAGAAGGGAATGTTCCAAAAGAGTAGGACTTTCGTAAGTCACAACCAAGATGTGCCGAAGCTGATACCTTCTTCGGGAATAGATATGATGATTCCAAGTATTGAGAGGGTACAAACGGTCCATTCTCAGATCTCCCTTATTATGCGTCTTCCTTCAGCAGAGCATTAATGCGTGTGAACAGATCCGTTCCAGATGTAGCTCAGGAAGTGGTGATAACCCACTTCAGTGTCTTTGTAACCTCTCATTTTCTCTAGTCTCAAGTACAGCCAGCCACGTTGGGTCCCGGTAGAGCCCTTGGCACATCTGATGAAAGGAACTCACTTGACAGGGGAGCGGAGGAAGCACCACCACCCACTGTGAACGAATTTCCTCACGCTCGGGCCAAAAATTGTCACCAAAGATGTATTGTGTGTCAGTTGATTTTTGATGCATGAAGCTCTTTGAAGTCATGTGTTGTGAAACAGAGGGCATAAAATCTCAATCACGCACGTAAAGCAAGCGACCTAACAAGGTTTCCAGTTGCACGAATCGTCGCTTGTAACCATAAACAACCAACCTACTACTGTTGTGTTCTACCCAGCTCATGGCGGCTCTCTAGCCCAACGCAACGCAAAAGGCATCTGTCCCATGTAATAGCAATTCTTGTTGTTGACTAACATGACACTGCATTTACGCGATATTTCCCACCCAACTTGTGCCAGAAATGGAGGAAATCTCATCTCATCGGTGTTGCTGATAGGCCAGTTTCTCCAGGAGACACCCCTCCTTTGAGAAATGTGTGCTAATGAAGTGCGCTGACCAGGCCTGATCCCAGTAGGGGATGCTCTGTCGTCGAGGTGTTCCGCTGTCTGGACTCTAGGGGGGGGGGGGAAGAGAAGTAGGGGCTATGTGAAGAGAATCTCTAGTCAAGAGGGTACCGACGGCGCGACGAATCGGCGGAAACGTGAGTCATGGTTGTCCTTTGCCCTGTAACCATGCCAACCAGGAGTGTGCGTTTAACGATTAACGATTTACCGGATTTACCGGCGTTTTTTGGAAAAGTTTTTAACGGCATTTAACGACGACAGTACTGACAGACAGACGACAATTGCATTAACGACATTTTACGCGTCATTCTGAAATTTTACTTCTTAATGTAAATACATTTTGGACGATTTTTTTTTGGACGAGCTTTCGCAGATTCGTTGCGATACAGGGGAAGCCTTCTACTTACTTAGAGATAGGCAGTCGATATCGTCCTCATATTTTGAAAATGGCTGACATTTTCTTGCTCCTTTACCAATCTATTTGCGTGCGTCCCACTTTTCTCTGCCGAAGTTTCGCCTTTTTGACTTCCTAGGCCGTTTCTCGCGTTAGAGTGCTACACATTAGTTCTTCATCCTTACCATTCAGTCAGTTTTCTCACAGTTTTGTGGTAGATGTTACATAGGTGGGGTTGAAAAGGCATAGAAAACGTGAAGAAGACGTAATGAAATACAAATAGACTGTTAGAGCGTGGCTGCTGGCACTATCACTGTTCTGTAAAAAGATTTGTCAAGACAAATGAAAAACGATCAGTCTTGCTACGGTGCATAGCACTTTGGGCCTTCGCAGAAACTGGACGGCTTTCCGCAAGCGAAACGAATTACGTTTATTAAGAAATTTGTTACTCTAGAAATCATGCTGTTACTGTTTGGTTTTAGAATCGTGACGATTTTTCTCGTTTAGCAATTTCATTGATGATGGATGGACTAATGTTATTTGTTGTAAAGACGAGAACATAGTCATACGTATAATTGCCATGGAGTCGAAAAAACGAATAAAGAAAAAGATCTCGCTTTTTACACACTAAAATACAGCCAAACGGACTGCAGCTGAGGGGAATTTCATTTACCGATTTAACTGAATTTATCGATTGCAACGCAAAATTTGTCGTGTCAAAAAATTGTCGTTAAAAATTTACTGAAAAAATTTAAGGCACACCCCTGATGCCAACCAAGACTTCTATTTCTCCCAGGTTGGTGAACTGGCTTGTCTGTAAAGAATAAAACACTGACCATCGGCTGGCCAGCGCAAGTCATTGAATGGGCCGAATGCGCATTGAATTGCCTATCGCAGAAGTGGACGCAGCCTTTTATTCTTGATCCTTTACTTCAGAAAACGCGAGCAAGCGCAAGTGCAAGACCTCATGGCGAGGTTTATGCAGGAGAATAACCCAAAGAACAAAGAGGTGCTTCAGTATGTAGTTAGCTGCGCAGTGTGTGGATCAGGCAGAGCTGTTACCCGTCCATTTTAGGAATAATGGGTTCCTTTGAAAAACTAGCGGCAGCGCTCTTGTGGTTCGAGTTCAGCTCGAGCTCCGCCAGTCAAATTTAAAAAATGGTGGACTATCAAGAGCACACAGCTCTGGGACTCTCGAAGGGCTGCTCCGCTCAAATAAGCAGGTAGGAAGCAGACAGCGCTGAGGAAGGCACGAGAAAATTCACTGACGAACTCTGTGTACCGCAGGAACAACCTAAAGCACATCCAGACACCACCGCCTCGTGCACGTCTGCAGACACCTAGAGATGTAGAGGGAAGATCCAGCTACTGGACGGAAAAGTGAAGGCAACAAGTACGCATCGCGCACTTCACGAAGAGTTTTCGGCTCGAAATGGAAATGGGAACATTTCCTTTCTTTGATGTCCCTCTGAGCTCAACTGCTCAACTACACTGAAGATCACAGCATTCGTTTAAAGAAGCCAGTAATATCGCAAAAGCTGGTTGTTTAGTGTTCGACTGACCACAAAGATGGAGTGATTAGATAGTCCGCGTAAACATCTTGGTGACCCCCGAGAGATCATTGGGAACTACAACTTTTCCTTTTACCGCATTGGGCATTGAGTAAGCAAAATGTTCAAAAATGCTTCTAGTGACAAAGCGAAGAAGCGCAGAGCCGGTGCGTTCCTCACAGATGTTCTTCCTCAGCGTTTCCCTTCAAGTAGATTTCGCTCTTACTGATGTTGTACGAGTAAGTTGCGGTTACAAAAAACTATGTGGCAGCTTATGAATAGATTCGCTGGAATGCATTTTCACCTGGTGGCTGTGCGCAAACTGGCAAAGTTATTCTAGCATTATTCAGGCCGCCTTCGAGATACGTCACTGGCTTCCATGTGATGCATCGAAAACACCTTGAATGTGCCTCTCGGTGACGTGCCGAATGAATCACCTTACCTGCACTAGAGTAATTGCGTATCTTACGCTTTTGCCTTACCAAAACTGCAGGGCCAATAATACAGTACCGCCGCTAAACGTTCAACCAAACGACGTTTGCGACGCAAAAACGCGTTTTTTGCGTCGCATCATGATAACTTTGCTCAAAGTGAAGCCTTTCTCACCAAAATTTACAAGCGCTCCTAGCATCATCCTACCTACCAATGGGCATGCAACGGCCATTAAAAAATGGATGGAAGCCTGAAAACCAGTGCCGCAATTAAGGAGGGTCCTAATTACTGTGACCCGACCCAACACCGTCGCCGAGTCTCGCTTAATTATGTCCCCAGGCGCAAATAGTGCTGCCCAGTTAAACTTTAAAATTCTTAAACCTGATTAAATTTTATTTTCCTGTTGTTTGTGACCTTCTCCTGACTGCGACAATTCATTTGATACCAAATTTGGCAGGAAAATATGCATGAGTCTGCAGCTGTTTCGACCGATTTTGTTTATTTCAGCGGAAGCATCCTCAGTCTAAACCTGTTATTGTAGCTTGCAATCTACTCATCTTTAAGGAGGAAAAATGATATAGAAAATTTACGTTTCGAGTTCACTTTGGGCATTTGTGTGCTGGCATTCGTCAAAACTGCAAGTGAACCTTGGTAAAGAGCGCTCCCTGTCGCCGATTTTGGCTGCGAATTTCTACGTCCTAAGCAAATGATTTAGTCCAAAAATATGTTGGCTAACCATACGCAATGTAGAGACTCCAAGTACCAAATATCGAGAAGCCGAGAGATCAGATGGCCGAATTTCAGCTGGTTAAAGTGAAGACTTCTTTCAAAAAGTGCGACTGAGCTTCTACAGCGTTTCATGCTCAGTCTTTGCAGAATGAATGCTGGGAAGCCCAGCATTCATATTAAGTATTTTTTCGCTCAAAATTTTGAACTAGTCGAGATGCCAATATTTTGACGCACCAGATCGAACGTCGATGTAGAGGTCTTCTTCGACCATAATTGCACCGACCTGACATGCCCTACAGAGACATTGCGCTCGGCTGCATGACCAACGAATCCCTCACTTTTCTTTCTCCTAATTACGGGCTTGTTCGACTTTATGCAGCTTACCAACATCGATCCATGCTGCCAAATATCGATGAGTTTTTGGGTTTTGCGGATTGCATAGATTACACACATTCTATAATTCTCAAAATTGTGTGCCTAGCCGCAATGTAAAATATGCATTTATCATTTTCACGTCGAGTTGGACACTTTTCGAATTAAATTGGAATTAAACATCTTCCAAATTGAAACGAGCTTTTTACAGGTTAAAATACGAACACTTCAAGAAGGATAGAATAATTTTTTGTCCAAGAAAAATTTGGTATAACTTTCTTGAATTTTTTAAAAATTCAACTGCCCGAACAAGTGTAATAATTTTACAGAAGTTTTGTTTATTTTGAGAAAATAATAAACTAACTTTTGTCTTAAAGCGCAACAAGGTAGCAATCATTAAGTGCATCAAAGACCAGATTGCGCATTGCACTTGAAAAGTTCACCGCGAATTTTATTTGATTGATAGTGTGAACGCTGCTTACATGAGGTATCAAAGTGAGAATATGTGTTTTTACAATTTTCTTTGTTATGTTGTTTACAGGCGTAAAACTCTATGCAAGCAGCAATTTTGCTATCAATCGAATAAAAACCGCGAAGTCTTGGACAACTGCATGGCGCAATCCCTTTTTGGTGCTAAAAACTGCCGCGGTTCTGCTCTTTAGAACAGGATATAGACCATTATTTTCTACAAAAAATGAGAATTTTATAAAATTTCAAACGAAGTGTTCATTTTTGAGTAAGTGAATGAAAGCATGAAAGAAATCGTACTGAAGTTTTCAGCCAGCAAATTCATGTTATTAGGTTGTCCGGAAAATTATCAGCGTTTTGCGTTGCTATGTTTCATTCGTCTATTATCAAGTAAAAATTCAAATTGTATTGCGCATTAATGTTACCTTCTGCACAGAATTTTTCGCTCTATCTGACTAAAAAAATGTTTCAACATTGTTTTTTACTTCTGTTCTTGAAGGGCTTGCTGGAGTATGGCGAAAGAGCAATCTTATTTCAACTTCAAATTAGGACAATCCGCAGCTGAGACAGCTCGACATATCGATCAAGTGTGGGGCCTAATAGTGTTGGAGAAGGCACTGTGTGCCAGTGCTTCAGTAAAATCCGGACTGGAGATTTCAGTCTTTAAGATGATCCCCGTAGCGGTCGAATCATGGACGACGAGTTGAAGGAATTGGTGGAAGCCGAACCATCCTAAATAGTTCGTGAAATCGCGGAAGAGCTAGACGTCAGTAGAGCCGCAGTTGCGGATGCTTTGAAACGCCTTGGGAAGGTGAAAAATCTCAAAACGTGGGCGCCCCAAGAGTTGAGTGAGCGGCAAAAATTGTCACGTTTCGAGATTTGTTCTTCTCACCTTTTACGCAACAAAACGGACCCCTTTTTGGATCGAATAATCACTTGTGATGAGAAGTGGATTCTGTATGACAACAGTAAACGTTCCGAGCAGTGATTGCACGCCGACGAACCCCCAGGCATTTTCCAAAGGCGAACCTCCACCAAACGAGGTAATGGTCACTGTGTGGCGGTCAGCGGCTGGTGTGATCCATCACAACTTTTCGGCGCCAGGCCAAACGATCACAGCAAAGTCCTATTGTATGGAAATCGACGGAATCAACTTTATTTAGCATTGACCAGCAGAAGAGGCCCGATTCTTTTGCACGATAGCGCCCTCAAACGTTTCGCAAATCACCACACGAACATTAAACGAACTAAGCGTTGAAGTTCTGCCCCACCCGTCATATTCTTCAGACCTTTCACTAACCGACTGCCATCTTTTCAAACACTTTCAGAACTTTCTCGCTGGTAAAATCTTCACCAGTCAACACCAAGTCAACAGCTTTCGTGAATTTTATCGAATCTCGACCACCTAATTCTTTCGTTGATGGAATAAGTCGACTGGTTCCCCGTTGGCAAAAGTGGGCTGACTCAAGCGGTGCTCATTTCGACTAATCCGATAAAATTTGAGAAAGTTATGTTAGTTCAAAGTGAAGCACTCAAAACGATGAGAACTTTCCGGACAACCTAATATGATGTACGCAATCCGGAAAACTCAAAAACTCATCGAGATTTGGCAGCATTGATCGATGTTGGTGAGCTGCATAAAGTCGAACAGGCCCGTAATTAGGAGAAAGAAAAGTGAGGGATTCGTTGGTCATGCAGCCGAGCGCAATGTCTCTGTAGGGCATGTCAGGTCGGTGCAATTATGGTCGAAGAAGACCTCTACATCGACGTTCGATCTGGTGCGTCAAAATATTGGCATCTCGACTAGTTGAAAAATTTGAGCGATACTTAATATGAATGCTGGGCTTCCCAGCATTCATTCTGCAAAGACTGAGCATGAAACGCTGTAGAAGCTCAGTCGCACTTTTGAAAGAAGTCTTCACTTTAACCAGCTGAAATTCGGCCATCTGATCTCTCGGCTTCTCGATATTTGGTACTTGGAGTCTCTACATTGCGTATGGTTAGCCAACATATTTTTGGACTAAATCATTTGCTTAGGACGTAGAAATTCGCAGCCAAAATCGGCGACAGGGAGCGCTCTTTACCAAGGTTCACTTGCAGTTTTGACGAATGCCAGCACACAAATGCCCAAAGTGAACTCGAAACGTAAATTTTCTATATCATTTTTTCTCCTTAAAGATGAGTAGATTGCAAGCTACAATAACAGGTTTAGACTGAGGATGCTTCCGCTGAAATAAACAAAATCGGTCGAAACAGCTGCAGACTCATGCATATTTTCCTGCCAAATTTGGTATCAAATGAATTGTCGCAGCCAGGAGAAGGTCACAAACAACAGGAAAATAAAATTTAATCAGGTTTAAGAATTTTAAAGTTTAACTGGGCAGCACTATTTGCGCCTGGGGACATAATTAAGCGAGACTCGGCGACGGTGTTGGGTCGGGTCACAGTAATTAGGACCCTCCTTAATTGCGGCATTGGTTTTCGGGCTTTTATCCACTTTTTAATGGCGGATGCATGCCCATTAGTAGGTAGGATGATGCTAGGAGCGCTTGTAAATTTTGGTGAGAAAGGCTTCACTTTGAGCAAAGTTATCATGATGCGACGCAAAAAACGCGTTTTTGCGTCGCAAACGTCGTTTGGTTGAACGTTTAGCGGCGGTACTGTATTACGTAATATATTAGAAACACCTAAGGTGATGGAGAGGAGCCACAGGCTATCACCAGCCATTCGGTTATGCCATTGTTTATGATCGCACAGGAGTTGGGAACATGGTAGTGCAGACGGAGAAGACGCTGACTAGCACGCTTTAGTTCGGATTTCTCGGCAGAGCAACCAAGTCTTCCATCCCTCCAAGGTTGGTGGATTGGAGCAGACTTACTTGGAAAGTGTAAAACACCGACTTCTTCATCGGCTGGCCGCTGCAAGTCATTGCAGAGGCCAAATGCACGATCAAATGCCTACACAACATCCCGTAGAATGTGTAGCCGTCAAAAAGCATTGACGCCGTTGTTTATACTACATCTATCGACGCCAGCAGCTTAAACTGACCTGCGTACTTATAAATTTGGGAGTGTAGAGGGCAAAGGCAAATTTGGTCGATTCCTCAGGACTAGTCCAGGCACTCTACATACATTGCGATTTTATGAGGACCCTTGTATGGACAATTATGTAGCATATCCTAACGTCTTCGTTGGGGGCTGTCCAATAGGAAAGTTACTGTTTTCTCGATCATTGAAGTGTAGGAGTCTGATACCAACTCTATGGCTCTGAATGATTAGTAGAGTTTAGCTCTTTTGTTGTTTATTGCTGAATGGAGCACAGTAGCAAATTAAGAAGCCGGACGCAGCCGACCTTATTCGAAGGTAAAAACTTGGTCTTTACTGAATGAGTTTTTTAATACGTTCAAATCCATTTAAAGTGTGTTTCGGTACTGCATAGCAAATGCATTCTGGTTTATTTGTTTCTTTACTCACCCAGGAAGAGTCTCATGTATTTATATGCCTGGACGGCAAAAATGAATATCACTGCGAAAATTCCCACCTTACAGATATTTCAGAAAGCATGTTCTGTTTTTGTAAAATTATTGAGCCTGCAGAATTAGGGTCCAGAAAGTTTACTATGGGATCGCACAAGGCAATTCCTTCCAAACATTGAATATTCAAAAAAAAGCAAAAATACTGCAGTCATGAATCGAGCACTTTACCCCACACCTACAAAACAACGGTTTTATTTTTTTCTGCATAATCGTTGTTTGGAATGTTTGTCTTGTGCGTCTGTGTGACTCCAGAGAAAAATTTTCAGGACCTAACTTGGTAGCATTAAGCACTTTGCAAAATCGAAACACGCCCTCCAACTATATGAAGCTGGAGGATTCTCCTAGCGGCATTCATTTTGACCGCTCGAGGATAAGCCTGAGATCTTTCTTATGGCAGTATTTCTCATTCCGCTTATTTCACGATAAATAAATAAAAAACTACGCACACTACAATATCGAAGGAAAACGCAGAAGAGTAGGATAACCACTTAGATCGCCGAGTAGAACAGGAAGAGTGCATTGCTTTAACTGTCAAGAGCATAGAAAGATACGCAAGGTGATGAAAGCATAAAAGTTGTGCAGAGCAGAAGATGAATGGATGGTCACATCGCTCATTTCGCCACGATACACACGCCAGTGGGTTCAACTGCTCACAGAATCCGTGGCGCTCAAAATATTGACAGCAGCCAAGAATCACAACCTGAACACAGCCTGACGTGTGAATTCTTAGCATAATTTTTGCATGCTCTATTTCCCTACTTGGATAGTATTGTTCGCGTAATAAACAAAGCCATCTTTCCATTCGCACAGCGAGTGGTTTCATTAGTTGTTCTATCATTTAATAAACGGAACTCATGCCGCGGAATAGCGCTTTTGTTGGCCATGAAGCTTTTTTCTTATTCTATAGCCTCCATGATTACGCTAGGGAGAGAAGGGAGGGGTTGTCAGCCGGGGTAGGTATCAATAATGCAACGCGTCTTAACAGAACCACCTCTCACTTCGCCTCCGTGGTATATATTGTGAAGATGGTCCGAATATAATTTTATATTTTTTTTCAGAAAATAAAATGTATTAGTGGTACAGGTGAGTGCAACGCCTCTTGCAAGAGCTTCACATTCGCTGCAGATGTGTATCATTTTCACGTCAACTTGGACGCTATCCGAATCAAATTGGACACTATTCTAGGCAAACATAGTGTTTTTGAAAGCTAAATGAACTTCCCCTAAATATGAATGATCGTATTCTACATTAAAATAGAGACTCTCCGAGAAGCCTCGAATATATTTTCTGTGAAAGAAAATTTAGTATAGCTATACGTGAAATTTTAATTAACCTGCTCTAGAAAGTGAACACATTTTTTATTTTTTTTTCAAAATTTTATAAAGCTTTTATATTTAACTGAAAATAATGAAACAAATTTTGTTCTAAGGTGCAGGAGTGCAGGAGACATTCAGAGCATTCAAGAAGAAGAAAACGCGCCGTGCGCTGGATTGCATGGTCCCGATTTTTATTTTATTGATTGCAAAAATCCTGCTTGCGTTGTGCAGCACATATAAGGCAGTACAATAAGAACAGTTTTAAAACACACACACATCCTCAAGTTGCTATCAATCATATGAACATCGCAACGGTGTAGTCGAGTTCATGGCACGATCTCTTCCTTTAACAAGCCTAAAAATTTTTGCCTTACTGCACTTCAAATTAAGTTTTAAACCACAATTTTTCTCTAAAGAATAACATTTTATGAAATTTCAAGCAGTGCGTTCACTTATTGGGGCAGCTCAATTTTTTAAAGCAATCCTGAATGTTCCTTGACGAAAACGGTATTCTAAATTTTTTAGAGGGTTTCTAATGTAATGTAGAGGGAGCACGTTTTGATCCGGAAAATGTTTAGTTCGATTTTAAAACGTCATGTTTGCTTAGAAGAGTATCTACGTATCCATTTTGACGTGAATGTGGTATAAATGGCAAGTAAGGCTGCAAGTGAAGAACTGATTCGTCCTAGTGTTGTCTTTCACACTTAACTAAATGCGATTTTCGATTTGACTGCAAGAGTCTAGAAAGAGTTAAGCGAAGGATACCTAAACGGTTTTAGAAGATTTTGGTCAGTATTCGAGTTCCTAATCTCGTCAAGACGTAGGATGCGCGCGGCATGGAATGCCGAATGCCATTTTTGCTTCCGTGCCTCAAGCAAACAAACAAGATCCACAGAAGACAGGCTGTGATCAAAATTTTCAATATTTTGGCTGCAAGCTGACGATCACGTAGGCTCCACAGAATAGGATGGTGGCGAATCGATGGACTTGGGCGGTTTCGAGGGGTGGAGCTCATTCCCATTCGGGAAGCGAGCACGCCGGTCGCGGCTACAATTCTGTCGGTGGCATTGATCACCGGAACACGGAGCTGCTGAGCCGTGCCATCGTCGACGACGGCGTTGTAACCGGCCGAAGGGACACATCTGCAGAGGCGCCGCAGCGAATGAGCAGCGACGGCGAGGCGCCAGCGGCTACGGCAGTCGCAGCCGTCGAAACGGCGTCGGCTTCTCCACTCCATTAAACACCGATCATCATTGTCTTCTGATAACGCTACATGCTGCGGCGACCGACAGAGAAGGCCGGGTCGAGAGAGAAGGCGCGAGAAAGGCGATTCAAATGGGCCGCCGACGTAGATAAATCGAGTAGATTAATGAAGGGAATCCGACGTAACGACAGCTCTTTTGATGGTGTTTCCATCGATTCTGGTGATACGAGCGACGAGTCGCGCCCGACGGGTTTTATTGTACACCGAAATTGAATTTCACGTCAACACGGCGGGAGGGGAGTGCACGTCAACTCCACCAGCTAACCACTTTGGACACATGTTCTGGGCAAAAATGATGGAAGAGTGTACGACGGTCAGCTTGTTCCGTGCCTATAAGAGGTTGATATGAATTTAAATGTTTGTTCGACCCGAAATTAATGAGCAGGGCAGAAACAGCATAACCACCGCTCACTTCGCGAGATTCTCGCTTCTCTCCATTCCATTACTATTACTACAGCCCATCGATTCTTGATCAGCAGTTTGTCTTCTAAAGGGATCAAGATGAAGTAAGCAGTGAAACAGTAAAATGGAAAATATACTAGGGAAAAAAACGGGTGTTTGTCTTGCATACTATTTCTAGCAGCAAGAAGGCCTGAGCGGGTTTCCACTTGTGTTATTTTGTTCGTAAAGTCAGCAAGTGAAACCTAGGCATGATTCGCCTGTTCGATTCTATTGGGAAACAATTACATCTTCCCACGGTCAATGTTGGAGTTTACGTTTGAGCCACAGAAACGTGTCTGAACCACATGCATATCGTGTCGTATGACACACAGGATGACAACCTTCGGATAGTAGGTTGTCCCATAAGTCCCCGCCGTTCTTTTTTCAACGATTCATTGCGGATTTCGCCGGGGGTATCTTGCACAGCGCTATACAGCTTTCGAAAGAGAATGATTTGCTCTATTACAAAATATATTGCATTTCTTTTTTATCCTGAATTTTGACAATTTTTAAGTCGTTAAAGTGAAAAGCGAAAAAGTGAAGAAGTGGCCATCTGCGCAGTTGCTTCTCTCGCTTAGGTTTGGAATTTTTGCGTTGCTTTTTATAGCATTTGGAAGAAAATGTTCTGCACTACAAGAATACATGTTGGCCCTATTTGCTCATTTGTCCTTCATTGACTTTTAGGTCATCAAATTGGGACGTCCGGCTTTCCCATCCGAATTTTTATCGAAACTCCTGCTCTGTGATTGGACTTTTTTGCTTGGTGTTATACGTCGTTCGGAAGGGGGGGGTGCCTTGCTCAATAAGAATTTGTGTAGCGTTTACTGGCCCATGCTGATTTCTGTCGAATATCAACAACTGAACAAATGGAAGAATTTGATTGTGAAGATGATTTTTCTCTTTTTGGAATTTTGTTGATATTCGGCAGAAATCAGCATGAGACAATAAACGCGACACAAATCCTTATTGAACAAGGCATCGTCTTCCGAACGACATATAACACCAAGCAAAAAACTTCAACTAAGAGCAGGAGTTTCGGCACAAATTCGGACGTCATAATTTGATGGCCTAAAAATCAATAAAGGACAAATGGGCAAACAAGACCAACACGTATTCTTGTAGTATGGGACATTGTCTTCCAAATGCTATAAAACGCTATGCAAAAAATTCGAAACCTAAGCGAGAGTAGCAACTGTGTAGATGGCCACTTCTTCACTTTTTCACTTTTCAATTTAACGACCTAAAAATTGACAAAATTCAGAATGAAAAAAGAAATGCAAAACATATTCTAATAGAGCAAATCATTCTCTTTCGAAAGCTATACAGCAAGAGATTGCCGGCGAAATCCGCAATGAATCGTCGAAAAAAACGGCGGGGACTTATGGGACAACTTATTAAAATGACACCCCATGTGACAGAAATGCAAAAACGACGCTTCTCAATTTCATTGAGCAGAGCGTTTCAGAGAGTCGACATCTCTAAACTAACCGTCAGCCCTAAGCGCTACGGGTGAGTGATAAAACGGGAATGACGTTAGTTAATCCCTTTTGGAATGTGCCACGTATTATACTTCTAAGAGTTGAGGTGGAAATACAGGGTGCGCCAAAATTATGGCGACAGCACATGCGCAAACAATTTGACCTTTTATTCGGAGCGTCTGCTTTTTTTCGTGCTCTTATTGTTATTATTGAGTTAATTAGTTTATGCTTACCTCAGTCAAACATAACATTAAGTCGTTTTTCAAGATAGTGAAGCGTTCGTGCCACCGTTCTTAAGTCATTGAGCTTTACCGTCAAGGCTTCTCGGCACGCTACATTCACCACCGTCTTGG
The DNA here is from genome assembly GCA_947396885.1 of Heligmosomoides polygyrus polygyrus. Lineage (NCBI taxonomy): Eukaryota > Metazoa > Nematoda > Chromadorea > Rhabditida > Heligmosomidae > Heligmosomoides > Heligmosomoides polygyrus. The sequence continues at coordinate 29,415,563 of OX377206.1, forward strand.
AGTTCTCAGAGTATTATGAATAGGTCCATCAGACGCTAAGAAGAACTGGGAACCGAGGATGATAGATCCGGACGGGAAAGACACTTATCTGTTACAACTACGGACAACATTAGGAGGGTACGTGAACGAATTCGTAGGAAGCCGGCGCGCTCGGTCCGCCGGTTGTCGGGAAAATGGACATCATGGAGACGTCGTTGAGAAGAATCTTCCGTAAATTGGGACTTAATGTCTACAAGAAGACCCACGTGCACCTTCCTAGACCTTCAAACAGGAAGGAGTTCCAGCTCACAGAGCAAGAATGCTGCAAGATTGGTGCAAAGGCAACTTTCCGCCATTCATCAGCTTCCACGAGTGGCCAGCCAACTCTCCGGATTTGAATCCGATGGAATACACGGTCTGTCCAGCTCTGGAAACCAAAGCCTGCGGGAAACCTCACCACCCCGTGGATCCTTTGAAGAAAGGCGTGGGATGAGCTCAACGCGCCTTACTTGCGTGCCGCCGTCGATGCCTTCCCGAAGCGTTTCAAAGTCTGTATCAATGCCGATGGAGATATCTTCGAATCTCAATGTTGCGTATAGTTTACAATAGACTGATAAAAATTATCTCATCGTTAGGTTCTCGAAAGCACCGCATTTTCTCTCTCGGCTAATTGAAAACCTTGTCGCCATAATTTTGGCGCACCCTGTAATTTGAGTGCATACCTGGCCTATACAGCGACTATCGGTGACCACCAGGTAGACAAGTCAGTGCTCTCCCAGAGAAGCCTGGCACAAACTCACCGACCCCGAAGTGTTGGAAGGCTTGGATGGGTTGGGCGAAAAACGCGAATCACGAACGATGCACGCGAAAACAGGCGCCTTCTCCGACAGCGCTTCAATGCGCCTCAGGGTGAGATCTACATATAAGTTCAAGTTGCTTCTGCATAGGTAGAAAATCCTTGTGCATCCTAGAAGGAGATTTTTAACCTATCTTCATCCTTTTCTCTCATACATGTATCGAAGGGAGTTTTCTACCCCAGGAAACACGTCTGCACTCTGTTTAGGATGTATGGTGCTGTCGAGACATGCGAAATTTTGTCGGTAGGCGCTCTCTCTCTAGCGCTTGATGTGCAACATAAATTGATCTATTAGAGCCTTCATCGGTGGGAAGCAGGTTGCTAAACTTTTGCATAAACTAATTTACTAGTTAAATCCTAAACTGTTCAGAAAGAACATAAGCAAAATGCCACCAGAGAATGAAACAACGGAACAGGTGATGAGTCAGATTATGGCTTCATCAGAGTGCACTGTATATTCTTTATCTAAAACAGATAATAGAGCAGAGAGCGGTTGTGAGATAAAATCAAGAAAGCCGTGAAGTGAAATAGAGTACGTAGCAGAGAGCAGCAGCTATGCTAGAAGCTTCTGAAGACTATCATTACGGCATGAAGTATCGAATTACCAGAGCGATTGTGGAGTGATGCTATACGAGTAGTTTAATGGAACTGAATGCGCGTCACACTAAAAGACCCATCCTCTAGCGAAGAGTAACAGCTCTATTGCAAGGAAAAACGTTTCCGGTTACACTTAACTGCTCTGCCACCATATTCCATGAAAATAGACCTTGGAAGAATGCAAGAGCTTCAGGGAGAATGCAAGATTCGTTTCCTTTGGTCACGTGGAAGCTTCCGCGCAATTGCAATTATTACACAAAAGTCCGATTTTTTTAAGGACCACAAGTAGTGATTGTTCAGCGCACAAGCTTTATGTATCGTTCCATTTCAAATGGATACACACCGAGTTCTGTAATAAAAATTCGTGTTCCTTGAACTTCTGCTGTGTTAAATGGGTTGCGTTGTGCATCTCAATTCTGCGGGATAAGGTAAAATAAGGGATCGTTCTAATAACAGATAGTCATGTGACTTCATTTCAAAAAATATACTGCCCATTCTTTATCATAACTTTCTCTGTCTATAATTTTAGAAAAATTTCAGTAATAGATGAAACTGCAAATCTATGAGGTGGATCATGGTAATGTAAATCTAAAGGTGTTCATTTTAATTTCTTTGACATCTCGACAACACCAGGTGTCGTTGCAGAGAAGTGTGCCGCAGAAGCAATTAAGGATAGCAAGTTTCGGGCGCTTTTTGCGTGTGTGGAATGAAATCACTGCGGTGTGACCTGGATGAGGATGGTGTCCTCCAGAAAGCTTCTGCAGCACTCAAGACGGCTGCGCTGCTGTTGCCGTTAGTCGTCAGTGGTTTACAATGCAATTAGCGGTTTAATTTCTTATCGCAGAGCAGCCGCTCAACAACTGTTTACAGCGTTTTTCCTCTTTGGAAAAAACTAACATTGTTACAATACAATAGATTCAATTAACGCGCTTGCTTCAATATAAAGCGCCGCTTAGAATCGAAAGAATTCAATCTCATCGATTGTAAATCAGTATTCGTGCCGCGAATATTTCAGGAGAACTGATGACAAACGTTGGAGGGGGTTAAAACACATTGACACTTCAAGAGCATTCTTTACGGGAGTCAGCGAAAACTGCTGAAAATCGTACCAGCACAATTTGATAAATCTTTACAAGAAGGAAATAGTTACTTCTTTCGGTAGTAGAAAGCATTATTGTTTCTCTCGACGTCTATCCTACTCCACGATTCGCGCACACATCACTATTTTGAAGAAATCGCACGCTACATGTTTCCTATCACTTCAGCTCTCCCAAAGGTAGGTGACAAAACTATGCTTGATGTGGGCATCAAAAATCCACTGAAACGTTCTTGTTAGTGTGGAAAGGTTGTGCTTTTGCCTTAGGAAAATCATGAAATTCTTCTTAGCTACATAAGTGTTTTATCAAGAAACATAGAATTATTTTTTTCGTCCGTCTTGGTTTTTGTAATCAGAGAGACGATGATACGATGGCAGACGAGCAAGAATCGCAACCCACGCATATAAATCAACCAATACAACAGAGAAGGCAAGAAGATCATCACCAGTGTCACGTCCAAGTTCGCCCGATCCCGAATACTAGAGGATTACCACCATCCCGTCCGAGCCCCGTGCTATTCGCGATCTCTATTTTCGCCTGAAGTAATGTCCAGAACCTTGTAAACAAAGCTATGCTGTATCGGAGCTGTGGAGGTAGAAGTATGTCCCATGTAGGGTCGATTTGCGACTCGTCCAAGGTAGATTCACGCGTCAGGGTGAGAGACGTTCGAAGGTGATGGGCGGCCTATTGCTATATCAACTGCTTGGTAGCCCATTGTTCTTGTGAGACGACAGATCAACTGTGTTGTATACAGAACTGAGTCGTTGGGCGTTCAAGAGAAACATGGTACTACTTATGCGAATTTTAGCTCCAAAAGGCCTAATTTAAAGGAATCAAAATGTTAAGACCACCATGTAGCAATTGTGTGCACTGCTTTCTAGAGCCGAGTTGCGATTTAAACCATCAGTCCATCTTTATGTCCCATCACGAGCTTTCGACGGCTAATACGGCAAGATAATTCTACTGGTCCAGAAGCGGGATGTAACCAGAATATTAATAAACAAGATGGAATTTAAACTTAATTCTGGTTCCATCCCACTTCTGGACCAGTAGAATTATCTTGCCGTATAAGCCGTCGAAAGCTCGTGATGGGACATAAAGATCGACTGATGGTTCAGTTCACGGCTAAGCCAGAGCAATTTGCCACAGTGACGTGAGATAGTGCGAGACCTACGCGAGAAAGATGGAGATTTTCAGTATCTATCCTAGTCGGCCGGGGAGCACATAACTGAAAATTACGCAACAATTGACTTGGGGTTTAGGGAGCTGGTTCTAGAGAACAGAACAGGACCCAAAACGAACTAATAAACAAACAACAAACGAATACTCGACGTTGTAAAGACGTCCCAGCGGGCAAGGCGCATTCAAACACAGCTGACCGCCGCCTAATATGTTAGAACCGGGATGGCGAGAGGCGCCCATAGTTTTACAACCGTGGTGAATTTTTTCGTAAAATTTGTCACCTTCGGCCCTAATTTGCCTTCTAGAACCCGCTCCATGAATACCAAGGCAATTTGTTTAATAATTTTTAGTTATGTGGCCCCTTCCCCCCGACTGGGATAAATCCCATTTTCGCTAACATTCATTGTTTTCTGAAGTAGTTTTTGTCCCCCGTAGCGGCACTACCAATGAAGTAGCTTAACTCATGAAGATGCGGGTGGTGGGCCTGCCATGAAACAACAACAGCACCATATAAGTAACCTAGGGCTGTGAACGTCATATGGCGCTTTCAGTTTGGGTCTGGTGTAACAGTGGTAGTAGGAATTCTTTTGCAGCAGGTTCGCTCCGAAATTCCTTACCACCACTGAGATTCTTCGTACACCACAAAGTGCGGAAAAAGGATGAACCATTGAAGAACATGATGGATATCGAGCGGTAGTCGACGTGAGTTCGAAGTGGTGTAGATGGAGGATCCTTGACACACTAAACCGACGGCAATTGCTACTCGACGGCAAATTAATGGGCGAGAAACTCGAAGCGCTCTCGCCTTTCCGACACCGCTGCGACACGTCGGACAACCGCCAGCGTTCAGGGATTGCCCTCCGCAATGGAACAGCAATGATGCAAACCGCTCCAAGGACGATAATCGGCAGAGCCGTGCTGAGACAGCGACGACATAGTGCTCAGCTGCTGCCACGTCCCCTCTGATTCACAGCTACGCCTCCAGGAATCGATGAAAAGCGCGATTTTGACGTAGTTACAGAGCAGGCACGTCACTGGAGCTCAGCGGAGGCCGATGATGGAAGCTGTGCATTGTGACGTAGAAAATGGTGCTTTTTTAGCAAGGGTAATTAAAAATGCAGAAAATGCAGCCGCAGCTCAAACGAGGACTGAGAGCGTTAGAGAGCCATTTTCCGCTGCAGGGCATTCACCAGCCATCGCACAGCACTCGTCGTCAAGGGTTGCATGCAGCGCGTACGTGCAGTGTGGGTCCGCTAGATATGTCTTCGTTTTGAGCACGAGATTTAATTGAAAAATAAAGAATTAGGAAACTCACGCGCAAGTTGGTGCTTATTTTCCTTCTCACCAGGGAATGCCGTCAGCTTCCCATGGAACTTCGGATTGAGACCTATATCACATGAAAGAGCTCGAGACGCTGATCACAGATATGTAGACCAAATTTGCTAAATGAATCTCCTAAGCGAGTTATGGCCGGCGGAATCCGCGATGTCTTCCATGTGTTCAATCAGCGTTGGGCGCAGTATTACGCGGAAATCAGCGGTTCGGCTATCAGCACCGTCAGCAGCAGCGGCGGCGCAGTGGTAGAGTGCTCACTCCAAAGGATTGGGCTCATCGGTTCAGTTCCCGCCGCTGACGGGTTTTTAGCATTTTGTGATCTATCTTCGACGAGGACCTATAATCTTATTTTTAGCACATTTTTGAGCGAACGGGTAATGTCGACTTGCATTTACGTCTATTTGAAGACGGAAACGTGTTTCAGGTAAAATGTTTTATTCATGACGTGAAGCAAGTCAGAAATTCAAATCAAAACAAAATAAAAGTAAAAATAAAATCAAAAATCAACAAAACTTAATAAACATAATAAATAAAAAGTAAAGGCACTAGCTAAAAGTTCCGACCCCACCGACACGACTTCGTTCGAAAAAACATTTTCCGCTGAAACTTCGTCTAGGGGGGTTATTTGGGGTGCTGAGCACGAATCTGACATCCGTTTTCACGATTCGGTCGGAGACCACCCATACCGTTGTTACAACCGTTCGGCCGAAGTCGTGTCGGTGGGGTCGGAACTTTTAGCTAGTGCCTTTACTTTTTATTTATTATGTTTATAAAGTTTTGTTAATTTTTGATTTTATTTTTACTTCTATTTTGTTTTGATTTGAATTTCTGACTTGCTTCACGTCATGAATAAAACATTTTACCTGAAACACCTTTTCGTCTTCAAATAGACGTAAATGCAAGTCGCCATTAGCCGTTCGCTCAAAAATGTGCTAAAAATGAGATTATAGGTCCTCGTCGAAGATAGATCACAAAATGCAAAAAACCCGTCAGCGGCGTGAACCGAACCAATGAATTCAATCCTTTGGAACGGGCACTCTACCACCGCGCCGCCGCCGCTAGACATCGCGGTTTCCGCCGGCCATAACTCGCTTAGGAGATTCATTTAGCAAATTTGGTCTACATATCTGTGATCAGCGTCAGATCCTTTCTTGGGTCAAACCTTAGTGGTCCTAGTTAAAGACACTCTTAAGGCATAACTTCTGACTTATTTATTTAGTTATTGGACTTGAACCTAGAATATGAACGAAGGAGTAATGCAATAGATAAGCAATGTCCTTGAGAGCTCCATAATAATCTACATTGTTTTATCGTGCTTGATTATTGCTACTCATGATACATAAGATGGCATGCAACAAGCCTCTTGATAAATCATAATAGACCTAGCATGAAAGGGGAACAAAAGTACCAAAAGTATATCAAAGAGTAGGTCTCTCTGTTGAGTGTTGGTCAGCCTCAAGCGTGGGCAGCGATTTCTCCCAAAAATTTACGACCCCCCTCCAGAATAGTATTGGTAAGACCCCCCTCTCCCCCCCCCGAGAAAATTGATGGATTTCAATGTTAAGTTGTCTCTTATGTTGCAAACAATTTTAGAAATGTGAAAGAAAAAAAAATTAATTATTGATAATCATATAACGCAAATAAATCAAAAAATGAAGATTTTTAAGGCATGGCAACGACATGACTATACCATGAGCACCGCCTCTTCTACGGAAAGAAAACGTCATTTGGATTTGAAGGGAAAGAAAAAGTCATGTGAACTTGTATCTATTAAAAAATTGAAATAGTCATTGTATTAGATAATAGTTTTTTGAATCAGTTTTCAAAGTAGCTGAAACGAACCGATTGCTGCTCAGTTTTCGATGAGGCGGCGCGACGCATTTATCAGTTGAGAGATGTAAATACTGAAGTTGAAAATGGATCTTACCGAATGCTAACCTTCAATTTGTAGCAGGCAAAAAATCAGCCCTCTCCTAAGCAACCCTTCATCGGATCAGGTGGATTTTTTTGATTTTGCTATTCTGGATTTTTCCAAAAACAAAATGTTTTCTAAGCAGGGCCACCACTGGAGCTGAAACTGGAGCTCACAACAGCACAGCTTTTATTTAGTTACTTGTTCAAGAAATCAAGTCTTTCCTGAGCGATCCTCCTTGCGATCAGGTGAGGTCATGCTCAATTTTTTTCAAAAATAAACATTTTTCTTCCTGAACGGAACGATGTCTAGAGCTGACATGTAGCTTCAGAAAACGGTAATTTCCATTTTATGTATATTCCAAAATCGTATCTTTCCCAAGCGATCTTCTTTGCGATCAGGTGAGGTCATGCACATTTTTTTTTTCAGAAATAAACGTTTTTCTACCTGAACGGAACGATATCTAGAGCTGTCATGTTGCTTTAGAAAAACACAATCTTTAGTTGATAACAAAAAACTCAGCTCATCTGGAGCCATTTTCGATGTGATGAAAAAGGATGGATCACTGGTCACATTTGAGCATGACCTCACCTGATCGCAAGAAAGATCGCTTAGGAAAGGCCTGATTTTTTGAAGAAGTGCTAAATAGAAGCTGTGCTGTTATGGTTCCAGGTCCAGTGGTAGCCTTGTTCAGGAAATATTTTATTTTTGGAAAAATCCTCCCACAGATCGCCACTGTTCTTCTGTTTTTCTGCTAGGTCGCTGCTGTTTCCATGCGCGTTGCTGCTAGGTCATTCAAATCCACAAAGGTCAGTTGAGGCATTTCCTCATTTGGGCACAATATACAAACATAGTTGCACTTTAATTAGACTTTAGCTTCCATTCCTCCAGGGTCACCAAACCTGTAAAATATATATCCATGAGGCATACTAAACACTTAGCCGATCACCAGTTCTCCTACTACTATACCTAGGAGGATGGTATCTTTGTTCTGAGTCATCTTTTCCGAAATTCGTCACACCTCGTGGCTTAAAGCACGAGGACAGGACAGCATTGTTAGACATTCGATTAGGCAGGTACCCACGCTTGAGCCTGGTGTTGGTGCTAAAGAAGTAAGTAGCCAATGCCCACTCTCAGAGCTGGGCCGTGGGGGCCACATCAAACTCCCCAAAAACTGCGCGGAGCCGTTCTATCCACAGATCGGACTAAGCAAACCGTCAAAATGCTTACAATTTCTAGTCCAGCATTACCTCCCATCTCGAAGTCACGATACATTAACCAATTATCGTTTACATGATTAGATTATAGGATTTTTATCTGCCCGTTCTTTAAAACACATGGAGGCGTAAATTCGAAAATGAACTTCGATCACTAATTAATTTCAGAGATGAAGGTGCCAGATACCGGTGGAGATGTTTCGTCGCTCGATATGTTCAGCAGCATGGGAAGAGTTAAGTCTAAGTCTAGCGATAAGTCCTTAAAAGGAGCCGCAATGATGCGAGCTAGAAGACAACCAAGCGGATTGTATTCTATTCCAAGTTTCAGGTAGACCTATTTTCCTGGTTTGCCTCGTTATTTCTGTATCCATTTTATTTTGTGAGCGAACACAGTTTACTCCAGCCGTTGTTTTTCAGCCTCGCTTATCAAGTTTCACTTTGCACTTTGAGGACATCATTGGGCTTTGCAACGTTCGTTTGCTGTTGAAGACTTTGAAGCAAGTGTTCGTAGGATAGTGTCAACAGGACGCATACAGCCAGATATTCTCTGGCGCGTTGGATGTTTACTCTGTCGTACATTCAGGCAACATTTAGAACAGTAAAAAATCTTCATCCTAATGTTTGTTGTGGAAAACGCGAATTTTTATGAAAGATTTTGGTAAAGGAACAGCTGTGCTTGTACGACTTCTTTCAAATTTTGCACCCGAAGTTCACATGCTGAAATCGAAGAGCGCTCTAAGATGAAGGGAGTTCCAGCCTAGGCATATTAAAGTCATGTGTACATAGATAGTTCAATCGGCTATGGACAGTATTGGAGATTCGAAAACGAAAATGATAATCTCTTAGTTCTTTTCCTCTGATTGTGTTCCTTTTGGTTCATTCGCTTCTAATTAAGACACATCTCTTTTAGATGGACCTGCTTGGCTTTATTATAGTTTTAGGTGCTTATGTTTCCTGTGCTTAATGTATGTACATGCTATAAATGTCAAATGTTAAATATGTCATCGCCCCAGTCATTTTCTCTCTCTTGCATCACCATGTAATTCGGCTGTCCTTGAAATAGTAAGCAACCCCTATGCAATTTAGCATTTGACTCTCAATGAGCAACCACTTAGAATTTTTGAATAAATCGCCATATAGGTGTAGTCGAAACTGATCGACGACAGAAATTTCCCAGGATATGTTAGCGAACTTCAACAATATATCCGGGCAAATATTTTGGAGCATACTGAAGGAGTTTCTCAACATAGTGACCAACCTACTTCTTAGGAATAGCACGAATGCTAAAATTTATTAGGTTGTAACGAATTAAATGGCACTGGCTCGCGCCATTTTTTGGCGCGTCTTTACGCGTTTGATCAAGAACAAACCGTAACATGTGGCATACCATTTAGAAGAGCAAACTTTGCTCTACCGGTAAGTACCAAATTTTCTATGTAAAAGTAGGGAAACTTTAGAGTTTTAGTGACTTTTTTGCAGATGGACAAAAGGGTAATCCGAGGCATTTATTTGTATGAATTCAAGCTGGGCACTACAGCTAAGTAGGCGGTCGAGAAGATCAACGCCGCATTCGGTCAAGGATGTTCCACAATTCGGACGGCGTATCGTTGGTATCAGAAGTTCCGGAATGGAGACGAGAGCTTGGAATATCATGAAGGTCGTGGGAGGCATAGTGATGTTGATGAGGACAAGCTGAGAGGTGTGGTAGAGGAGGATCCACACAAAGGTACTAGGGAGATAGCGAAGGTTCTTGTCGTCAGTCACAACACAGCTGACCGACATCTGAAGGAAATTGGTAAGACCAAAAAGCTGGAAAGATGGGTGCCTCACGAGCTGTCTGAGGAGCAAAGAAACCGACCATATGAGATCTCGTCCGCACTGCTTCTACGGAACGAAACGGACCCATTCCTTGATCGCATCGTAACCTGTGACGAGAAATGGATAATGTACGACAACAGGCGACGATCGGCACAGTGGGTGAACAGCGATGAGAGCCCCAAGGTTTTTGCGAAGCCGGAATTGCACCAAAAGAAAGTAATGGTGACAGTATGGTGGTGTTCGCTGGGAATTATTCACCACAGCTTCCTCCCTCCCGGTGAATCCATCACGGCAGAGAAGTACTGCATTGAAATTGAAGAAATGATGAAAAAGTTGAAGGATATCCGGCCGGCCTTGGTAAACCGAAGGCGAGTTCTCCTTCTGCACGACAATGCTCGCCCCCATGTAGCACGAATGACGTTGCAGAAATTGAATGAGCTGAGCCTTGAAACTCTACCACATCCTCCGTTTTCTTCCGACCTCTCCCCAACAGACTACCACTTCTTCAAGCATCTTGGCGACTTCTTGGTAGGGAAAATATTCAAATACCAACAGGATGCCGAAAGTGCCTTCGAAGATTTCGTCAATTCCAGAACTTCTGATTTTTATGCTACTGGGATAAAAAAGCTTGTATCACGTTGGCAAGGATGTGTAGAATCAGCAAATTTTTATTTCGATTAATAAACTTGCCTACAAGCCGAGATATTAACTGTCTAAATTTACAGTGGTTCAGTGCCATTTATTTCGTTACAACCTAATAATTATAATTGGAGATTAGGGAAAGACAGCTACTTTGCAAAACATCACAGACTGAAATACATATGAACAGGGGTCGAGAATTCGAAAATTAAAACTGTAAATGCTTCCCGCGTAGGCAGCACTTCTGCTAAAGGTATCGATGGTCTGCTGGCACAGAATGGCAGCGTTACCAAATGCTCGGAGATGACAACTCAGTAGATAGAAGTTTCATTGAATTTTATTTGTATTTGCTGAAGGGGTAACTAGATCAGCGCCTAAGACATACCCGACTTCGGACTTCGCCAAAAAAATGTTAACAGTTCCATCTATAGTCTACACACGTACTACGGACCCTGTTCTCTTTTTCATCATAATTTCGTTGAAAGAAGGAACGTTATGAGGCAGACATGGTGAAACGCGCCTCCTCTTGTTGTATGACCGTCGTCAGAAGAAACGAGGATACTAGGGCGAAAAAGAATCAGCTTGCATTAAGAGATCGATACTATTTATGTACTTCTGCTTTTGGATTTCCATAAGCGATGATTAAATGTCTGGACTTCTCGGAGTATTACTTAGTATCGATCCTGTTTCTTAATGAAATTGGTCTAGAACAGCTGCCAAATTTGGAGAGACCATACAATGTCAACATGCTCAGCATGGGAGCAGAAGAGAGAATTCTGGAGAAGTGTCTGACATGACAGGAAATTAATGTCAGCAGTAGTGCAATATTGCTGCCCTTTAAAGGTATTTAGCAATGAAATGTGAAATTGTATTGAAGACCAAAAACAATATTTCATTCAAAATCTGCGAATACAATGAGATAAGTTTACAAAAAAGACTCTTACCGAGGTGGATGAGATGCTGGAGCAGTCACGGCGAAGTTGTCGCTGGCGCTGTAGTTCAGAGAGATCGGCGGCTGGTAGCGTGCACGGAATATGACGCTGATAAACACACTCAAACTCGATGTTTGACTAGTGATTAGGAAAACGGCTTGTCTGCCACGCGCTGCGACGAGTCACGTTCAAGTGGAATGCCGGAGCAACAGCGAACAAAAGAAACAGCGGATGACAAGGCGAAGAGCTGCGCGTACTCTCCAGACAGCAAGAACAGTGAGGCCCAACTAAGGCGAGCAATTTACTGGCATGAGCAATCATGTCATGAGCAGACACGTAGAGGTGGTTACCCCGCGAATCGGCTAAGGGAGGAGCTTGGGGACTGCTGTAAAGTGAAGGAAAAGAGGTCGCGGTCGAAGACATCGGTGAAGCAGCGTTTCTAAATACAACCACGGAAATCTGAATATCTTGACTCTCGTTGAACATTTCCCTGGATGTCTGGAAAGGAGAACGAGTATAGATAAATTGTTGACATTTTCTTAAGTAGCTAGTCAACACTCTGAACTGATCATTTATGCAGGTGAAGGTCTGCAGTAATTCTTAACACATTCACACAAGAATCGCACTGCTTCAAATTTCTTATTGGTAAACTCTTCTAAGATATTAGATACAAAGTGAATGTTAAAGTGGATATCAATCATCCTGTGAATGATTCCACTGCTGCATCAAATGTGAAAACGATTCCAGATTTGAAGAGATTGAGTGCAACGCTGCAAGGCGCAGAGAGTGACAGACAGGCAGAAAATTTGAGCCTTGAGATTACGAGGAAATCATGAAAATTGCTAGAATAAAAGCACGCTGCTTAACACAATTTAGCCCCCCCCCCTTCTGAAACCTGCAGAAGTCATATGTTGTAAAAAGATAATTCACAGTTGCATTTGGATAATCTCCTATCAGGCATTCATCTGTTGTTGTGTTGTTTTTCACTCGTTTCTTTTTCTTCCCTTTTTAATAAAATCCCTTTTTGTCTTACAAAAACAAAATGACAAATCCTTGACAACTCATCTATACCTGAAACTCTACGTACCAAGTATTTCGAAGCGGCTTCTATAAGAGGGAAGGTTTTGTAGGCAATTTTGGTTAGGGAACGCCCTTTAGAATACGACATTGATAGATACTTTCCAAACTTTTTCCAAGAACACTACATGTTTCCTAATGCAGGGATTCCAAAATGTCGGAAAACACTCTAATTGAGCCAGGAGGCATGCGTTATACAGTCTAACCAAAAACTTCACATCATTGCATTGAACGTGCCTGTGAAGGGTAAAAGTTGATGGCAGTGCTCTCCTTGCAGTAGCTTCAACATGCCTGTAGAACTTCAAAGAAGCATCGATAACAACACCCAAGTGTCTCACATTATCCCCTTATCTTATTGTAACTTCATTAAAGCTGTAGTAGGAGGCTGGATAGGAAGGTCGATGACATCAGTGAAGCTACTAGTACTTTTTTTCCTATTCGAACTAACATGAATCTCCCACTTACCCGACCACTCCATCATACTACGCATACAGTGTGGAATCGGTTCACGCATTAATGTTGGTTTGAAGAATCATAAACGCCATAAATTTGATGTGAAAGGTGTTCAATTTCACGTTAAAATTGTATATATGTACTCATTACGAGATCTCCCTGCACCCTCTGCAGCCTAAAGCAAATTGGCTCTCATCCTTTTTTCAAAAATTGGATCTTAATTTGGATTTTGGTGTTTCTTTCTTTTTCTTCGCCTGTTATTTTTTACCTCATGACAGTAGTAAGGTACGATCATGTTAATAGTAAAATTTCTCAGATAAAAAACCTATAATAAAATGGGCACCCTTTTTGTAACAGTTCTCGCTTTTTCGAGTGTCTCTGCTTCGCGGCTTTCAATTTAAGTGGACAACTTTTGCCGCCTTTACACTTGGAGAACAGCGGCCCAATATTGCTGCTTTGCGTGACGCGGCCCTCCTTATCCAGTCTTGAAAATGACCGCCAATGAAACGCCAATGCGGCGAAAATGATCCACGTAAATTGAAAGCCGCGAAGCAGAGACACTCAAAAAAGCGAGGACTGTTACAAAAAGGGTGCGAATTATTTAATAGATAAAAAGCAGCTGAGAAATTTTACTATTAACATGATCGTACAGTAAATTCGGACAGCTGAATAGCTCACTTGTTCAAAATCCCGCTATTCTCGTTTTCTTTATTCCTGCTGCGTTCCTCATTTTGCTTGGTAGAGCATAGCTTGAAGATAAACGCCACTTTTGACCATGGCCTAATTTTTTGAGTACCACCTGAACAGTTTCCGCCATTAACAGCAACTAGTTTAGAAATTGCTTCGCTCAGGTTCTCTTAATGAGGTAACATAAAATATCCACCGTTAATGCTTGCTGATCTTCCTGCACATTAATAGTTTGATAACACAATTGTCCCACAGCAGGTGACAACTACAAAAGTGTTGTTTCTAATATTTAATTTCAAAGAGTTTGTTATTTCGGATAGCGATGACGTATCGTTCTTGATTTTTTTCTTGGATTGTTACCACTGCCCTGAATAAGCAGATAGTAACTTTCCATTTATCATCTTTTCAAACATTCGTGAACATTTTTGCACTAGTACGTCACAGTGGGCTTCTTTTCACATGTATACAAAATCATTCCGAATTAGAAGTATACTCTGCGCATAAAGTTTCTATATATTCATTGCATTTTTGGAATACACCGCCGTTTTCATGACCAATTTAGCATTCCCGCCGTCCCAATTCCATTTGACGTTCCATTGTAAAGTTGACAGCTCACCACTAAGCTTTTAATGTCAAAGTGACGAGCGTCGTGCTTCGCCATTTTTAATCACGAACACGATCGGTTTACAACGGCCGATTCTTTGGCATTTACAGTCGCTGAAAGAAGAAACTGAGGGTTTGATACAGCAACGCAGTAGAGAAAGCTCCTAATTAAACAGTAGCAGAAAACACTCTCCTGAATGACTAAGTCCTTCTGAAAGACGTGTTTAGCGAAGTTCGTAGGACTGGTCTTGTTTTATTGTCGTCGCACATACCGTCACAGTCGCACACACAACTTGAGAGCTTCTTCTCCTGAGCGTTTAGTCCCGCGCAGTCGCAGGGTGTTCTTGTGATCTGTCGCCACCTCATCCTATCAAGGGCGTCATCTGCCGTGGCGCCGACTTCGGCGAGATCTCTCTTGATGACGTCCTTCCATCCTTTCCTTGGGGCTCCTCTCGGACACTTTCCTGGTGCCTCGAAATCTAGGGCCAACCTTGTGGGGTGATCCTCTGGTCTTCTGAGGACGTGTCCATACCACCTCAGGCGCTGCTCTCTCATCTTCAGCTGGATCGGGGCTGTCATCACTGCCCTAACATCCTCGTTTCGCACCCTGTCCCGACGGGTCCTTCCACATGCCCACCTCAGCATCCTCATCTCCGCCGCGTGCAGTTGCCGCTCCTGCGCCTTACCCAGGGCCCAGCACTCACTGCCGTAGAGGTGGGCAGGTCTCACAACTGTTCTATAGAGCTTGCCTTTGAGCGTCCTGGAGCATCTACGGTCGTAGAGGATCCCTGTGGACTCCCTCCACTTGAGCCAGGCTGCGTTTATCCGTCCCCTGACCGCCTGGTCCACACTTCCTTCCTCGGATAGGTCACTTCCGAGGTAGCGGAATTCTTCCACCTTCTCGATCGTCTCCCCATGGAGTCTAGGATCGATCCAGCGCACTGCTCAGAGCTGACAGAAGTGAGTCGTCTCCTTCACGTTCAGCCGTAGGCCGTTGTCTGCGAGGGCTCTCTGCCACAGCTGCACCTTCTCCTCCAGCTCCTCCTGGTTGTCGGCTACTAGGGCGATGTCGTTCGCGTAGAGGATCGTTCTGAGAGGGCCTTCCTCAAGGTGGTTCACTATAAAGTCAAGTGTCAGCAGGAAGAGGAACGGGCTCAGAGCCGATGGCCACTGTGATGTCCACTTTCCTTGTCACCCCGTGTGGAGTTCGTATCGCCGCTTTCGAGCCCTCGTGACCGTGATCAGACGCTCCGGGACACCCCTCCCTCGAAGGGCATTCCAGATTACGGCCCGAGCTAGCCTGTCGTAGGCCTTCTTCAGGTCCAGGAATGCCAGGTAGCAGGGTTTTCGTTTCTCCCGATATTTCTCCATCACCTGACGAGCGATGAAGATGGCGTCTGTGGTGGACCTCTCAGGCATGAAGCCCCACTGCACCTGGGAGATGGGTACCATCTCCCTCAGCCTTGAGTCGACCCCTCGTTGGTAGATCTTCATCGTGTGTGAGATCAGTTTGATCCCTCGGTAGTTGGAGCATTCGGAAGCGTCTCCCTTCTGCTTGAAGATGGGGACTATGGTGCTGTTCCTCCAGTCATCCGGCATCTTACCTTCTTTCGTGATTCTGTTGAGAAACAGCCAGTTGATTCCGAAGTCCCCGAGCACCTTCCAAGCCTCTACTGGCACACCGTCAGGCCCTGATGCCTTTCCGAGTTTCATCTTCCCTATGGCCTTGCGAGCCTCTTCTTGCGTCCAGGGTGGGATGGGTCCTTCCGTTGGTTGTTCTTCCTCGGCCTCCCGACGAGGGAACTCCTCGTTCGGGAGTTCTTTGAAGTACTTCTCCCATCTCTCTCTCTCTGACCTCGGCCGGCTTCCGTAACACCCTTCCGTCAGCACTCTTCACAGTCTTCACTACTCGAATGTCGAGGCTAGCTCTATGACGCGCCTTGGCCAGGCGGATGGCGAACTTCTCTCCCTCTGACCCGTCTAGTTTCTCATACAGGGCATCCATTTCCGCGTTCTTTGCCTTCGCTACAGCTGTTTTTGCCAGCCTCTTCAGCTTCCTGTAAGCTGTGAGATGCTCGGGTGCCCTCGTCTTCTGCCACAGCTTGTAGGCCTCCTTCCTCCTCTTCACCGCAGCCTGCACCTCTTCGTTCCAGAACCATGCCGATTTATCCCCTCTGGTTCCTCCCTTTGTTTCTCCCAGGGTTTCCTTGGCACATCTCAGGATTGTTTGGGCTACCCTCCTTCAGGTCTCATTCACGGAACCAGCTGGATCTGGAAGGCCTGCTTCGAGCACTGCCCTTCGTAGCTCGTTCCGCTCTGAACCCCGCAGTCTCCACCATCGGATCCTGGGTTCCGTCCTCACTTTGGGCCTGGTGGGTAGAGGTATGCTAAGGTCGGCTACCAAGGGTCTATGCTGTGATGCCACGTCTTCTCCAGGAATGACCATCACATCCCGGACTGTTTTCAGGGCAGCCCTTCTAACCATGATGTGGTCGACTTCCGTCCTTCTTCCTCCGCTAGCATAGGTCACCTTCTGGCTCTCCCTCTTCGCGAAGAAAGTGCTATAGACAGCCAGGTCGTGGGCGATAGCCAGATCCAGAATTCGTTCTCCATCCGGGTTTATCAGGCCTTTACCTCCATGAACCCTTTCCACTCCTCTTCTGCCACTCCCCACATGCCCGTTCATGTCCCCTGCTATGGAGAGGTAGTCGCCTTCTGGTACGGACCTTATGGCTTCCTCGAGGGAGAGGTAGAAGTCATCCTTGTCGTCCTCGGAGCATCCGGTCTGCGGAGCGTAGACAAACATGATGGTCCGGTAACCCTCCTTCGTGTCCAGCCGCAGTGACATGATGCGGTCGTTTATTCTTTGGACAGCCGCTACTGAATCCTTAGGGACTCCGCGACAGCTATCCCTACCCCGTTCCTCTTGGTGTCCTCTCCGTTGTAGTACAGCTTGACCCCTTCTCCGGCTTTCGCCCCTTTCCATCGCGTTTCCTGCAGACACAGGACTTGTATCCTTCTGCGCTTCATCAGGTCAGCCACTTCCCTAGATCTTCCGGTCAGCGTTCCCACATTCAGAGTCCCCAGTCGAACTAGCTTCTTTAGCCGAAATCGTTCGGCCCTCGGTAGCCCTAGCATACTGACCACAGAACTCGGGCGGGGGTTCTGTGCGCCACTTCCGGGTGACGTCCTTGCCTTTACACTGATTCTATTGCGACTTGTGATCATGGTTTTGTGACGAGGTTTCTCCATCAGCCGGCCCGTCAACCTGGGCCTGACGCTGGAACCGTTGCCATTTTTGCAATTTTTGCAGGGCATGGCGTGCCGGAGACGGGAGTCGAACCTGTGACCGTTTGTGCATGAAACTACACTGCTAACCTCTGGGCTAACTCGGCTCACACACAACTTGAGAGCATGCCATAATATTTGACAGTACCAAACTTCTCTTGCACTCCTCAAACCTTTCGTTGAATTCATCACTTTTTTGCTAAAAAACCAGTACGGATAGGAATTTTAAGCTTGTGATGCTATCCATACTTTTGGGACATTTGATTGCGTCTTAGTCATAGATCTGCTTATGCTGATTTCTGAAGTTAGTGACATTAAACAAGAGAGAACATTTGTTTTATCTGTTAGCTTCCTAGGTAATCCGATATAATTTTTACGGTTCCTACTGTGCTAAGACGGAGATTAAGAATGAGCAGGGAAAAATGTGATCCAGGGATTTAAAAGAATATGCAAATCGTGTTGAACAAGCACGGAAGACCCAAAAGTGCTGAACAACGTGGAAAAGCGGCAGGACCATCCCTCTCAACCTAAATCTGGAACAACTGGTCTGTCCAAGAAAGCTGAAAAGGCTTCACTTGCGAGTACACAAAGCGTGCTCCAGTGTTCGACAGTTAGTTAATCTCCGCTTTAAGTTTCCCGTTAGCAATAAGAACCATAAGACACCAACCATAAGATTCACCGAAACCCTTCGGTAATCCTTCTCACTGACAGCATAGCGAATTTTTTTTTTCAAGGATGACATTTATTTCGCATGCGAAAGAGCAATCGGTACAGTACTATATCAGTCTGAGAAGCGGTGAAGCACAAGGCACATCCTTTGCGTGTCACAGCACTTGTTTGTCTACATTTTGCTCCTTGGAGTTGTACAGCGAAATTTTCCCCGGTGCAAGGCTGCGTGCCATCCGAAAACTCCGCAGGGAATCTGCTCAGATACGCAGCCCATGCGACGCCGTATGTACATCAGTGTGCTATACACTTTCGTCTCTGCAACGTGGTTGAGCTCTTGTTCTGCACTGCTTAACAAAACTATGAAGGCTCCGGTCTTTGAAGGCCGTTGAAAACTAAGTTTCTTTTATTTTGGAGCGAAAATCCCTTTACTTCATACAGGAATTATTAAGTGCAATAAATCATCCTTTTCGTAATGCCCTACAAAGGTTTTTAGCACGGTACTTTTTTATTTATTTATCCTTTGGACAGAGTTGTGCTCAAATCACGCTTACAGTTACACGGGCGCATCATAATGACGAAAAGCACTGCGGTGCGGTGGATAAAACCACTACTCAACTGCCAAAGTGAGATTAACATGCTGAAAGAGAAGAGATACTGAGGTAATGAGACCGTGAGAACAAAAATTAGGGACAGAATAAGGGACACAAAACCCAAACTCATGTGAGACAATAAGAATGGAGGATAGGTTAGTACATGGGATACATGGGAAGCTGACGGAGAAGGGTACTGGAAGGCAAACTGCGAGTTGCTAGCGAAAACGCTTCCGGACCACTTTATGGTAGACACATTAATTTCGTAATCGCTCGACGCCACAGCTGTACGGGAAAAAATACCAGGAAAGAACTAAAACTGTGGGGAGAACTGCAGCTAGAGAGCAATGAATTGAATACAGAGGATCTAAAAATCTTACTAGAAGAACAGAAACAATCAAGCATTGGCAAGCACAGAGATTATGAAAGCTTAAAAAAGAAAAGAAAAAATAGAAAAAAGAAGAAAAGTTTCATAATCTTCTTCAACCGATAAAATAACAAAATAAAAATAATAAAATAAAAGAATAAATCAATATGAAGCTTCTCTGGAAGCGGTTACAAACCTGTGAACAGTACTCTAATGCTGGAATAGCATATGTTTCGCAAACATATGCATACTAATCAACATAGCGAAAACTCTCATCACGTTTAATATTTCTGTCAAACCGAAAATTAAAAAGAAAAATTTGTGCATTGTGGTATCGATGTTTTTTGAAAATAATTACATGATCAATAATGAGGCATAGCTTACGAACTTCAGGGAAGGAACAAAGCGTGTAAGTTGTGTTTTTTGTTTTTGTTTTTGTTTGTGTTTTTGTTTGCTTTGCCAAGCTTTAGATCTTTCCAACATATTGCTAATGGAAGAGATAAAGCTTAACGAACATCGGTTCCGTTGCCATTTCTGTAGACCATATAAATCTTCATATCGTCGCCTATGCCGCTTACGAAAAACTTGGCAAAATCTCTGAACTTGAAGAACTCACGCTAATAATTAGGAGTTCCTGGCTTTTAACTGCGATTTCGGTAAGGATTCCATAGCCCTTTTGGTAGCCTTCGTCGTTCTTTGAGACGTCATAGACAACACTGTCAGGATTAGATCAATGGAATACGCGATAACTTAGTCTCGCAAAAAAGTATCGGTTTAGACCTGCTCAAGAAATGGACAAAGTGTCTCGAAAACTCACTAGAAGATATCTATTTTTTTCTTGTGGATACGACTTATAAGAAAATGAATTCCAACTGCACATAAGGTCAAGGGACCGGTTTATTAGACTCACGACAGATTTGATGCGATGCCCTTGTTCCCAACACAGTATCACCCTTCATTCTTTCAAAATTTTCATGTCGTTTTTGTATCTCATAATAAGCTTTTCCATCCAGGTGGAGCTAGGCAATTGTGTAGAATCCGGCGAAACACCGGGCGCTGAAGGGGACAAGTTATGTATGTGTAATTGAATCCTATAAAGTTTTGAGTTTTTTTTTTTACCGTTCTAGGTCAGTCTTCGAATCAGCTAAGACGGCTTATTGCCGAACTTCAGGGCACAACACATTTTTCCACTCTTCCGGACTACATCTTGATCTGAAACTGTACTTTTTTAAAGTTGATCTGAAACTGTACTATTTTAAAGTTGTTAATTGCTAATAGAAACTGAAGTAGTTTTTAACATTTACAATTTTTTTTACAGTGCAGAGAGCTTTTTTGGAAGCACTCTTCAAACTAATCATAGTGTTAGCCGAAGGCTTCTTTTTTCACGAAAATAATTTTCCTACTTGAAAGGGGCCTATATTCGAGGTGAAGTCAAAAAATAAAATTATATAGTGAAAATTGTAAAACCTGTAATGTAAAATAAATGACTAGCATTATTATATTATATCTGCAATGCCGGCGTAACTAAAACGTTACCTTTAACAGAGTTGTGAAGCTTCAATGTAATCAGCCTACCAGAAAAATGAGGCATCCATGTCGTCGCTACTTTTGCATTTTGAAATTTAAAGAAATTGCATTTTGAATTTTTTAAATTAGCATTTTGAAATTCAAGAAAATGCACTGCGCGATCTTGACATGTCATAAAACTCAGCTATTTCATTTTTACCCCACCACTTCAGTCCCCGTTTTGGAATGTGGCCTCAATGACAATAAATTTGTGCACCTTCGATTAGCCCTACATTTGGCAGCAACAGCTCTGAAGAAAATTGTAGTGGGTTCCTATTGAAATCTGAATTGTACTAGTAGAAGTCTGCCAAGTATTTATTTCCTACCTCTTTCCAAAGTGGTCTAAATGTGATGCCCTGGACTGGTACGTGGTGCAAACGTGATGCATATCACTCGGACGTCACAAACATTTCATTTTTCCGCGCTATTTCGCTTCTTATTCTCAGCATTTTTTGAGCCACTCTGTATAGAACGTTTAAAATGATTTTTTGTATGAAATAGTGTTGTCTTTCTAACAACATTTTAACAATCCACTCGAAATCTTCAAAACAATCACGTTAAAAACGTTAAAAATTTTACGCGCTATCTTGGTTGTAGCCAGTAGGACACCAATGAGATTTTCTTGAACGAAGAGCAGCTATAGATGCTAAACCCGAGTTTTTCATCCATATCTATTTCACAAGCACCATTGTATCGTAACAAAAGTTAAGAGTTTTCATAAACTATTGAAAGAAAGCGATCAATGCTGTAGAACTCCCTAATGGCTCCGGCATCTTCAAGCTGGAACCATAAAAAACAAAAGAAGAAGCTGTAAGATTTCTTGTTTTGGAATGCTTTGCAAAAAGAAACTATTTGTGTTCAGGTTTCATTCCTGTTCTGAAAATTTTATTGAATAATGCTATTAATAATGCTTGCGACCTGGAATTGAAGGCGGCGTTTCGAAAGGCCGAAATGTATAATACATTTGGAATATTTCTGCTGACTAAGAACTCTGAGACCCACCTTTGCAGACGAAACACATTTGATTGGTGAAATTTGTTTGTGATGAATAGTGCGTTGTTGTGGTTGGACGGCCCTCTGCAACAATATTCGGCCTTCCCAATCCGTATAAAAGCAAGCACTAAGAGGTATGCACCAGTCATCCATTCAATTAGCCTTTCTTATATTCTCCTTAGTGATCTAGCTTGACCAAACAGCACAGGAATCAACTCACTTTTCAGCAATGATTCTTCTGGCTCTCGCACTGCTTGAAGTCGTGGCCGCGAAGCCTTATGGTTTGGCGCCTGCCCAAAGTCCGCCGGTTCCGCCTCAGGCACCGCCCGTTCAGACCTATCCTGTCTACCTTCCACCTGAGTATAACAAGTATGCCAGCTCAAAGTTCTTCCAATAAATGCGAGTTAATACATTATTATTAAGCGATCCAAACGCAAACGTTCGCCCGGGACGTAGCCACGGAGCATTCCTGGATGTGTTTGATGGACCACACATGTTCTACGGCGACTTTCCGCCATTCATGCGTATGTTTTAAGCACACAGCAGCGTTTTATCGAATTTTATCGAATTTGTGTAAGAAGATCTCGTTCAGCTTTCCCTCCGCCATCGTATCCTGCACCACCGTATCCTCCACAGCCGTATCCTCCACAGTCGTATCCCCCACAGCCGTATCCTTCACAGTCGTATCCTCCACAGCCGTATCCCGCGCCTTATCCTCCACAGCAGTCTCCCGCCTACCTTCCAAACAATTATCCCTCTTATGGTCCGCCACTTCCGCTTCCCTATCCTCCGGTCCTCTCCAATCCTTTCTACGAAGGACGTCGCCGCAGAGGCCACCACCACGACAGCCATGAGAGGGATCGGGACGATAGAAGACACGACGATCGCTGGGACAACGACCACGACGACCGCAAGGATCATTGGGAACCGTGGAGTCAGCCTTGAATGATTACGACCACAATAAAATTGCAAGAGCAACTGTAATTTTTAAAACAATCGCATCAATCGTTAGTTGAAGACCATTTTTGAGAGAGCTCTTTCTTCTTAGTTTTGATCCTGTAATAGAGATCAAACGCTCTGAATATCCTGGAGAGCGGCTAATTTGGCAAGGCATTGTGGAATACGTGAGCCTCAGCAATTCAAGAAGTCAAAATTCAAAGAAACGCATCACGGACAACACCTGTGTCGTCTGTCGTGCCCTTTATCACCGAGTTGCTCGAGTGCGGGCGCCATTGTGTTGATGGCGCCAGCAGCGTCTCCAATCGTCCCTGTTGCGTGCCAGAGTGCTCCAATGGATCCTCATCGCTCAAGGGACACGAAGATCATCATATCTTTTGCTCAGAGCTTTGGCCATAGGACACGGTCACCGACAACAAGAATTTCTATATGTTGACAAACAGGGAAAGCCTTTGAGCTTTTCGTCTTAGGTGCCTCGAATCACTCATTTAATCAAAAATCCACCAAGGAAACATCACCTCTTGTTATCGTCGCCAAACGAAATGCAAAAAAGACATGTGTGAGAGGCATCACGAATGAAACTGAATGTGTTGTTCTACTCCACTTTTCAAGACTAACTGTATTGCAACGCTGAAGCCGACGATGACTACGAGCAAATCTGCTCACCTGACGGAAATTGAACACGCACAACAATCACTTTTTTGTTGTTGTTGAAAATAACCGTACCACAGGCACAATTTTTGACGTTTCCTACAGGAGCTCTTCAGCGCTCATCCGCAACTACCGTCAGACTCGGCAATCCCAATTCAACGTTAAAGAGGCTGAGAAGAAGTCATTTATTGCTCTTCATTTAACATAGTTCTTTGAACTTCATTTTACTGACGTGTGACACGCTTACAAGGCTGACGTAGAATGTTGTTTTCGTCTAGCTGAGATGATTGCCACCTCATCAAACGTACTAGTGTATCGGGTTTGCATGATCGTCAACGTTTGGAAATTGGATACGAAGTAAATCTTAGGACTTTGCATTGATCATGGGTCCGATGGTACAACGAACGCTCTATGAGGTCGATAAAATCGTCCAAGCGGAGCTTTTGATGTGCTTACAGTAAAAGTGACGGTTCGTGAAACGGTGTACGTGAATTGAAATTGCTGTCTGCGACACAACCCGACCTCGCAAACGCGTCCGCTTGGGCGTCGGCATTGTTTCACTACTACGTTGTATAAAGTGCATGCAAAAATGTATTTTTCTTGACGAGGCAACTGTGCTGCGTGAAGTTAGAATTCGAGTGAATTCACCTATTGCCCGAAGGACAACGCCAAAGGGTAAAGAAGGAGTGGGAGCAAAGGTAGAGTTCGTTGTAAATTGGTTGTGAGATGCAGCATTTAATTTTTTCTGCATTCCACTTCCACAATGTCTAGAAAACCTTGTCAAAATGCGGATTTTACTCACGCAATGACTTTCGGATAGTGGATATTTCAGTGGTGCAATGCTCCCAGACAGGCCTTGCGAAAATTCACGACCACGAAGAGCTATGTAGAAGCTAGATCGACTGAACTGGGATGAGAAGAACCGTACCTGAATGATTCGGGATGCTCGTACGGAATGACTTCTATTGGCTTTATTAAACGCGCTTATTTTTTGCACATATTCGAACAAGCAAATCATAACTGACTTTTTAGCTGGCCTGTAAAGTATGGTAGTAAAGTATAAATAGTATAAATATTTACTATAGTACAAACATATTTTATTGATAGTGCACAAAAGCATAAAAGGTGACGACAACGTCGTCCTATTTGACCACATGTAGACTTGTTATTTACAGTTTAGGTAATTAAATTCTCCTTTTGTATTTGATGACTCATCTGGATAATCTCGGATATGTCTGATCAATAGGCTTTTAGCGTGTTTATGATGGCATCAGCTGATAGTAGGCGGCGGTCACGGTCCGAAATGGCAACATCACCGCTGTGAGAACTTAAAGGGCAGTCAGCGCCGCTGCCTCTAGTGCTCCTCCTCCTCCTCAGCTACAGTTCGCGTGGTTGTCCTCTTCATGACCGCTTGTCTTAGCCTTCGGGCTCCTGTCTTATTGCCTTATGCCTAGTTGTAGTCTCGCGTAGCCGGCTGTCACTAAGGTCTCATCGCGTATAAAGGCTTTAAGGTCTAGACCCCAGGGAAAAATCACTTATCCGCATATTACATTCGCTTAAACCCATTTATTATGCCTTGTAGAGGGTAAAAGTCTTAGTGCCTTGTTCGCTTATTTGCAGGATAATCTCATATCACTTAACCAATCACCGCTACACATTTATTATTCAGTTATTTTGCGTATCTTGCGCTTCTCATGTATCACACCACCGACAGCAGCTATTTACTCATGTATTTCAGTCATTTACTAGTATCCATGACTCATATTCACCCAACTGCATTTATTAACTCATTTCTCGTGTCGTATATTTTTGTATACTAATAATAAAGGTTTAATTACCCAAGTTTTAGGTATTTGGCCACCTGTGGAGAGCGTCTAGCTCATTTGGTCAATCCCGCGTGGCAATCCGAACTCGGATCTTGGCGAGCAAACCATCTGGTCAAGTCGCGTAGACGTCTCGTTCACAAAAAGGTATATAGTAAAAATATATTTCTGGTTCTACGAACTTCCTGATTTTCAGAATTCGGATTTTCTTCCTTGATACAAAAAATATCAGCTAATGAGCCCATGTTGCATTGAGATCCTCTTCTTCTTCTTCAGCGTTTGTCCCGCTTCGTCGCGGGGTCCGCTCTTCTGGTGTCATGACGCCACCTTTCCCGATCCGCGCTTGATCAGGGTGGACGCCAGTTACTTTCATTTCCGTGGGTAACGTATCGGACCAACGCTGCTTCGGGCGTCCTCTAGGCCGCATTCCAGACGCTTCCAACTCAAGGCCTATCTTCCGGACGCTGTCTTCTTTCCCACGCAGAACGTGGCCGTACCATCGCAAGCGAGCTGCTATCGGCGCGACACCAAACTTCTGCCGAATAGCATCATTTCTGATGCGGTCCATACGGGTGACTCCAGCCGTCCAGCACAGCATCTTCGTCTCCACGACGCTGAGGAGCGTTTCAACTTCCTTAGTGGCAGGCCAACACTCAGCGCCGTACATCGCTACCGGCCGGACGACTGCTAGACCTTCGACTTCAGGTGCTCTGGTATCTTCCTATCTCAGGGCACGCCAGTCAGCGAACGCCACTTGGACCAAGCTGCACTCACGCGTGAGTTCACTTCAACCATCAGACCGCCGTCAGACGCTATTGCTGATCCCAGGTATTGTGGCATTGGCATTGAGCTATTCCTAATTAAAGCAGAGATGTGCCCCACAAAAAGTTGGAGTCCCTGAGTCGAAGCAAAGGTATGCAGTCAGTACGGCATTTTGTTTGTGTGAATTACGTGCTGTTTTCAGCTCTACGTGGTTTCCCTTGCTGCTAAGATGTTCCTTCTTATAAATGTTGTTAGTACCTGTACGTCCACCTGAATACTTCGCTAATTCAAATGCAGCCCACCTTCACTCAACATCGCTGCTTTAAACAATGCTACAGCCCAACGTAGATCAGCTTCAGGAACAAGGACGATCTCTGGGGAAAATGGATCGTCGCGAATGTTCTCGTCAATCTGTACGCATACGTGTTTGGAGCCGGATGTGATGTGTTAACACGATCTTCTCGGCAATCACGGTCAATATCACAGGAAGCTGACTGCTGGTATCCAATTGTACCAACAAGTAATTGCCTTAAAAAATTATTCGTTTTCAGATGAGCAGATAGCGAAAAATACCATGAATTATAGAGGTGTAATTTCTTGCGCTTTATGTAAAAGCGCAAGAAAATACAAATGTTACGACATATGAAGGGTAGGGATTACTCCGCGTGCTGGTCTGCTTCTTGCATTTTCGCATTGTGTTTCGCTTGAATACACGTAATAGTTTCTCAGTAAAGTGACTGTTTCGATTGAATTTTGCTTATTTAAGAGTAAAAACTTAAAAACAATAACAAATAAACATATTACAGTTTGTGGCAAATGAAGGAAATCCTAAAAGTTACTGTTTGAAAGGTTCTAACATTGCTGCTAGTGGAGCTTATGAGAGAGTCACATGAAAGCACAGCGTAACGAGATTTTTGTGAAGTGCAAGTTGTCAAAATTGCGCCAATCACCCGTATGAAACCATACATTTCAGCCTGGTTGGTCATGGGTTGAATGCTTGTTACGATCTTGTTATTAGTTGACCACATTAACATCTGCTGCGGTTCTTTTAACGTTAAAAAATTGTCAGTGCTACAATTTATGTGAACTTTTAACATCTCCAAAACCTTAAATTGGAGCAATGGTACGACATTTTATATAGCGCTCATTTCTTAGTGTTGCATTACTTTATTTTAAAGACGAAGAAGGCAAGTTGTGGTTTCTAAAGATTACAGATTTTGATGTGTGCTCTCCCAGCGTATCGAAAAATTTACATGATTAGTAGTGTAAATGCAAGTTACTGGTACTTTTCTGAATAAAGGATTACATGGCTTTTGCTCCTGATCAGCCCGCAAGACTTTCTCAGTGGCCTACGATTTTGGATGCGCAACAATGCCTACAGAGCCCTGGACTAGAAATTGCGCATTCAAGTATGACTAAAAATTGGGTAACCACGTCATTTCCCGATTAGGAACGGAGTCTCTTAAAAGTAGCATCCTTAGGGCTCTCATTCTTACAGCTGAATGCTATATATTATGCTACAGTCGGTCATTCATCCACGTACCCACTTTCATTCGAGATCCTCCAACCAAAATCCAATCGGAAAATCAAGCACAGAAATGTTGGTGAATCAACGAATAGCGAACGTATTAACGCCCTCACACTTTGGATGTGTTGCACTCTAAGATGTTCTTTGCTTCAAGTTCATTCTAAAAAAGAAGCCTTTATTAATTGGTTGACTTCAAAGTGGTAGATCTGCTTCGGAGTTTGGGGATTATTACTGGTACATCAACATTGCAGCTCAACACAAAAATTCAGCAACGCTAAGCGCAGAAGTGCTGCAATTCTTTGATAAGAGCTTTGTTGGGTAGATGTTCGCTTTCTCGTCCTACGAGATAAGTTGTGACATTTCGCTGAAGGTTATGATGAATATAGAACAAAGGACGATCGCTACTCAATCCCTTTTGGAATTCGCCACGCATCCAACTCCCATGTGATGTGATGCAGGTGAGCGGAATGAGTATTTGGCATATACTACACTCCGCTTACTGCGTACATCGAAGAACCTTGTGGCGGATTCTATCCAGAGAAATCTACTGCTTAAGCCACCTTGCCAGTTATATCCTGTGTCTCCTGTCATTTTGTGTTTCTTCTCTCTTCTCTCAAAGATTCTTTAATTGATTGCTGTTTCGTCACGATCTTGATCAACCACAACGTCGTTGAAGTCCTCTCATCCGCAGAAGACGAACAGAACTGCAATGTCTGATGATGATCAGGATCCTGTGCATGGAGAAGACGTGGCGCTCGCGCTTGAACAGCTTCAAGCAGATAAGAAGACTCCTGTCTTTGTTAAAATTCTCTTCAACCACATGCTTTCTGTTCAGCAGCAGCTTAATCTGGTGTTAGCCAAAAATCTAGCTGCAGACCTTACGTGATACTATTGTTACTAACAATATGTCTGCGTCGACGAAAAGAAAGACTCCGTTCTGTAGTCATATCTGGCATCACCGAGTCTAATGATTCTAGATCGACAGAACGGGCTATCCATGATTTTAATTCTGTAGGAAAAGTTCTTGATCATCTGAATATAGAATGTGTTCGGCAACTAACCTATTAACTTGGATAGCCTCAAAAAGGTCGTCCACGTCTTTTAAAGGTTGTACTTCTTAGCACATTCTGCAATCTTTGATGGTTAGGAGAGGTTTCTGCTGCGCTCTTTATCTTGTAAAGGCGCGTATATACGGCCCTCCTTAACTACAGAAGAGAGGGCGGCATCGGGAATCCAGGTTAGCTTGAAGAGTATTTCTGGGTGTGACCAGCACTAATAAACAGCCTGTTTTCTTTTTTTGCAACATTCGATCTATTCAGAAAATTATACTACCACTGAAGTTCAGCATTAGAAAATTAAACTCAGACATAATTGGCATCACAGAAACTTGGCTTCATGATTCCATAGATTCAGCTGTAATTCTCTGTGATTCAAATGGCCAGTTTTGCTGCGCAAGATGCGACAGAACTCTCAAAAGAGGTGGCGGTGTATTCATTCTTATTGGGTCTGACATCCACTCCGAGACAATATGGTGCGAATCAGTAACTGATGGCCTTGAAATATTATGTTATGATTTGAGTGTAGCTGATATAACCCTAATAGCAAGACTTGTTGCTGGTTATGGGGCTCCTTCTGCATCTCTAAGCAGCACAGTCAAACATGTCAAGGTATTAAGTGATCTCTGTTCCTGTAAAACCCAATGCCTTGTTCTTGGCAACTTCAGTTTTCCAGATATTGACTGGTCCAAAAATTATGCGTCTTCTGCTTCTATGGGATCAAAATGCTTTGTTGATATGTGTCAATCTTGCAATCTTCATCAGAACATTGTGACACCCACCCGGTATGACCATCTGCTGGGCGTTATTCTCAGTAACAGTTTGCGACTTGTCAAAGACATCAATATTGGTCCACCAGTTGGTCCCAGCGATTATTCTAACATTTCGTTTAGAACGGCATTTTCTCTGAGTAAATAAAAGTACCGAATTCGAAAAGCATTTCATAAAGCAAACTACGAAATTATCTGTCAGTATTTGCTCGCAGTAGATTGGAGAGCACTCTTTGAGGAACGCGCTTCTGTGATTGACAAATACAAGCTCTTTTTATCAATCCTCAATACATGCATTGATCAGCTTGTACCTGTTGAAAAGCTACTAGTACACTTTAGCAAACTTCCTCCCAACCTAGTCAGGCTTTTTGAGCAAAAACAAAAACATGGTCGACATATCAACATTGTCCAAGCTCTGACAATCTACACCGTTTTCAAACAATCAGTAGTGTAGATTCGACCGACTTTTAAACAAATATCACAAATATGATGAGAAGAAAACTCTCCACGCTCCCAACAAATCACCGCTTTATAAACTGTTAAATTCTGCACTGAAACATTCAGAACGAGTCCATACACTGAAGGACTAGGCGGGCGTCGTAGTATTAACTGACTTAACAAAGGCTTCTGTGCTAGCTAAATGTTTTCAAAAAATTTTTGCGGAACGTCCTGTCGACATCGACTCCTCTGCTGTTCTGAATAATAATTCCAGCATGGAAAGTTCGGTTTTGTCCTACAAGGAAGAAATTTATAATGAACTTTGTAAGTTACCACCTAGTTATGCTTCTACTCCGGACGAAGTACCGGCCTACTTTATCAGGAAAATTGCCATCGCAATCGCTTACCCTCTTGAGCACATTTCTAATGCCAGTTATATGACTGGTGAAGCACCATTCCGTTGGAAACATGCGTTTGTTACACCTAATCCAAAAAAGGTTCCCCACCATCCTGTATCAAACTTTCGTCCATCACATCAGTTTTTGCTAGGGTAATACTCACGGCAGCCCTTGTATTTAATCTCGAGTCTAACAACCTTATTCCTAATGATCAACATGGATTTCGATCAGGTAAATCTGCTGAAACGCTGGTGTTATCTACGCTTAATGATTAAACAAAAGCAATTAGAAGAAAAAGTTGATGAGAATGTAATTTATTTTGATTTTGTGAAGGCTTTCGACATGGTCCCTTTGGAGAAACTATTTATCAAACTCACGGATATAGCTGTCCATCACAGGATTACTTTATGGATAAAAAACTTTTATGTCTGGTAGATCTTTTCAAGTTAGGGTAAATGACGCGTTTTCTCTATTATGTGCATTCTTCGCTATGTAATGTGCAGGTGTAGAAGAGCTACATTACCCTGAATGTGGAAATCACTCATCGATCTTTCCTCTAATGGAAAGGAAATGTCATGTAGTTGATGGAGTCAATTCCGGATATATTGATTTCCTCCAGTAATAACTGTAACAACCATACTCTTTCAACCAAAATACTGTTTATTTTAAAAACAAATAAATTATTAAACTCTCTTCAACGCGATCAAACGCAAAATAGTGAACATGAGAAAAGATACGACTCATCGGAAACAGCAATGTACAAACTGAGATGGGTACGACTCGACGATCTACGCCAGTCTCGTGCTAGATGTGGAGGATCTTCTTAGCTGCGTCCTTTCATCCTGGCCACGTGCCAAGCTGGATAGCGCACATCATTCGTGTCGTACGGCGACAGTACTGACATTCCATCCCACTGCATGATGGTTCGTGTATACCTCAAAAGAAACTGTCAATATCCCACTGCTAAAGCATGAAATAAAAAAAGTCGAGAAGATGCACTTTGTTCTCTCGAACTAGTGCAGTGAAAGGTGGCATGTGGCGAAATCGACAAGAGGCGCCATTATCGTAGCATAGCCCTGTGACATGCCCAGTTCGTGTTCAGCGCGGTACGAGCCTACGTGCGGGAGCACTAGTTGATGGAACACATGCAGGGGAAGGACGGAATGTGTTCCGTCAGCCGGTCAAGAGGCTTGTCTAGCTTGTCTAGTTGTGGCTTCTGTCATAAAGCGTAGATGTGAAATGAGCGTCGGATCCCAAAGAAAATAAACAACGTAAACAATTTGCCTTTCCTATTCGTGAGTCGCTGTTGCGTTGCTACGCGCTACATTATTGCGCAGTGAAGAAAATACGTTAGTAAGCAGAAATTTCATGCTCTAACAAGGGCAAGAACATCAGCCATGCAAACACTCGTTTCCTTTTACCATCTTTTCTGTTGCAAAAAGAAAGCTCGTCTTGATTCCATCCAAACGTTGCGTAAGCAGAATCAGTATCCTCGACTATAATTAGAGCGCTGAATAAAAGGCGTCAGATAGAACAAAGAAAGTGGCCGCAACCAGTTTTTAGGAACTTGATCAAATTTTGGTGTTTCTAGGTCGTATTTCGTCGCACGCCTCTTCAATACACGTTTGGTTTCTCCAAAGAAGATGTAACCCACTGCCGTAAAACTTACCCAATTAGTACATGGACCGGACCAAAGGTTTTCGCCTTTTTCGATTTCTAATTTCAAATGGTCATCGTGTAGTGCTGACCGCTTTGTTAAGTGTTAAAATTGTTACATATGGCATGTATCTGTCAATGAATTCTCGAGGTAAAAATTTAATCTGGTAGACATGTGCGCACTTGTAGTTTACCAGCTGTCGAAACACATTTTACATC
This sequence comes from Heligmosomoides polygyrus polygyrus, assembly GCA_947396885.1. Lineage (NCBI taxonomy): Eukaryota > Metazoa > Nematoda > Chromadorea > Rhabditida > Heligmosomidae > Heligmosomoides > Heligmosomoides polygyrus. The sequence continues at coordinate 29,447,677 of OX377206.1, forward strand.
ATCTTGTACACGAAGAGAATTCTCTTATGAGCGCTTTCTATGAGATCCGAAAATAAAGCATTTCAAGTTAGGAGGATTGAACGAAATATAGCCTTCAAATTTGAATTGTACGGTTTTGGATCGATGAATTCAAGGATGTATTAATTGGAGAAATGACTCGGATGGGTAGGTGGGTAGGTACAGGAGACTCGGTCTTTGTGTTGCTGAACGGGACATTTTTTAAAAAGATTTTCACACTTTGCTTCTAGCGCATCATCAGCAGATTCTGCTCTAATCTACTACCTCGCTTCTTGGACCTCAATTCCAAGAATGACCCTTTGATAGAGAACAAGATGATTCACGATTATTCGAGAAGACCACATAATTCTTCTACTTATTGAAGTCACTTTTTGTAAATTGCGATGATAAGCTCTTTATAGCGCGCGCAAAAGTGCTCTCCAATTAAAAATTGGCATTTTTAACCAAAAAAGGAATCCAGAGAATAACACCCTATTCCAACTGACACCCCATTTGTCGAGAGGCGAGAAGGAAAACAGACTAATTAAGCTGTTTTTGTCCGCAATGGCGTCAGCATAGAACCCAACTCAGAGGGAGTAATTCCTTTGAGAAAGCGGTGGAATTAAAAGTAGGCCCATAACAATATCCTCGCCCTTGAAATACTAAAGAATGGATGATGGTACAAAAGAACAGCCTCAGACGGTTTCGAAGTGGAACTTGTGGCTGAAGACAACGGTTCTGTGCAGACAGACCTGTGCAAGGGCAACATGTGCCTGAGTGAGTCGAACGTCCGGCTGTACTAACAAGCTGTTCTGCTACTGCCTGAGGAATAGGGCCAAGGCTCCAATTTTCTTCGCAGGTATATAACGGCAGATAGTCATAATGGACTCTGGCCACCGGCCACGTCGAATCCCAGTTGTTCTCCTACTTCTCCAGCATCAATAAGAATGCAAATTATTGTGAACAGCAGATGGCAAGAGCAACACCAGGGAAGCGCCGAGCAGCCACATATAGCGATCGTGAAAGGTTCATTTCAACTCACCACTTGGGCCAGTCTTGTGGAGCATATCGGGCCAGATATCCTTGTTTGACAACGGTCTTCGGATGTGGATTGGCGTAGACCAGCAGGGACTTGTCGTACTCAAACGTTTGCCGTTTCGAGCGTTGCAGCAGAGCGCATTCACTGAGCAGAATCACTGGAAAACAATTCCTTCAGTTTCTCGAAAGTTACCTTGGCGGCATACGCTGTGATTTTAGGGCAGCTAGAGCTGCTAAACGCGTGCAGGAATCGTTATAAGCAGATCCCTTAATGCTCTCTCTGTTCACAAAGTTTTAGTGATGGATAGTGCATCCTTTCACAGTCCGGTCAGCGATATTGAAAGGGAAACGCAGGTGAAAAGGCAATGATGATACGATAAAAAATCAAAGGACTCCAAACTAGGTTATGTCACTGAGAAATATCTGAAAGCTCCCCCTAAAAATCACTATAAATTAGCTTGAGCACAGTTCAAAAAGGCAGCACGACATCGGTTGCAGCTGTTGCAGATAGTGAAAAGCATTGCTGAAAAGTGCATAACTGGGTCACCTGAGAACACGACGAGTGCGCAGCGCAACATTTCTCGGAGGCAGATATGGGCCAGTCCAACCGCCGACGACGACAACGAACTGATGATCAGCGACTTTGTTTCGTCGACTGATCGATCTCTGTTCCGCTGAAAAACTCCCACGGAGCTCTCTGACCGACCGCTTCACTCCTCCCACAGATGCGGTCCCGGTCCAGAAGCTCGTTTCCCATTCCTCGGCTAGCCGCCTAAAAACGTGTTGCATATTGCATAATGGAAACGAGTCCACCGTCTCAACACGGTCTTCACCGCGGAATGAGACTTCCAAACTCGGTTGTGGGTTGGGGCAATATCGAAATTTTTTTATCGCAATGCTGCAACATCCCAGATGCAAGTTGCCCACGGCTACTTGTGCACATCGCTCTGTATGCGCTGGAAAAGGCAGAACCAAAGACTGACGTTAAGCAGTGGGATTATTATAGAACAAGTGCTCGACAATACTAAACACGTGTCTTGCACTTCCCCATTTCGCGGTGTCATAGAGTTTTAACAGCTTGGAATTTTTCGTCCTGGATGAGTGCAGTTTTAGAAAAGGCTTACTCCTGGAGTAAAAAATTAACAGTTTGCAAAATAATCTTGGTAAAAAAATTTGCCTTTTCCGAAGCCAGTTCACTACGTTGAACGACACACCTATTTCGAGATTCTCCAGAGCAATCACTCTTCAATGTGGTGCAGCACCTCCAGGCATGCTCAACAGGAGCTACCTGTAAAAGTTCAAAGGCACGCTTTTGCATAGTTTAAAAGCGAATAAAGGTTAATGGACGGGATGGCGTTGACTAATCTCAAGTTGGAATACGTCTCGCATCTTAGCGACCCGGAGGGATAGAAGGCATGGATGGCCTGGATGGAAAACCCGCACGAAGATTAAGTGTATTTGGTCTATACATTGACTTGCGGTGGCCTGTACAAGTCAGTGCTTTATCCTTTAATAGCAGGTCTTGCATCAGTTCACCGATACAGGAGGGATGGAACGCTTGGTTGGGTAAGCGGGAAATCCGAATCAGGAACCTGGCCTCGGGTGCAAGCTACAGCCGGCGCCACATCCGACTGCGCTACACGCGCCCTTCCAATATATAATAGTACGTAGTAGGATTAGGGTGGGTGGCAATGTCCGTTCCTCCACGCGGTGCCACTGGAAACAGTTCGCTCTGCAAGCCAAGCCGAACACGTACACTCGATTGCAGGCGACAGGCCCTTGTGGTAAGCCGGCCTACGACTACCCGTTGTCACATCTCATGGTGTATGACAGCTCATGTTTTTCTAGATAGTGCACTGTGTCCGCAGGAGCCGACGCGCACTCGCAAAGCCCGGCGAGTGTAGTAAATATGCGGGGGTCTCTGATGCGAGGATGGCATCGGGGGGCAACTGAGCTAGTTCGAAAGTCCCGCAACGTAGGCAAGACCCTCGCAGCTATGCTGAATGTGCGTACGTTGAAGGCCCGCTCATGCGAGTTGGTAGAAGCGCAGGGGCGAAGAAAGATAGATTTCTGTGCGGTGCAGGAGTTTTCTGTATATGCTCCGCAGACTGGCTGTTCCGCAAGCCAAGGACGAGATCTGGTCCCTGCTTGATGAAAAGCAGCGGAAGTGCCGTCAGAAGATATGGCTGCTGTGGCAGGTGACCTTAATGGTCATGTTGAAGCAACGAAAGACGGCTACAGCTGTCATGGTGGTTTTGGCTATGGGTCACGCAACGCCGGTGGTGAGTGTATACTTGAGTATGCAGACTCACACAACCTCACCATCGTGAATACCAAATTTCGAAAGCGTGACTCCCACCTCATCTCGTTTCATAGCGGGAACGCCAAAACGCAGATTGACTATGTCCTTGTTAGGCGTCGCGACCATGGCCGTGTCACAGACGCAAGGACCGGGCCATAGGAGACGGTGGCCAAACAGCATCGTCCACTGATCTGCTCGCTGAAGATCACACACCCGATGTGTAACCGTGTCGAGTGCAGCATGGATTGAGTCAAACGGTTGCGATTGAAGGAAAATGAAGCGGCTGTTATTTGTCGCATTTGCTTGTCGACAACTGTCGACGAAACCCGGAAAAAGGCTGTCGGGGCGATAATTCCTGCTGCACGCTCCAAACTTTTCACAACGAAGCCCGAACGGCGCTGGGTGGAGAAGCAGGCTTGGCTGCGGACTGACGATGTTAGGGAAAAAGTTTATTTATTTTTTTAATGCGCAACGTACGCCATAAAGAACAATGGTGAAACAAGTGAAGCAAATTATCAGTATGCACTGCAACTTTAGTAGGGCCTAGTGTTCTGCAGCAATTCGAAAGTCTAATCATAAAGAGACTGCCATCACAAACAAACGTGTAATAACATTTAAAAGTGGTGTATGAATTAACTGAACGAAACTTAAGCAAAAAACTTTATTGATATCTTGGATGCAATAATCGGTTTGGCGAACAGTATAACTATGGTGTGATTCCGATGGGGTAAGGAAATCACTTTTGAGCAGCTAGACAAACGGAAGCGCCTAGCAGTCCGGTCTTAATTCCGGTCATACCTAGGCCTTCATTACGCTTCCATTCGAGGCTGCTTCCATAGTAACTGAGACAATCAAACCGAACATGCGGTGGTACATTGTATCAATGTCAAGAATAAATCTATATATACATTATATATAAATAAAACATAGATGTAAGATCAGTGGATTTTATAGGCTCCTCTCTACTTAGGCCTTTAATAACTGCCGCCGACGTCGAGCACAAAAGCAGAGCAGGCAGAATGACTCACTAAGCATGACAAAAAAACACACAACACAAACAAGGTATAAGGTCATAGTAACCACGGCACCACATCTCAGGAAACTCGCAACCCATTGATCATATGCTGATGGAGAGGTAGATCTGCAGTCAACTAAACAACGCTGCAACGCGGAATGACGATAGCCTAGAAAATTCGGGGTTAGCAAAAATGCCGGTAGATTAGTATCAAAAATGCCGTGAAAGATCTAACCTCATAATTCTTCTTTTAAAAGTTTTAGCGGTGTTCGCCTAAAATATCTCAACAGGAAGAAGACTCATCCATCTAGCACATCGATAGAAAAAAGAATGAAAAACAGTTGTGTAATGTCTTCGACTTATCCTAGTGTAATGAACATTTAGGCTATTTATTCTAGAGCTATTAGGCCTATAGACCCAGTACTTGCTTGAAAGTAGCTTAACATCTCTCCTTAGAATGCGGTAGCAAAATATCATGTCGCCATTAGTCTTCTGCATTTAAGCGGCGTAGGGAAAACATTCTTAATCGGTCTTTGTAGTTAGTCAAGGCAGTGCGATCATAACATGCGGTTGTTTTGTACCACAAAATTTGATTAAAAACCTGTTGGACTTTTTTCAACCTTTAGTGCAATCTTTTTGAGATAAGGATTCCAGACTTGTGTGAAGTACTCAAGGTGTGGTAGTATGTATATCTTGTAAAGACGTATCAATACTGTGGCATCGGAGCACTTAATATTACGCAAGATCATAAATAGTGCACCATAAGCCTTTTTAGTCGAAAAGTCAATGTGTATTGAAAACTTGAGTTCCTGGTCAAAAATAACCCCAAGGTCTTTGACAGAACTGAAATTTGGCAAAGCTACACCATTGATAGAAAAATCGACGGGGTCAGAATCACCTATATGTAGAACGATGCTCTTATCTAAGTTGAGAGGGATGTTTCAGCAAGTAGCTCATTGATTCAATTTTTTAGCTGAGGACAGAAGAGCTGTATGTACCACTGTTCTATTCGCCTCTTCGTATAAGCCATATATTTTGATGTCATCGGCACAAGCTTTAACATGAATTCGGGAACCAGTCTTAAGTATTTCAGGCAAATCGTGGGTATATATCAAAAAGAGAAGAGGTGACAAGACGGTCTTTGAGGTACCCCGCTAGAGCAAATATGGTCTACAGAGTAGGATTGTCTAACCTTAACCGCCATACGCCGTTCATCTAGGTAAGACTCGAACCAAGCCAGGAGTTTGCCACAAATGCCTATAGAGCTAAGCTTTCCAAATAATTTACTATGACAGACTTTTCATGAAAAGAATCGAGAGTATTCGTTAAAGTAGAAGCTCTGGGCAGAAAACCGTGCTGTTCCTCGGGAATAATAGAGACTCTATTGAACCATGCAGTGATTTTGTCTCTTATTATTCTTTCCATCACCTTTATGGGAGCAGGTGTAATACTTATTGGGTGAAAGTTGTTAACAACATTACTCTTTCGAGACTTTGGTATAGGTGTGACAAGAGCATACTCCCACAAGTGTGGCACCTCGCTCAACATAAAGGAGCGATTAAACAAGTGTGCAAGCGGCTTACACAAGGCACGATAGCATTTCTTGCAAATTATTTGAGGAAGATCATCAAAGGTTCTCCAGTTGAAGGTTTAAGTCTCTTGAGTGCAGTAGAAACATCTTCGGAATAAAAGTAGACGTCAGCAAGCGTGTCTTGAGTACTGGAGTTTTCAGAAAGAAAGTCAAACGGATAGCAATAGGTGGTGAAGACATTTGCAAAACACGAAGCAAGAGCTTCCGCATTTTTGTTATCCGTAACGTATCGATTTTCAGAATGACCGGTTAGAGTGGGTAGTAAAGTCTTAGGCTTAACATTCTTGCTCAAATATTGATGAAACTGTTTCCATGATGCATATTTAGCAAGACGGCGTTCGTAGTTGGCCAGAAATTTTTTGAGATGAAGACTAAGATCAGAGCAGACCTTTTTATAGAACCAGTTGGATAGTGGATCACATAATTATTGATAAATCCTAGTTTTTTGCTCCAACAGATTCTTTGTATGTCTTGAGTAGTTGATGTGCGAACATTTCGAGAACTTGAAAGGCACATACATCGCAAGAGCTTTATAAAGGACTGTATAAAATCGTTGACAAGCTTCAGTCACTGTTGAATATTGATCGAAAACCTCAATACTGAACAGGTATTGATTGAGAGAGGAAAAGTCGGTATTGAAATAATCAGGGGTTGGAAACTCATAGCCCGGCTAAAAGTGCAGCAAATCTCAAAGCTAACAACGGCATGGTCAGAAGTGGCTAAGATGGTAGTGTGAAAACATTACATACATTGGGAGTTAAGGAAGATACGATATCAAGGATCTTGTTACCAAAGGTGGGATCTTTTACATATTGCGTGTACCCTGCATTCAGAAAGAAGTCAAGGGTTATAATAGCTCTAGAGCATAGTGGGGTCATAGTAGACCAATTTACTTTAAGCTTAAAGTCACCTACCAAAACAGTAGAGGAGTGGAAGGAAGAAAGCTTACGAAGTAGATCTAACAGCAGGTTGTCATCGGTTGTAGTTGAGTTTGATGGTCGGTAGACTGTGATAAAACGAACGCGAGAGAAAGGTACAGAAACCAATAGATCTATACATAACACATCCGCTTTTAGTGGTACACGACGTTCTATAAATTCAGCATATAGATCAACTTTAATAATGCAACAAGCCCCTCCGCCTTTTTCTAGCTTACGTTTTCTAGCTTACGTAAATGGAATAAGGGAGTCCACCTGTAACCTCAGAATCTTGGATTTTGTCTGAGAGCCACGTTTCTGTGATAAAGATCAAGTCGGAGCTATTTATGTTTAGAAATGACTGCAAATGATCGATCTTATTGCATATACTACGGGCGTTAAACAAAAAGCATTTTAAAGTAGGGCTACCATGCGGATTTATGGAGAGAAAAGAAATCTACACATACTATAAAGCTTTATTTTAGTTAAATGCACACAATTTTTTTGAGACACAGTAGTACGTATGGGGTTGTAAATAAAGGTCAACCTGTTTATTCTGTTCTTGTTGTCTTTACATCAACATTCCTTCAGTTGTTGTTGTTGCTCCGGTTTTTGGGATACTCTGCGTTTATCACATTATCTATCGCCGTCGATGTGCAGTTGCGCGAGGCGGGAACACGATTACTTAGTTGGGTGTGTTGATGGGTGCAGCCTGTTAGGATGCTAAGCGAGAATGCCGAGACAGGATCGAAGACGGCGTCGAAGCAGAAACAGTCAAAGAAGCGCCCAATGTTGTAGGAACTTGTTCTAAGAAGGCCAAGGGCTATCACGTCGGGAACTGTGATATGACAGAAATCGCAAACAATGCTCATGATATGTGTACTCAAGGCAAATGCGTGTTTCTACAAATGTGTGTTGCTTTTTGCGTGGTGGAAATCCACGAAAAAAGCAATGCAGTGCGATAAAGCTAAGCCAGAACACGGAGAAAATCATCAGCGGGACCAGAACGTGCATTCAGTTATTACAACCGCGTTGTTGAACAAAGCGAAATAACAAGGAACTTCCTGCAGTTACCTGCCTATAAATCTTTTATATTGCGTTAAGGAGTTTGGTGACAGATTTCTTCGTTAATTTTAAGAATCCAATGCCGGTTTGTGAAGAAGATACACCCTATGCATATCACTATTAGCTTCAGTAGTTTTGATTCTCCAAGGACCACATGTGGTATTGCAATGAGATGCTACGTGAAATCCAAATCACTATTTTTTCATGCGACAAACGAAGGAGCGTTAATTAAAGAATTTAATCCTATTGTTTAGGGCAGGGTTGCACGAAATGCGGAGAGGAGCAAGCGAAGGATGGTTCGAGAGCGGGATGTGTGCATCGATTCTATCAGGAATATCACCAGAGACATTTTCGGAGTTCATCCAACGAAACTACAGAAGATTCGTTCCATGGATGACCGCGAGATAAAGCATCCAACGAAACTACAGAAGATTCTTTCCATGGATGACGCCTTGAGAGATGCCGCGTCTTCCTCAAACTCCTCACAACTGAGTGAAAATAAATTGAAAAAAAATTGAAACCTAATCGACCAACAAAGGTAATTCCAAAGGCCGATTTGTCTCTCGAATGGACCCCGCGAGCCATGATCCAGGCTGGCATCACGTAGACTGGCAAGACACAAATGGCTTTCGTCAAGCAAATAGTGAATGTGAACAGCAAGATCTATAGTATCTGGGAGGCATAGTGAAGAACATTGTCCTACCTTGGAGCCATTCTCACTTTGACGGTCAGCCCTGGGCTAGGGTCAAACTTGAGATTCGAGTATCGAAAGGAAGTCGTACTGTGAACTCTCGTGTTAGGGGATCGCACTCTCTTTGTTTTGCCGGAGGATTGTCTAGTATTTTTTAAACATCTTAGGTGACGTTCATATCTGTTAATAGGTTGTTCTTTCCAGGTGTGGCTTCGACATTGAAGAGAATCGCGCGCAGCTCAATTCACAGAACAGGACATGTATTAAAATCAGAATAAAATTGTAAAAGGTTTTGAATAATGGTCTTTCTACAGCTTGTAATAAAGATCTACTGGTAACAGGCTTACAATCACCACGCTTCAATTTCTGCAGATTTCTTTGTCGTGGACACGAAACGTCTTTCTATCTGAAGGTGCGTCATCCCCGTCTGAAATTGAACTCGAAAATTGCAATCATTTCCATTGTTCATGGAAAGAAGGGCGGGGTGGTCGGGAACACTTCATAAGGAAACAATAGATGAAGAAAAAGGAAAATTCTACGGCATCGGCGTTTTTGTTGGGAAAGCTTTAAGTAGTCAGAAACATTTTAGGCAAATCGACAGACAAATGCCGCTTCAAAACATGCTAAGGAGAACAAACGAGCACAATATTGAAAGGTACCCTGAGCTTTTAAATGCGACAGAGAAGTTAACGCTTACAAGTTACAACTTGAAGAGGAGTCAGAGAATCAACCATAAGTCCAGGGACGCACATCACGAGCGCTCCAGAATTTAAGGCGCTGGCCTCTCGTGCTACAAAACTACATAGCTTTTCTTGTAGGTCGTTTTTTGCCCCATCTAAAGAACCAGCAAATAGGATGCAAGAGGAAGTGATTGTAGTCAGAAGACGTAAGCAAAGTAGATTTGTTTGCAGAGTTTTGTCATCGAATGATTTCGTTTTAAAACTTAGAAGTTCTGCTGCTTCTAGAAAATTTAATTAGGTATTTTCAGAAATAAAAGTAGAGATGCTTAGAATCTCCTTCAATTTTTGTTTATTTTCCTTGAAGCGTAGGCTGACTATATTTATTAAAAAGCATTCTCTAAAGGTTCTCTACAATGGTTAACATTGTATCTATCATTGTTGAAATGTTGAAATCTTCTTCGTGTACCTGAGGCCAACACCTCGAATTCTGTAGCTCTCGCAATGCGATCCCTTGTCCTTATGATTGGTACTCAGACATTCTTTTCAAACACTGAAAGCCTCGCGTCTCCGTCGCATGTAAAGCTCCCAAAAGTGGAACCGGCAACGTGACAAAGGCTTTGGTCCGGTGGATGAGTAAGAATTCGATACTTGTGACTACCATCACCTGCTGAATACGTGTACAACTTCTACCATGATGAATGCCGTACAAGAATATTGCATTTGACGTGTAACAGTTACATACATAGACCAGGAAGTCGTAGGTCTAGTTGTCACTCTATGATCCCAAGGTGACCTTTTACTATTATATTCGTTCTCCTTGGCTTGTTTTGAAACGACAACTGTCTGTCAATCTCCTTGCATATGGTTCTGAATACGGAAAGCTTTTCCTCCAATAAAGTCGATCAAAACCGTTCTCTACTGAAGTGTTCTCAACCACTGTGCTCTTTTCTTCTATGTTTAAACAAACACAATGATCATGTTCTACTAGTTGAGTTGTGGTTCGTGTTCTCCGCATAGGCGAACCAAGCTTTCTATTATTGAGGCCCGTGAAATGATGCCAGGCTTAGGACCGGAGTCCGGAGCTGGATTCGCGTTGGATAGGCCGAATACTTCAAAGCGCCTCCACGACATCCCACAGAAGGAGAATGCATGGCGCATTCTAAAGGGATTGAGTAACACCGATCCTCTTTTGTGAGATTTGACAAACGGAAATCTAGTGCTGGATTCATGACGCTAGCGCAGCACCGCATATCTGTTGGAGGCCACCATGCATATATGTATTGGCCTTCTATGTAGATCATTTCTGTTCAAGAGGTTTCTACACGCGGATAAAAATTGGCAGCCGTCATGGCGAATACTATTACTGATTTCAATGGCTACAATTGCTTTCGCGGAACCTCTACATCCAACTGCTTTTTAGTCTAACGGTGTAGTGCTTTAGCATTACATATCTTTGTATGCGAACCTCGATCAGTGCCTCACAAGGAGCTTAGGAAATAAACAAGTACGGACGGTGTTTTAAACGCATGACGATGCGAGGTGAGCAGAGCGTTTTCACTGCTTAGGACACAGTTGTAAACTTCCAAGGAACGCAAATTGATTCTTCATATCTCAGTGTACGATATGAACTTGCCACGTCTTTAGAGCCTAATGCATGCTCTCTGTGATAGACACACAAACGTACCCAGTGCTGGTTGGATAGCAAAATCGGGAACCTCCCTCTACCAAAAGTTCCGATCAATTCCAAGTACATTTTCCAGATGCTTTCCACTGAAGGTCGAGTCCACTGAGGCTTCACAAACTGAACAAATTTTCTAAAGATGTCAATAAGCCGGGACACCATTTTCGTCCTATATATTCTTTTCGTGGTAGAGTGATGTGCAACAGCCGGTGAGGCACCGCCTGTTGCATATTCTCCGAATCGAGGTTCTTGATTCTGGTCCAGTCCAGGCTAACCAAACCCTTGATCCCTCCGGAGTTGAGGTGGTTCATAAGGTGCATAAGGATATAAGGTACAAGATGTCTTTGACGGAATCTTCCTATATACAGTTCGCTTCATTTGCTTAATAGGTCATGTTGTCAGCCACGGGGAGTGGGGGGGGGGGGGAGTGGTGGAGCCACGACATGCCTACGATAGTGCGGCGTATGCCAGCAAGGCTTTCTTTGAGCCTAACCATGGGCGATTGCTGGCGAACTACATCTTTGGCGGCGGATCGTCCAAGTTTACGATATTTTGAGCGGGAGACACGTCAGGGTATGGATGAGGCTCAAGTGCGCAGCATCGGGAATCACAAGAGTGCTGGAGCCGTCGTCCAACGTGTGTAGGGGTTCGGAAGACGTGCCGCAGACTGCGAACGAACTTGCGTAGGGATTTCGACTAAGGGGAACCAGTAGAAGGGGGACCAGTGAAGAGGGAATTAGCAAAGGGGGAGCACTAGAGGGAGGGGGAGATTGGAAGGAACCAATATTTTCCCTCGTTATCGTTCAATGTGGGCGCGACATCCCGTAGAAGTGGAACCCGCTGGCGCATCCCAGAAGGGATTGAGTAACGCCGTCCTTTATCCTTTCTTATCGTTAAATGTGCGACGGGTTTTCGAAGACGGGTCACTGAAGTCGTGACCTGAAGTTATCGGGGTGCAGAAGTAGTGTCAGAGACCTCGTGGCAACGTGGTCAACGTGAGTCGGGGCTCACTGTCACATGTCCGTGTTTGACTCTCACTCCGTTTCTTTGCTAGCACATAGATGAGGAAGTACTAGGGTGTGCAGAAAGTTTTGAAAAAGTTTGAGTGGTTTTATTCAACAAATAGCATCAACAGAAACGATGGATAACTATTCGCAGTATTCGCTATCTGAAGTCACTACCTTCCTCCAATGGTCAGGTAGAGCAGCGATCCCGCCTCTCCAGAACGAAGAGGAACGTGAAGCTGTCCAAACCTCTGCCGTGCACTTGACGTCTACGATCGTTGAAGCTCTTGACTCAGAAAGCTATGAGACTCCTGAAGGCACGACAATCACAGGGCTAAGGTATGGAGACCATGTACGGCTGGTGTGGTAGCCATATGATACCCAGTCTACACAGCTCGTCCTGTGTTGCCTTCACATGGTGGGGTCGTTGTCCATGATATTGATATTGATATTTATTACGACTGTTTAAGACAGGCGCATGAAAGCGATAAATGAATACATAATCAAACTTTAAAACAGGCGCGTGAAAATGGCATGGATACATCATCAACAAACATCAACACAAAGTGTCTTAACTTTACCTGAAACAACATTAAAAGCAGGACACTGGAATTCCTAAAAAACCATTCATAAAGGGCAGTACTTTTCTTGCTCTGTCAGTATTTTGATCATGTAGAGTTTTCCACGCCGTAACACAGAATGAGGGATCTGGGCAATCATCTCTTGTCTTTCCCTTCAACTCTATGCTACTAGATTACTCTGCACGCAGGCCAGAACAGCGCAGGTTTTTGAAGACTGCAGACGTCCACAGCAACAGGATTCTTTTATGAAAAATCGCCCTCATCGAATCGCCTGTACCATCTAGCAGGTAGTGTTGAAGGGGACATACTACCCATCGACGATACCAACTCACGTCGAGCTTGAGCTGCAAAACGGCCAGAACGACAGCAATGAAGCAATAGACTCTGGTATTCGTGACGATACGACATGGTTTGTACAAGGGTTCTCCGCTATAGCGACGGCTTCAAAAAATGTTTGGTTGGACTTTAAATATACTGATCTTTTCGGTTAATATGGAGTTTAAACCGCGAAATCAGTTTTGCGCGTTACTTCGTTCAAAGGAAGACACTCAAACTCTTGAACTTTCTACACCCTCTAATATTAGCGGGAGGATGGGGGAGAGCGGGAAGAGTGACTATGGGATTCTGAGAAGTTGCTATCGGACAGCGAACGATGTCGACCTACCGACAGATTACGCACTTCGGATTGGGACTCTCATGATCTGTTTCTCGCCATGTAGAGGATGGGCACCTTTGAGAATAAATCGTGTACATGCGATAGAGGGTGGATGAGCTTCATAGGAGCAGTGAGGATTCTGCTCTACCATATCTCGCTGCACTGTTCTGATAGTAGAACCAGCTTTTGACTGTAATAAAAGTAAGAAGAACTAAAGAAGAAAGAAGGAAGATTGGGGTTGTTCTATTCCCGGGGTTTGGGGACGAAATCCCCAACCATAAACTCATCGACATTTCTGAATTGACCAGACGTTTGGCGACCGTAGGAAGCTGAACGTTTGGTCAGTTTATGAATGCCGATGGGTTTATACGGATTTGTCCAGAGAGTATTTTGAAAGCAGAGGAAACATTGATACATTTCTTTCGCGAGGATAGTGAGTGAACCGAATGAAATCTGTTCCGAATTGCTGCTTTTGGAATCCCCTAATAAAAGAACCCTTTGTACCTTATAACAAGCTTTCTTGTGCAATAATTTTAAACCTTTTCTATCAGAAAAATGTCTTTTTTATTGCCAGGCGAAAATACTGATGTTTCATTTTCCACTAAGGGTCCGACATACGTCTTATACATATGCTTGAATCAGGACTGATTCATTTTTGGTGGATAGCCTTTCAAAGGTTTGATATCCTGTGTTGTGCATTTCTGCATATAGCCTTATAGTGATCCGAAAAGTCAAGTTTGTTATCATAGTCGAATCTTAAATCAGAGAAATCCTTGTAGGACTCAGAAGTGTAAGAAAATTTGTAACGCCAACTTGTGACAGGTGGTTAGGTCAGGTGGTTGTTATGTTATGTAAATTGGAAAGGTTAGGCCATAAATTCATCACGGCACTCATTTATCTCAAAGCTACTGGTGATGTACATATATACAAGTGCTGCACACTTGACGATGTGTCCTGTACTTTCCCGTTTCAAGGAGTGATATCGAACTGTGCTCCTTTGCATGCGTGATAAGTGTAGCTCTCAAAACATTTATTTGCAAGGCAACCAAAACAAGATTTGAAAGAGGATTTTGGCGATCCCGATGCTTGATTGTTCTCAGTCTTAATGGTAGTCTAATTTTGAGACTAGTCTGCTGAATCCGGGAGCACTCTGTTGTGCAATCGCATTAGAGAATCATTGGATCAATTCTCTTCTTCATTGGGCAACCTGTTTACCTAAAATTGTAGAGTATCGTACTGCTGAGTAATGAGAATGAGCAGTACTTTTTTTCGATGCTCGACCCTTCAATGGTCACCTGTTGTACTAAGGAACGAGGTATTCCTTTAAAACGCTTCGCACCCCCTCTCCTTTATGCCCATACATTGGTAATAGATAAAATTCATCTCCTTGCTATAACTTGGGACTTGGCCGTTGAGAACTAGTCCTCAGAGGTTTCTCTTAAAACAAGCAAACGTTCTACTTGTCGTCCTCATTGTGTTCTCAACGACGACTTCAACGGTGTTTATGAGGCTGCGATTCAGTCAATATACATGCATATGAATCTCCATATTGAGTGGTGGCTTATCAATTCGAAGTTCGGTGATAACCGCCGCGTCATTCATCAAGGGAACAACTGGCTGACATATGCGGTAGCTTTTAAACAACTCATAACCGATAGATACGGCTGAAGCTCATTATATATGTATATATTGGTCTAATATGTAGATGGAGGAACAAAAGAAGCAATCTCAATACTTTTCAATGCCCAACAACGTGTGGAACTCGAAAAACGTGCTCTCCATCAGATCACTACGCGCGTAAAAATATTGTTCTAGCCGAAAGGATAGAAATTTTAGGCCTTTTCGAAAAGATGATTCCGTTGAGAGAGCGTTCACGGGGGTTTTCGATTAAAAACAGTTCCCTAGATTTAAAGACTTCGACTATGTCAACACGCGAGTAATTTTCCTAGAAATGCTTACGCGTTTGGTTTGATTTGAAAAGGGTCTGCCTTCTATGAAAAATGTTTACTTTGTTCTAAATAGAAAAATTCAGTTCAAATGCCGTCAAATCTTCGCCTAGAATTTCAGCAGTATTGACGAACAGCTCAGTTTCTAGAACGAATATTGGAAAAGCAATTAGGAGGAAAAACAGCAGATGTGATGTGTTCAAGGTGGAAGTGTGAGGAAGACTACAATGCCCGCTGTCATTCTGTTCGCCCTCATCGCACCACTGCTCTGCTCGACGGAGATGTCGAACTAACCTCACCCTTCTGCGCCTAGCCAGTTGTACTTTATCGGCGTGTTCCATATTCAGAACGGACAGCGCCGGTCAATAACGGAGCCCATTCAGTTCAAGTGGATCGGGTTCAAGATGTGCAGCCAAGGGTGCGGTGGCTGCCCTCGGAACACCGCTGTTCGCTCAGCCGGGTATTGTATCCGGAAATGGGCGGCGGCGGCGGACAACAAT
Organism: Heligmosomoides polygyrus polygyrus; assembly: GCA_947396885.1. Taxonomy (NCBI): domain Eukaryota; kingdom Metazoa; phylum Nematoda; class Chromadorea; order Rhabditida; family Heligmosomidae; genus Heligmosomoides; species Heligmosomoides polygyrus. The sequence goes on from OX377206.1 coordinate 29,463,340, forward strand.
TCCGTGGCCCCTTCGCAGCGCAATATATGCGCGGATATGAGGTTGCGAATATGAGTATTATTGCACTCGTTGGCTTAACACCATTGTGTTCATTGGCGCTCATACGGAGGTCAGAGTTCCACCGTGTTCCTTCTCCAGCGCCCGCCCATTTCTGGTCGCACTTTTTCTTCCGGGATCCCATATTTCAGCTTCAGTGATGACAATTTTTATTACTAGCACTATTGCTTCGGCTTTAAGGCTATATTCGACTCCTTCTGTACCATGTGCGCGAGGTATATTTCCAGGATCTCGGGTCCTACTTTATCCTTCTGAGCGAAAATGCTCGCTGCCTGTTCGTGAAAGGTTTTACTATTAAGTCAAGGTTTTACATTCCAACAACGATATCCGGTACCATTTAACGGCATCCACAAGCCAGAGTTTATTTTTGATTTGTTTTCAGATAAAAGAAGTAGTCCTTCTGTTTGTTTTTCCGTGAGTCCTTTGACATATTGGACACGTTAAGCATGTTTCACCTCATTCGCACAACACACCACCATACATAGATCACCACCATATGGTTGAAGTGAATACGCGAACCGCTGGGTGGCTTTACACTAATCGACAGTATCGATCGTTGCGTACAATGCAATCGATGCCGATCGGTATTAACTATTTCCGCACATATAATCCACTGTTTAATATGGAAGTGTTAGTTTTAGACTGGTCTCACAACGGGCGTTCACAATCACTATCGGCTGATCAATATAGTTCGATAACATAGGCCTGCTCGAATTTAGCGGTTTAGAACGGAAAAGGGGACCGCGTTGATTGGTGGACGGTGGTCATTAGTCATGATAAGCACTCAATATCGATCAGTCAACGAATGTCGATTGATGATATCAAGTTTCGTGTACTTCACCATCTTAGGAATGAAGCACGTGAATGTGACAGCCGTTGGACAGCCAAAATTCCGGCAGTTAGGCCGCTAAAATAGTAATAATACTGCTAGTAAAAGAGAATTTCCTGGGGGACGGTCAAGAGGTACAACATATGGCCTCGCCACAACCCTCGCCGGGGGGAGGGCATGCGATCTTTCTTTCATACCCCTGTCTCACCCGCACACAACCCCTGGGGTTCACCGAGAGTTTAACGGCTGCCTTTCGAAACTTTTGATTTTCCGCTCTGCAGAACGGGTGTACCTCCTCACGCCACACCGCCAGCAGGAGGCGGATGTACCGGCGGAGTGGCGTTCTACCCCCGTCCTTTGAGCAGAGGCGTGGCAAAAGTCTGCGTCTCGCCACTGGACTCTCGAGCAAGCCCAGGGGTTGGGGTGGGCGGGCCAAGGAGACGAAGGGTAGAACGCTCGTCCCCCGGGTGTACCTTCTGACGCGCTGTCGAATTTCCTCTGTTGCTGCCAACATTCTGTCATTGTGTACTCTCGGTGCATCGGTTTTCTTTAGAGGCTAAAGGATAGAGGATGGCAGCACTCAATCAATTTTGGGATGCACCATCCATTCTACTTCTACGAGATGTCGTGGACGCGGTTTGAATGCGTACTTGGCCATAAAATGACTTGAGGTGGCCAGTCGATGAACAAGTCAGCGCTTTATCCCTTATCACAGACAAACCTGGTACCAATCCGGAAGGATTTTTGGCTTGCTTCGACTAGGCGGGTAATCCAAACCAGGAACCTAGTATCGGGTGCGCGCGACAGCAGGCACCACGTGCGACTGCGCTACACGCGCCCCAAGTTGTTCAATTTTTTCCTATTTTTCCAGCATGTGCTATGAATGAAGGAATTTTTCCCGGTTTAACGGCAGGTAATCTCGATTTTAGACTCGTCCTGTAATACGTATCCAGTTGTTTTGACCATGTCCGAGTCGTCAGGTCTGCTTAGATATTATAGGGATATTGCTGCGTTTGATCAAAAAGGACCCTCTAATGAGTAGTAAGTGCACTGATGATTCGAGTGGTTGCTCGTAAAGTTAAGAGCCCCTAAAATCACAAAGAGCGACGTTTGGTCGTTTTCGTGGCCGGCATTGCTGGCCATGAAGAGCAAGGAGTTGTGAATTACGGAAGCGGGTCAATGATTTTGTTGCAGTCATTGGAGATAAAATTGAATCCTTCGCAACAAAAATTGACATGTTGCATATTGATTAGCGTAGCAGGCTGGCACTGTCACAGAATCATAATGTATGGGTAATGTTGCGTTTTTAAAGAGATCTATATATATGGTATATCAACCGAGAAGGTGCAGCGATAGCGTCTTATGAGCACATTTTAGAGATAAATGGTAAAAAGAAGACGTTAGACTTGCCAAAAGAACGCTGGCCAGAGCTGCACTAGCTTGGCGTAAGAAAAAAATCATAAAAATCAGATAAGTCGAGTCACGAGTCAGTCACAAGCTCTATTCTCAACCGCATTTAGCGTTAATGAAATGGTGCGCAAAAAATGCGAATTACACCCGAAAAGCATCGATGTACATAACCTTCGATTCCTTCTTCCATTCTGTTAGCAACCACACAGCCGGTCCAGCAATAACGTAATCCTAGGCTTACTGAAAATTAGAAATTAGAAAATTTTGAATCATCGATGATTATAGTAGAGGTTGTGCACTGATCAGCAGCAATGTGCGGATAGGAGCATTTATGTCATTGTAAACATGAAAAGTTTGATTCGACATTGCCTTTTCCTTTTTAACCTGGTACAAGGTAGTCCAATGGTTGTATGCCTGCGGCCATCAACTCATGGTCGGAGTTGTTCTGCACCACTGCCAGAGAACCCAAAAAATTTTGACGAGGCAAAATAGCTCAGGTCTATTTGCATACTGTTTTTTACGTTATAAAGCATATGACTTCTTCCAGATGTAGTAAGCTTAACGATGTGCGCAGCAGTATGTTTTAGGGAGGTGCTTTCATTCGATAATGCCAACACCACCAGACTGACTCCATTACCTTTTTCTTCTCCACCTTTTCTCTGACTTCCGGTTCGGAGTGTGCTACTGTTTTAACCCACATCCGGTTGTTGTGGAGACTGCCCAAATAAGGGATCTTTTGGTATTTCAGTGTGGGACAACTACTCACCAGAGGATTTCTGGGCAGCTGCGAAAAGCGGGTGGTTAGGTTTGTAGGGTCCCTGTCCCAACAGGATACAACATGTCATCCATTTTTGACATTCTTCATATGTGATTGCAACCTGAGTTTCTCTCTCATATCCCCCTATACGCTTCTGGCAGAATGTGAATTTCTATCAGATATATGACATTCTCTTTATTTTATTCATTGTTTGTATTAATTCTTGCATTTTTTGGAGTTTAACTATTCTAACAATATGTCCGAGAAACTTGAGTTGATTTATCATGTGCGACGGGTATAAAAAGTTGTTTATGTGCAGCATTTTCAAAAATTGTACACATCTAAACTATTAGGTTGTAACGAAATAAATGGCATTGAACCACTGTAAATTTAAACAGTTAATATCTCCGCTTGTAGGCAAGTCTATTAATCGAAATAAAAACCATCTGATTCTACACATCTTTGCCAACGTGACACAAGCTTTTTTATCCCACTAGCATAAAAATCAGAAGTTCTGGGAATGACGAAATCTTCGAAGGCATTTTCGGCATCCTGTTGGTATTTGAATATTTTCCCTACCAAGAACTCGCCAAGATGCTTGAAGAAATGGTAGTCTTTTGGGGAGAGGTCGGGAGAAAACGGAGGATGTGGTAGAGTTTCAATGCTCAGCTCATTCAATTTCTGCAACGTCATTCGTGCTACATGGGGGCGAGCATTGTCGTGCAGAAGGAGAACTCGCCTTCGGTTTACCAAGGCCGGCCGGATATCCTTCAACCTTTTCATCATTTCTTCAATTTCAATGCAGTACTTCTCTGCCGTGATGGATTCACCGGGAGGGAGGAAGCTGTGGTGAATAATTCCCAGCGAACACCACCATACTGTCACCATTACTTTCTATTGGTGCAATTCCGGCTTCGCAAAAACCTTGGGGCTCTCATCGCTGTCCACCCACTGTGCCGATCGTCGCCTGTTGTCGTACATTACCCATTTCTCGTCACAGGTTACGATGCGATCAAGGAATGGGTCCGTTTCGTTCCGTAGAAGCAATGCAGACGAGATCTCATATCGTCGGTTTCTTTGCTCCTCAGACAGCTCGTGAGGCACCCATCTTTCCAGCTTTTTGGTCTTTCCAACTTCCTTCAGATGCCGGGCAGCTGTGTTGTGACCTACGCCAAGAACCTTAGCTATCTCCCTGGTACCTTTGTGTGGATCCTCCTCTACCACATCTTTCAGCTTGTCCTCATCAACATCACTATGCCTCCCACGACCTTCATGTTCTTCCAAGCTCTCATCTCCATTCCGGAACTTCTGATACCAACGATACGCCGTCCGAATTGTGGAACATCCTTGACCGAATGCGGCGTTGATCCTCTCGTCCGCCTCCTTAGCTGTAGTGCCCAGCTTGAATTCATACAAGTAAATGCCTCGGATTACCCTTTTGTCCATCTGCAAAAAGTCAATAAAACTCTAAAGTTTTCCTATTTTTACATAGAAAATTTGGTACTCACAAAGCAAAGTTTGCGCTTCTAAATGATATGCCACACGTTACGGTTTGTTCTTGATCAAACGCGTAAAGACGCGCCAAAAAATGGCGCGAGCCAGTGCCATTTAATTCGTTGTAACCTAATAATATGCCCACTTTTCAACGCAGTCGGACACACTCGAAGTTAAACTGAAATCGAAATCAACGTCTTCGAAATTGAATTAGAAGCTGCTTGAAAGTTCGATAAACATATCTTTAGAATTACCATTACTTGTCAGGAAAACTATAAAACACCTCACAGAAATGAACACAGCATTGCAAATTTTATAAGGCTTTTACTTTAAAATATTAAAATAAAATGTAAGCTAAATTGCGGGAAAGTGACAATTTTAGTTAAGTTACTAAGAGAGCATATACTCGTCCAGCACGTCACGAATTTTATCTGCATTGATAGTGTAGATGCCGCTCATTTAATGCCGCATGGCGTAGATGCATGTTTTCCGCGGTAGACTTTTTTATACCACTGAATATTGTAGATCTCAACGCGGACAGAAGTTTCGCTAGCAATCAAGTGAAAATCGCGGCGTATTGGTCGAATGCATGGTGCGATCTCTCCTTGCAAATTCTCAAAAATTGGTCTAATCTGCCACAAAAATTGTCCAGTTTGCTTTGAATAATTTTCAAATTACTTGGGGCCCAAAAAATAGTGTCCAAATGGACCTGAGAATGGTGAATCAGAAATCGTTAAGCATAGATAACCAAACGAAAAGTAAACGGCCTGCAGCTGAACTCATTCACTATCATGTAGGAGACTCTTTCACATGTTGTCTTCAGAATAGTGTTTGGGATAATGTACTGCTTCATGGCGGGTGCTCTACATAGTAGAGTTTTCAGTTGCTCGTCGCTACATAGTGTTCCTCTTTCAGTGCTGTCAAATTAAACAACTGCACCGCCTCGAAGTTTGAAAGTTAGTGGAGTTTGATACCACACTGAACTCTCTTTCTTATAATCTGTCATAGAGTCTGTTGAAAGAAACCATCACGTCACTGTAACGAGTAATCAAGCACAAAAGAAATTGCTTCTATCGTGACGTAGAAACCAGTTATTGGTTATTGCTGTCACAAAAAAAATAGAAGCACTCTGTAAATGATCATGAAATCGCGCGAAGTGGAAAAGGCCTTTGGGTATGGTCTGGTCAGCACGGTGATGAGTAGCCTGTCCAGGTCTTTTCGATGTGCTATGTTGACATACTCCTGATGGCGCTGATGCTCTTTGTGTAGAGATTCTCATACAGTGCGCTTCCAGAACATCATCCAGAAGTATCTTGCAATGAGGCCTCGTCCTTAACCTTCGTCTTAAGAAAGTGACGAAACACAAAGAACAAACACATATTTTTTAATGTTACCTTATTACTGCGTTCTTCTAGTTTAAGAGAATAACTTTGAATCAGGATGTTTTGTTGCGATCAAAACTCTTGCGCCAGGCGGGACTCGAACCCGCATCTTGACAGGCCTCGAGGATAACGCGGATGTTACGTGCGATCAAACTAGCGCCGGTGGTGTAAGGCGAACATCGCTGCCCGGAAAGCAGAAGATGCGGGTTCGAGTCCCGCCTGGCGCAAGAGTTTTGATCGCAACAAAACATCCTGTAACAACATATAGCCTCTCTACCAGCTGCTCCAGGCTTAAGCAAATGTGTCAGAACTTTGAATCACTTTCTTCTCCAAAGTTTGCATTGAATAAGTCCTTCAAACATTCCTACACCGTGTTTGCTTCTCTAATTCTCTCTACACTTCAATTTTGAGCGCTTTAAAAGACGGAAATTTCTTTGCCCCGGTAGAGTGCTTTGCAAAAAAGACTAAGAAGTTACGAAGTGCGTTGAAAAATTACACGCAAGAAAGCTGTTTGATTAAAAAAATCTTATTCTAATTCTTTGCTATTTCCAGCTAGATGGAGATTTTTGGCAGCACCAAGTAACTGGAACCGCTGGCTGATAGAAAGCTAAAAGCTACGTGATAGTAATAAACGAGCACATCAATATCAAACCATTGAATATTTTCGCCCCGGAGGTCTGTCTGAGAAACAGACTGCGATCTGACATTTGTTGAAGAGCGATGAAATCAGCGATAATCCACAGTTGAGGGCGATGACGACATTTGCACTACAATTTTCATGTCTCACGCCGCATGCCTTAGCAACGTAACCAAGCTTTTGACATACATACTCCAGTTCTGAAGGCATTCGTGGAATTTAAACGACATCTAAAACCAAGAGTTGTCAAACATAACACGTAAACACAGGGATTGACGCCTTTCTTTACGGCTTTAGGAAAGCTTTCAAAAGGTTGTCGCGAAGAGAGCAATTTCCCAGGAAATGAGTGCATTGCAAAGGAGAACTGTTGGCAACATATTTAGATTCTGGTCTGTACCTTCAACCCCTAACCTGCCGATGACAAACGCATCGTATGTTCGTCCCACACTTGATTAGAATACCACAGCATTTGATTCTTACATCAGGAGTAGTAGGTAGAGAATCAGAGCAGTTCGAAATATCTTCAACATAAGGGCAGGTTACGTCCACACGGCGACGACGACTACATCACCATACCTTAAGCGCTAAATCATCACCGATATGCCCTGTCCTGCGTCAATGAGGGAGTGGACTAATAACTGGTCGTCATGAAATAAACTAGAATAGTTTCACTAACAGCTCATTACTTCGCATTCATATTTATGTTTATATTCATAGACCCACTAAATTTGAAACGCAACTGTTTCCGAAGTGTGACGTAGACCTTTTGGCTTGTGAAGAGAGGTTGCACGATATGAGGACATGATCTTCATGCATTCAACACGGTGTCAGTTTTGTACATAGCAGCATGCGTACTCATCGGTAGAGTCTTAATGTCTTGACTGCGACGATTGATATTTGAATAAATCAATAATTTGATTTGTTTAGTATCGAAGAGGAGAGGATCTATTCCATTGCATATTTTGAACTATTCACCTCACAATAGCCAGAAGTATTATCTTAGCTTCTACGCTAGACGACTACGGAAGGCGTGAGAATTTCTTTGCATGAAAACGTTGCTGTGCAAATTATTCCTTACAGTTCTCCTTTTTGCAAGAACCGAATTCTTGCTTTGAGTTTTATTTCGTTTGTGGAGTGTGATCCGATGTGATATGGCTATATGATATGCCCTTTAATAGTGCCAAGTCTCCGGGAAACATTAGGCAAATCGCAGACTCTAAGACTGATCTCATTTTTAGTTATTTTGTAATTATTTTTAAAGCAGAACTCGCAGTCTTTCTTCCAAATTCCAAAACAATTAGGCCCGAAGTTGGGATGGATATTGCCCGTGAGAAAGATCACTTCTGTCACAAGAGAAATGAGGAAATGAATGACATGCGAAACTTTGTTTGGCTTTTTCGCTCTTTGTAATTAATCTACTTTTTATGGAGATTAGATCAGTAGATGAGCATTAGCTTAAAAATGGTCTTACTTGAAAACTAAAGAGCTGCGAAAGAACGAAAACGTCCCCATTTTGGATGCCGTTGTAATGAAGTCCAAACTTCTAGATGCTAATTCTTGAATAAGATTGTCGAAATTGAGACCACTTTCATACACAATTCCTAAGTCAGTTACCTCATCGCTGCAATTTAACGTAGTCTCTCCTAAGGAAATGAGTTATATGGTGCGTGAGATTCTTCTAGCATTCTTCTAGTGTTTCAGTTGTAGAAGTGGTCAGAACAAAATCTGCCTGTTCAAGCTCAACAGCCATTTTTTCGTGCTGAAGAGGCCGACTCTGAGTTTATTATAATCTCAAAAAGTCAAATACTTACTTGCTTCGCTTAAAAAAACTTGTTGACAGGTCTTTCTAAAAGCATCTGCGTTTTAGTTCTTCGTATATGGCATCTGCAATGGTCGTCACTTGTTGTATTCCTTCTTTCGCATAATGGCTTATTTTCGCACACGCTCAAATAAACAAATAAAACGAAAATTCAAAAAACGTAAGAAATTAAGCTTGTCCTTCATCTGAAATATGTGTTTGACTATGTTTCATTAAATTTCTTACATTAGCACTAGTCCACATTTTTTTGCGTGTGTGCCCATGGGGTGTGAGCGACAAAAACACGACGTTGTGCGTGTTTTCCTGTTTACAATGAGTCATTATCCGCAGCAGGATGAGAACTGCGTGCGACGCTTATGTTCGGCTGCTCTGAAGCAGTTGGTGTTTTCTTTTTTTTTCTCTCCGAGATCGGAGAAGGAGAGGGAGCGAGGAGGCACGGAGCTATGACGTGATCGGAGTGGGTGGTCAGACGATAACCGGCCAAATGTCAGTCGGGCTGCTTCGCCTCTCGGCAGTTCCTCGTCCTCGAGCGCTCGCTCAGACGTGTACGGTCTGCCTCCGCCATGCACCACCTCCTAGGCTTGGTCTTCGAAGACTTCGGCACACTTCCATCTGCGACTCTGCAGCCACCCTTCATTCTCTGCAAGACTCGCTTTGCTTCGATAGGCGGCATTCCAGTTATTTTACCTGACAACAGTCATGTGTTCTAGAGCAGTGGCGTAAATCTTTGAGTCACCCATCCGCAGGCGTCTGGGTGGTGGAGGGATGGATAATCCTCGACAAGGGATCGAGTCCGAGTTACCCAACGGATGAGGAAGTAACACAAGATCAAAGTTTTATCCCGAATGCTGGGGTTGCGTCAATGTTTGCTTATTTCTATACCAGCATACATATAATCAGATCAAATTATTGATCTGGCTATATGCTGCTATAATTATTGAACTTTGAAAAGCGCAATAATGGACAATAATGGATAAGGATCGATTTTAGCCACCGCTTTTGGGGGATGCGCAACGCACCCCACCGCTTCGGGAATTCATGGACGCCATGTCAGTGCGTATTTGGCCTCACGGCCGCAGCCTAGGCGCTTCTGTCACATTCTCAAAGGGTATGAGATGATATCTAACCTCAGTGCTATATATTGCCACGTCATATTGGTGTTTTTCGGCAAAAATAATTAATCGGAAATACACTACCAAACTATAATTGATAGCGTTTAAATTAGAATTAGATAGTTAATCCGATCTACACTATAGAAATTTATGGAATCCGCACACTAGTTTAGCTTTGCTACGGAGGCACTCTTTTCTGGACTGGTTTCTGATCTGGATTATCTGAGGAATTATATAAAAAGAAAAAATAAGGGATAGCATTAATGGGCTTTTTAGTTGTCTGCGCCATGCATTCTACTTCGAGAGAAAATCGCGAAGCCCTGCTTATTAAAAAAAAATTAGCAAAAAAGCATTCCTTCCCTAAAAAACTTAACATCTCGCTAACCTAGGATGGATGAAGGCCTGGCTTTTTCGGGAGCGATCCGGACCAAGAAGCACCATTCGGGGTATTGGTGAGAACTAGCGTCTTTCGCTACTGTGCTATCACGCACCTGTGCAATTGTCTATGCCCGTAATTCACTAAAAAGCGATCGACTTCACAACTTCAGCAGATCTATCATTTTAGATTTTTTCGTTTCCGCTTTTTCTGAGATTCAGACTTTTCTATCCAAGAGGTTTTTTATTGGTAACATTCACGGTTGCAATGGAGAAGCTGCCACATCGACAAAGGGGAGATAAAGGTTAGCTACTAGTTGTGGTTAACTATATGTAGTCCGATATTAAGCGGTGTCGCAGTGGCTAGGCTGCAAACGTCGAACATCCATCCCACCAGCTCCATTTTCTCAGGCAGTTAAAAACATTTCAAGCCAAAAGCGTACCTACTGACACAGAGCTGAGAACGATTCCTCCTTAGTGGCCTTTAGACAGTATATCTTTTAGACAGTATATCAAAAGTACAAATAATATGTGAAGCCTGAAAATAAACAATGATGAATGGTCTTGTGCCTAACCGTTATACATAGGGACGGGTGTAATCGGTTTCCGATACTTTCGACAACGGTGCGCAAGTTGCGAGTCGAATTTCTTCCTATATTTTCACTATGGGTAGAGGGCAACAGTGTGACGCCGTCGCTACCGTATTATGAATGTATTCGTTTACATGGACCTTTGCCCTTCACCCTTAGTGAAATTTTAGGTGTTGCCGACTGGTTAAACGGCGCTACTCGCGCACCGTTGTGGGAGTACATTGTCTTGTTGACAGTTTGTGTCCCCTTCGACAATGGTATCTCTCTGCCTTCCAAAACCGAATTCATGAGTAAGACAACGAGCAACTTAATGCTAGTGATTCTCTACCGCTATAGCGTAAGACAATGTCGGTGCTCATGTAAATGCTGTTGTACTAGTGAATTCCCGTTCACTGAATCACATCGCTATTGCGTGCGGCATTGTTTAGCCGAAACGCCATGGCTTCGCATGTTGAAAGGTTCAGAAGCGGTATCGCTTTACAGGACGGGCTGTAATGAAATGGCTGAGAGGAGACCCTAGTGCATGGCGAATCACTGATTCAGCACCAAAAAGTTGTTTTTGATTGCCCTTGCTTGCTTTTCCCAATTAAACAACGATGAGCTGCCGAGTAAGCGACATCTGTTGGCAAGATGTATCGCTCTCACTGCGTAGCGCTTTGACGTCTAGAGTACATCGGTCACTAGGAAAGGGTATACACTGTGGTCCATCTATACTGAGACAAAGAGAGCCTTTCTGGACAAATGTTCGAGTGCAGCGTCAGCATATCACTCAGTTCTATAGCAAATCTGCACGGCGAAGAACTTTGCTGGCTACTATGCACGAGCTATTTTCCCTTTTTGAAGAGACAAAAAAAAACTACTCTCCTGCATTACTTGTTCCACAACACTATAAAATCCTGCTTGTGTTTTGTTAATATGGCTAGAATTGAACTTATGATCACCTTCTCATGTACAAATATGTTATACGGTTCAAAATACATGGAATTTCCAGTGGTTTGAAGGTAATCGGAAACACGTGGAAGCCAGAAATGTGAAAGGTGTCGTCAGCATTTTGGTTTTGTTCGCACCACCGCAACATGCTCGTAATGTACTCCTCCCCAGAAGGAAACTCTTGAGGTATTCAACAGTAAAGTTGCGGTTGAGGGGTGCTTGCAGTCAACCGCATATTTTATAGAAGGCCTCCAAGGTCGCATTGTTCATGTTACGCTTGGGTGAAGTAGTTTTTGGTTCTGAACGTTCCCGCCGAATCGCGACTTGGTCTTCAAATTCTGATTGATTGAAGAGGTTGAACTAATTTTTGATTGGTAGGGATTAATAACCAAAGTGTTTTGGTGGTTCATCGTATGTACTAGTTTTCTATTCGAAACGTCTCCACTTTATTAGGTAGAAGTTTGGATTCGTAACATTAACCGTCCCTTCACCTGTTATGTGCTACATACATATGTATGTGGATAGCCATTAGAGTTTACTGCACGCACTACACATCGTTAAGAACTTCTCACGTGAGCGAATTCTTCCCTTCCAACGAAGTTGCCTAGGAGTGAAAAGCAAACCCAAAAAATGACGGAGAGCTAATTAGATGACTGCTTTGAGTAACCGTTTCACGGCAACGCATACATTGCCTTTCTTTTGTTTTCTTGCATACTCATTTATTTTTAAAAGTATTTTATTTTTAGCTATGTATTCCCGTTAGTGGATAAACGTTGTTAGAAACGTTCGACGTTTGATTCTTCGTTAATTTCGGCAAACACAATTTGCATTAAATTGAAGTGACTACTCAGCCGAGTCTAGATGGTTGCATCCTTTTTTGCGCCTAATGTATCGGTGACGTCGCCTTCTTCAGAGTATGGTAAAGTCAAAGTCGTTTGAGAATCGACACTCCATTCCACAGGACCCCATCAAAACGACAAGAAGGACATTAGAACGTCACCATAAGTGAAGATGACAACTGAACATTATGAGTAGAAAAGTGAGGCCACTGTCACCTTAGCTGGACAGAGGATGACGTTGGAAAGGTGGAAAGTAATATGTATATCGAAGAGCTCCAGTCATTTTTGGCCACCCACAAAGGTTAAGGCTTCATGCGATAATTTAGTAGTTACTAAATTAAATTTTTAAAGTGTTTTGGTCTTTAGAGTCACGGCCTTTAAATTACCACAACGTGCTGAACAAAACATGAAGATGTTGTTGTTTACATCCTGTAGTTAGAATGTTGCATCATTTTTGGTACTGAACGAATATCTCTTTTCGTTTTTCTTCGCGAGATGTACTGCATTTCGGAGGCTGTTCATTCCTTTCCCCTTTTTGAGTGGCCTTATGCATCCCATGGAAATCGCTTTCAATGCCGAGCGATCCTAAGAGGAATGTCGGTGGGTAAGAACAGCTGCTTGCTGGTCGATGAGCTCATCAATGACTCGCCCTCTGTCCCATTCCCTCGAACCAGATAGCCGCTGCTCGTACCAGCAGCGCCATTTCCGAGTTTCTTTGGCGCTTCCGTTCCACGAGACTCACCTGCGCCTCCTAGTGAGCGCTTTTTCCGGAGCGCTCTGTGATGAGGTTAAGAATGGATGGCGCACACCCCTCCTCGTGGGCGCCGGTGCAGTCGGCGATCAAGCGCGCATATACGGCTGTGCGTGCCTGTGCGTGTGCGTACTTCGGTGTTAATACAGTACTTGACCGGGTCCTCATCGGAATGAGTAGCCTGCGTGAGTGCGGCTTTCATCGGCGGCGTTCGCCGCAGCCGGCGCCCGTCGGCCACAACGGGGGCGGCCGGCCAGCCCGGCTGGGTGGCCGGCTGGTCGGAGAAAGGGCTGGCCCCTACAGTCGGCTGACTGACTGTACACCGACACTCGTTGACCAATAACACTGTCTCTAAATGGCGGGTGCCGAGTGCAAACAAATGCCCCCGCCGTTCCTGCATGCGCCGCGATTTGCCCCACATGTTCGCCGACAGTGGGCGACCTCGTCTTCTACCTCACTTCCTCGTCGCCCAGTCTCCTGAACTATGAGCAGAACCTCTGGCCAGATACTCTGGAAGCCTGTCTGTTTCAGATGGGACTCTGACCGGCTGCGCTTCCCTAAGCCTTCGTCGCTGTACTTTCAATTCGCAGCTCTGGAACAGCTTGATTTGGAAAATGCGCTTTGCACTGTCCATTGTGCGTAGAAAGGTCAATGTAAACCATTGTGCAGATCCTGCTATCACACTAAATCCCTTCGCTTTAGCACTTCCGACTCTATCGATATGCTTGATCATTCTAGTGCTGAGATGCGCTAACATTAAAAACGCGTATCGTACAATATAGTTTCATATAATTTTCAGGAATATGCATTTATTGGCGCTATTCCTCGTCTCTTTAACGATTCTTCGAGTGCACAGCGAAGATACGGTGAATTTTAACACATAGTGTATTTGTTGTCTTATCCTGCAACAGGGATAGCACCATCCTCATCTCGTTTCTCATAAGCCTAGCAGCCTCCTTTACACTTGTTTAACTTCAAAGCTTTGCAGCCATTTAAATGCGACAACACGGAAGGGGAGTGTCCTTCGAAGATGTGCTTCTATGGCCTTGATCATGAAAAGGTTAGTGAAGGTTAAAGTTTTCAGACCCCTTTGCCTTCAATTAGGTTGTGGACAAAGCACGGATAATTCTGGTAGTTTTAGAGAACCGTGTGGTCACAAATACTGTGGAATTCTCTGGACAGCGAATATGTGTAATTGTGGCATAATTATTTTTTCTACAACCCTTTCTCAGTTAATTTTTGACACAATCAAGTTGCTGAAACTGCAGAATAGTCAATATTATCATTTCGGGACTCATCTACAAGCATTTTCTTTATTTTTTGGTAAGCTTCTCTTATCGTTTGTAGTTGTGCCTCTTCGTTTTCGTCTTCCATTCTGTCACGCAGCCACTCCAGTTTGTAAGACATTGCATCTTTATAACTATTGTAGCTTTGCTGCAGCCCTCATTCTGGATTAGTCCAAAAGGTTCATGCCAACCATTGTGAAGAGGTCTAACCTCTGCTTTCAGTCTGGACTTGACACTGGCTCAGGGAAATTTCTAAACTTTGAAGTGGGGTAGCCGATGCTGAATGCTTGCAGAATCTTCCTCTATATACGAAGTGGAGTGCATTAATAGAACAGAACTCTCCGGCCAAATGTTAGCTCTACTCACTACTCTAAGAAGTGGATTGCATTCTATTTCTCTATTTCAGCCTAAAGCTCGGGGCACGGAAGCCTTATCTTCGTTAGTCGAACATCGTGGTCAGTGCGACCATCCCTGTGACCCTCTCTTCTGTTTCCTTATTTCCTATGCGTCAACTACATGCAGCCGCCTATGTAGGTTGTACACAGAGGCGAACACTTCTTCGTACTCTAAGATTGCCACGACTCTTTTTGCGCGCATTAGACAGCTTCTAATAGATGTGAATATAACTTTTTTTAGATGAAGTATCCACAGGCATTAAGCAGCTCTGTGTTACTTCATACCATAACGCATCGGATGTGACACTACTGAGAGTGCGAAAGCCATTACTTCTTTGGAAAATTGGTGTATATCATAGCCCAGCCACAATTTTCAGGGTTCCAAAAAATGTGTATAAGTGCTTTAAAGGCTACAACTTTCTAGCTTAGTCAACAATGTGAAAAATAAAGATAAGCTGTTATAAAAATAAGTGATTAGTCCAATATTCCACGTATTTCTGGAGACCCTTTGTGTTAAGGCATCTCTCTGGGTAGCTTATTAGGCAAGATGGGGATTTCGTAACCCTTAGCGAATGGATAGAATCTGCACATTCTATTAAACACTACGGAATTTCTAACTTTCTATTCTTTTCTATTGCAACAATATTTTGTTAGATATTTTATACGTCATCCAGGACTTGAGTTTTTTGAGTTTTTGTCTCACATTATAGAGCCGTGTGATCAAGTGATCACCGTACCATATTTCCTTACTGTGACCCACCACAATACATTATGCGCTATCAGAAAGGATATCAATTTTTACTTCAGCTACTTGGCTTTCCTGAAATCTTTTCCCCCTCTGTCTTCCTGCTTTGTCATAAAATAATTTTACTGTTAAATCTTCAGAGGCTCATACACGTTTTAGCAAATAAAAACAAAATACCCATATGCACAAAAGCTAGCATATGCATATGTACATATACGATATAGATGCATGTCCGAAATTTAAAAAAGGTTGCTAATTTCGACGGAAAGGCAACAGCCTTTTTTATGTTGGCGCCAAGGGTTATCTGAGACAAATTTCCACATTTATCTGCGTCGTACCCCTCAACACAATACGGAAATAAATCTGGTCTAACTGAATAACTTATTTGAAATGACGTCTATTGCAAAGCGTTTTCGTGTCGAAGCAATGGCGTTATTTCGCGATAACGTTTTAAAGCTTCGTTCCATCGATTAGCCCTGAGATTTTATTCGACGCAGCGTTTCCCGAAAAGCCGCCGAAACCGGTAGTGTTAAAACGGCAGCGTTAAAGCAAACCGAACGTGCATAACTCGGCAACTGATCTTTTGATGGCTGTGGGGATGACTAAGTGGAACAGACATTAGGACTACTTTTAGCAGGACGACCTTCGAATACCCCAGAAGATCCTGTCGATACGCATAAAGAGAAATCGAAGTTGAAGAGCTCCACGAATGCTTGTGCTCTAATGTATCGATACACATTTAAGCAGGCCAGGCTTCACACTGCCTTGTGAAAGTTGGCGATCTCTGCTCAGACCCTGAAAAAGTTTACTGACGCGGTGGCTACTTTGTAGGCTTCTTTATTCAAAGATTCTTTTTCGGTAAAACCGGCTTCAACTTTGTAGGTTATTCTAGAAGGAATGGGCCACGTTGTGCAGAAACATGCAGAAACGAAAACTCTTAATTACTGAAAATGTATAATACCATGAAAAACTCTGCACGATGTCTCCGTTAGAGAGCGAATACTGCAAATTTGGAAGACTCTTATTCCGATGATGTTCACCTTAACTTGAGCACGCTGACCTACTTGGAGGCAAAACAGAAAACACAGAAAAGGACTGAAGTGGTGCTTTGTGTCACCCTTCAGTTCTTTTCTGTGTTGATTTGTCTTTAGGGTCCGACTACTTCGTGGTGACGTATGTCGTGTGATCGTCCGATTCTTATGATCACCTGCCACAGTCTGGCAATCATAATTTTAGCAGCCTAAAAACACTAGTGTCTCTTAATATCGCCCTCTAGTGGTAAAACGGAGGGTAGTAGCGCTTCTTGGGGGAGCAAACGCAAGAACAAAAAAAATTCATGTAACAAAAAATAAATATGTAACAAGTAAGAATACAACATTTTTTTATCATTCCACAATTTTTTTTAATTTTAAAAAATTATATGCATAAGATGTTAGGCAAACAAGTTTTTACGTGCAAAATAACAAATAACTATTAAATAGTATTAAATTTTCAACATCTTCCTGCTTCACGGATGAACCACAGGAGAGATACTGTAATGAAAGGTTTGTACAAAGGCAAGTGACGAAACAACCACCAAAATTAAATTTTAGTTCTTCATATCATTTTCGTTAAATTCTAATTTCGTTGCACAAATTTCAATTTTTTTTATTTTATCTTAATTCACTTCTGCAGGTTAACACCTCCCTTTGACGTGGGCCATATGTGCATCCCACTTTTACAAATGCACTGACATCTGCAATGCAACGTTAACACCTCATTGCTGCATTCGGTGAATGGAGAAGTGGATAAACTGGGCGGGGAACGAACCTTGAGCTTGCCGTTATCTACTCAGCTTGGTGCCTAAAAAGCGTCTAAAAGCCGACCGAGTTTCGCTAGTTTAGGCCTGTGTTAGGGCCTCTACAGGGTCTCGCAGCAGCACCCCGAGAACTCGTCCATATTGCTCCCGCCGCAGTGGGACCCACGCTGCCACTGTGGTGGAAGCTGCGGCGCGGACGAGTTGTCGCGGAGCCGCCGCACGCCTTTGCGTTTGCTTGTTGTTAGGTTGGTGCATAATCTCTGTCCATAAAGAAGCGCAAACGCAAACCCGCAAAGGTCCCCGAGGGCTGCCGCAGTTCACGGCGGCTCTCACCCGCAGCGCCAGGAGCTGCGGGTGAGACCCGCCGGAGGGTGTGATAGAAGGGTGTCCATTATGGTTCATCTATTCTAAATATTTTGTAAAACGAATCTACATGCTAGGGATATAGAAGGTTGGTGCATAATCTCTGTCCATAAAGAAGGTTGACAACCAACAACATAACCACCGGTAGTGTCGACAGATGGAGGTGTATGGAATCCTGCACTCAAAATGTAACGCAAAAAAGCTTAGCACGATATTAGGTAACCTTAACTGCTTGGAAAATCTCAGTGACCTTCCAGTCACAAGTTAGTCGTCTGAGGTATAAGGAAAACCCTTGCACAGAAATGCAACAAGAAAGCAGACCGTTCTTTTTAGTACGAGGTATAACTGCATCGGACGGACCTATCGAACTTAACAAGGCATCGGAGAGAATGCGGTCATTACAAGGGCTACCACATTATCTTCGAGCTGCTTGTCAAACGAGGAAATTTTAGCGGAGGTAGATCGAAAAAAATGAGAGCAAGCGCAAAATGGCACAGAACTGTTGAGTTATAGCCGACGTCGCCGACAAGAGCGTCGCCGAAGTATAACATAGGCCTTATGAAAAGCGGTGAGATAGCGATGAGATGCCAATCAGTGGAAAGGCGATCCGTTAACAATTTTGCGTGTCTGGTCGTAGCTCTCAAGCAAGGGAAGGTGAGTTGCGGTCAAGGGGTTAGCTTGCATCCTTTCTACCGATACGCTTCGTTCTGCCGCCTTGTACAGAGGAAACGGCGTGATTTGGTTAATTCGAGAAATCAAAACGAATCTGTCTCTCGTAGGCTCGAAAACCGGCGTATCAAACACTAATGTCTGTGAAATTCAGAGTCAGATACATATGAGTAGCTGTTACTGTGTTCGCTGTTTCTGCGCAGACGCCAGTGTTCAGTGAGTGATAACAGTTCGTCTCAATATTTGCGAATGAAGGAACCCTCTCTATGGAGACGGGACTAGAGGTCATCAACGTTAGTCAAGCCTTTCGCATGCGCTACGTAGCCTAATTCCACAGAACATCACTAGGAACGCCTATTGGCCTGTTCAATGAAAAGTGTTTGCTTTACCACTTTCAGGTATGATGATACTATCCCACATCGGTAAAGCTAATGAGCTCAGCTACCAAGCCATCCATTCGGAAGAATTGTATTAAACGACTGGGCTAAGTGCAAAGTGAATCCACATATGATAGAAATTAGGCCTCTTCTGCCAACTGCAATCCATATTTTCACAGTGTATCCTAGATCCGAGGTTGACTAGAAATTCGGTCCTTCATTTTTTCAATCCGTGGTTACACGAATTGTGCGAAAAATCACATTATTAAAAGACTTTAACCTATTCTAATAAATGTGATCTTCAGCAGACCGGATTTGGCATGGTTCACACAACTGATTTTGATCAGAACTCTGCTTTTATATCCAAATCCTATATCTGCCACAAAACCAAAAAACGAAGAGAAGCCAGTTATCTGAATCATCCGGAAAGCCGTTCTAGAAAAAAATTACGGTACAAGTCGCGTAGGTGAGCAGCGGAGCGGGGGTGCGGTAACGGCAGAGCACCGACCGTACTCACGCACTGTACCGTAATCACTCCAGCCAATCAAACCCGAAACGAACACGCCCCTTCTATGGCACTGCGGGGCTCAGCCGCACAGTCAGAGCCCGTGAGGTATCGATCAACGGTCAGCTGTTAGGTTGGAGAGAGGGTTGAGACGAGGCATGCGGAGGAACTCCGCCACGCGGTCCATCTAAGCTAAACGTGATGAAATGGCCTACAACCCGGAGTTCCTTCCCTTGCCAAAGCCGTGCCCGAAAGGCAAGTCTGCGTCCATTTGGGAAGTTCAACAAGCTCGCCACGGATGTCACTCAACCTACACGTGCTGAAATGGCCCGCAACCCGGAGTTCCTTCCCTTGCCAAAGCCGTGCCCGAAGGGCACGTCCGTGTTCACATGGGAAGTTCAACAAGCTCGCCACGGATGTCACCCAAGCTACACGTGCTGAAATGGTCCACAACCCGGAGTTCCTTCCCTTGCCAAAGCCGTGCCCGAAGGGCACGTCTGCGTTCACATGGGAAGTTCAACCAGCCCCGCCACGGGCACCACCTGTGTTAAAATGGCCCACCTGGTCACTACCAACCTCGAAGGCAGTACCTCGCAGAGGAGGCGCATTCGATCGATGCCGTAGCTGCCGCGATTACGGTAGAAGTAACGACGAGTTCGCCGCACCCTCGCGGCCGCTACCGCACCCCGCCGCCGTCACCGCACCCTCCGCTGCTCACCTCCGCGACATGTACCAAAATTACCTAATATGAATCACCGCCAGATTTGGGCTCTTCGAAGATATATTGATATTGATATTTATTACATAAGTAGTCACTTATGTGGAGAAAACCGAAACAACCAACATTAATATCAAGCAAACCGGAGAATACCAAGAAAATGGAAAGAGATAAGAAAAAGTGGTGTAAATCCAACAACAATAATGAAACAACATCGTGACGTGAGGAATATAGGAAAAAACAAACAAATGAGCAGACCATCAGGGAGATCGGCCTAGACAACACGGACTGGCATTTTCGAGGACGCGTTTTTTAAAAGTGTTGTGCCCTACCCCGCAAATCCCCTTCCTGGTTAATTTTTCAAATATTGGTAGGGTCCTATTGGCAAAGAAGTAGCGCCGGCAGTTAAGCTTTGCAACCTTAACCCTGAGTTTGCTGGTCCCTCCTCTCGTAGAAGATGTCATTATTATCACGATCCCTCTATCCGGGGCTTGAAAAATTGACGGATGCGATTTATACGATGCAGCATCAGATCCAATGTATTCATCACAACCTTTCCATCGCAGCAGTTAGTTATTTGATTTGCTGCCACCTTTATGTTTGTATGTTTGGTTATGAGACAGAAATATTAAATACTATATGCGAAAGGAATGATTTTGGGA
Organism: Heligmosomoides polygyrus polygyrus; assembly: GCA_947396885.1. NCBI lineage: Eukaryota > Metazoa > Nematoda > Chromadorea > Rhabditida > Heligmosomidae > Heligmosomoides > Heligmosomoides polygyrus. The sequence continues at coordinate 29,483,840 of OX377206.1, forward strand.
TAACGTCAAGGCACAACTAATTGTTGGATTTGTGTGTTTCCTTCAGGACATCGAATAAATGTTTTCAGATGCCTGAAACCGATAAATATCCTTGAAAGACTGAACACCATCGGACTTAATGAACGAGGGTTCTCAAGTGAGAAACTAGAATAATATTTGTGGAAATAAAGGATTTTCAAAAACAATAACTAGAATGATATCCATGAAGCGGTGTAGCTGTCTTTTTGAGATCTCTGTTATGTGGGCTACATAGTATATTCACACAGGATTATCGATTGGCTATCGAAGCACTATCAGTTGATTGCAGTTCATTTTCGTTGTCCTACCTTCAGTGTGTACTGTTCTTGCCCGCGTTTTCAGCATTACGTCTTTGGACATCAACCTAAACTTGTGAAATGGAAATGCAGCAGAGCGTCCAACGATTAATAAAGGCTATATGTTGTTACAGGATGTTTTGTTGCGATCAAAACTCTTGCGCCAGGCGGGACTCGAACCCGCATCTTCTGCTTTCCGGGCAGCGATGTTCGCCTTACACCACCGGCGCTGTTTGACCGCACGTATTAATAAAGGGTAAAGGAGAAAGGCCGGCGTTGGTCATTCCCTTTGCAGCATGCGCCAGTCCGCAGTCGTCGCGTGAGCACCAAATCAGGGGTTCCTGGTTCAGTTCCCCTCTTTCGGCCTAACAAGCCTTCTATCGCTCTGCAGTCAAACTTTTATGGGAGGAATAAAATACTAACTTGGCGAGGCAGCCACAGATCATTGTATAGGCCAAATACGCACTCGAACTGCGCCTCCCGATATTCGTTAGAAGTAAGGTGAAGTTCAGCAGAAGTGGCGAATCCTAGAAAGGAACTGATGAACTCCATATTTTACGTTTATCCTTGTCTGCGGCCAAGTCAATGACTTCGGTGCGTCGACGGCCCGTCAGAGGAAAAATCAGTTTTATTCACCGATCTCGTGCTAACAATTCAACAGCGAATTAACCGAATGCTTTGTCGGCTTTGACCCATATATAGGAATCGTAGGAATCGCTATTTTGTGTGTGCACGAGGATAGCACCTCCTACCGATGCCACCACATTCGCTAGGAAGTGTTGGTGGAATGTGGCTGCTTAACATTAAGAGATAATCTGAGTTTGGCCTGAGGAGTAGTTTTGAAACATTTTCTGACTCGATAAATTCCCTTGGCATTTGAGTCCTAGACTGAGTCCAGGCATCTAGCCATCCAGTTGACATGTTCCAGTACAATTTACTCTTTTCAGACACTAACACGTAAGGTAGAAAGCACCATACTGGAACAGGAAGCTATATATCAGAACTGCGAAACGTAGTGTGAGGCAAAACTTTTTTTTGTTCTGAGAGCTGGTGCTGAAATTGAAAGACTGATGAAAAATTACGAGATCCCGCTCAAGTGCAAAATCTCTACATAAATAAGTACCTGACATCCTGATTCGCTTTCTCTTATTCGTGTGGTGTTATGTTCTTTTCTTTATGCCTTTGTTATCTCTAGCAGCTTCTCTGTCATTTCCGTGTCAACGAGAAGATCGTGGAGCACGCTAGGACATTGTACAGCGTCAGCTTGTCAAACAAATGCAGAGTGCCTTCCGGATCAGTTTTATGACGTTTCAACGGTCTCTCGGAACTTGCGCGATGGCTGCAGTGCGGAGCGTTTAATTTTGTTATTGTTGACAGCCAAGTGCGCCGCGCGTCTTACTCTGCTCGTCCTCGTCATTAGTCGACGGATTAGGGAGAGTGCATGGCGCGAGTTCGGTGTGGTGGTGATGGTAGCCTGCAATTACGCGATATGTGTTCCTGTGAACAAACTCCCGCCGTTCAGCAGCCCCATTCACTTTGCTGGCCCCATCGACGATTACCTCACGAGACAGTCAAGGCCATATATTCATGCCAAACGCATCCTATAACACACTGCGATGTTCCAGATCAAACCTGTCCGAGGTGCTTTTTCTTGTGGCGAGAAAAAGCCCCTATTCGACGGCGGCGTGTGGTGCTGTCGCGTTTGACGTAGTTCAGTGTCCCGCAAAGTACAGTTATATGAGTTTCAGCGCTGTTATCGAGCTGGTTGTGCGCCCGAAGAGCTCTGTCACGGACGACGTAACAATGAGTGCTTTGCGTCAAAAACGGAGGTGCGTGATGTCTAACGAACTTCTTCGGTTGATTATCACGGCACGGCATATCTCACTTCACCGTTGGCACTGCTACCTGATCGATTCAACCGTCCTGGTCTGATCATGTTTAGAAGTGAACGCAGTGAGAACACTTGTGATTCCCATCACACTAGAGCTGAATATCCATGAGTGTGGGTGTGTGGTGGCTTGTGCGACGTGCCAAAGTGGGCATCAGCATTATTCCCCGAAAAACAAGCGGGTTAATTGCTTACAGTTTCGGATGAGTAGAGGTCTTTAATGAGTCTTAGCTCAAAACTCAACGCTTAATCGTTTACTTTACTCCCAAACACTGAATTCTCAGTGTTTGGGAGTAAAGTGCCTTGCAGTGCAAGTTAATTCAACACAGCTGTGCTGATTTTGAAGCACCAAAATTTGCCACAATTTTCGTGGTGGCATGCAGAACATCTCCTCCCCAAATCGTTAAAGTCAACATGATAAATAAGCGTTAGTAGCAACTTCTATAATCTATAATTCTGTGCCGATCGAGATTTTAGGTCGATCATCTTATTAGTGGCAAGCGTTTCGACCTGTTCATCGTATAACTCGCCATTAAACGTGCTTGGGGAAAAAGAACTGGCGAATTTTCGGAGGCTCCAGGTCCTTCTTATAACGCCCGCGAACTGTGGCCGGGTAGGAAGAGCTCGGGATTCAGCACTTACCCTCCTCAGCCTGCGCAGCCACGTGTGGCGAAGCCTGCCTGTTGTCGACTTGATATGCTCGAACACCCTGGACTGGCGCATATCAAGTGAGTTAGGAATTAGAAACCAACTGAGGTGTTGCATACACCATTTTCGGTTGAAAATGACTGTGTTGAGTAGAAATTTGAGCGCTTTTCTCAGTATTAGGAAGTCCATGAACGCCGCTATTACTTCTCGGATGGCTGGCATATGGCAGGTTCGGATCGGTGTGCATGGTCGCAACACTGCGTGAAAGCTCGTCCGTACTTAGTTTTCTATCTACGTTTAATGAGGAATCGCCGTAACACAAGGCCCAAAAGTGGTTAAGTCCTCCTAAGAATACGACGCGCTCGAAACATTTGCAGCTCATAAATTGATCCACCTAGAACTTCCTGCGCAACAGGGTAGTTGAATGCGTCTGCGTCCGCGTCCCAATTAAACGATTTGGTGCTACCGCTCCTCACCATGATTGGACACCCCACAGACCAGGAGAAATTGAATGCTTGGTGAACCTGGGCTAGTGAGCCTTTCGCGGTGCTACGTGAGATCAGGCTTCCTGCCCGCTACTTCATCACTTAGTTGCGTGGAAAGATGTCCAACATGTCAAGTGTGAGTGCCTAACAGGGAACCTTTACAGATAACTATCGAGGTGGCGTAGATCACGCCCACGTAATTTACGAAAAGTGGGGGTAAAACAAAACAATTACTCAAACACACCAGTAGAAAGCGAAGACATCTGTAAAAAAGGTACGAGCTTGTGATGGAAAACTTCAGTGTCCGTTATACGACATCGGGCTGTTCAAGGTAAAAAAGGCAGGAGAAGTGCCTCCTCTTTAATCCGTCTGTTCGAAGACGAAAGCATTCTGATTTGGAGGCCCTTACGATGGACATGTGGCCTGAAGTCTCACTTCGACACTTGCTCCGTCAGTTCATATAGGTTTCCATTTTATGAAGTGTACCAGAGCATGTCTTATCGTTAGCAGGAAAAACAGTGACTTATTTGCCGTCTGGTCACGTCTAGTAGTTGTAAAACGGAACTACGCATCCAGATTGCTTTTGCGACACGTCGTAGAAGTAGATTGTTTGGCGCATCCCACAGCAAATTTGATTAACACCAAATTTCTTCCTTCATATCGAGAAGATATAATTTAGTTTTTTTCACTACTGAAGGCTCATCAGCCAACACAATACGCATCGCTAGCGTCTTGGCGGTTCAATCTCGAATATGAACTAGTGAGCACTGAGCCGCATTGAGAATTAAGATGTATTTTGAGGAGTTCACACGACCTCATGTGTGAGCGAGCCCACCGGGAAAATATTTTGCTAAGGCGGTTGCTAAAGGCCTTGCAGATTGCAGGTAGAGGAGCTGGAGCATTAAGTACACCAGATTTAGCGCATGCTTCACGTCTTTCTGCCCCTTAACCGATGGCATTTCTGCGATCAGATCAGATTCTTTTGCACCGGCATCTACAGTGTTTTACCCTATTAATTTCTCACCCAGAACAAGAGAAGTCGGCGAACATACCTCACACTCTAAAGTGTTTTACGCAGCCTCGAGAACGTGTAAGCCGCAGCTTTTCGTACTCTTGTCTACGTGCGCCTAGCTTCTTTTTGATTCTAATGCAGGAAGGTTGTAAAAAAAGGAAATAAATAAATAAGCTTCGCAATTGCACATGCAATCGAAGAGAGCCTTTTGCATCTGCTCAGATTGGTGTTTCAGGTGAAGAGTTGAAAATGAAACCACACTTTGTGAAAGCTAGTGGTAGAGTTGAACTAATCCGAATTTTTAAATGGAGCAGCAACAGCCACCGCTACATGGTGCAGATAATAGTCTCACTACCAGAATAGTTTTTCGATGAAAATAAGTGTTTCCCCGCTTTCCGAGAAGATTTCTCATAGCCGAAGCAGTTTTATGCGTTACAGCATTGTGGGAAGAGAACAAGTTCATTTAGCACACGTGTTGCTGTATGGAGGCCGGCTGTTCGGCTCGCTATAAAGGCCTTAACGACTGCGTTGATGAACTGAAAAACGCAACGGACGCAGCAACTTCCGCAACAGATGTGACGGCGACGACGACGACGACGGTGTCCTTTCTCGATGCTTCCACTGCTGAAGTCGCAACTGAGTGAGTGGTTCGTTTACTCAGCGATCGGGGGAGAAGTCTGTCCTTGCAGTCGCTGAAGGTTTTGGAAGAGAAAGGTGCTTTAACAAGTTAAAAACAGGAAGTGAGCATAAAAATATTGTAAGAAATAACTGGGTTAGCGGAATCCCTTTTTTGTGCGATATATGTGTGCTTCAACACACTTCCGCCTCACCAAATTATCATGCTACTCACTATTCTCCAAAAAAATTGAAAAGGATGCTAAGGGCAACAACAGCACTATTGGAGAACATGCACTTTAAGCTAAAACATGTACTTTAAGCTAAAATTTTTAATTTCAGAGTGCAGACGTCTTCTCCAAGGACTACGCCGTCAGCTACTAGCACGCAGCGCACTTCTAGCACTTCTAGCAGTACTACTGCTGGAGAAACTACTTCACAAAGTACGGCTCGTACAAGTGCCTTAAAACCAGAGCCAAAGACTTCCACACAAGTTGCATCCTCGTCAACAGTAGATGCTAGATCGACGGGAACTTCTTCATCGCCATCGAGTTCCACTGAGACTAGCAAGACCTCCGAGCCTGAGACGGCAACGCAGAGCACGTCGTCGATGAACTCAACCAGAATAACTCATCCAGTTACTTCTCCGCTTCAGAGCAGCTCAAGGTCCACTTCCACAGTAACGCCACGGACAACTAGATACACTCAACCTGTCTCAACAACGAGTCCTACCACAACCACTACTGCTAGGACCACGACTACCACAACCCCGAAAACTACCGCAGCTTCAACTACGAGACCAACCACTGTGACGCAAGCTCCAGTGCAAAAGCTCCGTTTGCTTCCTGACTTGACCCATAGTGAAGTTCCTGTTGCCGAGACCACAACCGAGAGAGCCACATCTAAGGCAACCACTACAACGGAAAAGGCAACCAGACCGCAATCGAGGATGAACGTCGAAACATTTGCCGAACAGAAGAGCCGTAACGAGCCAGAAAATTTCTTTTCGCCAGCGATGCGGAATGAAAAGCCGCAGAAGCCGAAATCATCTGAAGGCTCGACCAGGAAAACGGCTGATGGCGAGAAAGTGGCGACATCATCACTGATCTCAGTGTACGAGGTGACTACACTGGCCGTCAAAAACAGAGAGGTATGCGCCATGCCCTTTACATGGTTCAGCGCATAATATAAAATTTCTCTCCGCTGCAGTAATGATAATTTTGCAGGCACAGGATGGATGGAAGCCTCCGGTGCCATGGTGGTCAGCTGTAGCGTTCGGATTTCTCGTGTCAGTGATCGCTGCTTGGGCGGTGCTGTTGTTCCTGAAGAAGTGAGCCTCATACTGTTTTCCAATCAATTTTGCCGAACTTCGGGGTAGAAATTATACGTACACGTTAAGAATTTCCGCTACTTGAAAACGGTTCATCAAGATTCTTTTAATCAGTGCTTATGCTTTTTAGCATTTGCTCCCTCAAACTTTTTAGCAGTGGATCTCCCTATTGAACCTAATCTTCTAAGATATTGTAGACTGCCATGAAAATTGATTCTTTTTCAGAAAGAAACAACGAGAAACCGTCTCAACGAATAAGACTGGTGATAAGGAGCAGGGTCTTGTAGATCCTCTACTGAAACCGTCTGATGCCTCCGAGCATGAGAGCTCTCGTGTCTCTGACAATTCTCGCATCTGAAGTAGTCGTCTTGTGCTAGACCATTCTCATTGGCCTTCAGTGACGTATTCTGCCGTTAGTACATAGCTAATAATCCTACGATGTGTATTTATTATGTCAACCTTGAGCTTTTGTGATATGCAATTTTCGTTGACGATGAAAGGGTACCTGCATCAACTGTGTATTCTGTGTTTCATTTACTGACTGAGCGCTTTATTTGTCTCTAATTTCACTATGCGACACGTAGCTTTACGTCATATCGTTCCATGCAGTCAGGTTGACGACGATTGAGAACTCACCACACAGTATTTTGATCGATTTGTCCTTTGTTGGTACTGAAAGTGCTAAGCCATAAAGATTTCACTTTGTGCAGCGTATTTTGCGGGTCTATGCGCTTCTCTCTTCAACAGTAATCCGTAGGAGGAATGGGCAGTTTTCATTTGAGGATAAAGGAGGCGTTACTCATTCCTTTAGGAATGCGCCACTCACTGTCCAAATCGCCTCCACGACGTCCTTTAGAGGCGATTTGAGTGCGTATTTAGCCACACAATGACCTGCAGTGGCTAGCCGATGAATAAGTCAGCGCTTTATCTTTCCCAGACAAGTCTGGCACCGATTCACCTACCTCGGAGGGATGGAAGGCCTTGTTGGTCTGGGCGGGGATCCCAATAATTAACTTGGTATCGGGTACACGCGACGGCAGGTACCTCCTCCAACTGTGGTACGCGTCGACACGTTTTATTTACACAACTGGAATTTGCTGACACCTAAAACTGTCAGAAATTTAGAAATTTAGCTTTAGCGACTAGAAGACATAGTTTTTCATACACACGCGGATTACAGCTTAGAAGATTCTGTAATCTACAAGAGTTGTACGTTTCTGTAGTTTAAAAGTTTATTGTATGTCTCACTTCGTTGATCAGAGAACGCAATGAATCATCGCTGCAATTTATACATAAATACATTTCGTGATTCTGTATGCAATGAGAAAGTTGAAATTTGCGCACAGCTACCCCGTTTCTGTCACAGAAACAAGAAGGAGGTGACTTCTAAAGTAAGGGGTTAAGAAGGGCCTTAAAAACCTCCGAACTTTATAAGAACCAGCCATCCAAAGATCTGTCCCAGAACAAATTTTTGTTAGTTCTCCGTTGGCGAAGGTCGAACCTTCTAACGCAATTTTATACCGTACAGACTGGACGTGACTTCTTGGGTTGGGAGAGAGATGCAGTACATTTGGACGCAAAAGAGGATACACTAGAGATTCAACATCGTCCCAAATCATAATGCTGGGCAGTTTAAATCTCCACGAGAAAGATTTTAAAATCAATTCTAAGCCATAGACCAAGTCCATGTTCTGTTGCTATGAAATGTTTGGAGTTCAGCAGCACTCGGATCCTCACTAATTCAGGTTGGTGGACTGTATGGTGATGAGACGAGTTTAAAAGTTTAGTAAGCACCCAGGTACTTTACAAGCTCAGGCGGAGCCACCCTGCAGTGATCAACCGAGGCGCATCACCACGGACCTGCGAGCTCAGCCTGGAAAACACCGCTCAATGGAGTAATCGCCGCAAAGTTTCGTCCTGTTCCGTATAGGGTGATTTCTATGGCATTATGGAGAGAAGGTCTACATGACGTGTATCGTAGTAGTCACTGATGACATGTGTTTCCAAGACGATATGCCTACGAAGCATACGAGTGGTACGGTGGACGCGTTGCTCCTATGAAGGCATGTTAGGCCTTTGCCCGAAACTGTGCACACGACATTCCAACTTTGAAAAGTAAACTTCGAACAATTCCAGACTTCTGACAAACTGTTGCCACAGCAATGGCTATTAATCTACAGTTTATGCGTAGCTACCGGCTATTGGGAAACAAACGACATAGCAACGTCCAAGTATGAAAATTAATTGGGGTTTAGACGTACCTTTCAGTTAGTCTTCCAGATTCAGTTCAATTCTTTGGACGCTGTACAGGGTGCGTAAAAAGTATTGACGCACCTACGTTTTGATTCAGCTCCAGCTTTTTCTTTCTACCCCTCTAGGTTTTTGTGTGTTATTTTTGTTGTCTGTATTGTGCTCAAAAAACACTCACGAAAAAACTGAAGAAACATGATCGTCGTCGTTACGGTGGCCCTTTTTTTGTCTGTTACCCAAAGAGCCGAATACTTCCTTAACAAGAGAATTAGGCGCTGTTCGAAACGGTAGGTGAGGAAAGATGTCAGCAACCCAAACGTCAGCCACGGCTCTGTCATAACAGATGATGATTACGAGAGGTTCACGCACGTTAACGTTCAAATCCGAAATTATCAAGCTCTGTCCGATAACGGCAAACAGGTAACGCCCGCAGGTGTGGACAGCTTCTCAGACGAACACAGCTTGAACATGAATCCGCTGGATTACTCTTTTTAGGCGATTTTGGAGAATGAGGTCTGGGCTACTTTCAACAGAAGTGACCAGTCGCGCAAGGCTACCCTGTTCAAAGCACGGAACGAAATCCAAGCGAGTACTTGCGGCGCTTGCCCATGAATTTTTCCGTAGTTTTCGCTCCTGTATTCTCAGTAAAGGAGCCGATGTCAATTACGAGTTATTCTTTCGTGTTTGCAAGATCGTTTTCCATATTTCTCAAGTGAATATTTTAAAACTTACTGCGCAATACTATTTCCACAACCGTCATTTAGTGCGTCAATACTTTTTACGCACCCTGTATAAAACAATTTGGAAGACACCAGCTTAAATTGAAAAAAAAAAACACATGCTGTGAGAAACTCACACACGTTGTTATTTCAAACTTTCAAGTGATACGTACTCAGAGGATTATAACAATTATCGACTGTGCTCGAGCAAAGAAAAAGCTCACTTGCCCTTTCTGTTTGCCTTTCCATCACCTAAAACCAAAAGGAGGCGTTTGCATCCAGACCAAAACCATATGGGAAGCAAATGGCGGCAATACTCTTACGATGTTCAAGTGAGCGTACCAATTCTCACAAATAGATGAGCGAAGTGAGCCATAAAACAGCACAGAAATAGTGGGCTCCTTTAGAGCTAATTTTGTAGTTTGGTTGTAACAGCTCACGTAATTCGCGCTTAACGGAGCGAACACTTCCGAATGTTCCAATTACGTTTATCTACGTCACGAAGTCAATATAGACAACGGCCAAGTGCCGGAGCTACACAAGAGGAAACGTTCTTCTTGAGGAGATTTCACGAGCATCGAAGAAGTTGTGAAGAAGAGGAAAACGGTCCGGCTCCGTGCCCACCACCTACTCGAATCCATTATTCTTCCTTAGCTAGCATAGTCTCGAATACTTCGTACTAAGCTTCGTCGACGTTTGAAGATTAGAAACGCTGTTGGATGGGGCAAGTTGTCGAAAATTAGGTGTGCCGGCTAAATAATGCGTTTCGTAGACACCCGCTGGACTAGAATCGTCATCGACTGAACACCATTTCGCCCACCAACGCGATGGTCGGAGCGTTTCGTGAAAGCTCTGAACGAACGATATGACGCTCTTCGTGTTCTTCGAGTGAGGAGGATCCATTGGAACATTTTGGCACTCAAAAGGATGGAGACGTTGCTGACTCCCGCTAAAGCTACTCGCTGAAAAAACAGTCGAAGCGATCACTCAATTTTTGATTTATTGCCAAATGGACATTATCGACGGGATCATCTCAAACTGGCGCACTTTGGCCACATCAGCTAGGAAACCTTTCGTTGAACCGTAGAAAAAATTACCCATCATAGCTTTTTCACTTTCACCTTAAGCAAAACAAGGAAAAAAGCACTTTTGTAGATCGTGCGGGGAAATATACTGTTATTAGAACACCCTATTATATTCGTAATAGCAGGCGCTCGACAGCTTGATTTTCCCAGAAATTCATCATAGGACAACATCTTGTACTTGGTGTCCCATAAATCTTACCAGCAAGAAGATATGGCCTGTAGATGAAGATTGCTGAATGCCCGAGGAGTTGGGAAAAAATTCAGGATAGAACAACACCTTGTGGGAGTTGTCCAAGTAGAGTGCGCATAGTGAGCCACCGGTTGTGAGCGCCTTTGCCTTTTCAACGTTTATAGTTAGTCCGTATGGAAGAGCAATAGCGGCGATTTTTCGAAGAATATCATTTTCATCTGCATTAGTGTCTGCTAAGATAGCACTATCGTCAGCGAACATGAGGTCCGTAACGAACTGATTATCTCCAATCTGAACTCCATGTCGTACGCCAAACAACTTACGCATAATTGCATCCACAACGATATTGAACAGCAGCGGTGACAACACGTATCCTTGCCTTACACCGGATCGAATTGTAAACGCGTTTGACGTCCCTTCATGTACACGAACAAAGATGGAGCAGTTGGCATAGGTCTCTTGTAGCAGACGTACAATTTTCGGTGAAATATATTCTGATTCCATTGCCCTCCAAACAGCTGGCCAGTAGACGCTATCGAATGCTGCCAGGAAATCTATAAATACGATGATCATTCGTCTTCCACATCGTATGCGTTCGTCCATTATCTGTCTTTGAGTAAAAATCTGCTGGCAGCAGCCTCTTCCTGGACGGAAGCCAGCTTGTTCCTTCTTAGCGGTACATTCACATTGTTTTTGCAGCCTTCCTTGGAGTACTCTTGTAAACACCTTTCCCGTTATGGAAAGGAGGCTTATTCTGCGATAGTTTTTGCAGTCACAACCGTCTCCTTTTTTCAGATCTGGTATGATGATGGCCTGTTTCCATACCGCCGAAATTTTTTCCGCTCTCCAAATTGACTTCAGCAGGGAATGTATAGGGTTAACCAGTACTTCTCCGCCAGGGCTCAGCGCCTCAGCCGTCACACTATCAATTCCAGCAGCTTTGTTGTTTCGTAACAGCTTGATAGCTTCAGCAACCTCTCCTTTGGTAGGCGTAGTCTCCGATGCGACTGTCTCTGGTATAAGGACCGATGGTGGTGCAGCTTGAGGGCATCCTGGTGCAGCGTGATTGTACATTGCCTCGAAGAATTCCTTCCATCGTTAGAGGCGGTCTTCAAATGATTTTGTGAAGCTTCCATCAGCCTTTCTTATATTATCGTTTGTCGGCTTTTTCTGATCTGTAAGGCGTCTCAACGTGGCGTAAAGAGCTCGAGATTCGTTTCTGCAAGCAGAATCCTCGCCTTGTTCTGCTAGAGAATTCCAATAAGCTTCACGTTCGAGTTCAAGTTGGCATCGAGTTGCGCGATTGAGTTCGGCGTATCGTTCACTATTCACGAAATTTGCGCGTTTTCGTTGATCGATGAGATAGAGGCACGCTTCGGACATCCAGGGCTGTGTGCGTTGTCTTATAATTGGACAAATTTCCTCAGCGCTTTCACAAACCACGCTCGTAAACAGTTTTCTTCTTTATCTACATTGCACTTTTCTGCAAGTGAAGCAAAGCGATTTGCAAGCTTTGGTTGGAACTGTAGTCTGAATGATGGCTCCGCAAGGATGAACCAGTTTTGTCGAATGATACGCTTAGAACTTCTTCTTGCTTTCTGCAGCCTGAGCCGTATTGTGGCACACACAAGATGGTGAACGGATCCACAGTCAGCACCACCTTTTACTCATACGTAGCTGATAGATCTTCTAAATCGCCTGTTGATGAGGGCGTAGTCCAGAAGTGCAAAGTCACTACCATTTGGCGTACCACACGTTAGCTGATGGATCTGTCTATGTTGAAAGATTCTGTTACCGATCAGTAATCCATCTGCAGCAGTAAATGTCAGGAGTCGAACACCGTTGTCGTTTACTTCGCCTACACCGTGTCGACCTAGTACCTCCTCCCATCCGGTGCGACTCCTGCCAACACGAGCTTTAAAGTCTCCAGCAAACAAGATAACATCTGTTTTCGAGACCAAGTCAATAGCTGTCTGTAGGCTGTTGTAGAAGTCGTCTTCTGCATTATCTGGGCTGATTTCCGTTGAGATAAGATGTGTGTCCGAATTGTGCCAGAGAGCATCAATACTGCTATTCGACTGCAGATTGGATGGAACGCGAGCACACGGTCAAGTGCCTTTTCGTCCCAAGCGAATCCGACGCCTTCCGCATGCATGTCTTCACCAGAGTAAAACAACATAACCTGAGCATTTCTGTCTGGGACAGGTATCTCCGTTTGTCCCGATCCAGTGAGCCGTAGCTCCGATAGTGCAGCAATGTTCACCTTATACCATGCCTCCTTCTGTCCTATTTGATAGGCCGTTGGGACGTTCCACGACGCAATGTTAACTTCTCGTTTTGAAGTGAACATCTTTCCCGTATAACCAGTAGTGGACTTCACACCGGCGCCCCGGTTTCGGTTCATCCACGCCGGCGCATCGGTTGCCCCGGATGCGGTAGCTTGAGCTGAAGTCGTATCACGATTCTCCATGATTTCTTGCCTAGTTTTTACGGTTCCTTGGCAGGGAACCAACCATCCTCCTTTGCCCGGGCTTGGGACCGGCAGTGGAAGAAAGGCGGAACAAGCAGCGCGTAAGATCCAAGTGACTTAATTTTCTGAGTTTCTGGGCTGCTTCTGCATTTCTGGATTGCTCCGACTGGACCGGTACATCTTCCCTCGTCTACAGCTCAGATGTCGCATTTTCGGCTATCTCCATTTGCAGACGTATCGGGTAAGAAATTGCGTAAGGACTAGGCGTTGGGCTCAGAAAATCTGGTGTTATATTAATTAATTATTTTTGTCGCCTATAATTTTTATTGAATTTCATTATTTTTGCACGGTGCACGGTTGAGGAAGGAGATGTGTTTAAAAATCGTGAAAGACGAACAATTGCCATGCACGACCGATATTTGCATGCCGTCAAGCTTTTCCAAGGCAACATCAGGTACACTATTATTATTGGCCATTTTAGGATATTGCAGCTTCAACTCGGAGAATTTTTTATCACTGACTGAATAGCGGTGACTGAAACCCAGCTTCAGCGACGCGCTCTAAGTACGCTAACAGATTCTCCTTTCTACTCCCTTCTCTTCATAACTGAGCCGTCGACTCACATCTGATCTTTTAGAGCTCTCCTTGTAGTTTTTAAATCACTACGCACTGCATAACAAGGTAGTACGCGTGCAGCTGAATTTTACATTTGTTCCACGCGTTGATGCATTGTGGATGAACACCAAACTAATAGTGTTCTTCAACTGCAGCTGATGCTTACTGTGGGAAGGCTTTGTAGTAAGATAGTGGCTAGTTCTACATGAGAACCCATTGTTTTCTAATAAAAGTAGCTGAAACGATGCAAATTGCAAGGAATATGGCATTAATGATACGCTAATTATCAGTCAGTATGTTGTTCTATGCAATTGAGAAACTCTCCTAATAAGGAATCGCAATTTTGATGTAATACTTATGGACTAGTCTATACGTAGAGGTGATTCTGTCAGGAAGTGTCGCTTTAAGCCGCTAACTAATTGAGCGGGTAACCCAACCCACCTAGTCGCTGAATTTCACTGTTTTGAAATTTCTGTCGGTTGACCATTTGTCGACATATTGAGCAATTCTGATTTTTATTCGGTATAATCTGGTGCACAGAGGTAGTGAGAAAAAGGATCTTCAACGTAAAGATACTTCATGGTTTTGAAACGCTACAGCAGGTGCAATGGTCTTTAGAATTCCAGACAGGTCTAGCTCTCTCTGGCGACTGTAATTCTGAATCACCAACCGATGTTTGAAAATAATCGAATGTAGACAAAACATCGTTTAAAAAACATGCGCAGCAACGCATTCGTTTTGCATATGAAGACCAGCCGTAATCCCATGGTCTCAATTTCTTCAATACGTATAGGAAAGTGCTCGGCTTCAATTGATTTTAAGTACATATAAAGGATATCAGAATATGATTTGGCGGAGTTTTTTTATTTTAAGAATGTGGAATTGCGCAACCATGGTCGGAAGAGGGGAGTCGTAATCTGCACATTCGACATCGATGGCAAAAATAAAAATAAACGGCTATACCAAGCTAGAGGTAGGGGATGACAAGGGGTATGTTGCAGCTTTCTAGCTTTGCATTGCCAGATGCAGTGGCAGAAAACATTCTGTCTGTCTCAAATGTCGTGAAAAATTAGTTGCAAAAAGAAACCCCAAATAGCGATAATCAGTTTGCAGGTACGAGTGTTCAGCCAAGCAACGCAGTGCATTCAGTGAATTTTCACAGTCTTTCTGTCACCGTTTGCAATTTTGTTGTACAGGACTCAGTTGCTCTTCAAGATTCCTGCTGAATTCGACGTTTTTTTAGGCACACTCCCAGTCTTGTGCAATATGAATAGGAGCTGGAAGGAAAATAGCAAATCTGCTAAGAAAAAATTAAAATTTTATGAAACATTTCTGAAAATTTCAATATGTCGTTAGGCAAAATCTGAAGGGATGCCGGATCTATCCTAGTCCGGGGGGAGCCACATATCTACAAATTATCTAACAAATCGACATGGGACTTACCGAGCGGCTCCTGAAGGACTCGAGAGGACCTAAAAGGAAGAAAAAACCGACGAGCGAACAAAAAAAAATTAAACCGCCGCGGTTCTTACAACCGTCTCGGCGTGTAAAGAGTAAGGCAATGGAGGCCTGCCGCGTTCTGACCACCGCCTGACATGTTATAACCAGGATCTAACATGGTGAGGAGGGCACACAACTTTGCCGGCTTACAACCGCAACAAATGTAATTTTCGTTTTTTTCTTGGTGAGTTTTTCTTGTTTAGGGTTCTGCGTTGTTCTGTAGGAGTCGCTTGGTAAGTCTCAAATGAATTTGTTACATATTGTACTTTTTAGTTATGTGCCCTCCCCCGGACTAGGATAGATCCGGGATGCCGTTAAAATTAAAAGTTCAATCGTTCATTGGTTTGAACCCAGTTTTCTCAAAAGTCTCCTATCTTGCGATGGTACTAACCCTTTTGCTAGCTCTCTAATAGTCAAAAGGGCTTTCGAGATTATTTAGTTTATTGGAATTCTGTCCATGTAAAACCCCCTTCACCACTCAAACCAATGTGTAGACGGTAGCGCAAGATCTGTACTATTTGGAGATTTGGAAGTGGTTGATTTTTCACCAATCGTGAATTTGTTCTGTTCGTTTGGCTCGATGTGCTTGAACGATCTTCTCGACGCTGCAGAGCTCCTGCAACGTGCGCAGAGAAATAAATCTACTTTTCACCGCAACTTAGAAACTTTGGAGTTGTGCTCATCGGGAAGGTTTTCAAGCAGCTGCGGAGAGGGACTCGCTCGTCGTTATACTTTCCCGGCTGCCAACTCATTCCTCGCTTGTCACTGCTATCCACTGGTCTCATCCAACATATGAAGACATTGAATCGCTGTTCACTATGAGCAGCCTAACCCTGCGGTAGCCTCTTTGAGCTAGCTGTACCTTTGGCCTCTTGTCGCCCCGAGAGCGTCTGCTCTTTGAATCTGGTGACTCCGTGATTGAAACTCTCGAACAATCCACTCACAAAGGTGAAACTGCACCCTCTTCCTACCGCCGCATATTATCCTTCAAACTCAGAAAAAAATTTGCACGGCGGTGGTGCAGCATAACCCGGTTTCATGATTTCATCTTTCGGTCTAACACAGCAACTGCAGCATCTGAGAGATCATTTCAAACGCTACAACAGCAATTGCCACTTGTTGGTGTTCTTCTGCCAAAAATCTACGAACGATTGTGCCGAAATTCGAATGATCTTTTGATTCATCGTAGTACAAGCATCATGTGGCGTCCATAACGATTCACTTACCGAGAAAATTGTCCATGCCTTTCCTTCAGGACGCAGCTGCAGAAAAAAGGTATAGGGATTATTTATAAGCTTTCCGAAAGCAGCCGAAGCGATCACTGAAATATTTCTGCTTTATTGTCACATTGTCGACGGACTCATCCCAAACTGAGCACATAGGCCACATCAGCCCGAAAGCGTTACTGTTGTGCATCGAAAAAGAGCCAGCATTAGGGAACCCTTCCTTGAACCGTGGAAAAAATTACCCTCATAGTTTTGGCACTTTTACCTTAAGCAAAACAAGGAAATAAGCACTTTTGTAGATCGTGCGGGGG
>OX377206.1:29500697-29567235 GCA_947396885.1 Heligmosomoides polygyrus polygyrus
CTGCAATTTTCAACGGAATCGCTTTGACGTCGTAGTTTTGATTTCTCCACCACTAAACTATTTGCTATTACATGTCCCCGTTTTCTTTTTCCTCCTTCCACTTGACAGTATGAATGGCTTCCTACCTGAGGTAGCTCGCATCTTCATTTTAGCATATCCATTACTACTAGCATGTCGTCTTCCTTTACTGCTGGCACTATAAGTTCCAATTTCTCTTCCACTTGTGCGATTTCCACATCCATCTGGATGCGAGGTTAAGAAGTTTGAAGAATTTTTTAAGCATTTCCCTAAAATCTCGACTACAACGCGTGTCCCAAAAAATGTTTGAATGGTCACAAAGTTTTAATTTCCCTAGCTAAGAGTACGTCTTGTCGCTTGGGAAGCATTCAGCATTCCGTCATTAACTGTTGGCTTCAGCGGCCTCCTCACCCACATCGTTTTCCAGATATTCATTCGGCCGTTGCCTAGCCAGATGCGATAATTCAGCTGCTGCCATCACGTTGCTTGCTCAGTACATGTCCGCCCTTCCTCGCGTACAAGTTTGCAGTGTTAGTTTTTTTTTCGCTGGCGATGAAGAGCAGCTCGGCTCACCTCGGCCACATTCGGATGTGAAGGCGCGGGATCTTTGGTTTCCTTGACGTCTCCCGGCGGCAACTCGTCGATGAAACACTCTCCGCCCAATGACTTCAGAGCCTCCCTTTCTCGCCAAACTCGGCCAACCTCGAGCGCATTCTCGTTATTGCTCTTAAACCATTTAATCACACTACTACGCTACATTATCTCCTTCTTCTGAGCTCTGTATTTTTACCGCTCTTCACTCGCTTTCAAAAAAGTCGATCATTTCACGGCTCCATTCGCTTTCAGGTCAAAACTATTGTCTAAACCTTTTAATCCTCGTATAAATGAATGCAAAAATTGAACCAAACACCATTTCGGATGTTCCCAGTGCTCTACTTCCTAATGTAGGCCTTAAGGCGACACTACCCGGACTGAAGTTACTAAAAATTGATAGAGCTTCGTATGCGCACGTTGTAAAACTGAATCAGTAAATCGCCCTGCTCCGAGGAATGCCACGCCTCGTATTATCGCGCCATGCAGAATACTTGATATGCTTCTAATTGGTATTGTATTACTAGGGCCTTAGTTAACGTGCAGTGGAAGGTGCTGCAGCAGGTCCGCACAGCATCAAGTGCCCACGACGGCAAGGCCTTACATAAATTCACGTCATAGTGGTTATTTCTTTTTCGCTCTTCCTCTCTGGGGATGGAAAGTGGGCTTATGACGTGCCAAGGAGTGGAATCCAACAATGGAGTGGAATTGCGAACGCTGTTTACAAACACGCCTTGTGGCAGTCCACTGAGGTGTGGGAATTTCGTGTATTCGAGCACGAAATCGAGTTTGCCCATGTTGTGCTGCGAACACAAGCGTCGCGCCCTACAACTCTACTGTCGTTTAGTCGAAAATGTTACACTAATGCTCTTGGCTCCTTATTATTTTTGATTTTTGGAATTCACACAAGGGTTATTGGTGCTAACCAGGAAGTTGCCACTGATCTTCATGTATAAGGGTTGGAACTACCAATTTTTGACGCTCTTCCCATTGCGTCACACTCATTCTCCACACTCCCTAGTCAAGTGTGAAATGGCATGATCTCTCACGAATGCATAAACAGCCGGTGGGCTATAAATAGATCAGCGTTCGAGACAGGTCTGTCTCCAACTGCCAACTCTGGAAGGACGAAAGACCTAACTCGGCAAAAAACAAACCCAAAAGGCATCAGCTGCAGGGTAAACATCCTAAAACGATTGCATTATTGGAAGAATAATTACTCTCGCTTTAGCGACCAGAATTGTTATTTCCTTAAAACTGATGGAGAAGCGCAGAAGGTGCAAGCTCCGACTGTCGCGTCTGAATTGAAATTCTTGCACTGATCCAATTCAAGCCAAGCAATGTTAGCATCCTCTTGGGTCCAGATTCATCAACCGATTGCCGGCGGGTAACGATATATCGGTTCTTGCGTCTGTATCTCTGTATCTCTCTGTATCACGTAAGCCTGTATGGTGAATCCGCGGTAAGGTTATACCAGCGGTATCGTTGACGAATCTGGCCCATGGCATCGATGAATTTAGCACCGCAGTTGACTGGAACGATTCAACACTGACCTCCCATCGGATGGAGTGCAGCGGCCTCTCGTGGCTAGGAATTGAATTCGTTCTTACTATCGGTGCTTGGTTCCCTATTGGGTAGAGTAGCAAGCTCTCATACACGAAATGAAGGTTTGAATCCGCTCGGTGCCATTCTGTCTTGTAGGCTTATAAACGTACAGATAATTTAATTCACTAGCCTTATTAATGAATTTTTATAACACGCTTAAATTCTTTGAGGGGCAGGAAGTGGTGCTCTTCCAATTGCATTACAAACTTCCCAGACCTCCCCGAAATGCTGACAGTCGAGGTTAAGTGCCGACGGTTAGGAGCCAAATAGAAGCTTATGAAATGCCAGGATGCAATGTGAGTCAACAGTTGGAGACAGTTGTCCTCTAGTACCTTGATCGTGTGCGATGTCCATAAGCCACAGTAAGCTGAAGATGTGAGCACGTGGTGAACAATCAGTGGTGAAGGTATCGCTTCCATTTTTCCCGCATTAATCGCCGGCGTATTTTAATAATAAGCCAAACAGAATGTCATATCATAGCCACAGATTGTCTGAAAATCAAAATTATCAAACGACTGGAAAGTTGCAGGATCTCGGAACTGGTTAATGTCTGCTGCTGATAGCTGTAGCACTCCCACCGGTTGGTCGCTGCTACTCGCACCTTAAGCTTTTCCTCTCTGGTAGGTACTGCGCTAACTCGTATGTGTACTTCAATGCCAGAAGCTCTAGTTTTGTGCCTACGCGTTCTTCAAGGTCGGTACATGACAGTCCAAAGAATTTTCTGCAAGGTTTCCTCTTCCAAAACGATTCCAGGGCAGAACGGACTACATCCAGCTTGTCCTTCGCTCTGACCACAAATACAATGATATTGTTGCCAACTCCAATCACCTCTACTTATAGAAGCAAGGCCAGAGGGACAAACTTTCCTGCGTGTCGCGCGAAGAAGTAGCGCTCCCGTGCCTAACCCAGACCTTCACTTTAATTATCTGATTGGTAGTATAAAATTCGATCACGTGTAGCAACGCAGTGGAGCATAGCATTTTGCGTTTACTGCATTTCTTCTGTATTGATAATTTATATGCAACACCGCGATAGCAGAATTGTCATTATCACGCAGATGCTGACATACTGGGCGAGTTCGTAGCGCGGCTCTTCGCGCGACACACCGCAAAATGTTTGCCTTCACTGTGAAATAAGCCGATAAACACCTACATATGTCGCTTCAAAATAAGCATTTAATGTGTGAATGACTGATAAACCTTTAAAGAAAAGCAAAGTAATCTTTCAGTCGAAAATCTGCTTGGAATTTGTATAGAAGTGTTCAAATTAGTCTGAAAGGGGTCCATTCAATGGCAGGTGTTCCGTTAGACCTGAAAAGTATTCCGTCTGTTACAAAACCTGTCCAGTTTAAGGAGAAATTATATATTTTGTAAAAGATCACCTGCACATCAAATGTCAGTCGCTCCAATGTATGTGTGCTGTAAAAATTCTGAGTAAAAACGATGGCATAAACATAAGCAGAAAAATTCAAAAATATAGCAATTTTCGTGCAAATGTTTTCCATCACAAAGACATTCACTGTACACAGAGGTAGGCATGTACAAAAAACGCGTCGCTGGCTTCTCTCCTTCGAGTTCCGTCATCCTGCCAACTGTCAAGAGCTTTGCAAAAATAATAGAGCTGTTTACCTGGTTATTCGTGCAATCCCGATGGTGACTCTATTCACTCGCATAACGGCCGCGCCCCATTGTGCGAATCCTGAATTTCCCTTTCAGACCTTGCAGACCGTCGACCGGCCGGCGTTCTATTCCGCGTTTTGGTTCGATCCGACCACCGGTTTCCCGTCAATCTCGGACCACCTTGTCGGCGAATATTCGTCTCGTGAAACACGAGTCGGCCGTGGCATTTCACGAGTGTCTGGTGGTGCATGTTGTTGGTAAACATTCCCTCACTCTCGGTCTCACTCTCACACTCCCAGGATGACATCGATTGAGGGCCACGCGTGTGGCATCGAGGCCACGTTGTCCTCTGACAGCGTTAAGCAGCACCTCGTGAATCAGTTCCACGCACACATCGGGTCCAGCTCTAAGTGTTCCCTTTAATCAGGTTACTGAGGAAAATAAGGAAATTCGAAAAATATTTCGAAGGCGTTTGTCCATTTCTGAATTCATGCGAAAAGTTTGCAGGAAAAGGAAGCCTTCGTACACTACTAGGAACTGTTCCATAAATATAGCGTTAACAGCTTTGTAGTTAACTCTTTGTAGATAGTTCTTCCTATTACGAATTGACGCGGCATAAGGAAGCAGCGATTGCCGTATTCTTCTTGGTCACGCCAATGATGCGTTCCTCTATGTACGTTGATAGCGCACGTATAATTGAATGCTTGTATTGTTTTAGAAATCGGATTATTATGTTGCGCTCGTGTCCAAGTACGCGTTACCGCTGGCGTTGTCTGACAAAAACTCGCTCGTCGAAGGGGCAGAATTCCCTTCATTGTGAACAATCGTTGTTTATTTACTTAATATTCTTAATTATTTCTTGTTACTCGGGAATTTGTATCCATGGAATTAGCTTATGTACTTTACGTCAATGTTTACTGTTCTATAATAGAAGACAGAAAAGCAAGGTAGAAGCACTTTGCTTCCACCACAATATCTTGAGAAGCAAATTGCTAAGTGACTACAGCTTTGGCAGATTAAGGAATAACTATTTGCATGCAGTGCATTTCCAAATAGTATGATTTTCGCGATTTTTTAAGCTTTCTGGGAAGCTTTTTTTCAATTTTTACTAACAGTCTTCCAGCTACGATTACAATTTTATTACGAAGGAATATAGCGACATTTCTACAGCGAAGCCATCGCATTACTTCATTTGCCATAGAGTAAATGTATGCCACGTGTTTCAAAAAATCGTGCGTCCTTTTTGCGATAAAATGTTTTTTACTCGTTTAAGCAATTATTACTGAATGCTTTCCAAAACATACAAAACGAAATCATGCCTACCCCATGTATTTCACCTCCACGCGCTTGTCTACGTAGTATGCGCATACATCGCACCTATAATCTAAGACTCATATTCTGTAAAAAAAAAAGTTGAAACTGGGCGTACAAACTCTGTTCTGACTGCGATGTGAGAATACTTGAATACTTGAAGCGCATAAGACTACTTGAAGTCTAACTGTAGCCATAGATATCTAATAATGGTGTTCGTAATTGAACTGGCAAATGTGAACTTTTGCGTCTCTCACTGTAATTCTAGCGTAAACAAAAGCTTTCTTTCTTCTTATTTGGCTCGATCTTTAAGCGGAGAATCATGTCGAACCGGCGCTCACTACAAGTAAAACTCGGTGATTACATTCGCAAAAAGCCCGCAGCTACATACTGCTTGCTAACAAGAAATTATTGCCATCGAATTTTGTTCAATCTTCTAACTGGAGTTTCAGCTAGGTTATGAATAATGCTGCATACAATTCACCATACCCATCCAAAGTAACAAAAGCTCTATGCCAAATCTTTGATGATAAAGCCCCTTGGGGCACCACGCCCCATCAAATCGAATGGTCAAGCTAGCCACACCTTTTTTACCCACTGATCGACTGTCTGTGACTGGACTGAGTAAAGGAGCACTAGTGTACCATGGAAGTGAGACACACAAATAATTTCGGAATACGTATCCAAAGTGCAATGCGTGACACACTTGAAAAAAGTGTTGATTAGCTAACTTCCCATCCTTCTATCGTTTAACAGGATGGCAAGCTCTGGACATATTAGACAAATCCACTATGAAACTAAGGCATTGCTACTCTCTGTATCCGAGTGCAGCATGCTCCGTCCGCAGTGAGGAGGAAGTAGGATTTCGCGGATGACGTTTTACTGCTGTAAAGACGTTCGTATCGCACCCAGAAAACAGTGAGGTTCGAGTGCCGCGGGACGCAAGAGACAGATTGTATGACAAATTTTCTATTTCATTTTTGTGGTATTCATTCGTAGCGCTATAGAACAATCTATCTAGACACATCTAATAAGTGAGATTATTTCATACAGGTCTGGATAGCTTACAATGTCCAATGTCGGACGATCGCTGAACTGATGATAGGCTCTCTCTGGGGGAGTAGTCAAATTAAACGCCACTACAAAACGTATTCAGGTGTAAGTGGATGTACACGTATTTAAGTGCTCTACCGAAATCGTGTGAAAGTAGGGTACTAGATATATTCTAGCGGAAGGTTAACCGTAGTGACAAAATCCCTCCACAAAAAATATCGAAAAACCGAGATTTTCTGTTCCGACAGAATTTGGTATCTTTCGGTAGCGCTTTCAGTCATGAGTAGAAGGGTGTGTCCCTTCGATTCACTGTTGGCATCCTGAGAGAGTAAAAGATTAAAGGGCAAAGAAGGGGGCAGTTATCATTTTTGGGATGCGCGACGCATTCTACTTCTCCGGCATCATGCAGAGGTCAGTTGAATGCGTATATCACCTTTAAAATGACTTCTGGTGTCCAGCCAAGAAACTTTTCGGTGCTCTATTCTTTATAGACAAATCTGGTACCAATTTACGGACCCCTGAGCGAGGAAAGGGCTTTGTTGGCCTAGGCCAGAAATCTGCTTCGTAAGCATGGTATTGGAAGCCCGCTAGAGCCGACATCTCCTGCAATTGCGCTCCGGTGCGTATAACTTCTTTACTTTTCACGCCACCCATGCTGTCTAGCAGTGGAGCTCTCAACCGTACGGCTTTGAGCCGAGAAGGGTTGAACACTGTAGAGTAGTTGCGCTTCGAAAACGCTTGCGCGGCAGATTGTTGAGCTCACGTGGAGCTCGAGTGGAAATGGTGAACTCCTTTGTAGTCACCCTCAGGCTGCAGAGTTTTCTTAAACACATGACAGGTTCTCTGTTACTCATGTCCAGCGCTTCTGCCACCTGAAACATCGACATCGGACCTGATATACTTACTTGAAATATTCCGCACTGACATCCTACACATGACGGGCACAGTCCAGGGAGGTGCCGACTGCCGCGTGCAGCCGATTCTGGGATAGGTTCTTACATATTTAATTCGGGTTTCCCGTCAACGTCAAGGCTTCTCCAAGGTCGTCGGATTGGTGACATAGTTGTCGGGGAAGGAAAAAATATGGATATGTTCATTCGCTGGTCACCGCAAGTCATTGCATAATCCAAATATGCATCCAAAGTGCCTCCGCGACATCCCGTAGAATAAGAATGCGTGGCGCATCCCAAAACGAATTAACTAACGGTGTCCTTTATCTTTTATTGTACATGTCGCACTCCAGTGGCACATCTGACAGTATATACTAGAGCACCACCTGAATGAAATTTCACATGAACCATTCAAAGTTTCTTTAAAATTCGATCAATACGGCCCACTCCACGAGCGTTTCTGACAGCATAAGGCGCGAACAAAGTAGGCCATGCTCGGAAGACTCCGAAACCGTGTTTGCTCTGGGAAATAAACTGCTTCCACCGCAGACAACGTGCAATAGGCACTCAAAGACCACCCAAGATGAAATTCCGTTATTCTGGGAACAAAGCATACACACCTGTGTTGATCTCGAAGAGATGCATGAAACGGCGTCCAACTTTTCTCACAGAGCCTTGATTTAAAGAAGATGTGAGTATAGGATACACGGTAAGAAACGCGTTCAATGTGTCACTTTACCGAGCGATGCGAGCGGTATTGCAGTCAGTCCAAATAACGGTGCCTCATCAAGTTCTTCCTTGTTTTCTTGGCAATTAACCTGTTGCACGTGACCTCGAGGCGGAGCGAGTTTCACCGAATTACCAACTCCTCGTATTTCTGTTTGCCTAGCGCTGCTCGGCCAGTTCTCTGCCGAACACCCCTCCGCCACTCTAATGAAATTGGATCAGGCTCGGAAAAAAAATTCATCGATGCGGGGCATCTCCTAATTCTAGGCGAGCGGAAATTAAAATTGTTGGCCATTGTTGAGAGGAGGAGATCGATTTCTTTGCCCGCCACGACGGTAATGAGGCCTCTCAATCATCAACAATTCCATTACTATTCAGACGCCTGGTGCAAGCGTTGTGTAAAGCGCTAAAGTGCTCAGTAGTTCCATGTCGTGTGACTCGTTCAACCCTGCCGTGAGGTGAACGGAGGGGAATCCTTTCCATTGAAGCCCAATGGAAAGCTGCTGTTCGCCTATAGCGTTATCGTGATAGGATAGGGCGTTCCATATGGTCTGCTGTATAACAAGGGGTACTCTTCGGTGTTTCGCAAAACTTATTATTCTGCAAAACTTCCAACAAAGCCTGCCAGTGCCACGAGAAGCTTCTATAGAGTGTACAATAAGTTGACTTTTTCTGTTATCATTCTTTATGACCTGAACAGTGCCTTGCTGATATCAGAATCATCTCTTCTAGACGAAACACTAAGGGATACACAGGATAAGAGAATAAAGGTGGGCGTGAAAAAGTAAGATTCTGGAGTGCTACACGCATTTTGCTCCGAAATATCGTGGGAATATCATGGAGGCAACTTTTGCAATGTACTCGCAAGGCAGTTTTCACTTGAAGTCACTCATCAGGTTTTCACTAGAAGTCACTTATCAGCAAAAGGCCTCTAGAAGCCTTCACCTTACAACATCCCCCACCTGCACAAATGAACCAACCACGAGGAAAAGCCCACCAAATATATTCTTATGGGGGATCTGTGAAATACATAAAGATGACATTTGCTTGTTTTGCTAGTACTCCACCCATCGACCTGCAACTTGCAAGCTTTCCCTGTAGCATCCCTGCGGGTGGCGTCACTATTGAATTCCTCATGTGAATGATTTCTTTAGAAGGTAAGGTAGAATTCTCCACAGTCTTCGGTTTTCATGCTTTTTCAAAGCTTTTATCTGCCGTGGCACCTTGGTTTTGTGATACACCGAGGAATTGGAACTGATGGTCGTTTATATGTTCCCACGATTCCTTGTCGAATGTATTCTACAGTTTTTAACACTATTTCGATTCCTGTTGTTTTGCTGTACGTAAAGTTTATCGCATGCACATTCCCGATGAATGGCTGTCACAAAGGACTCAGTTTTTTGCTACGACCTCTATAAAGCTCAAAAGTTGACTTTCTGTTTGCAAAATACAAGAGCGATATTGTCAAGAAATTGTGTTCACATGAGGTTGCCTGCCCTCTGCTAATTACTTTTCAGTAGCGTTTATTTGAATAACGTTACTGGTTGTGGTCTTCAGAAACCGGTACTCGCTTATTTCCATTCCTTTTTGTCTTAACTACCCCGTCGATTTCAAATTCGCCGTGAAACGAAGGACGGAGCCAAATATATCACTGCACGCTGAACAAATTAGATGCCCGACTTCACAAAAATCTTCCACTACTCCTATGCATCGCCAGCAACCAGGTGCTGAGCGTGTGTCGATAAATTGGAGCATTTCTGCCTTCGAAATTTGTCGCTTAAAAATGTTGCCCACCATTTTTCGTGGTTTCCAGAAACATCGTTTTTGCTTTTCTGATTGCTTCTTTTTTCAAAACTTTTTCAAAATTTCGTATTAGATGTCTCACGTAGGAGGTGCAGTTCTGTATCTGCAGCCTAAGCCTATAAGTTTCGGCAACAAGCTTCAGTGGTTTTTGTTTAATTCCAATTCTCCGACTCGCTAAACCGCATTTGTTCATTCGCCCGCTCGCGCTTCACTCACTGCCAGTGAACTAGAGGAAGCTGGACGCTCTTCGCGGCTGTTTTAATCAAAAAGATCTCGAAGTATCGCTGGAGCCTGCTCCTCGTTTCAGAAGCTTTATCGCCTCTGCACCTGACGGCAGACATTATGGGCGAGCAGGAAAACTCCCCATTATCTTTCCCTCGTTCGAATGTAACTCTTCTTGAATGCACATTGCAAATTTTCATCAGATGTCGCAAATGTTTTCAGGCTATGAGACCAAATGATGACGACGAACACGAGTTTGACTTGACGAGGAAGAATACAGGTAGGAACTCTTGACAAATTTCATCCCAGACTTAAATTCAGTATGTTTTTGTGTCCAAAAAAGTATAGTTCGTTTGAATTGGCAATCCTCCACTCTCTATTTACGCTATTTACATTAACGTAGTTTGCCTAGTTTCAACGCAGAAGCAAGCAGAAAACTTTCCATATGTAAGATTTCAAAGTTAGTGTAGTCAATCACTGTTTGAAGGGGTTTGTTTTAGCTGCTGGTTAAGTTCTTGCAAACGTATAAGACATGTAAAAACGTAAGAACATGGAAATTGTGTTACACTTGAACGGTAGGGACTGCTCCAAGCACAAGTGAATGACGAGTTATTATGAGAGTTATTACGGGTGCAAGAAGCCACTTTTATTAGGAGATAGTAGTTATATCCTGCTTCACTTCTGTGGGGTATAATTACTTAAGTACAAAAGCGAAAAAGAGAGAAACAAGTTAAATGCTTCGGAATTTCTGCAGACTGATTGTGTATGGGTAATAATTGTGGCAATTTTGCCGTAGAGTAACAACATACATATGTCGCTGATTTATGCTCGTTTTAAAACTGACAATTTGATGAAAAACAGGTGCTCTCAAATTTGCAAACACTAATCAAAGCAGTATAACTCTATTGCTCTATCAACAAATAATACAACCATTTAATGTGAAGGAGCAGAAAAATTAAAATTCTATGCGCACTGAGGAGTCAAGACGCTGCGCGCCCCTCCAGAATTCTTTATTATAGTCGCAGCAAGCTATGGCTTTTCAAACAGTGCTTGGACGGTCTGTGTATATTAACTAGTGTGTTGCGGTGTTCCCCTATATGGCGATATGAATGCGACGTTCAAGTGATGTCTTACAGTATAGGAACGCGTGAATTTTAGTTTCGCCTAGAAGAGCGTCCACATTAATCCGCGATTTTGATTGAATAAGATTTTGAACAAATGAGCTCATTTCTTTTGGATTATTTTTTGAGTGCTTGGTAGCGCAGTTGGAGGAGGCATCGGCTGTAGCGTGCACTCCGATTCAAGGTTCTCAGATTGGATTTCCCGCATATCCCGAGCGCGCCTTCCATTCCTCCGGGGTTAGTAATTCGGTGTCAGACATGTCTTGGAAGGATAAAGCACTGACTTGTCCATCGGCTAGACTTAAGACATTGTTTACAAATTCCGTCGTATAACATTTTAAAAATATTCATTCAAATTTCCTCCGCGACAACCCGTAGAAGCAAAATATGTGGCGCACCCCAAAAGGAACTGAATAACGCTGTCTTTTGTTCTTTATTCTTTAGGTTTATTTACTAGCTTTTGAGCCTTAACCAGTTCGTTCAGGGAAATCTCAGAATTGAGGCTGCTTTGAAAAAAGTT
This sequence comes from Heligmosomoides polygyrus polygyrus, assembly GCA_947396885.1. Lineage (NCBI taxonomy): Eukaryota > Metazoa > Nematoda > Chromadorea > Rhabditida > Heligmosomidae > Heligmosomoides > Heligmosomoides polygyrus. Next base: position 29,512,177 of record OX377206.1, read on the forward strand.
AGTTAAAAAGTAGAAAAAAGTTTCTTCAAGCAGGAAGCCTCAAAATGTTTGAGACGATATGGAGACATGGATACAAAAAAATCATGAATATGAAATCATGAAATTATGAATCATTGAAAGCAAATTCGGTCGTTCACATGGTGCTCGCATACAAAACATATGTCAGGCCTGTACTTGAATATGGTACCACAGTATTTACTCCTAAATGCAAACGTGAAATCTCTAGATTGGAATCTGTACAAAATAGCTTTACAAGAAAGCTCTGGATAAGAGTACATGGGTGTAATTATGCTAACATTCCATCGGCTCTTGAGAGAAACAAACTTTTCAATTTACGCACCCTTGCTTTTCGAAGGAAACGATATGATCTAATCACCATATATAAGCTGATCAATGGCATGTTGGATCTTCCTCTTCAGGAATTTTATTCAATATCTTGCTCTAATACTAGAGGTGGTCAGATGAAGATCCAGATTCCAAAAGCTAGAAGTATGTAATATAAGGTCTACGTTTTTCACAGACCGAGCTGGAACCGAATTTCAAAAGTTTTCGAAGAAAAACATTTTACCAAAATCGCTAAGGCAATACAAAAGACTTATTGACAGGTATCTCCAGGATGTTCCTTAATAGTTTGCTTCCAACTGTTCCCGCTGTCTGTCGCTTGTACCTAGCAGTATATTTTTACTCGCGCTGTTCTGGTTCTTAATGTGCATGTTCTGTTTGTTCTATTTTTTGCGTGTATATCCACGTATAAATAAATAAATACACTGAGGTCGGCAAATCTGCCGATACTATGTATCATCTGTAGTATTGTAATCACTTCAGTACGGTGGATGGTATGGTAGGAGGTATGTATGCAGTCGGCTGACCGATCTGATTGCAGACTGTGACTTTCAACTCTCGCAAAAAGTTTACGACTGTTTCAGTCAAAGCCTTATTGTTTGGCAGTGAAGCATTTCGAAGCACTAACTCAGTTTTTTATGCGGCACCTGGATAAGGAGGACTGCTGTTCAAAGTAGGGGCTCAGCCAAACCATCTGTGAAAAAAAACATTCCTCTATTCGAAACGTCAAACCGCAGCGGTTAACATTACCGCCCAAGAGATCATCAGGATGCTGCGGACGTGTACATGAGACCATCTCGATATCTCAGTCACAAGAACATGTCCCCTTTCTCCTTCAAAATAATCTAGAGGACGCTACTGTGGCTGAGGCGGCAAGAATTTGATGACCACCTATAAACAAAGAGTTTGACCACTTTATACGACATTGTGTTCAGCGAAAAATTTAATTTTCAAGTTTTTAGCGCTGCTCTTCTCGAACGAACTCACAGCTCTCTACACCTTACTCGCGATACTGTTCGTTGCTAGTCTGGCCTACATCATTGTGAAGGCCGTGATCCAATCAAGGAAGGCTGGTTATTTTTCATCGGTATGAATAGCTCTTGTTTAGACATTCGAGTTTGCGCTGGTGTTCAAGTCGAATGGGCGACTCGGTCGGGAATTCGACTCGATTAGCGTCATCGTGCATCGCAAATTGCCGGTTAACCACTGCATACGTGACATCGCGTGATGACTACTAGATGGCTGTGTCATTAGTATGGCTACTAGGAAGAGATCGGGGAGCACAGCACGAAGCGCCGAAGGAGGCACTACATTCAGGGCAGCTTTCTGAACAGTCATCTCGGTACTCTTGCAAACCTTCTCTAAGACATTTGAAAGAGAGCCATGAGCATTACTGTGCACCAAAAAATGGTGCACTCTATGTTCGGTTTTCTTTTGCCCTACTTATTGAAGCCGAATTACCACTGCAAGGGAACTGGCTAAAGAAACATATATTTATGTATTTATGTATCTGCAGAAAGAAAAGCAGAATGCGCAGTTCACTTCAAGGCCGTATTCTAATTTTCTCAGAGTCTGGAGGGCATGTACCTCGGCTAGGAAATAACAACGGATGGGATTTTTGCTTGTCCAAACCAATAATGGTGCCTAGAATTGCAGTAAAGGAAAAGACATCTTAGGGCAACACAACACAAATGCAAACTGTAACGTAGGGCATGTGGTCGCAGTCGGAGTAGGTGCCTACTGTTGTGTTCACTTCAGGTCAAGGTTCTTGGTTTCGATTTCTTGCCTAGACGAACCAAACCGACAATTTTCGGTTGTCGGTAGATTAGTACCAGTAGGTTAGTGCATAGACCAAATAAGCACTTACATTTTCTCCGCGGCATCCGGGAGGAGTACAATGCGTGCTGCATCCCGGAAGGGGTTGACTAACACCTTTATCGATAATACGTGTGTATTCTATCCTCAACACCTTCTAAAGCATGTGAAGATCAGGGAAGGGCTACTCTCAGGGGAACCATCAGTGCGTAACCACACATTTCACGGATCTACTTACAATGCATTATCTTGTTAGTGCATAGTTACTTGTTTATATCAAAGTTTTTGAATTCGCGCCATATTTATTTATTTATTTACGGATCTACTTGGTATAAACTTATTTATTTATTTTACGGGTTTTGTAGCGTAGTCGGAGGAGGCGCGACTGTCGCGTACCCGATATCAGGTTCCTGGTTCGGATTTCCCGCCCAGGCCAACCAAGCCTTCCATCCATCCGGGGTCGGTGAGTTGGTACCAGGCGTGTCTGGGAAGGATAAAGCGCTGACTTGTTCATCGGCTGGCCACCGCAATTCATTGTATGGCCAAATACGCATTCATGTCGCCTCCACGACATCCCGTAGAAGTAGAATGCGCTGGCGCATCCCAGAAGGGATTGAGTAACGCCGTCCTTTGTCCTTATTTATTATTTATTTATTTCATACACGGAGAATCATGTAAACAAAGGAACGTTGAGGAACACAAATCAAAGTATAATAATTATAGGCAGAAAGAAATCGGAACAATCAACCTAATAAAGAGGGCATTACTAGGCTCATCCAGGAAATATTGGTTGAGATGTGTTTTCCATTGACTTGAAGAGTTGGATTAGATGTGCCTCTCAGATAATTTGAAAATTTTAGAGTCAGAACAGCGACTGAAAAACTGAGACCTTATACTGCCTTTCTGCTGTGGAAAACTGAACCTTAGGCCTATGTCATACCATCGCTCACCTCGAGCGAAGCCTAATGATAAGCTCCCATATCGATCGCGCGAAGCGATGAGTCGATATGGGAGCCTATCATTAGGCTTCGCTCAGGGTGAGCGACGGTATGACATAGGCCTTAGGAACACTAACCTTCCATGGTATTCGTTGATGAGAATGTATAGGTATTAATAGAGAAGCTTAGAGAAGGCGCTTGAAGTAGGTAAGACCCCATTTCTCTTGTTTATAACCGGGAAAACACAGAAAGAAGTCTTCGAAATCTTCTGTACATTATGACTTAGCTTTGGGCAAAAATTATGCCACCAAAATTAGGGCCACCAACATTTTGAGAATAAATAAATAGTAATATCGCAAGCATACATACTTCATATTCGTTGCTCAGCATGGAGCATCGCTTTCCATTATATTTTACTCAATGATGGTTCTCAGACTAGCACTGCACCATGAGAGCTAGTGGGAATCTTAGGAGGTCAAGCATACGATAGAAGGAAGTCATATCAGTGTAAAGGAAAACCTAGTAGCTACATAGTAGCCCTAAGTTCGCCGAACTCGCACGTGTTCAATTCCAAGGAATGCCTGCATGTGCATTTGACACTGGGGCTAAAGAACAGCAATTCCAGAAACGACAATTCCCTAAATGATGGTTTGAGAGTGGCGTAGAAGAGTTTGCGGTAGATCGAGAAGGACAGCTTCTCTCGAAATCTTCTGCAAATCATGTTATGCCACTGGTCATGAGCCGCTTCATAATAAACAACCAACAATTTGGACAAAAAGATGCTCATGTCGTCTCCACTGAAGGAGGAAGCCATAGGTTGCTGGCATCGCTTTTGTCGAGACGTCAGATCGTAGAGTACAGACCAGGTGAATTTCTTCCTTTATGCATGGTGACCGCTCTGCAGGATACTTTTGATACTTTAGCTTAGACCGTGGGTCAAATTACGAAAAAATCACACGAGCATTGCTTCTACCTGTTCTACTAGAGAAACGAATATTCTGAGCATTGCTTTCCTTCTTTTTAAGTTTTTGTATCACTAGCTGGTATTCTCTCATAGCAGTATTTCACAGTTGAATTTTCAGACAAACCCTTTTCAACATTGCTTCCGATTTTCCATTCGTATCTATAATAATAGTGTCTCCGAGATTGAAGTCATAAAGTTCCGTAACATAAAGAAGACCAGTCATTCTCTCGTATTTTTTACTCTTCACCCCTCAACTAGGAATTCTGTTGTAGGCATCCATCCGATTATTATCAGTACTACATAGAGAGCACCAGGTTTACGTGGTTGCACTTTACATTGCATGGTTTTTACATCTACCATGATTTTTACGAGAGTATTAGGTGGACCTTCCCCCTCGACACGAATTGCACCACATGGCCTATTAGGCCCACTCGAGAAATGGTTAAAAGGGTAAATGGTAAAGAACGGCGTTAGTGAATCCATTTTGGGATGCGCTAGGCGTTCTATTTCTACAGGTTGTTATGGAGATAACGTGTATGCATATTTTGCCCATACAGTGGCTTGTGGTGGCCAGCCGATGGACAAATAATTGTTTCATCCTTCCAGAGAAGTGTGGTACCAATTCATCGACCCCGGAGGGATGGAGGCATAGGTTGGCCCACGCCGGAATTCCGTGCGTGTTATCATTTTCTTCTGCTCTGTTAAAAAACTGTAGTGCTAGCCACACCTTCGTTTTTATGATGAACCAGTGGTGTATGAATCTTCACTAAAAACGCGAGGCCATATATCGCGAGACCGCAGAGGAAACGACTGCAGTTGTCAGATCGTCTGGCAGAGGCGTCATAGACCAAAAAATAGTACGTGAACTAAAGAGCTTTTCCAGGTAAATCATTTTGACAGTGCCTATTAATTCCGAAATAAAGAAATTGGTGTCGAAGTACATACTTATGCTCAACTGAAAACATTCCCAGTGACTAGAGTGTGTCGTCCGCGACCTTTTGCTCTGCATCCTCACTAATTTGGAAGGAGAGTTCAGAAACTTCCAGAAAGAGATGGTATTGGAATTTAACCTCAAACTGGAAAGGCTTTGGTGTTTTGCCTCATGCCGTTCTTTAAATACGCAGAAGACATGTCCACTGTCGGTAATTAAAATCCTAGCAATAATTAATTAATTAGAATGGAGAGCTAGGTTGAGCTAGGCGTAAAGTGGGAGCAATCTAGCGACTGATTCGCGTGTGCCCGAGCAGCGTCTTCATCTGAATGCGCTACTAATCCTTCCGCTCTTCTAATATAGAACACTTTGTGATGCAACGTTTATTGCATTTAGGCCGTGTTTAGCAGGGGAATCAGGTACTTCGTGATAAATTTGACGACGTTATGGTGATAGAACCACCTCCACGACCATTTCCGACATCAAAGCAGGGGATGTTGGTTTCACTTTGAATCCTTCATCTACGCCAGAGAGGGTCCAGTGGACCTTCGCCGAGCGACCTTAGTTCGTTTAATCTTTATCTGTATGACGGAGCGCGCCTAGGCACTAGCGCCGGAGGCCATCGCCCGGAAGTCCTACGTAATCCGCACGGAGATTTGGCCGCTGACCTTCGTTGCCACTACTTTGACAACATCCGTTGTGATTACGTCAACTGCAAAACCAATCGAAGTGGCACGCCGCGTGTTTTTCTCCTCAAGTTCAATGCTGGATGTCATGCTCCTGCGATCAAAACAACCTCTCATATGTCGTATTTTCAACAAAAATCCCTCGAAAACAACGATTTTGAATGCTCTCGCGTGAAACAATGGTAGACGCGACATTCGGCAGGTGTTTTCATGCAAACGGGACTGTGGAACTCTGGTAGTAAGTTGGTCGAGGTGGATTCACCGCAAAGGTTATCGCGAATGTTCTACATTAACGTATTTAAAACCTTTAGACATGCGGACGTAGTTTTATGATATCTCCAGCAGCGAATTCTGTGCGTTGTAAGCAAGTTCAGTGTCAATGTTAAATGAGAAGACAGTCGCGTAAAACGTTTATCACTGGTAGAGGAGCGACAGTGAAGTAAGTGTTAGTTGAAAAAAAGCCGATTGCTCCGACAACCGATTGCTTGATGTTAATATCTTCAATCGGCACGTAGAATTCGACGCTGGATAAGTTATGATGTCGAAGGTGGCAACGCCGAAGCGTAAGCCAAAGTAAAGCTATGGACCAACCTTGGCTAAATATTCCTGCGTAAGAAGAGCTAAATACTTCAGTGTAACATAATGATAATGTTTGATTGCGGCTCAGCTTCATATCTGTTTCAGAAAACATTAAAAATAATTATTGTTCCATTATCGCGGTAGGATATTTAAATGGTGAATAAGCTTCGCATGGACGAGTAGTGTAATGGGATAAAGCACCTACAACGCATTAAGACTAGTCGACAAGAGGTGATAATTCCTCGAGAAAGATAGCCTGGTTTTATCGCCGGATGACCTCAAGGGCCAGATTCATCAACGATACCGCCGGTATCATTTCACGACGGATTCACCATATCGGCCTACGTAGTAAGTGATACAGAAAGATACAAAGATACAGATACGATAACCGATATACGGTTGCCGGCCGGTAAGGGTTGATGAGTCTGGAACCCAGGTGACCCCTCTACACTTTCAGTTAGAGGAAGAGGTGTCCAAGAAACGAAAATGCTCGAATAGAGAATGAGAGGGGGAATCTTAGAAGGCCCTCAGAAGACCGCGTAGGGGGTTTATTTTGACGTTACCACCCCCTACTTACCGAGGGCAGGTGAACATAGCGCAAACAGAGAGGCGTCGGCTCGCGTGTACAAATCAATTCAGGGTTGGGTTCTCGCTAAAGCCATCAACTCTCCAATATCACGGGGTCGGTAAAACGGCACCTGATGTGTGTTTATAGGAAGGCTAAAAGAATAAATTCACTATCTGCTGCCAGCGCGAGTCACTGTACATTGTCAAGGACGCGAATTAAAGTTGTCCCGCGACAGGAGTAGTAGAATACGTGATGCATCCCATTAAGGGATTGATCAAAGTAGATCTTTACTCTTTGTCTTAGATTTCGACGTCACAAAGAGACAAGGCTCATAAAGTTTCAGCGTAGTCGCCCTTCCGGAAAATCACGTTTTAGGTCCAAAAGCGCCCTCAATGGAGGTGGCTCGTTGCGATCTCACAAGGGACTCTGTAAACTTACGCAACGATTCTAAAAAAAATACCTATATGCTCTGGTAGTGCATCTAGCACAGAGAACAGGGGAAAAGTTCGTTTCTATTGTGGTCTACTGGGTTGTCCAAAAATGGCAAAAATTTGTCGCCTAATAACTCATGGACCAGGGGTCGGAGGTAAGTATCCTCTCCCATGCAGTTATGTAGTGTTGGCCATTTTTCCGCGCCAGCCTTCAACTGAATTCGTTTAAGCTTTTCAGTTTTAACCAAATGTGGGCCGAGATTTATTTAGCACACGGGTTAACTCACTGGTTCCGTTCCTCTCGAGCCCGCTGGAAGTCGAAACGGGTTTCCTAGCGACAAATTTTTGCCATTTTGAACCATCGCCCGCCACGAAAACGATCTCTACCCCTGCGCTCCTTCCTATATGCCCTACAAGGCCAACCATATAGGCTTTGTTCAGAGCCGTTGGGGTAAGCTCACAGACGCTCTTTGTCGGTGTCACGTTGGGCAAACAGTAAAGGCCTAACCGAGACTAGTTCGAAATTTGGACAACAACCTGCTGCTTCCAGTGGACCACTTTCACCCACTAGTTGATTCAAGAGATCGCTTTATAGGATCGGACAATGAAACTGCTCGGCTTTCAGGAGTCGAAATCAGAGACGCTGCCGATCAACGCAAAAGGTGTCGTGAACGCAGCTTGATGTGGGTTCGATGCCGACGATTCCTCCGTTATACGCCCACGTGTACAAACGTCTAGCCCCGCAACATATCATCGACCCTTGCGGTCGAGTTAGTGATACTCAGTCATCGCAGCTTTACGAACTGGTGTAGTTTTGTGAGATGGTGCAATGCCCTTCCCGATGTGTACGACTTTTGTGATGTTATTTGTCGAAACGTTCTGATATTCAATGCCGGTCAACGCTGTTAATACGTTTATTCAGTTACATTTATTCGTTTATTAAAATGCGCCTCTGTTACTCTGACTCTGACGTTTTCGCTTCGATTCGTTGAATTGTTTCGCTTCAGCACGCCCTTGTCTCAAGCTTACCGCTCTCGATTGTGCGAACCTGGAAATGAATCATTGACGTTGCTGCCACGTGGCTGTTATTCCTACCGCTGTTCTATGTATAGGCAAGCCTGTTCACACGAGAAACCTTGTGCCTCAATAAAGAGGAGATAAACTGGGAAAATAACAAACGTCGGGATTAATGGCTTCTGATGCCTTACCAGAGAAGGAAACGAGTTGGAGGTGACCCTGTTAGTTTTCAGTCTATTCCTTTTACTTTCTAGCTAATTTTCCGTGGTCATTGTCCTAGTTCAGCTTTATGTGCTGATGGGCAGGGTCTCGAACCGTCGCGTGGAATGGGACAACCGCGGATCTGCAAATAAACCTCCTTTTGAGAAAGGAGATTTAATTGCGGGACCGCATAATAGCCAGGGGTGTTCGTAAATGAAATTTGAAATTTCGTAAATCGTGAATCGTAATTACGAAAAACACGTCGCAAATCGTAAATCTTAAACCGTAAGTCGTAAGAGTCACCAGACGTGTAGTGCAGTGCAACTAAATTTCCAGAGGGTTTTTCCATTAATGTTAATCAGATGTGATTCAATATTTATTTAATTCTCATATTATTTTCAGCTCATTCTGAACAGTTTTCCTACCAAACTGTTTTCTATTTTCACGCCTTCCTGCTAGTAAGACACCTCTCAACTCAAACTTTACATGTTTCTAGGAAGTCGAGAAAACTGTAAATTCAAAAACTAAAGCCTATGCATGGCATACCAACAAAAAGGCTGCATCGTTTGAATATGCACTGAATTTCGAATTTGCTACCAATTTTTCGCTTGGATAGAATTTAGCAGAAAAAACAACAAAAAATCGCTGGCAAAGCGAAAATTTTAAAAATTTGTTGCACTACTGTACAATACCAACATTTGGAAATAAGTCCTACACCAGTCGGAAAACCTTTGTGCTGGAAGCCAAGAAGCTCCATCAGTCACCGCCAGAGAAAGGTGAACGTTGGTGAAATTCATGGTTCACCAACGTTCACCTCCATCTGACTGTGACTGGTAGAGCTCCTCGGTTTCCACTACAAAGGCTCCGAAGAAGGCGAACCGCCGAAACTGAGCCGAATGAAGTGTTGTAACAATCTCAGTGCTCAGCTTCACGAACCAACAATTCGACACGATGCATCATGCCGAGATTCATGGAAAGTCGGACATGGAGTTAACGTATAATTTTCTTGAGGCAATTCTATTCTATTTCTCTTTCCACAATTTGACATCTTCATAGACACATAATTTTTATTTAGTATGTGTCCAGCTTGGTGTGAAAGTAATCCTACTTCAGTTATGAGCTGGGAAGGACACGGTTGAAGTTAAAACTGGTTCAATTTGAGTTTGCAGGAGTCCATATTAAACGCAGCAAGTGAAAACGGTATATGGTTAGCTGAAGGAAGGTAGTTACACATCCATTGCTCAATGAGATACCAGGTACCGAGCAATAACACAGCGCGATACTCCAATTCAGAAGCTATGTTAATTTTAGAGAGATTGCAAAGAAGACGTTTCTTAACTATAAAAGTGCTCTCAGTTCTGAACGATCGATCGACAACATCATCGCGGTACCTGAGACCTGCTTAAAGCGATGATTTTCTATGCAAGTTTGCCTACATTTTTCCAATTTTGAAAACCAAAATATGGAACTAGTATTTAATATTCCTCTGCACTCACTCCGGCTAACCTTCGCCAGTTCTGTAACGAACGTTTGCTCTCCGAGAGTCAGCAGCAGTAAATGAATCAGGGAAAATGCAATCGCCTCAATCAAACCATTGAAAGGGGATAACAAAAGTGCCACAACCAGCCAGACCTTCTCTTGAAAATTTCGCTTTGAGCGCACTTCGTATAGTAATTTGCACCGCCCTATAAAGTGCAATGTAAGCCGATAGAAACACCAATGGCTTATGCTTTCCACATAAGTGTAGCAACAGTCTAGACCCTGCTTCCAATCACGAATGATACTTGATAGTCGATTTCCGCCGATTCTATTCATGCAGGATTAGAATGAATCTATTATAAACAAATTAGCTGGGCCTTTTTACCAAATAGGAGTGGGTCAAAGAATTCTCGTCCCTCTTTCTTAAAGAAACTGCCTTCAGTGTCTGTCTGTGGACTGGAGTGGAGCGACCTTCGACTGTTGGTATGCGATCTGCCTTACCAGCTCTCGGCCGGAAACCGAGGAACCTAGTCCCTTAGAGAGGAGATAATTTTTTAAATGATGTATTGCACTTGTTTCTCCTCTTGAGCCTGTCTGGTTCCAAACGTCATCGCTTTCAATGTCAGAGAAATGAGGAAGTTGGTTCAGCAGAGAGATAAGTCGTATTCGAGAAACCTGTGCACTGCACGGTGTCTTCTACCAAAGTATGTAGCACATAGGAAGTCAAAAACAACTCTAAAAGGAAGTAGCAATGCGCAATAAGAGGAAACCATTGGAGTGGGCACATCTTTATTACCGACACATATAAATCTGGCCCCAGTTGGTTGTTGTTCGAAGACCACATTTACGAAAATTTACAATTTACGACCCGAAATGTCGTAACTCGTAAATCGCAAAAAATTCGGCAAAAATAGCCGTGAATCGTAAAATCGTAAATCGTAATTACGCACACCCCTGATAATAACCCTTCTGTAAGAGCTAGAAAAACAGTTATGGAAGAGCAAAGTATCTAATAAGCATCCATTCAATGAAGAAGGAAACGTTGGATACTAATAAATGAAGAAGGAAATGGACAGTTCAAGAACACTGCATCGATAATCGAAGAATGAAACGCTCAAACTTTGAGGGTTAATGGTAGTAATCGCCTTGCTTTGCGCCATCCACCCTACTATGTATTGGCTACTGTTGAATTGCTTTTCCACTTCACTGGCAGTTCAACCATAGCTGCCCCTAGGGGTCTTCCGAATTATTCTCGCCACGGCAGCGCTCTATCATCCTACATAAACCCAAGATTCTTGGCTAATTCGCTAAGCGTCATAGAGTGTACAGGTATGAAAAGTAAGAAAATTCTCTCCGTTACCGCTGTAGTACGCCCGACAAATTTTCCAAGCCTTTTCTTTGTATCTGCTTAAAACGTACCTGCACTCTTCTCCCGTTGACGCGGAAGTCGCAATCAGACCAGTCTGATGACGTCTCTTCCTAAAGTAAAGGAAACGATGACAAATTGAGTTCGTCCATTGTTTGTCCATGGCTCCATGTAACGACGGGCGTATATTTACCTCCAGTGGCATCTTTTGAGCTTCACGCCCTCGTTGTTTACTTGTTGTTGCTCGATTTTCGGCGCATCCGTTCTCTATCATCACAAATCCGGGCGGAGTTTCGACAATCGAATCCTGCGACTTGGACACACTCTCCTTATACAGATGGCACACTTGCTTCGTGGAATCGAAAACTCCTGTCTGGAAACCAATTAGTGATTCCTGCACGGGGTTGGCATAAAGAGTTGGTCAGGTATCAATGACACTTCGTGGGTATATTGCATTGCAGGAGCAGGTAAGGGCAAGCCCGATCTCAAAAGACTTTCAGCCCTGGAATATTTGCCACTTGGTAAAATATGGAGTGTTGCAGCTGTTTTTGAGGTAATTTATAGTCAGGTAATTATATTTTCCGTTAATTTGCAATTTACAGTTATTCAACTAGATGCGCGTAGTACAGTGTGAAGAGACGCCGGCTGCAGCGTGCATCCCAGGCCTCACTCCACAAAAGATCGGAGCCTTCCAGCTGACTTCGCCATGCACACGCGCAGTCTCGCTGCATGTAGTCTTAAATTGCCAATGGGCGAAAAAAACTTGTGAAGACGGTGTGGATGCTGAAAATGGATGATTAAACAGCGCTGGTGGTAAAATGGCGTAAAGCATTCCCATCAGGTCAGCAGGATTTGAGGGCTCGAGTCCCGCCTGGCGCTAGAGTTTTAATCGTAGCAATCATCGTTATTAGAGCTTACAGCTTCGATAACAGCCATTTGAGACTTAGAGAAACTGAATTGAATCACTAGCGAAAAGCTTCTATTTATGCGGGGTCGAACAAGTAGGTTGTCATCCACACAAATCATTATTGGCGGCAAATCCTTACCTCGAGTGGAAAGAAAACACGGGAATACATATTAAGCTATGGATTTTAATAGACCACAACTCGCAGCTCACAAACAGTGGCAACACACCTTGCAGGAGTCGTCGTTGAGACATGACTGCAAACAGTTCGTGATGCTTTGTGACGGTTTCTGGTCGGTTGGAATACCGGACAGACTTTTCTGTACATGAAGAATAAACACCTCGTCTTCTTGGCAGGACCCTAAATGTACATTTATCGTTTTGAATACAAAAATTCTTCTTCTCGAAATCTCCGTCCGATGGATCAAATCTGGTTTTGAAAATTTGTTTGTAAAAACAAAGCAAGGATAAAGCACACAAAACGAGGACTTTCAGTTCCTTTGTGGGATGCTCCTCGCATTCTACTTCCACGGATAGAGGAAATCGTGGAGGCAACTTGAGTGGGTTTTTTTCTAAACCTTTTACAAGAATCTCGAAAATAAGTAGGGCGATAACCCTTTACACATGAGTCTACGGAATCATTACTTTTGTAGTCGAATGAATGATAAAGGAGGGCATTAAATGATCCTTTTAAGATGCGTCACGCATTCTACTTCTACGGGACGTCGTCGAGGCGATTTGAATGCGTGTTAGACCTACACAACTACTTTCCGTGGCCAGTCGATGTCCAAATCAGTGTTTATGCTTCCCCGAGAAGTGTGGTACCAATTCACTGGCCCCGAAGGGATGGAAATTAGGTTGGCCTGGGGTGGGAGCGGGGGGGGGGAAATTCGCACTGAGAACCTGCAATTGGGTAGATGCAATGTATCTCCTTCGGCAGCGCTATCCTGCGGTCTACTCAACAATATGGTAAAGTATAGGAACCGATTCCCAACCCGTTCCGTTTCTTAATAGCAGTGCGTAGGGTTTATGTCATTTGGGCTCTCGAAATGAGCACGTACGCATCCGAAGGAACTGCGAACACAGTCGCGAATCGCGGCGACTTTGCTCTGCGTTGGTCTATTAGTCATCAAATAGGCGCCAACTTGTACTATTCAGCTATTCTGTTGTGTCAAAGAAGGCTATTCGTTTTCGATGTCTTCGATGTCACAATAGGCTGTTTGAAATTCACGGAGCAGCGTTGCTCGTGTAAAATTCTCTGACTTACCGGATTTTTCGCTTGGCAAGCAGAACTTCTCTGCATAAATCACGTCCTGATTTTCAACCAGGCTTCCGGGACCATGTGGTTCAGCAAGTATGCTGTAGAGCTCGCATTTCTTTGTGATTGGGAAGTAGTTCAGTGAGTAGCAGACGAGCTGCTCCTGATTTGGACCCTAGACACACGAGTTTGCAAAATTAGCATAAAATACGAAAAGCTGAAAATGGTCTTAGTCTATCAAGCACAACACAAGGTGAAACCTACTAGGTGAAAGAATGTTTCGTTAAGAACTACAATTTATCATTTGCGATGAATCCTTCTCAATGCTGCTAAGAAATCTTTCAAAAAATCGTATTTTCCAGCACCTCATTTGATGAGCAGAATTTTGCACAGTCACCCTGATTGACGTCGTTGAACACCTGCAACAAAGATGTTAATATTGTTTAACATACAGGTAGGAATAGCCGTTTCTTATCTTGAATAGAACAGGACTCACCTTAACAGCTCCCTCGTTGTTCGCTGGACGAACAATCTCATTCCCAATCACTACATAGTAACCGGTACTTGTTAGGCAGGTTGCTGGATCATTGCGTATCTTTTTTACATAATCTTGATGGGGCTATATGCACCAACCTGGCAGCTCCTTCTCATCGCTTCGGCTGCTGGCAGATAGCAGATTCTTCTGCGATTTCTTTTGAATTGCCTTCATTTCACTTCCCACGTTCTTCCTGCTACAAATAAACGTCTAAAAGCATACAAGGAAGCCGTCTGTTGCAAAAATAAATTGGCGGTTGTTGAGTTGTTGAAACAAATGGTAATTTTGACTAATGTGGAGCATCCTCTAGTCAGGACTGCCTTCTGGCTGGTTTTGATTAATTGGTATGAAGCTCAGTTAGAGACTTATATTCACCTCATTTTTATCTGAAGTGTTCAACTGAAATTAGAGCTAGTTGAGACGTATCGTACGCGAGTACGCGATTTGTTTTCCCTGTCTGTCGTGCGGTTCTTCGAGGAAGAAGCCCGACTGCCCCAATTCTACCTTCGCTGGGCTGCGATGGATGTTAGTGCCCTATACCTCTTACTACCCACCTTCCACGGCACTCCGCCTCCGTCCTACCCTTACAGTGTATGCGATCATCGAACGCATTCTAGCATCAGCCAATTTCTCTCTTAAACCCGCCTGCGGCGTATCGACTGCATTCGTCGGCTTGTGTGAGGCAAGACCGATGAGCGACTCTTCAGCCTTTAAGAATCGTGGCGAATGTCACGACAAGGTAGATCGGAATTGTTCAATTTTTAAACATTTGGCTTGAAAACCATCTGGTGATAGTCTTCTCCAAATAACGAAACCTCGAAACAACGGAACATGGCAGCGATCGATAATCGATTGTGTTTTATGCTTATTAGCAATAAGGTCCGCACAACGGTCATTACTTTTGGGCTGGCACACAGGCAGACTATTTATAAATAAACGGGATAGATTGAGCTGAAGAATAACAACTGCGTAGTTGTAAAGGGTCGGCAGTGAAGGCCAGGGTTTCCAGTTCCTCAGGTCTGCGCCAAGCCTCTTGTTTCCAGGCTTCAAGCTCCTAAATTTGTTTTGGAATGAGCTCTATCTCGAACTTGAAAACGGATGGTCCTGCTAAACGTACTGTTCAAGCAAATATCCCGCTAAAAGATTAACTTCGGAAGGCAAAATCTAGTCTCGTCAAGAAAACGTGTTATAGCCAGCTGACATACAGGACTTTTTCTAGAAAAGCCTTGATTTGCGCGAGCACTAGTGCTGTCTTGGTAAACCACGTGTTTTCGGAGTAGGTACATGTCGCATTGTGGACAATGCCAATACTGATATAAATCGCTTTCTTTGGAGAATTTAGTGTTTCTCCATAATCGTGAAAAACACTTCGCTACGTTACATGGTACTGTCCTGCATTCAGCTTCATACGGGCTTCATTCCGTTTGCACCTCAAACGGTTTACCATTTACAGATTAATTTCCAATGCAACTGACATATCACTTGGCATTTCAATGTCTCGCAGCAGTTCAGTGTCGCTTTCATCTTGAGGTGGAGAATGAGGTTTCTGAAAATTGAGTGGCTTTATTCATGAAAAATTTAGAACGCACAGTTGACTTTCGACTTGCCTCATAAATCCGCTCTTGTTCATCGGAAACGGATCCAAATCTCGCGAAGTTCAAACTGTTCTCAGCTGGCGGAGAATCTGAGCAGTTTCTTTTGGTGTAATCAAATTCTCTCATGCATCGGTTTTGACTGCCTGCTGACTCTTGTATATGATGGTGGGTAGCACCGACATTAGCCAGTATCGAACTTCTCTCTTGCGGAGGGAATATCTCGTTACGTCTTTCACACGCAGCGTATTTAGAAACTCCACTAGGAATCTATCAAGGATGTCTAGATCATTTGCTCTTCTGAGGCCATTTTCTCGATTTTGGGGAAGGCCTCAGGTGGAAACGGAATACGTATATTATAATAGGTATATTTCCAAGGGGGCTGGATAACGTCGACCCTTCTCATTTAACAATGCCCTTCTAGGCAATCGACGGCAGAGAAAATAAACGTCATGACCGCACGTTTTTACACCTCATGACTCTAATAATTGTCCTCGTGGAAATGGACCATCCTTTGTCCACACGGTTGATTTCGGTGTCACCTTCTAGGCATATCCAACGCCATACTACCGTTTCCCACCCATTCGACTCAGGCCAGTGTAAGATCTGAATCGATCCCTTTCTTACATTAAACCCTGTTGCGCAGTCTGCGTTTAACAGAAATCCGTGGAGATGAAGAATTTTTCGTTGAATTTTGAGCGATGGTGAGCTAACTTCTCTGTTGTTTTATCATGATGGGTAGCTCTTTGAATTTCTTCTCTTAACTTCCGCTTAGCTGTTAGCTTCTCTGTTTTCATAGATTCACTCATGGCACAGAGTAAAATGCTCAGTTGCTCAGCACATTGATAACGAAAGTCTTAGAAAGGCTTATGCTTACATTACCGCTACGATTCGGCTCAATCTTATAACCATTTTTTCACGTTGATTTGGACACTTTTCAAGTCAATTTGGACACTCTTCTAAGCTAGCTTTAAGACTTTTGAAATCTAGGCGAACTCTTCAAAATCGAAACGACCTGTAGGCAGATTAAAGCAGAAACTCAAAAAGATGATTAGAATATTTTTTTAGTTCACGGAAAATTTGGAACAACTTTTTTGAAATGTTTTAATTTACCTCCCCCAACCGGGGTAATAATTTTGCAAACAATTTGTTTTTAAAGAAAAAATAGTAAACTAAGATATGCCTTAACACATAGTGAAGAAGCAAGCATGCCATGCAATCAAAAAGTTAGCAACAACTTCTACTTGACTGATATTGTAAACGCCACTTACCTTTATTTATTTATTTATTTATTTATTTATTTATTTATTACACTTACACACTTTACTTACACTTACTACATACATGATCTATCAAAGAGAGGATATGTGTGTTCTTAGCAGTTGTTTTTGTTATATCGCTAGCAGGCGTTAAACTCCAAACAATAACTCTGCGATCAATCAAATAAAAATTGCAACGTTCTGGAAGAGAGCGTAGCGCAGTATCTTCCTTTCGAGCTAAAAAAGGCCGCGTTCCTGCTTTTCAAACAAATTTCAAACCATTGTTTTTCCCAGAGTAAAAATTTCATAAAATTTCAAACAATGAACTCACTTATTGTGCCGTTAAATTAAAACTTCGAGGAAACTTATACTGAAATTTTCCTTGAAAAAATTGTTCCATCGCTTTGATTTTAAAAGTTTTAGGCTAGCTTAAAAAGGAACCCTGCTTGATTTGAAAAGTGTTCAATTTGATGCGAAAAATGTCCAGTTCGACGTGAAAATTGTATATTTTGGATAACTATGTAACTGTATTCCAACTCACTTTTACACCCATCCTCGTCACCAACTCTCTTGTAAAAATCTATTCCGATTGCTGGATGTAGAATGGCAGGCACCTAAACATAGAATCTGCATCCCATTTTGTTTCTAGAATAGAAGTGGAGGGTGGCTATGAAGTATGATGCCTTCATTCCGTCGTGGTCATAGAGTCGACATGTCTTCTGAGGAACGTCGTATGTGAAAGACTGGCACAAGTGCTCCTGAAACTCGATCCTCCGGCAAAGGTTTATGTGAACGAAATCACGAAGACCTTACCCTTCTTCTCACGTTTCCAGCTGCCATAACGCAATAGTCGGCACACGCACGTAGCGATTCCATATGATACTCAGCCAGTGGGGGATAGTTGTCTATGGATCGACGAGATATGCGCTTGAAGCATCGCGCTGCTGAAAAGATTTCGGCGATGTCTGTTCCGTTCCGATGTTTTTATTTAAAATTACTGCTAAATTTGTCCACCGGTTTTTTAGAGAAAATTCTGCTCTAAACGTTTTTCTTTCTCCTGCTTTCTTTGAAGAGCGAAATAAGCGGGAGATCTCAATTTCAAATGCAGTTCAGGGAACACAACTTGACAGAACTACTGCATCGGCTGTGTGGCAGTCTTTAGAGCTAGCATGCACTGAAACGTGGCCTAATTTAAGGCCGTGCACTTGGCAGCTGCTCAGCAATTTCAGTTATGCAGTCATATGCATCGACAAGCTTAAGGTGTACGAGAGGGCTTACACGGACCGTACTACTCCGCCCACCTAAAGTATATTCTTATCATATTTGCGAGGATCAGTGGTAGAAGCAACTGTTGCGTATGCGAAGCCGTGCAGGCTCCAGTTGGGTTGTTTCGAACATCGAAAATGAAGAATTCGAGTGTACTAATTAGCCATGATTGAAGTGTTTTCAGAAAGAGACACTTCCTTCGTACCAAAGGAAGACTCAACCTGGAAAAGCCTTCAACCACTTTCTTAGGCCATCTAGCTAGTTTTTTCATTGTGTTGTTGCCGAAAAAGTTTACAGCATCTGCTAGCCCTGTTTAATTATCACACATGCATAATCCAGCTTCGTTACCCCACTTGTCTCTACAAATTCACTTGCCACAAAAACTGACATCACTGCTTGTATTGTTGCAAAATTTCCATCCTTTTAGGTACATATAGCAGAGCAGAAACGTTTGACTTATTTTTAAGAGCATGAGGCTTAAATCTTGCCGTGTTTTTTAGAACGCCCATGCACCTTTCTAATGTGTTGCGAAGTATGTTTGATTATGTTATATTATATTGTAGCTATGTAAACGGCATTTACATGAGATTTTGCATTTGATAACTTAATCAAGAATCATCATTAATAAAGGTTTTACACCTAATTTCGCAAAGCCTCCATTTTGCGGAATAATTTTGGTTACATAAAAGTGCGCATAAAGTCTTGAATCAGAACAAATGTTTTAGGGTGGGTAAGCCTAACATTGCTTTGGCGACTTTATTCCCCCTGCTAGTTTTTATTTATTGTTTACACGGGCATAGTTATTTGCAGTCCGTACACAGGAAATATGCAAACGTAGAAATGCAGGTACAAACTACGTATGCATACCTTCTATACATTTCTTCTTTCTTCTATATTTTTTCATACTTTTTTTGAGGCGGAGTAAACAATGCAGGAAATCAAAGGCAGTGGTATCTTATGGAATCAGACGTAGATTCAGAAATTCATGAATTCTATGGATGAAGGATTCTGTTTATGACAAAGTAGCGTTTACAATTCCGTTAGGCACACCGGCATGGTATCAGTTTCAAAGTTTCTTAGAGACAATAAGTAGGACCGTAAATACCGTACGCACAGTAACCTTCAGAGGCGATAACAGGAATTAGGGTACGCATATTTGATACAGAATACGCATGTTCGATCGTGGCGTAATTCATCATACATACTCAATATTTCCGTCTGTTTGAGCCGAGAAGCTCTGTTTTAACCGTTTCCGTACCTTTCTCTAGGTTCACCTCAGAGTACAACTTCCAAAAGAGCAAGAAGTAAAATCGTCTCGATTCGATCTTTCTACTGCAAGACTTCGTGAAACAGCATTTACATTATCAATCAAGTGAACATCGCGACAGATTGGAACAGGCTACATATATCAAGTCCTGTGTATGAATTCAGTCCTCTTGCTCTTTAGAATAGCAAGCAGAACTCTGCTTCTGCTAAAAGGCTAAGACAGTTATGACCCTCTACATGCTGAACACAGTAAACGTTAACACCATGCTCCCATGATAACTTACACCGTTGAACAATACGGTGGCAACTTTGCTGAGTGTATGGAAAATCATAAACTAATCTGAGTAATGCAAATTTTTGTGAAGGAGGTCTAACGTATGTTAGGAACTTCTAGGCTAGGTGATACGCTAGGTGTTTTTCAAGTCTGCCCCGTTGCGCTGCGCTCCATTCCAAACTACTGACCATCGCGAACCATTTGATACCATTCTCGATAAGAGGATGATCTGGAAAACTCGTGCTGTCAGACCATCAAATCCGGAGCCTATGGATAAGCAGAGACGTTTTCGGCTCCCATACTGTGGAATTATGCTAGATTACATTGGTGAGTATGCGGTTAGATATATACTTATTGTTTCAGTTGAAGATGGATTACTTTTTATATCAGGCATAGCTTTGCCGTTATAAACCTTCACAAATGGAATAGTCCATATGGGCAATTTGGTAATCTATGAGCGATATTAAGGGGATGAATCCTGCCCTTTAAAAATGAAACGAAATAAGAAATGAAACGGCATGTTGGAGCCATGTAAAAACGACAAGTCTCTCTTATGAAAGCGAAAACGTAAGGACACAAATGTTTTTTGAAGGTAAAGCATCGCAAAGATATCCCGTAGTGCCCTTTCCCTTTCGGTTTAGAAATCACAGGTTTCTCTTCAAAAATTCGCTGAAGACTCTCTCTAGTTTTTTGAGGAAGAACATTTTTGAAGGCTTAAGGAATTTTAAGGCACTCGTGAGCTTGACGAATTGCCAAATAAAGAACATGATATTTAAATGAAGCTCGTGGACCTATATGATAAATCGCTATAGCTGAAAATGTTGAGAGCATCTTACATGAGTAGGCGAAAGTCGCTGCAGTTCCAAATGTAGCGATGAAAGCGATCAGCAGCCAGCGATCCAGAATCGACATCATTATTGAAAGGAACACCTAAATGAGGTCATGACGAGTGACTCGGAATCAGTTGCACTGAACGCGCGATTTCAGGGCGATCACTGGACGATTTCACTCGCTCTCATCTCGCGATGGGGGGAATAAACTCTAATCGACCACCTTTTCGATTCGTCAGAGATTTCACTTGAACCAGTGCATGGCGGGGCACGATACTAGGAGACATGCAATTGCTGTTACGTCTCAATGAAGGAAGGAGGAAATTTCAAAAATATCACCAATTATTGATTCACCAGTGTCTCCTATATTCATTTATTTATTTCGTATTTTAAACGCAATAATGGAACCTGTTCAGTTTTTCTGACACGTATTTTTATAGCGCTCGCAGTTAAAAAAAATTGAAGTTACTATTGTGCAGTCTAGCTGTGTTTTTTTTTTACTTCCAGTCAGAACTAAACTGTGACAAATTTCGTTTATTTTTTTTTGTTGTTCGGACAAAAGAGACGTCAATCAACAAGACAAAACAAGTTCAATCGATATTGGTTTAGCCCTTTTCAAGTAGGGGTTAAAGTCGATTGGGGGGGGGGGGGGCGAAGCCTGGGCCAGTACAGCTGTGTACGGCTATGGGAATGGGACAGTTAGGAGTGGTAATCCCACGAATGGGAAGTGGTTTGGATAGGCTTCATATAAACAGTTTTGAGGAGTTTACACTATCCTGTCCTATGGAGTCGTCGAAAAACTTTTTTCCTCTGTGACTAAGGTGAGAAAAGGAAAAGTTGAACACCTGCAGCTACGGTGTTCTGACATGTCCATCTGCTGGCCAACGCAGGTAACGACATGGCTTAGACATTCCATCGTTATAAAAATCAGAACCATGGGGATAAAACAAAATAAAATAAAATAAAACAATAAAACAAAAATAAAACATAAGGGGTCATTTTCAACATCATCCTGATTGCTGAATTTTTTATCCTCCACATGACGATCTAAATGATTGGAGAAAAATGATAATCGGTAGGGGAGAGATCTGGTGGTGAATTTGCTGGATGTGGCAGAGTTTCGTATCCGAATTCGTCCAGTTCCTGGAGAACAGTTTTAGGAACGTGCGGATGCGCGTTGTCATGCAGCAGGATTGGGCCTCTTCGACTGACCAAAGTCGGCTGCTCTTCAATCAACTTCTGAGGTCTCAATTTCAGCACAGCACTTCTCTACTGTGATAGCCTTTTCAGTCTTTAAGAAATTGTGATGGTTCATGCCAGCATATGCCTTACGGCCACCATGGTTTTCTTTGGATGGAGACTTGGTTTCGACGTCTCCTTGGGACTCTCATTCTTGTCCAGCCATTGTACAGAGCGACGACGATTGTCATTGAGGATTCATTTTTCGTCGCCTTCACGATCTTGTCCAAAAAGGGCTTCACTAGATTACACAGCATAAAGGATAAAGGATAAAGGACGGCTTTACTCAATCCCTTCTGGGATGCGCCAGCGCATTCTACTTCTACGGGATGTCGTGGAGACGACATGAATGCGTATTAGGCCATACAATGACTTGCGGTGGCTAGCCGATGAACAAGGCAGCGCTTTATCATTCCCAGATAAGCCTGGTACCAATTCACCGACCCCGGAGGGATGGAAGGCTTGGTTGGCCTGGGCGGGAAATCCGAACCATGAACCTGGTATCGGGTGCACGCGGCAGTCTTCAGTTTCCTCCGACTGCGCTACACGCGCCCATTAGATTCAGATTGCACAGTATTAAGGAAATACACGTGTCGTGTTCTTATCAATGTGCTCTGCCGAACATGTAAATTTGTGTCCAGAAGTTGAGCCACATGATCGGTTACAGATGCAGCTTGAGTCGATTCCAAATCCAGTCAACTTTCTGAGAACCTTACGTTATATTTTGGTTGGTTAGTTTCGACCTTGTTGACCTTTCAGGCTGTATTTGAGTATATTTCCCTTATAAATACTCTTTTCATTTCCACTAATCCACTAGCGACGGTGTGCATTACTTACTATTCTCATGTTCCTCACACATTTCTTATTTTCTGCAATCAATTACCGATTTTTATAAGGTTAGAGACGGTTGAAGTCATAGTCGCATGACGCGAATCATTCCAATCAAGACCTTCACATTAACTTAACAGATCTTGAGTTTCTCCTCGATGCAAATTTGGCATCGAGGCGCATTGTGAACACATTGCAAATAAAGCGATGGCTGTAGTACACAATCTCTTTAGAAGTCTTTCCACAAAAAACCCCTCTGCCCTTGTCAAGCCTTAAAAGACTTACGTTAGACCGATACTTGAGTAGGGAACAACAATTTTTTACCCAATTAAGAAGAAAAATATACTTAGACTTGAAAATGTCCAAAATAGCTTCAAAAGAAAACTATTTATTAGGAAATGTGGTACTGATTACCGCGCTATTCCCAGCTATGAAGTACAACTTGGGCTACAGACACTTTCGTACAGACGAAGAATATACGACCTCGTACAGTACCGCCGCTAAACATTCAACCAAACGACGTTTGCGACGCAGAAACGCGTTTTTCGCGTCGCAAACGTCGTTTGGTTGAATGTTTAGCGGCGGTACTGTAATGGTTCACAAAATTCTCCATGGTTTCTGTTGACTTGATAAACGTGGTTTCTTCATGGCAAGATCATCTAGAACCTGAAGTGGAGGAGAGAAACTTTCACTAAGCACTGCAAAATCTTCAATTCGACATAATTTTT
Source organism: Heligmosomoides polygyrus polygyrus (assembly GCA_947396885.1). NCBI lineage: Eukaryota > Metazoa > Nematoda > Chromadorea > Rhabditida > Heligmosomidae > Heligmosomoides > Heligmosomoides polygyrus. The sequence continues at coordinate 29,535,473 of OX377206.1, forward strand.
TGTTAATAGAGTAGGTTCGGATTATACGAAACTTCCCAAAAACTCAGATATTCCGTACAAGCTGGAGCCCATTTTTTGCTAATGCACGCCAATATCATATAGATGTCATTCTATACTGTTTCTAAATATATTGCTCTTCACAAGGATTTGAGCCATGTAAAAAATAATAATAGTAACTGCTTGGCCAAATACGCATTCATATCACCTCCACGATATCCCGTAGAAGTAGAATGCGCTGGCGCATCCCAAAAGGGATTGTGTAACGCCGTCCTTTATCCTTTATCCTTATCCTAATAACTGCTTCCACGCTGATATCAGTGGCCGGCTCATCCCAATATGTGGATGAGTGCTGAAGGTCCCACGAGTGTGGATGCTGCATTTGGTGAAACAGCGCCGGTGGTGTAACGACGTGGAGCGCCCTGTTCTGTTAGCGAGAGGTATGTGTTCGAGCTCCGCTTGGCGCTAGAGTTTCGATCGAAGCAAAACATCGTTAGAACAGTTTATAAAATTAATTATTGATTACAATAACAACAAGCAGTTGATTACTGTGGCTGCGTTAACGAACGATATGACACTATTAAGCTCATGATTCCTCCGCCGTCATCTTTAGCACGCCTCCATCTGAAGATCTTCACAGCTGCTGCACTCTCGCTGGCGTATTCTTACCTGCAATGCGATATCAGTCAAAAATCATTTTCTGTTTATAATGTAATCATAGTTAGTACAGACCCTTCGTCCATTCGCTGTAAATTGACATAGACCCCACTCTTCCCATGACGACTCCGCTGAGTTGCTGGCTGAAAAACGTACGCAAGCATGAATGGTAAGTCTGCAATATATCTATACCACTGGTTTCCATGTGACCCGTTTTTGCATTGGCTAGCCTTTTTATACTTCGATCGGAACGAAAGTTTGCGATAATGTGGGAAGCGTAATGATTTGCGATGCAATATGATTTTTAGGTGGGCTTGACGAATACGATACATTATTGAATAAGACGTATTTAATGATTGAAAACTCTAAATTCTTCAGCATGGATTACAAAATCAGAGTAGTCATAGGTGACGATCGCCAGACATAAAGTACCATAAAACACTGCTCTTTCCATGTATTAAACTCAATTTTCTTCAAAGAATTTTCATCCAAACTGCATGAACAGATTCGACGAGAGATGCATGGTTTGAATTAAAATCTCGTGAGAAAGTATGTAGGAAACGAGCGGAATAGTTTGGCTACTTGCAGAACGTGCAAAATATACATTTTTAATTTCAGCCACATTTCCTGCAAATTTTATATCGGTGAGTGCATAGTTTCCTACTATGTTTTGAAATGGCTTCCCTTCTTCCCTTGAGCGAGCTTGTAAATAGACTGTAGCGTCCTTTAGTTAAAGAATAACCAGTTTTAACGCCAACGCACTACTGCGCTGTTGCTCAAGGCCTGACTACGAGAGAAAATCGTAGGTTAAATTCTCGAAGCGCCCAAATGTGCTCAGAATATGAATGCGTTAGTCGCTTTATGGTGACAATGTATGTACCTGCCATCACGCAACGACTAACTCTTAACTTATCATTAATTTGTGTTTATTTCATTCTTAATTTTTATGTCACTGTGTAAGAAAGTGGAGAGGAGCCAGACCTTCGAAGGGATTTCTGAAGTAAAGGAATAATAAATGAACGAGAAAAAGGGATTTGTGCGTAACGTAAGGGAAGAGTCTATGAAAAATTAATTAGCATGCAGAATTTCATCAAACCAAAATTAGAATGCGAGACCGCTGCTAAAATATCAGTGCTCTGCCAAGTTATAACGCAGATTATCACTCATCTAAACGAAACTGATTTCGAAGCAGGGGTAGGTGTGGACACTCCACCAAAGAACATCAAGAATGCGAGAGTAAAACACGAAGTTCTTCCCAAACTGCTTCTTTCTCATCATGAAGTAAGACTGGCTTTCATTTCAAAGGTGAGTTTGAGGAGTTCCACCTCGCTTTAGTAGTGTACTGTTCGCCAGTAAAGCCAAGCTACAACCCATCCAAAGTTTTCTGTGCAATACGGATGAGAACATGTTAAGGTGACATTTATTTTACAATGCCACGCTATAGGTGAACATTTGTTGTAAGATATTTCCCATGTCTGTTTTTATATTTTATAGTGGAAGAAACTTGAGTAGGGGTTTCAGGAAAACGTGTAGGGCACAAATGTCCTTTCTGCTGAAGTGACATATGCATATCCTTGGACAAACTCCTAAGAACTGACCGACGTACATAGACTGAGCGTTGTGCTCACAGCGATTCAGTATTTTCCTCGCGCTAGCTCTGACTCATTTGATTCAACGTTGCCTATATGTGCGGAACAGAAGGGATAGATAGCGGAATTCTCTCATGCATCACATGGGCTGCAGGCTAGTGAACAACTGTCTCAGCGAAAGAGTGGTTTACGTTACATTCCGCGGAGGCTTATGGAACATAGACAATGCAGATGAAGAAAACTGACCGAGATTATTGGACAGCAGCGATGGGAGGGTTTCTGTGGTTAGCTGACATCCATTTTCAATCACCATGGTGTGCTCGTTGCCGTCAACGAGAAGCGATGAGTCGGAAGCTGGTGACTTTCCGTGAAGAATACACAGTCCAACTTTATACGTGACAGCCTGCAATGCGAAAAAGCTTGATCTTGTTTTATTCTATGGTTTGCATCAAAACTGGAAAGCTGCAGCTTTCAGTTCCATTCTAGCGCGAATTCGGTTGCAACACCGAAACCACTATACATATGCAGTGTGGTTAAATTCCCGTTTCAAAGCTCTTGGGCACGGATGTGCGGATTTTTTGTTGTTGTTGAGAGAAGCAGGAGACGGTATTGCCAACGAAAGAGCTCGAAGTTCGCCGGAAGCCTGGGTAATACAAGATACATTCCCTTCATTTAATTTTACATGATTCTAAATGGTGGCACTAGCTTGTTTTCTATCAGCGAACTTTTGCAGAAGCCAGGCGCAATCCTCCAGTTGTCATCCACAAATAGAAGAAGCAAAGAATTTCTGTGTTCGTAGCGTTAATTGTATTTTTTCAAATTTCATCAATATGCATAAGATATCGAGATTCACCTAAGACTTTTTCCACTACATTTTCCTCTGCGATTTCTTCTCAGAATTTTCTCTAATCGTAGAATTCAAACAGAGTTATCGTCATTTTAAGCGCAAAGAAGCATTAGCAGTTTCTAACGAGTTACATACATAGATTTGATAACTTATTCATACTAGATGTACTTAATCGACATTGATGAATCGTCCACCTAGAAGGCATTGTTAACAACCTGAGATTGCTTATAGAACTATGGCCTAATATTAAAACCTAAAACCTAGATTTATGAAGATGCATTAATTTCCCAGATGAGCGCCTGGTCGGAGGAGGTGCCGGCTGTGGCGTGCATCCAATACCAAATTCTTGGTACGGATTTCCCGCCCAGGCCTAATCCTTCCATGACTACGGGTTAGGAGAATTGGTACCAGACTCGTCTGGGGAGGACATAGCACTTACAGTTCCGATAACTATTTAATGTAAGTCATTATTTAGGCCAAATACGCATTCTCAAATCACCTCCACGACATCCCGTAGAAGTGGAATGCGTGGCGCATCCCAAAAGGGATTGACTGACGCCATTCTTTAGCTTTTTATCTTTTGTTAATTTTCCACTAATTTCTTTCTTGGTGGAGATGTGCAATTTCTTGGTCTTCCTTGGTCAGCAGTTTTATTTCAAGAATTTATTAGTAGTTTCTCGGTTAGTAGAAAGTCTCTTCTCCATCGCAGAAGAAATGGGCATCGCAGTGCATTGGATGAGCGAACGGTGCGATTTCTGACAAAATGTCTGCTTTCATAGATTTTGAACCCAACATCATGTAGATGTACATTCCATGATTCCTCGAACACTTTTGAGCTAACCCACGGCATAGTGTTTCTTCCGGTAATAATCTGATTCCTGCTCTCAGCGAAAAGGAATTCAGTTCGTATGTCACACCGCTCCCAAATAAGGACGCTAACCACTCATTCGGAAGCAACCGCGAAGAAGGCGATGAACAACTGCTCTTCCTTCTGTATTCTAAGCAATCCAGGTTGAATCGTGAGTGATGAGCCTTTCAGAGTCGCCTTCTCTTCTTCCTTCCGGTTCAAAAAAGTGGAACACGAAATACGGAACGGATGACGTCAGATGGCCGGAAACTACAATTACGATCACGGAAACTGGAATTCCCTGCTCCTATCTGAAAGACAGGAAGGAAGGACTGCTGCATCAGAAATTGCTCGGCGGATTCCGGATACTGTTTGAGGACCGAAAGCTGAGCATGACCACGTAAACTGCGAGACACAGTACGTTCTGGTTCCACTTCTACGTTTCCGCATCCAGTGAAGTACGCTTGAAGACCAACCAAACATAATTTCCAGAAGACGAACGTTTCCAGGAGAACTATTTCGAAACTGAATTGAAAGCAATTTTAATGAAAGTCATCTATGCATGACGTTTGTCTCCTATTTGATGAAGACGCAGTGTCATTACAAGATAAATTCTGATGGCCCTGATACTCACTTTGCACTTCTTATTGTCAATACAAGCTGCGACACATGCCACCACAGAATTCAGACCGGGATATGAAGTCAAGATCTTCTTGTGCATCTGTTTCGCAGGATACACAATGTATGGCGTCTCAGCAGAACAATCCTTTTTTGCTGAAATGACTATGATTCATACAGTGACGTTGAAAGCGTGTTTTTATGATTGGCACAGTAAGTGCCAACTGATATCAGAAATCCAACGAATGAATCATTGCTCACATTCGACACAGAACTTGTCTGCAAAAATATATTTGCTGTCAGTGGCGAGACGGGCGATGTTTCTGTTCGATTTGGATCGCTTTCCATACAGATAACATTTCTCCTCTACCGGCTCGTAGTTCGCCGAGTAACATGGGATCGGTACACCGGTCGCATTCTGAAACACCTAATGGTTGAGCAGCCGTTCTCCTACTCTACGAAGCAGTGGTATTGCAGAAAAAGGCGAAATAGGTGGAGCATCCGAGCTTTCACTGACAACATTCTACAGAAAGAAGCAGATGTTACAACAATGCCAGATCGAGTCAGCCGTCCAAACTGGTCACTTAAGAAGTTGTTCAGGAATATTGAATCTGGAGGCTGTTATTTTACAGTTCGTTTACAGAATTTGTTCAGCAGTTTGTAAAGTTGGAGGTAGCTTGAGTAACACAAAAAAGAGAGATGCATTTGAAGGCCGCGGATGATCGTAATGGAGATGACATGTGCTAGAAGTAGGATGACTCACAATGTTCTGTGTGCAGTACATCACACAACTGCTCTGATCGACCCCTTTGAGTCGCGCTTCGACAGCCTTTGACGCCAAACGATATCCGAAGAACACGAAGTAGCTCACCGTCTCCTTCTTCTCGCATACTGGAATATTCATGAAGTTTAAAATGGGCTGGTCAAGTTATCGAATTTCAACACTTCAGCACAACATTCGGTAGCTCTTTCAATGATGATTTGGAGAAATTTCGAGAAATTCGCTATTTATGACAATTTCGTAGAGTTAAATGGACAAGGACTTGTGCTCCATATGTGGATTTTTAGGAGACTTTTCCCAACTTTATTAAATCGGTATCTTTGGCTACGCTGAAGCCCTATCCTCTCGTCACGCAGTCCAAAAAGGACGAGCAATGTCAACGAGATGTATGTGGTAAGAATACGTACCGCTGTTGTGAGTAGGATTTGAGAAACCAATCGTTTCGGTGCGCTCTTCAAAGATCTCTTCAGCTACTTCGTCCGGATATGTGAACGTTGTCGTTCCCTCTGATGGGAAACTGGAGGGCATCTAAAATAACACCTAGTTAGACATTGAAAAGGATTGGTATTAAGAGAGAATACCTCAGTGGTCGACTGGAATGACAAGAAGCTCGCCATATTCTCGTAGTTTGTGAGCTCTGCATTGTTCAGCACCGGTTCTATGTGTACTGCATACTGACGTGGACGTTGCTTGTATCCTCGTTTCGGAACTATAGTGAAGTGATGTCAACGAACGGTGAATGGCTTGTCACATTTACTCTCCAGTGAAATGTGAATTCTACCATGGAGAAGTCTAACAAATAAATAGTGCCTTGTCCTACTCAATGCTTGCACTGTTAGACTTTTGAACTCACCAACTTTGTCTTGGCACACCCCAATATAGCTTGTTCGCTCATAGAAGTCATGGTTTCTGGCAGGAACAACTTCCGAACCTGAAGAACTTTCCTTTGCCTGCATTATTAAGGAATTCGTAACGTTTTCTTTTCCTTATCAATGCATGTTTCGATGGAGAAACCAGTGTAATATTTTTAAACGACTCATTTTTACCGGCGCAACTGTGTACTTGTTTTTAAGTGAATTTATGACCGGTTATCCTAAACTAATTACTAACACTGCTTAATTGCACAACAGCCCTAGAAGTTTGGTGTATGTTCCAACCCCTCAAGAGAATAAAGCGTTTGAGGCATCCAGCATTTGAGACTTTATTGTTGAAGCTTGTGCTCCTTTCAATGCTTTTCTGGGCTGATGAAATGAAATTCGTGGATTTTTGTCGCATGATGAGTTTTATCCTTATCTGTTATATCATATCGCTTCCATCACATTCAGTAACCATGCAAACCTACTTTTTACAATGAGACATGTTCACACCCTCTGGGAAAATATGTACTGTAAGGCTGCTTCCTGAATCTTGGCAAAGGACCCTAACCATAAGAACACGCAGCCAAGGCTCAGTGATGTCCACCCATCCTGTTTCTCCTGACCAAAAACCTTATGCAGGAGTTCCATGCATTACATTTTGTTGTTGTAGGATGCCATGAAGTCTTACTGCAAAATAGGGCGGCACCATGGGGCCAGAAGCCATTATCCCGATTCATGAGTTTTTGTGCCCCAACATCGGATATAAAAGGATCAAAATGGCAACAATGAGCACGAGCTTCATGATTTGATGAAAACGCCTAGGTTCGTCGAGCTCTCCGACATTGAGCAAGCTCCAAGAGACGTCCATTATGCAGTCGGTTTTTCAAACAGAAAAAACGCGGTCCAAATACGGTGGTCTCTCTGCTCAACAAACGTCGGGAGGTCACAGAGAAGCCTACAAGGAAAAGGCAGCAGGTGACGGTTCTGAGAAGTGATCTAGAGGGAATAGAGTCACCTTGTCCGGATGGCTTTCCTCGGGCCCAGCACGATAACGACCTGATACGTATCACTGTCAACGACGGAGTGGTTCAATGCTAACGCAACCAAACCTTTGGTGTGGCCCACTAGATCTGAACATCTTAACCTGATGCATTATGGGCAGGGATGTGCGGAATTTCCGTTTCCGTGTTCCGAATTCCGGTTTGCGGCCATTTTAAGCTCTTCCGTTCCGGTCCGTGTTCCGCGTCTCTTTGGACCGGAAGGCGGAAACGGAAATGGGCACTGTTCAACACTAGTTTCCTGTTGAACACAATCAGTTTATCAAGTAAAAAGAGTTCTTCTTCATAAAAATGTGAGAAAAACACTGTTTGACAACTTTAGTATTAATACACTATTATATTGATTAGGGGCGCGTGTAGCGCAGTCGGAGGAGGCGCGACTGTCGCATGCACCCGATACCATGTTCCTGGTTTGGATTTCCCGCCCAGGCCAACCAAGCCTACCACCCCTCCGGGGTCGGTGAATTGGTACCAGGCATGTCTGGAAAGGATAAAGCGCTGCCTTGTTCATCGGCTGGCCACCGCAAGTCATTGTATGGCCAAATACGCATTCATGTCGCCTCCACGACATCCCGTAGAAGTAGAACGCGTGGCGCATCCCAGAAGGGATTGAGTAACGCCGTCCTTTATCCTTATCCTTTATTTTGATTAGATGACCGAAAAAAGCTACTCAAAAATAGCAACGTCTGGGTGCATTGCAATATTAATGTGGTAGAAAAGGTTATGTATGTATGTATGTATGGCATTGTACGCTAAGAAAATGCACTAAACATTTGAATGATCATAAAGTTCTTGACCCACTAGTTACAAGTAGCTGCGAAAACTTTCTAAGCATATAGAGCAGTATCATGAAGGAAAGGGTCCGGTGATGGTTGTGCTATGCGCCTATCTGCTATGAGATTACATCAATGGTCCTGATCGAAAGTGTAAATTTCAGTTTTTAATTTCTTTAGGTGTGATATTCATCCATATGGAGGAATGCGATTCATTTCTTATTGAAGCATCACGAATATCTACCTTGAGCTGTTATTTTGACTAGGGTGACTTATTGCATTCTAAAACAAATCTGTTAAGTCGAGAACCTAGGAACTGCCCAGCTGTGTCACCTTCATATCAGGGGGCTTCTATGTAGGCTGGCACAGACTGAATATTTCTTCGGAACTGTGGACTGAACATGACTAATCGCTCATCCAGTTATCATCTTAAATCCCAGAATGAATTCTGAGCACTAGTTTTGGTGATTACAATGTAACTGCTCTTCTTAAGTATGCAGATATCGGTGCAGTCATCACGTCTTTCATCATGCCACAGGTTTCTAAAAATGTTGAGAGGAATGTCTTTCCTGCTGATCGGAAAATGATCTAAGGAAGACTGCTCCAGTTTTAGACTTCACCCGAGTGAGTTTTTAAATGCTGGTCTATGAGTAACCTGAAGTGGTTAAGTCGGTTAAGTCTGTCACCTGTATCACCTGTCGTCCCGTTCATCATCGAATTGCTCGAGCGGGTGCCAGCAGCGTCTCCATTCGTCCCTGTCGCGTGCCAGAGTGGTACAATGGATCCTTCTCGCTCGAGGGACACGAAGAGCGTCATATCGGTCGTTCAGGGCTTTAACAAAGAAGTCCGACCAACGGGCGTCCCGGTGTTCTTTTGACATCCCGCGGAATCCAGTCGGTGACGGCTCTCGTCCAGCGGGTGTCTGCGAAACGCATTACATGGCCGGCCCACCTAATTTTCGACAACTTGGCCTACGCGACAGCGTCTCTGATCTTCGAACGTCGGTGAAGCTCGGAACTCCGGAGGCCTTCTCTCACTTGCGTGAGTCGTGTCACTCCGAGCATCGTCCTCTCGATTCCACGCTGCGCGACGCTGATCGCGTGTTCATCCTGCTTTCGTATAGCCCAGGTTTCTGAAGCGTATGTTAGGGCAGGAAGAACAGTGGAGTCGAATAGGTGGGTACGGAGTCGGACGTTCTTCGTCTTCTTCGCGACTTCTTTGACGCTCTTGAAAGCTCCCCAAGCCGCTCGTTTTCTCCTGCTCAGCTCCGGCGCTAGGTCGTTGGCCATGTTGACTTCGCGACCCAGATACACATAGCTGGAGCACTCGGAGATGTTCGTTCCGTTGAGCGAGAATGGGGCATCAAAAACCCATCCGTTCCTCATGAACATCGTCTTCGTAAGATTCAGCTGCAGTCCAACGTTTCCACATACACGGTCGAAGTCGGCCAGCATTCGTTCCGCCTGACTGATGCTCGGTGTTATGAGCACGATGTCATCAGCAAAGCGAAGATGATGTACTTGCCGGCCGTCGACCTTCACTCCCATGTCTTCCCATTCTAGTTCGCGCATGACGTTTTCGAGGGAGGCGCTGAAGAGCTTCGGGGATATGGTATCCCCTTGCCGAACCCCTCTCTTCACGTCGATAACGACGTCGTTGTAGAATGGTGAGATCTTGGTCGTGAATCCACTGATCTCGGAAGGGAGAACAGAGGGAACGACGTATCCATCCTGCGGAAGATGGCATGGGGGCAGGTGGACGTGGCTATCGAAGAGATCGGAGTAGAAGTCGTGGATGACCTTCTCCATGGTCCTCCTGGAAGAGGTGACGGTTCCGTCAGTCGGAGAGCGGTCATCTTGGTCTTGAAGTTGGCGAAGTTCCGGCGGGCACTGCGGATGCTCAAACCTGCCTCTGCAGCTTCAGCCAACACTTCCGCCCTTCTCTCCTTGAGATCCTCGTTTATCGCCGCTCTACATAGCTTTGCAAGCTCGGACGTCAGTTGGTAGTTGCCTGACGCACGTGCTGCTCCACGCCGGCGTATCAGCTCGAGAGTTTCCGGAGACAGACGTCTCTTGGTGGTCTTCAAGCTCTCAGCTTCCTTAGCACTATCGTGGAGATGGTGCACGAAGCGATCGTATTCCTCGTCGACGTTGTCCATGACGGCATCTTCCCAAAGGCCGGCAAGAGAGGTGTAGAAGTCCCAGTTGATGGTCGTTCTGGGACTCCTCTTCTTGAACTTCGCGGCCTTCTCTCCTTGACGCGAAAAGCGGAACCTTGCGCGAAGGAGGCGGTGGTCCGATCCAGTGTAGAACGTGGGGACAACGGAGACGTCGGTTAAGCAATACTTGCGGTTGAAGATGATGTGGTCGATCTCGTTGTGGAACTGGCCACCGGGAGATTCCCAGGTCCATCGTAGGGAGGGAGGCTTCTGGAACTGCGAGTTTCCATGGATGGTCTTGGTCGACCTGATAAACTCAGACAGCCTTTCACCTTGCTCGTTCCACTCCAAACCGTGGGTTCCGATGTGAAGTTCTTTTGGCGACCTTCGTTATCCGATCTTGGCGTTGAAGTCACCGACGATCACCTTGTAGAAGGTATGATCTTCCTTAAGAACTTCTCCAGCTCCACGTAAAAGGCTTCGACCTCATCGTCGTCGTAGTCGGATGTTGGGGCATACGCGACGAACACAGTCAAAGCTGGCACGGAACCACATCGCATCAGTCGCAGACGTCCGATTCGGCTTGTCAGAGACTCGTACGAATCGATGTTCATGGCCAAGTGCGTGTTGACGAGGACACCAACGTCGCCTGCTCCCCTGCTGTCGCATGTTCCGAAGAAGAGTTCTTCTCCGGAGTCGTAGGCGGCGTGTAGGAGATGGTGTCTTCTCGTCTGGGTCAGTCCGATGACGTCGTACTTGATCTTCCTGGCTTGCATCATCAGGTCCTCGACGGATGCTTCCGATGCAAGCGTGCGGGCGTTGTAAGTACAGATCGTCATCCTAGTCCTTCTCAATTTGCGCAGCCTGATTAGGCCCTGAGATTTTAGCAGCCTCTCCGTACTCGTCCTTCCCATCGCTGCAGAAATGGGGGCTCTTTCAGGGTCAGGGGAATGAGGCCCTTTAGTGCTGCTGTTTTTGACTTGAGTACACACGGGTAGCTAGTCGGGCTCTGTCGTGCGGGCGAAGAACTCCGGGCAGACAGCCAGACTGCCCGAAGGGACGGGGCGAGACTTTTGAGGCGGCCTCGAATCGCCTTACGATGTACTCCCAGTCTGCCGAGTGCAAGCTTTTGGCCGAGCCGACACAGTTACAATCCGCACAGTCACGGACACATCCACGCACACTGTGCACGAACATGCCGCTCCCACGCACAAGGAACGCGTCGACCCGACACAGCGGGAGCAAGGAGTCCATTCCCTGCATCCCACCTGCGACTCTGGGCAGTACACGGTCGCATTTGGTTCGCTTTTAATTCCTCTATCCACCACCCGGGGACACGCCACGTGGCCCTGCGACAAGCGGCCCGTGATCCCTCTTAACAAGAGAGCCCGAAAGCTCTCTATCGAGGGAGATCCGTGGCGATCCCCGGTTAAGTCTACTGTTCAAAAAATTACAGCAGCAAAGTCAGCGATAATCCGTCGCAGGGACCTGATATGGAAACAGAGGAGAGACTGCATGCTGAAATAGCGAGAAATAGTGAGACAGAACCCTGAATTTGTTTTCGTTTATTGCTCTATTCATAAAAGGTTATCATAACAATCCTACGAATCCATGCCTTGCTATGTTGTGTTCTGTTATGATGACGGTGAGCATTAATCTGTAGGAGATCCTGCTGCTTGCAAAGTTCTGAGCAAGAGAAAGTGCAATAGAAGCCGCCTCTGACGCAGTTTCAGCCGCTCTTTTGAAAAATGGTGAATATGTGTCATTTCCGTTTCCGCGTTTCGTATTCCGGTTTCCGGCCATTTTTGAGCGTTTCCGTTCCGCCTTTCGTCTTCCGCTTTTTCCAGAAAAATTTCCGCACATCCCTGATTATGGGGCATCCCCACGCACAAACTGTACAAGAATGCATACTACTCGGTTTCTGATCTCAAGGAAGGTACAACTAATGCATGAACTAATGCATAGAATTCTATTACTGGTATCCTTATATGTAGTGTGCCAAGCAGAATTTTTGGTGCTACCTACAAAAAAGGCTAGCAGACTGCTCAGCGTGTTTCGTTTCCTACTTGTTTTGTTATTAATTACGGTTTTTATGAGGAGGGAGGTCCTTTTAGTTTTGCACCGGTCCATTTTTCAATCAAAGTTAATGGCATAATGCATCGAAAAGGCATCCTGCCTACCACTCCTACATAGAGGTTTCAGACGCGATATACTCGGCGGTGACACTATGCACAATAGCAGTGCGTTCTTAGGCGACTCTGGAAAGATCAGTGGGTGACTTTATAAATTTGTACCGGGGTTGAAAATCAGCATTCGAACGCAACAATGCCGCTATAATAAATTTTAAAATCATTTTTTGGAAGCAATTGTTCGAGAAACTGCCATTACCAGCAGGCCGAGAAACGAACTTCAAACTTCAAGAGGTCGTCACATTACGTTTGACTTATCTAAGAACTTTTGAACTTTTATGATTTCCTTCTCGTTGTGTTCGCGAGGCCAAGAATACAGTTTACGGCGGGAGATTACTTTGGGTCGGTATCATTGCCTGAACAACGTAGAAAACAACTCGATTGCGTCATTTCATCTATTCTCCAGATTCACAGGATACTGCAACAATAGGAGATTCCTTCCCAGTCGGGTCAGTGCACTGCGCCGATTTTCTCCCTTCACATGGACTAGATATCCATCGACGTAGTCTCTTCCCAAAGATATTCGCATAATTGATCATCACGTGGGCAATCAACTCTGGTGTTTCTAAGTGCCATCAGGAAGAATTCGCCTATGCTTAGGCAGAAACGTGTGTTTGGAAGACGATGGACACACGAAGAAGAGTTGGATGGATATTATGTCGTACATACGAAATGACCGATTTTGCCACCTCAATTCCTGGTCGATTTTTCGTGGCTAGGAATGTTCCCGTTTCAGGAATTGCGTACAGTTTCTGAAAACGCAGAACCTCCGCTTTCGTACCATTTATTCTGACATAATTGCCTCTTGTCGAGCTTTTAACGTCGTTTCTACAGTATGAATCAACGTGATATTCGAGTGCTCTAATTATATGAATGGAAAAGTGGACACAACGCCACGGCCGCAGCTCGTGTCATCAACGCTGCATTTGGGGAGGATTTCTCTAAGGAACGCACAGTTCGCCACTGGTTCGAAGGGTTTCGATCTGGAGATGGAAGTCTCGAAGGTAATACTGAGGTAGGCCGCCATTATTCCTTAACGACGACCAACTCAAAGCCATGATGGAAGCGGATCCGCGTCAAACTGTGAGAGACCGCCACTCAAGCAGAACCGGAAACGTAAAGAAATTGGACAAATAGACCTCACACGAACTAACTGCTGGACAGATGCTGAAGCGCTACATCTGTGCTTCTTAAGGCTGCGCAATCTAAGGGGGCCTTTTTTGAACAGGATCGTGACACGCGACGAAAAATGGGTCTTTATGACAATTGCCCGCTGCTCGCTCTGCACAATGGCTGGACAAGAATGAGAGCCCCAAGGAGATGCAGAAAACAAGTCTTCATCCAAAGAAGATCATGGAGACCGTATAGTGGACAATGGCTGGTGTAGTCCATTACAAGTTCTTGAAGACTGGAGAGGCTATCACAGCCGAGAAGTACTGTGCCAAACTTGAGGCAATGTACCAGAAGTTTATTGAAAACAATTTTGGGCAAACGAAGAGGCCCAATCCTACTTCATGACAACACGTGTCCGCACGTCTCAAAAATTTTGTTCAGAAACCGGATGAATTAGAATGTGAAACTCTGCCACGTTCAGTAGATTCATCAGACCTGTCCCTTATCATTTTTTCAAGCATTTAAATCGTCATTAGAAAGATAAAAAATTCAGCAACCAACATGATGTCGAAAATGACTTCTTATGTTTTATTAACTGTCGCAGTTCTGATTTTTCCAAAGATGGTGTGCCTGTGTATTAATTGTAATGGTGCTTAATTCGATCAATAGAATTGCTTCCAAGCAAAGTTATGATCTGTCAAAATTTTCAGTCAAAGTCGGCCATTTCACATGCAACGATCTAATATGTAAACCATTCGACATGATGGAATCTTCTAAGACCGCGATGTACACATGTTTTGCGCCACGCATTCGCCTTCTGTCCCGCTATTAAGTGCCACCATGACGCTATGTTTTCTGCACAACCCGATCACGTCAGTTTAGTCTTCGCGGAGAAGAAGTACTACTGATAATATGCAATGTATTCTGCTGTCAAAGTCTCGATGCAGGTCGTATTAGTGGGCGAGTTCGAACCGCCCGTCGGTATTCATTAGCAGAGTCACATCCAGCACTGTGAAACCATCAAAACACTCGGTCGGGATGTACTACCATGGCTAATAATCGACTCACCATTAAAGTATCCATTGTGCCCGTAGAGTTGGCAAGCTGCATGGCTCTTGTGATACGTCACGGAAGCACATCCGTCCTTCAAGTGAAGGCGTTGGAATACAATATTAGCCGCAAATTCTGAGAGTGTCTAGGAGAACATGCTGAAATGCAAACCGAACTTACCCCTTTCTTGGCGGCGTTTATGATGCAGTAATTCAGGCAGTCACCGACAGTTACTCGAAACAGTTCGGCGATCGAATGCGAGTTGGAAACGCCGTGATTCGGCTTCGGTGAAAAACACTTTATTGCTGAAATTTGAAGGAAAGCCTTGCAGTAGGTATTGTTGTAATGTATATTCCAGTGAAAACTAGCTACGTGATTTTCTTTACTCACTCTGAAGTATGATAAAGCTAAGCATTTTCCTGAATGTTTTTACTGTTTTACATCGCAATGATTTCTGGTATGCTGGTGTTCTAGGCAAAGGAAAATATTGAGATCTACGGAGTAATCTCCGTATAGTCGTTTCGTTGCAAATGCGTTTTTATTACAGTTACTCACATACCCAAGGCCATCGACATTCTGGTTCAGAAAATACAGTTCCCTGGAATTTGCTAACTGATTCTAGGAATCGCAGGTTCGGTGTTGAACCGCACGGTGGTCGAATTATTTTTGGATACACACTATTATTGTCATGACTGCTTAATCCAAAGCACCAGAAATTTTCACCTTTCTTCACGAATATAAGTAAAGCTTTTCAAGGAGTCCTTCAAACTCTGTAACGCTAGCGTTCCAACTAACTTCGGCTCTTTTCAACACAACCAACTATCTTTTTGGGGTCTGCAGTTGTACGGCCCAGATTGTAATAAAGCTCAATAGATTCTTTCAACCTAACCCTGACGAAAGCCATATGTTACGTGAAACCAACAAGTTTGCTAGCCAGTTTGCCGTGATCCCGCTCAGATCTCAACAATAACTATACCCGATGATTTATAGGGGAAATTTGTTCCCTGCCTCTTGCTTTCTTCAAGTTTTGGTGTATTCATTGCATTTGTTTTTTAAATGTGCTGAGCTTATAGCTATTTCTTTTTCTTCTTAATGTATTTACATTATCAATACATTCATCAGAGCAAATTAGTAGGAGCGTGCCATCATTGCTTTAACATTAGAATTCCTTAAAAATTCTGCTATGGTATCTTAATTTTGAATTTCAAAGAGGCAATTTCGGGACCTCTCTTTCTGACTAGAAATGCCTATGGAAAAGGAGAAACAAGCAATCAATACATCCTATCATTCAGCTGTCAAAGTGCCTTTGAAATCTTCTTTCCGAACAATAATAAAAGCTAATGCGTATCGTTATTGATTTTATTAAACTGAGAAAAAAAACGATTTTTTTCTAATCAAGGACCTCTTCCATTGGTCCAGAATAAAGCGATAATATGGGAAAGTGGACTTCACTTACTGAACGTACTGGACGAAACATATGACAGTAAAGAGAACAATAGCGGGATTCGAAGTATCATGATGTCTCGAGGACGTGCGCAGAACGGGATCGGTGAAACAGTGAAAGCGCGAACAGGCGACGCCAATGACCCAAATTATTTAATGCAAAGAGGTGCTCTGGGTATTCACGTTGAAATGGCGGTGTTCGATACTAAGTGGAACCCTACTTATTCCAGCATTCACCAGGAAGCTTCATTTCAGCCTAGGCTCTGAAAAACGTTTAGATTTTTAGGTTGCTGGTTTAAATGAAATCAGCCTTACAAAGGAAAAATGCAAAAAACATCCTCCATAGGGGAAAGCTAGACGCCGGATGTGCAGGTCTAAAATAGCAGCTTGCTGATGGCACTCCACCACGCAACATAAAGGCGCTTTCCAAAATGTCCCTACCTTTTTAAATAGATCCTACACAAGGTGTAACACAGCCTAGCACCAGCACCCACTCCACCTTAGGCAAGATTGTGCTCTAGGGGTTCGACTTTTCGTCTCGTTTATCTGGAAGACTGTTTTTTAACTCCGCATCTAAAAGGTATTCTTTAGAGAGAGAGAAAGAGAGAGATCTTTTCGGAACGCGATTCGAGGTAGGCTGTCTCGAAAGTCTCGCTCTTTGTTTTGGGTAATTTGGTTGGCTCGTAGCCTGACTATCCGCGCTGTGCCCTCAGCCAGAACGCGTCTCTATGTAAAGGACCTCGCCCCCTTGATCTCGAAAGAACCCCTTCTCCCTTCTACACCGATGGATGAGTAGGGTGAATGCAAAGAAGCTGCTAAATCTCAGGGCTTAACGAAATCGAGGATGACGATCCGTGCATATAACGCCCGTACGCCTGCATCGAAAGCATCCGTCAAGGACCTCCTGACGCAAGCCAAAAAGATCGACCCCGATTTTATTGGCCTGATCGAGACGAGAAGGCACCACCATCTCTACACGATGTACTTGTACGGGTCGATGTTCGTGGCTTAGCGCGTATTCATTACGCCTCAGGAAAAGATGTGCTCCTCGGAAAACGCGGAAGACGAGGACATATCGACGTTGGTGTCCTCGCCAAGTCTCAGATAATTCGAATCGGACGTCTGCGATTGTGTGGGTGTGGACACGTGCCAGCCTTGATTGTGTTTGTCGCCTATGCTCCGCCATCCTAGTACATAGACGAAGAGGTCCAAGTCTTCCACGTG
This sequence comes from Heligmosomoides polygyrus polygyrus, assembly GCA_947396885.1. Taxonomy (NCBI): domain Eukaryota; kingdom Metazoa; phylum Nematoda; class Chromadorea; order Rhabditida; family Heligmosomidae; genus Heligmosomoides; species Heligmosomoides polygyrus. The sequence continues at coordinate 29,552,674 of OX377206.1, forward strand.
AAGTTAGGCAATTTGTATGGGAGAGGTCACACCTTATAGTACAATGTATTGGTGCAGATTCCAACGCCAAAATCGGGCTGCCAAGATCTTCCGAAGAACTTCGTAATGGGGCCCAAGGTTTTTCTTTTGCTTTTGCACAGCTATCAACTTCCTCTATTCATTTTTAGCCTTCTTGATGTGCAAGACTTTTGACAACAGAAGAAATTCGCCAAGATCCAACTGAACGTAGAGATTTCCCTTGGGCTTAGGCTGCTATTTATTTAATTGAGATGTCAGAGTTAGTAATGTTCCCGCAGTTGGAAATTATAATATGAACCCCTGACATAGTCTTCTGCAATCAAAGTTGACAACACAATTTGGTAAGACGAAAAGTACTACTGGACGCGTATTTATTTATTTACTTATTCACTTTATTTGCACAAACTGTGCAAGCAAAGAGTGAAGCTGTATGCGCACAATATGATTAGAAATTTTCTAAACTCTCACAAGAGAGAAACCAAGAAGCTTTTCAACAGTCGCGAAAGGTGGCGTAACACCTTCATTTTTGAGAGTCATAGTTCATGTGTGTGTTTGAAAGTGCTTGTGTTTCTAAAGGTTTAGGTGTTTACACAATCTGGGATATCCTGGAGCAAGAGGCGGGAACCATAACGACACCAATACTGAGAAATTATTCGATCAGCTCTAACAGGTTGTTGGCTGGTTTTGAAAAGCAAGAGAAATTATGCGCTGTTATAACATGTGCACTGCGGTTTCCATACACGAAAGCGTTGGCGTTTCCGTCAACATTTTTCGTCGTTTACGATTGTCGCCAGGATTTGATGAATTACTGTTTTGCCAACTGTCGAGGTCTTAGTTATTACGATGCCCACCTCAAGGAAGTTTCCTGCTCCTTCTCTCTACTGGTTTGTCCTAAAACAGGAACGGTCTTTAAGTCTTCTGCACAAACAATTTTATCGACTCCTATAGGAGACGATGCCATCATAACTGGTAGATCCTAAGCTGACTCGCAGAAGGCTTTGCTAGGAGTACTTTGCCATCAATGTCAAGAGCAGAGATATAACTCTCTGTGGAGCCTCCATGTTCCATTGATTTAAGCGCTAAAATCACGCTACCGCCAATTTCTAGCACAAAGTCGAAGGCTAAATAGCCACGATCTGGATGGGTTAATTCTCCAATTTTCACAAATTGGATGTCTTCCATAGATTCGTCCGCGGTGATCAGTAGGTTAGTTTCCCTAAATCACTGCCTACAAGAACGAATCGACATGACTTAAAGCTTACTCACACATCAATATGTCATACCTGAGTTCGTCCAATTCACCGCTATAGATTTCAGTTGAGTATTTTCTTTGGAGGAAGACCCATTTCTTCTGTTTTGCCGAATATTGTACTGTCTCGTGGGCCAGATATCCAGGCGACGTTGGATCAGCTTTTTGCGCATTTCTGTTGTAGACAGCAGTCCACTCTATGCTCTTGCCCTAAAATTATTTTTAGGCAGCATTTCCAATTGAGTGTATCAAAATGAGAACGGCAAGAATAGCTGCTCACAACTCCATCATGAGATATGATTTTTATCCACCTTGCATCCCTGCTGAAAACCTGTTTGTTTCTATATTCCTGTGAAAGCGCTTATAAAGGAAAGTGGGAAGAGGCGGCACGTGCGTGTACCGAATCTACATCGACTGAAGCGCAACGCTGCCTTCCATTCCGTAGCCGCCAACCTACAGCTGGGGCCAGATTCATCAACCGCCTGCCCACCGGTAACGGTGAGAAGTATCGCCAAACCCCCTGATACCGAGGTTCATTAGCACCAGGATATTTTTCATCGGTGTCGGCCGATAAGCGGATAATGAATTTGGCCCCTGGTCGTTTTTCAATGTCATCCACTCCGCCTTCATTCCGCTTGTGGTGTTTCTCGGTCCAGAATTGAGGAACAACCATGGAAACACCTGGGAACGTAGACGTCCGCGCCAAGTGCACCTTAATTTTTGGGGGAATATTGACTACCTTCTTCCCCTCAATCTCAAAGATCATTACGGTTTTGTCGTCAGGCGAAAGCAAGTGGCCATTAAAATTCACCAGGTTCGACACCTCCATTGTTCCCCTCTCATGTTTGGGTGTCTTAAAAGTTAGAAGTATGACCATGGTTAGTATATTCTGCTAACCATATCCAGGTCTCGCACTACGCAAGAAAAACGAAATAAAAAATCGGAAATGCGTAAAAAGTAGCAATACTTCAAACAATGCGAGAACGAAAGCTGCGGAGCTTGGATTAATCTGATTTCATTTTTTTGAGCTAGAGAATTCATGACGAATGTGTCGCGGTCGCACATCAACTACTGGGCATTGCCCTACTTCAAACCACAGATATGTTGAAAAGTATTACCGAAAGCCTTCGGCCTCTGCTTAATTAGTATGAACTTGTGGAAAACGGAATACAGTTGACGATGATGAAATGGAAGTCTAATCGTGTTTTTAACTGCATACGCATAGCCCTCCTCTGGGCTTTCATTGGCTTAAGTTAGGCTTATGAAGCGAAACATTTCCGAATACGCAACTCAAAAACGTGCGTAGATAGATTTTGATCAGACGATGCGTATATCCCACTTCACTTCAAGCTTACTTCCTTCTTCCTTCACAAACAGCTGTCCCTTTCTCGCCAGGGCTCCCCACGTGTGACCCTCAGGTGATGTCCTGGATTCTTTTATCCATGTCAGTGATAGCGATGGTGTTTAACTGAAACAGTTGCGTAAACGCCACTCGTCGTGACACAAATGAAGATAACGGCAATAATGGAAGGGCGAGCGTTGCTAGTATTTGATAGCACTGGTAAAGCATATATGAAGCAATATGTGAAAGATCTATTTTGATTTCTGCTAGTAACCTTAATTTCGTCTTAATTCCTCAAATAACCACAACGACGTTTCAAATCTAAAATGTTTGTGAGTTTCTAACGTTTGTTACTTTGGAGCAGGCAGAAGGCAACATATGCAGAAGTCGTTCACTGGTTGGCTTTTGGAGAGATTCTTTGAAGCGATATATTTCAAGAGGGCTCATGCATTTCACTGTTTCAATACATGTCTTGGAAACGACTGCTTCGGAACTGTTAATCGAATGATACCATGATGACCTATTTTCGTTGGTTTTTAAAATGCAAAATAGAAATAAGTGCAGTCTGTCGCCAATTTGTTCGACCCGTCAACAGTGTATTTCCCATTGGCAAAGGGCTCGCTAAAAAGGAATTTCATGAGTCACTTGAATCTACATGTTTGCTGAAAATTTCTCTTACCTTGAGCATCTTTTGGAAATTCGGCCAGGACCAATATGGCCTGAAATTGTATTCCAGATAACGGTGTTGGACGAGATGATTAACAAAAGGCGCCTTAGGTATCCCATGCTGAACCTACCGCTGGTAAAAAGCTAAGACACCACATCGTGTGCTGTTGAATGACTCCGTACAGGGATTCAACTATTTAAAGAGTAGAGCCTCATTGATTGACCCCAACTGACAGCTTATTAAACAACACCTAGATGGCTCATTCTTTGGTGCTTGCTTAACATCAAACAAAGAAAGAACAGAAGTATGGTGGTTTGTTAATTGATATTTTGCGCCAAACACACGCACGAATCAAATCTGTCTATTCTGCAATGATAGAACCCTAAACTAAGAAGTTGGTTTTACGTTAGCAGATTGCTGTCAGCACACCACTACAAAATATATGGCTGAGCTTTAAGATCTTTTGTACCGTTTCAGACAACTGTCTTCAAACCACCGTATGGAACAGTACCTACTGTGGTGTGCACGTTCTCCTAATGAAATATGCAACATGTGCTTTGAATCCTCCTGTTTGCTGCCTCGCCTATGCGACTTCACTTCATTCTTGTCGTCTCTTTGATCATATAGATTTTCGAACGTGCGCCACCGGCGTCTCCATTCGTCCCTGTCGCCTGCCACGGTGCTCCAATGGATAATCCTCGCTCGAGCGACGCGAAGAGCATCATAAGGCCCATGCACACTTCTGCGACACCGCGGCGCGACAAGTGGGGCGACGGCTACCTCCGCGAAATCCGGCGGTCGCGGCGCGGTCGCGTTAGAGCATCGTTATAGGCAACGGAACCGACGTCCCCGTGCATGTTGCGCCGCCAGGAATGATTTGAACCATTCCAGCCAGCGGCATTCAACGCGGCGTCGCTTGCGATAGCCGCCGCGACAGCCGCAAGAGTGTGCATGCCCCCTCCCTGCGGCACGTGTCGCAGTGTCGCGCCGCGGTCGTCGCGGCCCTATGCTTCATCATGGCCACGCCGCGCTGTCGCAGAAGTGTGCATGGGCCTATACCGTTCTTTCACAGCTTTCACGAAGGAGACCGATCAACGCATTGGTGGGCGTCCTGATGTCATCTCAACATTCCGCGGAATCCAGTCGACGACATCTCTCGTCCAGCGGGTGTCTGCAAAGCTCATTACGTGCATTAGGGGACCGGCCCATCTAATTTTCGTAGACTTGGCCCATGCGACAACGTCTCTGATCTTCGAACGATGACACTCGATGACACACTGCGCGACACTGATCGCGTATTCATCCTGCTTTCGTGTAGCCCAGGTCTCTGAGGCGTATGTTAGGGCAGAAAGAACGGCAGTGTCGAATATGTAGGTGAGCCCGGAGGTTGACGCTCTTCGTCTCCTTCACGACTTCTTCGACCCTCTTGAATGCTCCCCAACCGGGATGTGCGTAACTACGATTTACAATTTTACGATTTACAGCTATTTTTATCGCATTTTTACGATTAACGATCAACGACTTAGGACATTTTGGGTCGTAAGTCGTACATTTTCGTAAACGTGATCTTTGATCAACAACCAACTGGCGTTCAAATTTATGTGGACCGGATTAAAAAGAAGTGCCTTCTCTAATGGTCGCCTCTTATATCTCATTTCCGTTTCCAACTAAATTTGCTCTTGTACGCAAATATGTGGCAGAAGACACTACCCTGTGCAGGCTTCTCGAATCTGGCTTATCTCTTCACTTAACTAGCTTTCCCAGTTCTCTAACACTGAAAGGGCTGCCGTTGGGAAATCAGACTACTTCAAGACGAGTACCAAGTGCAGTACAATATTAAAAAATAAGCCCCTCCTTAGGAGGCCGTGCTCTTCTGTTTCCAATCCAGAGTTAGCAAGGCACACCGCATTCCTACTGCCGAAGGTTGATGAAGCTATTCCAGCCCGTAGAACGACATTGGAAGCAGCTTCTTACCATAGGAGAAATAGAGATGAGTGTTCTGGATCCACATCTTGTTTGGTAATGACGTCTAGTCAGTTTGTTTATAATAGATTCATGTTACCCTCATCGAATATAAATAGTGCAAATTCACTACCGAACATCATCCGTGATTGGAAGCGGGACCGCGATAGCTGATATTGTCGGTCCATGGCTAGAATTTGAGAGCACTTTTAAGGCTACGAAATGCCTTCGCAGCAATCTCTCCACAACTAACAGAGCTTCTGAGTTCGAATATCGCGATGTGGTTTTTGCTTGGCATCCTCTCATTAGGCAATGGATGTGCAAATACGTTAACACTAGAAAAAACAACTGTCATACTCATTGGGCACCATCATCCTAAAAATTGCTTCTTCTACCTAGCTAGTTGCAAGCTGCACACTTCAAACTCCATTAACGACCTAGGAGTTACTTGGATCAACTAACTTTTGATGAACATATTAAAAAAGCTGTCGCTACAGCTCTTGCTAAGTCCAACTGTATATTACGACCAGTTCAAACTCGCAATATTGCAACATTATCCAAACTTTTTTCTATTTTTATAAGACCACTTTTGGAACACTACACACTTGTATTGTCTCCAATAAAGCGACGTAATGCCAATCAGATAGAAAGTGTGCAAAAGGATTTACAAAAACTGTTCATTAGGATTCGTTTTCTGAAGTTTCTTACTCCGAAAGATTGACCCGATTCAGTACTACTTCGTTATCACTGAGACGAATTATCTGCGACTAGAACCTAGTTTTAAGAAATGTTAATGGTCACTTGCATAGTTATCAAAATGAATTCTTCAATTTTTCTTCATTTAACGGGATTACAAGAGGGGACAATCTTTGAATTCAACCTCAAAAACCACACTAAAAAATTCGAGAATTTTTTTCGGTTCGTATTGTCAAAACCTGATATGAGCTTCTTGCATCAATCTTAATACTTCGCCAAAACATTAAACTACAACTTTGAAATTTTTCATAAACAGAAAGGATATTTGTGAAGTTAACTACAATATAGTTTTTTGTGAAAGTAGACACGTCTTGTTCAAAATATATAACAGATTTTTCAGAAAAGGAAATACTAAATCGCTATGAAAAAAACCACTTTCCACTTTATAAAAATATTCGAAGATACACTTTTGAAAATAATCAAAAAACCAACTTTTGCTGTAAACTTTTGTGCAACTGATTTTGTGTCACTTTACCTTTATTTTTGTCACTTTGTGATTTGGCTCAATAAATGTTCTGTTCTGTTCTGCTCTGTTCTGTTCCTACAACGATCTATTTACCGTTTTCACTTGCTGCGTATAAAATGGACTTCTGAAAACTCAAACTGAACGTGTTTCAACTTAAACCGCGTGCTTCCCAACTCAAATAAGAATACTTTATATCAGACTAGCCCATTCTAAATCAAAATTGTTATGTCTATGGAATCAAAATGAAGACGCCTCCAGAAGGTTCCCGCAAGGAATACGTTAAAGTTTCCATTTTAAACTACTACAAAAGATGTTCAGAAAAGCTGTGATCTTTCGGTGCGTCAGGGATAGCGCCATGCGATCACTTAATACTGCTTGGAGCAACCCCGTCCTATGACTCAGTATGTTTGCTGGATTACTATTAGGGTGTCCAGAAAGTATCTGCAGAAACACGTCAATTTGTTCAAAATAACACAATTTTTATACGCATTTTATTAATCAACCAAATAGTTTCCATTAACGTCGACTACTCTCCGCCAACGTTCCACAAGACTTCGAATTCCTCTTCGAACTCAGAAATCCGGCGACTTGGAGGCGAAAAAAGCTCGGAGGTCATTTTCGAGATGGTCACGACCTTCATAACGCTTCCCTTCCAAATGATGCTGAAGTGATCGAAAAAGTTGGCAGTCACTTGGGGCTAGATATGTGGTGTCACTCGGGATAGGGGGGGGGGGAGCACAGATCTGGGTTGTACGGTGGATGCGGCAGAACTTCCCACACGAGTTCCGGAATTTTCTAAGAAGTCGTCTTCGCGATGTGTGGACGCGCGTCATCGTGCAGCAAGCAAACTTTGTCGAGCCTGTGTTGTTCCTTGCGCATCTTATCGGCCAGTTCTGCAGTTGGGTAGGGTAGACCTCGGCAGTGAGAGTCGTGCTGTCAGGCAGCAGCTCGAAATGGTAGACCCCATAAACTCCCCACCAGACGCTCAGCATGACTTTCCTCGCATAATTTCACCTTTTACGAAAGATTTCTGCACTTCGCGTTGACACTACACACGTTTACGAGCGTGGTTGACGTAGATGACCCATTTTTCGCCTCCTGTGACGATGGTGTCCAGTCAATTGAAGGTGCGACTTCGGGAGAGCAGCTGAACGCACATGTCCAGACGTCTTCGCCGGTTGTTGAATTCGAGCCAGCGAGCCTGTACGACGATGGCAGAGCACTGTTCACATCCAAACGAAAACTGGTCATAAAGAAAGAAATGAGTTGCGTTTTCTGAAGGATTTTCAAAATTTTCCGCCCCAATGCTGGGTGAGGCGCTAGCCGCACCATCGATAAATTTTATCAAAGAGCTAGAAAGTGACATTTGAAACATTCTTTCTGCTTTAGGGATTAAGTGATGAATACAAATACGAGAAAAAAACGCGAGACTTGCTTAGTAATGGCGAGCGACTGAGAACACGACTTGCAATATAAGATGCAGGAAAAACAACCTTGAGGATCCTAGGCACGACCCATGCAATATATCGTGATGGGTTTACATTCAATCCCTAAATGTCCAAGACCTCACGGACACAAAAAAGATCATGGGCTATGTGATCGGAGGGTCTAGGAGCGTTGCTCTCAACAACACCACTTATTATGATGTCATGATAATGGTCCTTACTTACTTCTGTGTGGTGAGAGTTACTCACGTCCCGGGCAACCAGCTGTGAGGCAGAGAAAGAGATTTGTGTGGACAGATCAGAATCCCAGCTGGTTTGCAGTCCGAAGAAGTTTGACTTGCTCGCTAAGGTTACTACAAAAAACTACAAATATTGAGTCTTCAATTGTTGAGTTTACGTTCTTCAAAAAGAATTGATAGGACACCTTTCAACTGGTACGGGTGCGATCGATCCTTTAGCATGGCTTCGACGTGCTGATACGGATTTCCTGGTGAGTTCACGGCGGACTCACCAAGACCAATAGGAAAAAATATAGCCATTTTGAAACAAGCTTTCGATAACCCTAAAATCAAAGCGAACGTTTCCCAAATTGAAACGGGCTTCTTACAAGTTAAATCATACACTCCACAAGATTTTCAGCACATTTTTTTTTGCTTAGATAAAATTTGGTATAACTTTCCCTGAACTTTTCACGTTCAGCTCTCCGAATGATTGTCGCTCTATAATGTTTTTATAAAATTTAAGTTTTGAGAAAAAAATAATAAACTAACCTTTGCTTTAAAGCGTAACGAGGCAACTATCATTTGTTGCAATAAAAGACGAGCGCACCATGCATTTGAAAAGCTCGTCGCGACTTTTATTTGTTTGATGGTGTAAATTCTGGTTACATGGTGCATCAAAGGGAGGGATGTGTCTTCTTCACAACTGTTTTTGTTGCATCTTCTGCAGATGTGAAACTCGAACCAAACATAAATGTTGCTACCAATCGAACAGAAATTGCTTGTTGAGATTAAAACTGCACGTGAAGCGATCTTGGGTCATGAAGCTACCGTGGAGTGATTGGGCCAGGGACTCTACTGTGATGTGCCCGGTTTAGAATCAAAAAGTTCGCTTTTTGAGGCCTAATCTTTCAAGAGAAAATAGACTGAGGTGGGATCCACGGTCTCAACGATAACTGTTTGATGTAGCTGAAAGAGGACAACTCGCAAAGAGCAGCTCGAGGATTGCAGGGTGTCATCACTACCGTAGAGAAACCCAGAGAGGGGAGCAGGGTAAATCAATGAGTGGCCTTGTCGTTGGAGTTGAGTGGTCGAAGGTGTTCGAGCACATCCAGATCTTATCGGCACTGCTTTTGTGAAACAAAAGCGACCCTTCCAATCGGCTTTTATGACTAGGCGACTAGGAAGGGTGCAACGGGTTCTGAACAATAATCGGAAACAATTCTTGTAATGCATTGATCAAACATAAACTTCAAAACAATATTAGAAACCGAAATTTTACGATAAAAAACTATGCGTTTAAAGCCTTAGTGAAGTTTCACTGCTTGGGTTTCTAGACTACTTCAGGGTCGATGAAAACGGACCCCTTACTTGAAATTATCGAAAAACCATCTGATAACACATATTTCTTCAAATCTAGCGTGAAGGATAAGGGCAAGATATCGGTGTTGGTCAATCTCTTTGTGAGATGCGCCACGCACTGTACTTAGACAACTCGTCTATTCGGCCCGTACAATGAATCGCTGAAGCCAGCTGAAGAACATGTCAGTGATTTATCGTTCTCAGATGAGTCTGGTAGCAACTCCAGACTCCGACCCAATAGGGATGGAAAAGTTGGTCTGCCTGGGCGGAAAAGCTAAGAAAAGCTCGAAATGAGAAGATTAAATCGGAGTGCACGAGACAGCCGACTTCTTGTCCAGCTGTGCTACCCGGCGACGATAAAAGTTTTTTTTTGCAAATTCAGCGCTTGTCAACCACAAATGCGTAGATCATTAAGAAAACTGACTTGTTCGTCGGCTGGCCTCCGCAAGTACCGGGCAACTCCATGTCTCGCACTATGAAAAAAAAAAGATTCAGAAGATAATAAAACAGACCATAAAAACAAAGTATCGGGCACAACGACCACACAACAAACACAAAAGAACTGCCGCTTTCAAACATTTCAAGAATTTTGTGAAATCCATCCAGTTCAACAGTAAGTATGACGTTATATCCATTATACACGCTAAAGTACAATCTCCCCTGGGATGGTATTCAAAAGAACGAAGCGTTTACAGAAGTTTCGGTGTCAGATTTTTAGTCCTGAAAGTGTATCGTTTCAATCGAGCATTTCGTGAGCACATGCGAAAACGGCTCAGCAGGAAAGAGGGAGCTCAAATAAGCTCATCAAACTCTCTAGGGACGTCATGAATGTAATTGAGTGATTGAAACATTCTGGACTAGGAAAATCCCATAGGTGGTTTACAGAAAATGTGAGCACTATAGTTTTTCCTCACTCTCCTCACTAAAACATGATGAGTACTGATCTGTTCTCGCTATCCGTGTCCAGGCTGTGAGTAGGTCTGCTTAGCAGCGTGCCGAGTCGACGCCATTTCTCCGGCAGATTGCTTACTACCACCCTGAACATATGCGACCGCATCATTAGAACATACTTCTGGTTTAAGCAGGCTCAAGGCGGTCGCTTAATAGCTGATTTACAACCTTGCCTGTCCCGATAGTGTCATCCAACTGCCTTACGAAATCGTCTGTACTATCACAGCCAAGGCTGGCAACCACCAGCACCTGTTCATAACGGCGAACCTCCTGCCTTCTTCGCTTTTCCGAAAGCACCGCAAAGGCCTCTTCTCCAAACCCTAGTCCTACTGCTTCTATGGCCTCTCTACCCGGACTGCCCGTGAGCAGGTGCCTGCTGCTCACCTTTGCCATCACACAGGTCTGGGTATCCTTGATCATATTTAACAATCGATCATAAACCTAAATCGTCTCAGAGCTGTCGTCATCACACAGCGTCTGGAATTCCTGCTCCAGCTCGTCCGAAGTGCTCGATCGTTCACCCGTCATAGGAGCGACACCACGTTCTGCAACAGGAACGCTTTCTCGATCTCCAATACCAGCCATCGTCCTCACGGCGCGATCTGAGCCACTTACTGACACGCGGTTTTTGTATCCCATGGACAAAACCCGGCACCAAAAAAATGGGCTGCGGTTCCCCATCCCCCCCCCCCCTCTATGCCCGATATTGGCTGGGATCCAAGAACCGCCACAGTGATCTAGGTGCACGAGCTACCAAGTAGCCCTACCGCACTCCCTACCGTTATCAATAAGCTGCAACACACGAACACCAAGAGCTATTCGTGGTACTGCGGCACAAGTGAAGAAAAGGAAAAGGACTGACGTTCACAGGAGGCGAAGATAGATGACGGCGCGCCCGATCGACAGATCACGCCTTATTTAAAATTGTGAAACACTGTGCGCGGCTCTTCCTCTGCCTTGGGTCATCGGAGTGACCCCCAAATTAACCCGGTATGTAAATGGCGATCCGAAGGTAATTATAGAACGCGTGAGCAACACAGTTTATCTCAATATAGGCAGCAAATCAAAGGATAACAGACAATGTAGGCAATAAAGGGATTACAGCAGAAGGCAAGCCGGAGTCACTCAGTGCAACCTTCCTCTATCCCAGTCGGATGAAGACTGTCCTCCGAGGGCTGTGTAGGTGGGTGGTCCGGACATCCCGCCTGCCTTTCCGTGCTCGATCGTCAAAGGCGAACACCTACCTCAGATCATATCAACACACCCTCTGGCTAGCCGCCGGATGCCGGGCCAGCCATCCTCCCACTCTCCTCGGTCTTCGTTATGGTATAAATTGCTCATTATCATCGATTAGACAATTCCCAGCTAAAACAAATACTACACATCAGTTACTAAAAATCTATCATATCTAACATAATCTAATGAATATCGTTTTCACGTCGAATTGGACACTTCAAAACAAGTTGGACACTTTTCGCGCCTAATTGAACACTCTTCTAAGCTTGCCTAAAACTGCTGAAATCAAAGCGAAGCCTTCCAAATCGAAATGAGCTTTTTAAAATAGCAGAACAGTGGAATACTCTGCGATGATCAGTCTGCCACGCGGCTGCGTCTACACCGGTACACTCGAGTAGCTACCAACCAGTTTATTGACCTCAAACTTGGGTAATTAGACCAAACGAACAACAATTTAATACACAACTTCGACACGAAAACATGGTCGAACATGAGAAACCTAGTCCTATACATTGGCGGTTAGAAGGTAAAGGCACAACATGACCATGATGAAGGCGCAATTTGACCATGATGAAGGCGCAAGGTGATGCAAATGTGGCGGCAACTGGCGGCGAGTAGTGATCTGACCCATTATTTTCCCTTTTATCTACGCGCTAGACAACTACGAAGCCTTCCTATAAGCGCTAAAGCTAAGGTACGCAACGAGAAAGCTAGGAGCGGCGAACGGGGAGCGAGCTTAAGTGCGGCGAGCGGGGAGCGTAAGTGCGGCGAGCAGGGAGTGATCCACGGTGCGATGCTGGACAGGAAGGAGAGAAGTCATTCCCTGAGCGTTCTTTTGTATTTAAGCCGGTACAGGTGATATTTTTGCCCAAATATCGGCGCAAGCCTGTATGTTTTCATGACCGCGTAAAAACCGCGATACTTTTTTAAAAAATAAACTAGAGAGCCTTTAAAAAAGTTAGAATGATTTTTTGTTAAAGTAAAAATTTAGTATGATTTCTTCGAAGTTTCAGTTCACCTACCTAGTAATTAAACACGCCGTTTGAAAATTTAGCAAATCCACATTTTGAGAGAAAGACAAAATACAGGAGCCTGTTTAAAAACAGAAAATCGGCGATTTTTGATTGCAAAAAAGATTGCTCTCTTCCCATACAACGCAAATTTTATTCGATTCATAGCAGAGTTTCTGCTTACACGGAGTTTCACACTTGTAAACGGTAAACAAAAACAATTGTAAAGAACACACACATTCTTAATTCGAAACTTTATGTAAGCTGCTTTTACACTATCATTCAAATAAAAATCGTGACGAGCTTTTCGAGTCCTGATCTATGAATGTGATCTTGTCTTTGAATGATTGCTGCCTTGTTCCTCTTTGAAACAAGATTTAGTTTTATCATTTTTTCTCAAGGTTTAAAAAATTTTAGTCAACTATTTAACATTATTCATTCAGACGCCTAAACTAAAATTTTCAAAGAAAGTTATACCAAATTTTCCTTAAACGAAAAGATTTAACCATCTTAGAGATTGTAGATTAACATGTAAAAAAGTCATTTCGATTTGGAAGAGTTCGTTTTGATTTCAAATGTTCTGAGCTTGCTTAGAAGAGTGTCCAATTTGAGGTGAAGGTAATTGGTAGATATGCAGATATACAGGGTGGCCCATAAGTCCTGCAACAAAAACATAGGCTTATAAAAACGCTAAGAATGCACCAAATTTGAACCAATTTTAAACCTTGTTTGCCCATGGGTTGTAGATTATGGTGGAGCGGTATTACTCATAAGGGACCACTCCTGGATTGATAAGAGCCTTCAGATCGTGTGGGTTGCTTTGCAGCTCACGTCGCAGCCCCTCTTACGGAGTTTTACTTCTTATTCGTTCCAAAGAAGATATTGAACAATAGTTTTTCCAGGCTTTATAGAGCAAGACATTTTCTTTAAGATGGTTAATAAACAAAGATTGAAAGTCTAAAGATTTAGGAATTTCACAGCTAGTCTTTCGCAGGTGCAATATTTTGCAGATGGACTGAGAACCGCTACCACGTCCTTTTCTTTTGCTGTTACAGGAATCGCTTTACCAGAATGTGCATTTTGCTTTGAACAGCGCGATTGAGTCTCTACTATATGGTGTTAGGTTTTCGTTCCTATCAAACGAACATTTTTATTGATTTTCACTATTTTACACAAAAACCTATGGAGTGCGGGGAGACATTTTGGAAAATCGTGTATGACAAAAACTTGCCATGCCTGGCCGTTGTTTTTATATCCTCAGGTTCCCTGCAAAGGTAGCATTAACGCACTATTATTTTGACCTTTCTGGGATCGCTCAACTTTGAGAAATTTTTCATCAAATGAGGCAGAGGCTGAATACACATTTCGAACGACGCCCTCCAACTGCGCTTACAAATTTTTCCTTCTACTCTCTTCTCCTCATATCTGAGTCTTAATCTCACTTGTGGACTTGTAGAGCTTTCCTTGTAGTTTTCTAGAAACAACATATTGCTTAGTAATAGATTACGCACACGGCTGAATGTTGAATTTGTTTCAGCTGGTTGCTGCATCCTGTATGATCAGAAAATTAATAGCGTTCTTCTACTGTAGTTCAGATCCGTTCATCCAATGATTACTCTTGAGAAGCCTTTGCACTGCCCTACACAATACCATCATACTGCATGTTCAACAACCAATCTTCCGAAATTTAGTCACATCGGAACGGAAGCGCCCCACCACGGGCCAGAGAAGAATTTTCGGTAGTTTTACGTGAGAGCGCATTACTTTGTAATAAGGGCAGCTACAACCGTGATACTTTCCAGAAATATAGCACTAAGTATATGCTACATAACTGTTGGTATGCGGTTTTTTCGCAATTGGGAAAAGACAACCAATAAGGT
>OX377206.1:29567435-29696899 GCA_947396885.1 Heligmosomoides polygyrus polygyrus
CTTAGAAACGCGCACAGACGCTGTTGTGTCAAGAAGGAGGAGGATGCGCCTTCCTCTGATGCAGCAACATCTCATGCTCAATTCTGAATGCGATCCTTCGTCGTAAGACGACGGTGTCTCCTCTTTTGACTCCAGAAGGTTGTGGTGCGACGAAGGGAACCGTCTTCTGGATTCAGGCAGTCAGAAACGCGCCACGGACGCCGTTGTGTCAAGCAGGAGGAGGATGCGCTTCCTCTGATGCAACAATGTCCCATGTTGACGGCAAACGTTGCCTGCACGAGGTACGCAGAGGCGTACCTGGGCGCGGGTGAACTTTTCCGCGCAACATGGGATAATTATGAGTTCTGCATGCGGACGGGTCGTCGTACGACGGCGATGTGACCTCTGCTTCTTTGTTTTCGATCTTCTGACTCCAGACGGTTGTGGTGCGACGAAGGGAACCCGTCTTCTGGATTCAGGCACTCAGAAACGCGCACAGACGCTGTTGTGTCAAGCAGGAGGAGGGTGCACTTCCTTTGCTGCTGCAGCATCTCATGCTCAGTTCTGAATGCGATCCCTCTTCGTAGGACGACGGTGTCTCCTCTTTTGACTCCAGAAGGTTGTGGTGCGACGAAGGGAACCGTCTTCTGGATTCAGGCAGTCAGAAACGCGCACGGACGCCGTTGTGTCAAGCAGGAGGAGGATGCGCTTCCTCTGATGCAACAATGTCCCATGTTGAACGGCAAACGTTGCCTGCGCGAGGTACGCAGAGGCGTACCTGGCGCGGGTGAACTTTTCCGCGCAACATGGGATAATTATGAGTTCTGCATGCGGACGGTCGTCGTACGACGGCTATGTGACCTCTGCTTCCTTTATTTTCGATTCTTCTGGACTCCAGACGGTTGTGGTGCGACGAAGGGAACCCGTCTTCTGGATTCAGGCACTTAGAAACGCGCACATACGCTGTTGTGTCAAGCAGGAGGAGGATGCGCTTCCTCTGATGCAGCAGCATCTCATGCTCAATTCTGAATGCCGATCCTTCGTCGTAAGACGACGGTGTCTCCTCTTTTGACTCCAGAAGGTTGTGGTGCGACGAAGGGAACCGTCTTCTGGATTCAGGGCAGTCAGAAACGCGCACGGACGCCGTTGTGTCAAGCAGGAGGAGGATGCGCTTCCTCTGATGCAGCAGCATCTCATGCTCAATTCTGAATGCGATCCTTCGTCGTAAGACGACGGTGTCTCCTCTTTTGACTCCAGAAGGTTGTGGTGCGGCGAAGGGAATCTGCCTTCTGGATCCAGGCACTCAGAAAGCGCACGGACGCCGTTGTGTCAAGCAGGAGGAGGATGCGCTTCCTCTGATGCAGCAGCATCTCATGCTCAATTCTGAATGCGATCCTTCGTCGTAAGACGACGGTGTCTCCTCTTTTGACTCCAGAAGGTTGTGGTGCGACGAAGGGAACCCGTCTTCTGGATTCAGGCACTCAGAAACGCGCACAGACGCTGTTGTGTCAAGCAGGAGGAGGGTGCACTTCCTTTGCTGCTGCAGCATCTCATGCTCAGTTCTGAATGCGATCCCTCTTCGTAGGACGACGGTGTCTCCTCTTTTGACTCCAGAAGGTTGTGGTGCGACAAAGGGAACCCGTCTTCTGGATTCAGGCACTCAGAAACGCGCACAGACGCCGTTCTGTCAAGCAGAAGGAGGATGCGCTTCCTCTGATGCAGCAGCATCTCATGCTCAATTCTGAATGCGATCCTTCGTCGTAAGACGACGGTGTCTCCTCTTTTGACTCCAGAAGGTTGTGGTGCGGCGAAGGGAATCTGCCTTCTGGATCCAGGCACTCAGAAACGCGCACGGACGCCGTTGTGTCAAGCAGGAGGAGGATGCGCTTCCTCTGATGCAACAATGTCCCATGTTGAACGGCAAACGTTGCCCGCGCGAGGTACGCGAAGGCGTCGCTAGGGGTTCCATGAGATTGCGCGTTGTTCTATGGGGCGTACCTCAGCCAGGTTTCCAACCAGAGTGAGGTACGCCTCATCATTAACAGGGCAGTGCTAACTCAATTATATGGTGGTAGATAGAGAGTAGTATGTAGTGTCTAGTGGTCTGTAGAGCACATAGGGAATACAGAACATCGTATAGATCAGAGACAATATGTAAGTACCCAATAGATGATTGAAGTACTGCAAAATACTTTTAATAGGAAGTCAAAATATGAA
This sequence comes from Heligmosomoides polygyrus polygyrus, assembly GCA_947396885.1. Classification (NCBI taxonomy): domain Eukaryota; kingdom Metazoa; phylum Nematoda; class Chromadorea; order Rhabditida; family Heligmosomidae; genus Heligmosomoides; species Heligmosomoides polygyrus. The sequence goes on from OX377206.1 coordinate 29,569,632, forward strand.
AACGAAAATACTCCATCCATTAAAAAAATAATAATTTTCATGTCATCATAGTCGTCTGCGAGAGATAATAAGATATTGCTTCCCATTGTCTTTTCAGGGAAACACGTTTTAATATTCTAGTAATATATGAACTTCTCAATGGCCATAATATACAGAAGTCGGTGATTTGCAGTTCTGAAAGAAAATCTTTTTGCTTCAGCCTTTTTTTAAAACAGAAATATTTGACGACTCTAATATGTCACGTGGTAACATCTGGAGCCAGCGAGCCAGCGAGTCAGCGATCTAACTTGTAAGAAGTTCGTTTCAATTTGAGAAACGTTCACTTTGATTTCAGGGTTATCAAAAGCTTGTCTCCAAAATGGCTATATTTTTTCCTATTGGTCTTGGTAAGTCTGCTGTGAACTCACCAGGAAATCCCTACCAGCACGTCGAAGCCATGCTAAAGGATCGATCGCTGTCGCGCCAGTTGAGAGGTGTCCTATCAATTCTTTTTGAAGAACGTAAACTCAACAATTGAAGACTCAATATTTGTAGTTTTTTGTAGTAACCTTAGCGAACAAGTCAAACTTCTTCGGACTGAAAACCAGCTGCTTAGGGATTCTGATCGGTCCACACAATTCTCTTTCTCTGTAAGGACCATTATCATGACATCATAATAAGTGGTGTTGTTGAGAGCAACGCTCCTAGACCCTCCGATCACATAGCCCATGATCTTTTTTGTGTCCGTGAGGTCTTGGACATTTTAGGGATTGAATGTAAACCCATCACGATATATCGCATGGGTCGTGCCTAGGATCCTCAAGGTTGTTTTTCCTGTATCTTATATTGCAAGTGGTGTTCTCAGTCGCTCTCCATTACTAACCAAGTCTCGGGTTTTTTCTCGTATTTGTATTCATCACTTAATCTCTAAAGCAGAAAGAATGTTTCAAAAGTCATTTTCTAGCTCTTTGATAAAATTTATCGATGCTGCGACTAGCGCCTCACCCAGCATTGGGGCGGAAAATTTTGAAAATGCTTCAGAAAACGCAACTTTTTTCTTTCTTTATGACCAGTTTTTGTTCGGATGTGAACAGTGCTTCATTGTCGTGCAGGCTCGCTGGCTCGAATTATGAAGTAGTGGTCTTAACTGAGACATGGCTCAAGGCTTCGGTAGACGCCTACTCTATACTTGTTTTTGATGTGGTAGTTTTTTCCTCGCCAGGTGCGACAGACCAAGAAAGAAAGGGGTGGAATTATTTTTCTCATCAAATCCTCTTCAAGTTGCCAGGCAATCCTATGTGAAGCTGTCCCGGACTCCTACGAAATTCTTTGTTGCGATATCACCCTCAGTAAGGAAACACGTCGGCGTGTACCGAGCTCCCTCTTGTCCCAGTAACATAAACTCTCAGCTAATAGATACCATTAGCGATTCAGCAGCACAGTGCAGAAGCTGCGTCTTGACAGGCAATTTTAACTACCCCGAAACTGATGGGAACGCAACAAAGGCAATTCTAAACCCGAAGACTCTCTAGGGATGTGCTCATTACATAATTCTTCTCAACTTCTAACCTCAACCGCCAGAGGAAGTAACACATTAGACTTGTTCTTATCAAAGAAGACGCTTGTGGTTAAAAACTTTTATTCCATCACCCCATTGGCACAAGTGACCAATCCGTGGTAGAGTTTTCGACCAAGGCAAGAGTGGACCCTAGTTCATCGCGCGTATTTAGAGAATTTTCTAAAGCTCACTACTGCAGAATCAACTCGTATTTACAAAGAATTAATTGAATTGGATCTCTAGCAACGCTTAATACAATGGATGATATGTATGAAATGCTGTTATCAGTTCTCAAATACTGCATCGAAAGTTTGTTCCTTACTCCAAAAATCCTGTCACTCAGTACAGGTGGCCACGTTATCTAGTTTCCCAAACGTTGGGAAGTGGCATGGAGAAATTCCATTCTCTCCTTATCCATTTTAGCTAAGGATTACTTCAAAGTTTTGGCCAGAAGGTTTTGCAATAAATTGAAGAAGTTCTTGGCCTCTTTAGATAAGAAAATTACGGCTTCAAAAAACTAGAGTGCCTTTTTTCGAATGATGAACCGAAGGCTTAATGTAAAGCAATCAATTCCTGTGTTCATGGATGATATGGGTAGAAGATTCTGCACTGACCCCCGTATTCAAACAACCTCTGGATGAGGATAGAATAACCCAGTCGGCTCATGTGTGTGCCCTCGCTGCTTTCCCCAAATGAGCGATTCCTTTTGGTTCAGTAAGGAAGCTATTCTGAAACACCTCCTTGCCTGGCCTAAGTCCTTCTTTACGCCAGATGAAATTTCGCTGTTTTTCATCCAGAAAATAGCATATAAAATTACGGGCCCACTCGAAATTATCTTTAACATATGTTTCATGCGTGGTGAAGTTCTGAAAAGGTGGAATGTTCGTCGTTCCTCTCCACATGAAGCCTCCCTACGAAAACCCAAATAATTATCGTCCAGTCAATATCACCTCAGTTCTCGCGAGACTCTTCAAAAAGCTACTCAAAGAGGTTGGTTGAGCAAATTGGGTTCGGCAAGGGCGGCTCTACTACCACTCGGATGTTTGCTGCTGTAAGTGATTGGACTAGTTGTGCCGAATCCGGAATGAGTGTGGACGTGATTTATTTTAACTTAGAGAAGGCCTTTCACACTATCAACTTTTCGAGCAACTCGCCACTGTGGGGCTACATGCGAAAATAGTGCAGTGGGTCAAGAACTCCATACTTGATCGGGTGTTAAGGGCTTTGTATAACGGTCATCTTTCCAGTACTAAGGTTAACTGCAGCGGAGTGCCGCAAAGCTGTTCTGTCTCCAATTCTTTTTAACAACTACACCAGGGAGTTTCTAGCTCTCGTCAATTCAATGGGTGTATCGTGCAAAGCCTCTGCCGTCGATCTCAAAATTTATAGTGTTGTACCTGACTCGCTACACACGGAAAGGATTGAAGCAGCAATAACGCAAGTCGTCAAATGGTCTCAATCTCATCAACTTCCTTTAGCCAAGGAAAAATCTAAGGTACTATCTAAGGCACCTGGGTAAGAACAACTTGCGAACCCCTTATTTTATCGATCGTAATCAACTCGAACAGGTATCGGAAGTGAAGGACCTTGGATTCATTATTACCGATAATTTAGATTTTGGCTAACATTGAAAAGAAATAGCAATCACAGCCTTGAGTAAAGTATGCAATCTCTTCAGGTGCCTTAGTACAAGTATGAACGTACTTTCCTCAAGGATTACAAAATCTTTGTCCGCCCTGTTCTCGAGTAGTACCTACTAGTAGCACGAAGGACGTTGATGTCCTAGAAAGAGTTCAGAACAGCTTCACGAGAAAACTTTTTATTAGGTCTACAAAATCTAGCTACTGGTCAATCCCGGGTAGCACTGAGCGGCGCAGGGCGCTCGGTTTGTAGTCGCCTTCTTCACGTAGAGAAAATTATACCGTCTCGTCGTATTTAAACTCATGCACGGTGCGGTGCATCTTGGTGGAGGCAGTCCCTTCACAGCCAAGAGCTCGATTACAAAGGGCGCTGCTGTCAAGCTACATTACCCTAGGGCTAGATCTTCAATGAGGCCAACTTCGTCGTTTGCCGAACGGGTGCGGAGTGCGCCAAGTTAAGCAAACTGTTCCGAATTCCCGCTAACCTTGCGGACTTCGGGAAAAATTGTAGCTAAATCCTTCGAGCGCCACCGTTGATCAGGTCATAAAAAAATTCCGGTCTCTGGCAAGTCGATGACCTGATGCTCCGTGCGCCTTCATTACTAGTTTCTTTGTTACTCCTATTGGCGTCTTTTAGTTTCATCCCCTCTTATAACGGTGTTTTATCTTATTCCTTGCATGGTTCCCTTTCTAAAGTCACTTTGTCATTGGCTGCGATGGTGAGCTTGCTCACATCGTTTATTTTACATGTGCTTGCCCACATGTCTGAATAAATGAATAAATAGGTGCGAAGTCACCTACCCAGCTTAATTCTTGAACGAAGAACTTGAACGAAGCATGAGAGAAGCTTCAGCGTTTTTGCAAACTATACTCAAAAACACTGAATTAATCGCAGGAAATTTCTACACTTTTTCGATGTATTTCCATTCTTGAAAGTACTGCTTTCGTCTGGATAAAGGGTACACGAGGTGAAGATGTCCTCCATTTTCAGTGGATGTCGTGCAGTGGTCGACCTGTTGCGAAGGTTTCGACCCGCATACGCGGGGTCAGGTCGCCAAGAGGAGCGCGATAGAGATCTGTTCTCAGCAGCGACTGCAGTTTCACGGTCAGCTCCACCCCGCGCCGCGCACCTCTTCTTGAACTATTGCGGCCACACGGACGGAACGAAACTGGCTTTGCGATGACCGTCGTGTTTCTCCGACGGCTCCTTTCGATCCGCAAGACTACTTGATTCTGTAGCCCTCATCGATTTTTTGCGTTTCAGATTGATCCCGTTGCTTATGTAGAAGTCAGTTGGAGGAGGGGGAAATATTTTCAGAAAATTTGCCATCTCTATCTTCAGCCCCTTAGTATTATAATGCGCGAGCAGGAATTTACTTTCATAGGAAGATGCTATGACGGCGTTACAATTTGAGTTTCTCCCGATCTGAGACTCCATTAAAAGCACTAGAAGATTTCCCTTTCTTATAAGGATTCAATTCCTAAATGAATTAGTACGTCTACCTAAGTAGTGAACTGTATTTTCCACAGCGAATGTGAACACTTTCTTTAAAATGTCGTAGCTATGCACCTTGTCGTGTTTTGCATATGCTGATTAAAGAAGACAAGGTACTTCTGACAATAGATCTACAACGAAGATAAACAGCTTCCTGGACTACCATCTCGCATTCCTTCGCTTATTCTTCTATGTACTGCTCACTAAATGATGATTACTTTCTTTCCATTGTCTTGTGTCAATTAGTTCGTTGAGCAGTCGTTTGCTGTTTTTCACTGCTTTGTTTCATAAAATTATTACAGAATGCGCAGGGTCGTCGTTCTCACACTTGCGCTGTTGACCATTGTCGATGCGGTGGATCGGCTTAAATTCAAAATTTGCGAACAGTCTGCTTTCTGCAAGTGAGCTCTACCATCTCTTAGCCCTAAAAACGGAACACTGGTAAATACAGAACGTGTCACATAGTAGTGTTAGAGTAAATGGTGACACCACTTAAGTTGTACACGTGGCACCTGCGATCCCTATTCGCGAACAGGTCAGCCGCAGTCTACGTCGTGGTCTCGTCAGCGAGAAGGAATCGCAACAGCGAACTTCATAAGAAAATAGGACGCGTTTACGAATGTTAATTAGGAGTGGGTGTAAGACAGCATTTTTAAATGAACGCGGTGATCAGTGTTATTTACTTAGAAGGAGGGCTACAAACAGTTCCGCTGAAAACACGTACTTAGTTAGGGTTGCTCGACGAAAATTCTGCGCTTCATCGGCTTAGACAGTCACATCAATTTACTTAAGGTTAAGCTGGCACCGTCTGCATCTGCGTTCCTCTATCTTGTCGTCGGCGAATACGAACGCCAACTAATCTTCATCATTGTCCTGTCAGCCTCTCTTTGTTGTACGCGCCTTCGTCACATTCACCTAGAGGGAAGGTATCCTACGCGCCAGCTAGAGCTGCAGAAGATCAGCAAGACCGGGAATTAAGGGTGTTTTTCATAATCATGCGGTTTCTTTAATGCTTCGAACACTATTTGACACAAGAAAACATCCTCAACCCCCTGAGTGAATAAGAGAGAAAAAGCCCGCTCGAGTAGTGGTCCACAGAAGCACATTTGCCCTCCATAATTGTGTCCCCTGTAGAATTGTTTAATGGGTCTACCACTCCAAACGCACTAACGAAGTAGGTCAGCATTCTCTCCGTCTTGCTAACGCGAGGTGTTATCATCGCGACGTCATCACCAAAGCGTTGATGGTGTAGTTGTCGGCCGTCGATCTCCATTCTTACGGCTGTCCCAGTTTTTGTCTCGCATGATATCTTCGAAGGTGGCCCTGAATAGCTTCGGAGATTTGCAATAGCCACGTGGGGCTCTTAACTTCCTGTCGATCATGGTGTCGTCGTATGCTAGAGGAGCCATAGAATTGAGTGCGTGGCTCAGATATCGAAGCAGGTTAATGCATTGGGTCTCAATGCTCGATCAACCGGGGCTAAAATAGATTTCGTAGCTGATCAGTGTAAGACATCCAGGCACGATAAACCCGTCCCTACACGGAATTTTCTCCGAAATTTGGCATGAACTACAGCTGTCATTCCAGTGATCTAGTGTTCTTTCAGTTCTAAACGAGGTCGCTACTCAAACGACCATAATGAATAAAATAAGTTAGGCTGAACTTTATGAAAGCCCGTTGACATCAGCGACGACTTCCACGGTATGATGTTAGCGCCGTCTTCACCGGAGTTAATCTCCCAGAAAGCGGTATCTTTCTTCCACAGGTGTCTCCTTATACTGTTTGAAAATAGAGTAGTGAGAGAGGAAAGGGAGGATAGTGAGGAAACGTATAAATGGCCATCATTATGAACAAGATGGGCTGCTGGCAAAGAAACACATGCAGTACGGCAACCACGAATTGAAGCCAAGCAGTGGAGCAGCGACGATTTATCAGGGATGCTGCAAGCCTTTCCGACATCCTACATATTTAGGGCGTGATGCTGGTAGTAAAAAAGTACCAAATTCGAGGTTATTCCTGCGACGCTGTACTAAATTTTTCAGTTATTTTCACAAAATTCTGCATTCTAATCTCCAAATTCCCTGTTCGTAAAACCTCGGCGTTTTCTGAGTGCGTCAATATTTCTGTGCTAAATGAGTTTGTAAGATGGATCAATTTATTGAGCGGCCTATCGTTTCGATCTGTTCCGGGTAGGTGACAACTCTAAAGCCTCCGCTCAATGAATCCAACCACCTCACAACCTCCTCCGGCATAGACATATTGGCACACTCTACATTTTAATGGTATGAGATCATATTGGCACTAAGAACGACATATACGAAAAATTGCTTATGAACTACAAATATCAAATTGTTTACACATTTGCAACCTACACTCTATGTTATCATGTTTCCCAGAGAATTTCAGAAGGCAACGCGACATCAAACCCACTGGCTACGAAGTCGTTGAAGATTCTGTGAAATTCAACGACACCGCACTTTCGGCTCAAATCAAGAACAAGGTATGTCATTGCGGGGGGACAAGTCACAGGACGTCTTTCCAATTTTTGTTTTTAGTCTAGCTGTTAGCTAAATATTCATAGCTGCTAGTATTATAGAAGTGGACTTGGAGTATTCGCGTACCATCTCCAACTGTGCACATACCTACGTCACATAGATGAAAATAGCCGATGTGCTGTGGTTGGTGCTACGTGTGTTATTATGACCATGTAGTGCGGTATGTAGTGCGACTCAGGGGGTACATACATGTATGGTGTGTTAGATCTGGGTGTTACGCCTAACTAAGCGGTATTGTGCAATGGTGATAGAATCGCAAAATACATGCAGTCTCCTGCGATGTGGGTTTAACCTATGTCGACAACATAGTACGAAGAGAACATCTCTAGACTCGTAGGTTTGTGGGAACTTTCGCATATATTTCGGGTAAATTGGTGCATTTGAATTTATTGTTTGAGCGCCAAAGCATAGAAAGACTGCCGAGTATCGGTCCTACTCTTCAGAATTGCGCAGCTGGGTTCGCAGTACATAGTCGCTTATACATGGTGTAAAGAATCTGCATTTATTCATGTTTTTGAAGCTCTTAAAGGAGCTATTTCTCTTTGCGTATTCTATACCTGGACCTCGACCTGATGATCCACTTTTCCATCGATTGATCTTTCCTCCTGAGAACGACCAGTAGCAAACATGGGAATCAGGACAAAAGACAACGTTATTCAATCCCTCTTGGGATGCGCCATGCGTTCTACTTCAGCGAGACGTCGTGGAAGCAACTTGAATGCGTATTTGACCTATACAATGACTTGTGTTGGCCAGCCGATATAAGAGTCAGCGTGTTCTCCTTCCCAGACGTGTCTGGTGTCACTGCATGGACGAAAAGTGAGAACAAGTAATCTCGAATCAGGTACAAGCGACAGTCACCACCTGCTCCAACTACTCTACCACGCGCCCGAAGCAAACCTAAACAGTAAGTATTGGAAGAAACACTGACATGGCCATCGGCTGGCGACTGCAAGTCATTGTATGAGCCAAATACGCACTCCCTTTGCTTCGTTTATTTCTCGCAGAAATGAATGCGTGGGACAACAACAAAGGATTATTAAGGCCGTGCTTTATCCTCATCTGAAGACAATTAACGCTGTAAAAATGTACACTTTTCAGGACCTCACTCTCGACCTCTTCATAGTCGCTCTAGAAGACTCAACTTTCCGGTGATTCAGTTTAAATTTAATTTTTTTAGTCGCATGGCCTATTTTGTTTGTTGTTCTCACATAGAGTGCGCGTCCTTGAGATGCAGTTGAATAAATAAATAAATAAATAAATAAATAAATAAATAAATAAATAAATATAATACTATCGTGCACTATGGACAGAACATTGGGCTTTATTTATGTGAATAAAATTCCTTCTCAATTAGCTGGTGTTTATTCGTGAAAGCTCTCATGTTTAGAAGACAGTTCACATTCAAAAACTTTCTGTCACGAAATTTTTTGCATTTACACTCAATGGTCCGTTCGCATGAGTGTGTTTCCATTTTCAGTAGGAAAGGTACATGAAGACTAATGAAAGTTCTTGCTTTTGTTGCAATCGCGCGAATAGTCAAGGGAGTCACGTATGCAAAACTTTCAGTTGTTTATTATTTGTTTTTTGGCAGTATTCAAAAATTCTTCAGACTTGGGTAAGGAAGGTGTGGTGAAAAAATTCTTCACGTGGGCTATTCACGTGTCTCTGGCTTTTAGCTTTTCACTATGATGCCGCTTTTCTTGACATTTTTGTTGGTAGGAGTGAGAAGGAAATAGGACCGAAAGAGGTGAGAAACTTTAATCTTGAAAATGCAAACAATGCATTTTGAGGCTTGTCATTGACGAACCGAAAGGAGCCATTCGAAAGCGCTTCCGTCCTCTGGATGCTCTCAAAGATAAGGATCCAAAACAGCAGAAGTGAGATTGTTTTAGCTCTGCACACGTTCTAATGTGATCACAGCGTTTCAATTTCAGATTGAAAAAGAGCAAAACTGAGAAGACCGTTTCCAAGTTAATAACAGTAGACGGGCATCGCGTTGTCGTCACCCACAGCCCGTTCCGTGTCGATTTCTACTCAAAAGATGTTCTGGTACGATCTCTGTCCTATGAATAGAAGAAGACTTCGATATGTATTGCTTTGCATGCGCTGTCGACACGCACAACATTTTATGATAGTGTGAGGGGAAAGGAGTGTACAATGCTTAAGTTCGAGAGAATTTGATCCCACTTCACTCAAACCACTATCTAGGTCGCGTCAGTCAACTCCGCTGGACTACTCATGGTGGAACCCTTCAAGAAAAAGGCTCTGCTAACGGATCGCGAGAAGGGTTATTGGGAGGAGACCTTCCTAGATCACAAGGACTCCAAGCCACATGGTGAGGAGACAGGAGCAGTAGCCGAGAGTAGCGATGGAGTTATGTTTTGAGTTGCAGGATCTTCGTCTGTCGGCGTTGACATTTCTATAATTGGAATGAAATTCGCATATGGTATCCCAGAACACGCAGAGTCGTATGCACTGCGCGATACGAAGTGAGTTTTCGCTTGCGTAGTCAGCTATTAGGGCATGCGAGAGTTCTGAAGTTCACAAGCACAAGACATATATGTACGTTCCTGAACGTCCGGTATTTATTCCCAAGCGCTGCTCCGTTACAGCAAAAACGGTACATGTCAGGAAAATGGGCAGCATTGGGGGTATTTTGGGGCATCACTCCCAAATGGAATATTTGTGGTTTTTTGCACTCTTTACGTGACATAACACTGATTTACTACGCAGTCTTCGCAGAAATTTGTAGCTTAATTGAATTTGAGCCCTGACCCTTTGGGTTTGAGTGGAAATTGTCTTGAGGCTTAAGTTAGCTCGCAATCGAGTCCGCCGGCAAGACTGCTTTGCTCAGCCCAAGAGGAAGAGCGTAAGACGCGACACTCGAGAGATGCGCCATCATTCTGCACTGCCGCGAAGCTGTGCTGTCGAGAGATTCCGACCCTCCGTCGTCGCCGAGAGAACGAGCGAGAGCGTTCCCGAGGCGCTATCTGCCTGCGCTTAAGAGCGGCCGAAGAAAGGTGCGGCTCTCGATGAAGCATCATGAGTTCCAGGCTCATGACAGGGAGGTGAGGCCGCGGCAGCCGATCAGGTTTTATGGAATAGGCTTCCCATTCAGAGATTCATGGTCGGTACCCGAATTAGAAGGGGTGCGTTCCGTCAGTGAAACATGCGAAGCAGAATTGACAAGGCCACAGGAACACTCATCGTCAATACTAAAGCAGCGTATACAATCCTCACTTTGAAATTGATTCTCTTGAACGAAAGCAGGACACTGCTTAAGCCAAACCGAGCACTTTCACAATCTCAATGTGGGTGTTCTTCAAATGAGACTGTACACGTTTGAGGATATTATGTTAAAAATTAGCTGAGGCAGAATGCCACAAGAAATTAGTACACAGTTGGAATAGACATCAAGCCGCTATTCTTTCAGTTATTGAAAAATTCTATTTCGTACTTACCTGAAAGTGTAAAAAACCACAAGCGTTCCGTCTGTCCGCATGCACTATGCTTTGTTTGTTTGATTGCAAAAATGCAATTCTTCACTACGCAACTGCTTGCAAACAGCATTACCACTATCCTTTAAAAAAAAGCCCTAAGGTAACCCCCTTCTCTTTGACCGGCAGGAAATTGTTCCTTAAGCATATGAAAATACAAGGATTGTGTGACCACTTAATCAGCGTATTCATTTTTCTGCGCACCGTATATATGTATGCAATTGTTTTCATTTTGAAGACCAATATTTTATTTCAACCCTCTTAGAAGTTGCATTGTGCACGAAACTACACTGTGATTTTATAGAAAGTCCAATTTGACTTAGGGAATTTTCAATTTGGTTTGAAAAATGTTATGTCTAAAATTAAGTGTCACCAGTTTAAAATGATTAATTTGATAACGTTCTAGAGGGCTTGGAGATTGCTCAGTTAAGAGTGAAATAGGAAGCGCCATGTTTCTCGTTTTTCTCCTTAATGTGACGATCCATTTACGTTTCTATTTGCTTCATTTGCGTTTAACTAGTTATTTATTTATTAGTCTAGCTTTTTTATCAACCTTTCTTTTTTTTGAAGCCCGCATCTATCTGATTATCTATATGCACATTCCGCTTTTTTCTTTGTTACTAGTCAAGTAGGTGTGCTCTTTGTTTTTATTTTTTGCTTGTTTCACCATGGGCGAATTTCCGTAGCCGGAAATGGAATACATAAGACATTCGGAATAGGACGAGGTAGTGCAGCCGAAGGAGGCGTCGGCTGCCGCGTGAATCCGATTCCTGATTCTTCGTTCGGGTTGCTCAACCAGTTCGACAAAGCATTCCATTCCTCTGGAATGGGTTTTCTTTTCTGGTGCATCCCAAAAAGAATTGAGTAACACCTCGTTTATCCTCCTTCATCCTTTTAATACAAGAAAAAGATGAAGGTCATCCCTTTTCAGTGCCTTTATCCTTCTCAGAAACGTCTGGTATCAGTTGAGCTACACCGGAGGGATGGAAGGTTTGGTTGACTTGGGCGGAAAACCTGAAACAAAAACATGAGATTCGGGAGGTGGGGGGATGCAGATGCCAGACGTCGCCTTCTGCGATTGCTCCCGTAGCCGTAATAGAATCGCGAAATGCTAGGCAGGGCACTGACAGTGTGCGGAGCTTCAGCCCCTTCCTGCTAGAAGGGAATTGCCGGCGAAGGGTAGTCGGGCAACTCTCCCTGATCGTCATTTTTGCTGCTTCACAGCGGCTCTTTGGAACATATGTAGCTAGGTATGATGTCGAGTGAAACACTTACATTATGCAGGTGCTGATTTCAGGCACTATGAGCCGTATAGGCTTTACAACCTTGACGTGTTTGAGTACGAATTAAACAACCCGATGGCGCTCTACGGATCCGTGCCTTACATAGTTAGTAGCTTTTATACTTTCCATTGATTTTTGAAAAGTTTCAAACTTTGTTATATTTCATGACTCATGTTATTTAGACAGCCATGAACCCCAAGAGAACTCTTGGGCTTCTGTGGCTTAATGCTGCCGAGACATGGGTTGATATTGAGCATACTACCGCTGACAAGGTAAGGCTTTATGACCTTATATAAACACGGGTAAGTATTGAAAACTAAATGCTTCAATGGTGAAAAGTTCGCTTCGAGAAATGAGGGGTTTCATGTCGCTTAGCTAGCATGGCTTGAATGTTCCTATCTTGATTGAAGAAGCAAGAACACCGAGTGACCGCTCTGTGCTCCGCTTTGCCTGTAAATCTATTGTGTAGAGCAGGACAGGCTATTTACTAAAAAGGAACGCCGCGCTCGCTCATGTGAAGTGGAAAACGACGCAAACTGAGCGCTTGGCACTAACACAGAGTATCTTGGAATTACATCACGTATTTTCTCACAGTATAGCCTATTATCAAACAAGCCTCACGGAAATTAAAACATTTGAATGCCAAAGCAAGAATCTGGTTCGATTCATTCGAAGGGTCAAACCTAGTAGAGTCTTAGAGTCGACCCAAAACACCGTTGATACGGGGAAAAGAAATGCCATTATTATAGAAACATATTAAATTGTTCATTTATTTATTTATTTATTCGGAGGAGCACAATATAGCATAACCAAGAATATCTCCTTCGCTCTTTTTTCTATGAAATCCTACTGTGTGCGTAGTGGCACAGTTGGAGTAGCTGTCGGCTATCGCGTACCCTTGATTCCAGGTTCTTCTTTCGGATGTCTCACTCAGATCAGGCCCTTCCATCCCTCTGGGGTCGATGAATTGATAGGAGACTTGCCTGAGGAGAATAAAGCACTGACCTGACCATCGGTTGGCCACCGCTAGTCACTGTATCTAGGTACACATTCAAATTACCTCCACGAAATGCGGCAGAATTTCAATGCGCGGCGCATCCTACAAAGGGGTTGATTAACGCCGGCCTTCATCTTTATTCCAACAATATTCCGACTGATGAATTCAGCCAGAGAGGCGAGAGGAGGGTTGTAGAGCGAAACCTCCCTTGAGCCCTAGCTCGACTATGAAGCGCTGAACTATCACCTGTATTACCTATCGTAGAGTTGCTCGAGCGCGCGCCAGCAGCGTCTCCATTCGTCCCTGTCGCGTGCCAGAATGATTCAGTGGATTCTCCTCGCTCGTTAGACACGAAAAGCATCATATCATTTGTTCAGGGCTTTCACGAAGAAGTCGGAGAAGATCGTGGAGGGGTGAGGGGGGAGAGGGAGGGGGGGGGGGGGTTGGGGGGTCCTGGTGTTCTCTTGACATATCGCAATCCAGTTCGTGAAGAGTCTGGTCCAGCGGGAGCGGGTGTCTGTGAAGCGCATTACCCACTTAATTTTCGACGACTTAGCCTATGCGAATGCGTCTCTGATCTTTAAACGTCGGCGAAGCTCGGAACTCCGGAGGCCTTCTCTCACTTGCGTGAAACGAGTCACTTCGAGCATCGACCTCTCGATTCCCGCTGTGCGACCCTGGTCACGTGTTCATGTCGCTTTCGAGTAGCCCAGGTCTCTGAGACGTACGACTTTTTATCGATGGACACGTTCTCCGAATTTTCATGACTTCTTCGGCGCTCTTGAAAGCACCCAAACCGCTCGTTTCCTCCTGCCCAGCTCTGGCATAAGGTCTATGGCCTTGCTGACTCCACGATCTAGATACACGTAGCTGAAGCATTCGAAGATGTACATACGAATAGACCCTCACTAGTAATTTTACGGATGAAGGATAAAGAACGGCGTTAACCAATCCCTTCTGGGATGCATCATTCTCTTCTACGGAATGTGGTGGAGGCAATTTGAGTATGTATTTGGCCTACACAATGACTCGCGGTGACTAGCCGACGAACAAATCAGCGCCTTCTCCTTCCACAGCAAGCGAATTCCAACTCATTGACAGCAGAGATGGAAGGCTTGGTTGGCAAGGGCGAGAAATCCGAACCAAGAACCTGGTATCGGGTGCACGCGACAGTCGGTACCTCCTCCGACTGTGCTACCGTACGCTCATATTACTATCTCTTCATAGAATCTAGGTCACTTCATAGAATAAATACTCATTTGAATGTGTACTTCACGATGATGTTTTAGAGCTTAAGATTACGGTGAAACAAACGTTTTGAATGAATATTTGGAAGCAGAATTCGCAGACCATTGCTAAGAAATGTTGAATAGAGAAAATGAGTTTTTGAAAACTTTTGGCCAGAAGAAAGTCTCATAATTGGGCTAATTGCGATTGCGTAACCTAAATTTGATAAAGTTTCAGCCAAAGCACTAGGCTTATTAGCAGGACTATGTCCCATGTAAATGCTAATTATTTTAGGGTCCTCTGGCGAAAGTGGTGGCCGATGCTGACACTCAAGCAAAGAATGTGCGCCAAATAAACGCTCATTTTATGTCTGAATCTGGAGTGCTCGACCTCTTCGTAACTCTCGGACCGAATCCGGCTGACTCAGTTCGACAGCTGGCGGCACTCACTGGGGTCTACCCACTGCCGCCGGTAAATTAATCACAACAAAATAAACGCCCTCTTGCACTTGATTTTGTGTCCGAATATTTGTCGTACTAAAATTTCACATGGTGCATGATTTAGGAGTTTGCCTTAGCCTACCACCAGTCTCGCTGGAATTACAACGATGAAAAGGACGTCAAGGAGGTGGGTTTCAAGTAGCAGTCTTTCAGGAAGTCGAGATTGTTATTTGTCACCTTAGGTACACGAAGGCTTTGACAAACACGACATTCCCCTTGATGTACTTTGGTTGGATATTGAACACACAGATGGCAAACGATACTTCACTTGGGATAAGGAGAAGTTCCCGAACCCCGCTGAGATGATAGATGAGCTTTCATCGAAGGTAAGAATTCGGTTTAGACGTTATTCAAGCTCGTTGTAATTGGAGTTCATGATACCTTAGGGACGCAAGCTGGTGACCATTGTTGACCCTCACATCAAGAAAGACAGCAAGTATTCTGTTTACGCCGAAGCCAAGAAACTGGTGAGCTTTGTGGGCTTAGTAAAAAGCTTGGTAAGAAACGCGTCATATTCCATGCGAAACTCGCTTTTCAGGGACTTTTCGTGAAAAAACGCGATGGTGCGATATACGAGGGAAGCTGCTGGCCCGGGGACTCAACTTACATCGACTTCATCAACCCAGAGGCTCGGAAGTTCTGGGCAGATCAGTTCTCCTTTGAGAAGGTATGTCTCTGAGTTGCTCCTTTCCCGCTTGGTTCGCTAAAAGAAAATCCGCATATCTGTGGTCACAGCTTGGTTACATATTGACTTACCTTTCCCTTCTTATAACTTTCTAAAGATTTAGCTCAAGGAAGAAAAGTATTGAGTGAGATAAGAACATAGTTCAGCGTTACTCGATAGTTGGTGATAATCTTCTGATGTTCTTCTCTGTGTTTAGGACTTGTTTGATTCGGATGTAGCCGCAACGTTTTTTTGCGTTAGGACTTAACAATGAAAGTGAAAGTAACAGTGTAAAAAGTGTTAACGGTTTTCCGCTGTAATAACCTCTCTCCCTCATACTAGTTACCACTCCCTCTTTACCTCTGTGGTGCAAAAGTAAGCGACATCAACAAGTAAACGAGCAGTTCATTAAGGCTTTATGTAGTCTCTTTCACACGTACGTAGCCACGGGCTACACCATTTTCAAAGCGAGAGTCACAAATTTCTCACCGAATTCATGGAACATGCTCATAAGATGTCACTTATTCTCCATGTGATTTGAGAACTTTACTGAATATGCATCAGAATGCTTTATTCTTGATTCGAATTGAGTTTAAAAAACTACATCTGAACATTATTTAGTACGTCGGCTCCACCAAGGATGTGTACACATGGAATGACATGAACGAGCCGTCTGTCTTCTCTGGACCCGAGGTATACCGTTGTAACTGCAACGCTTGTTTATAAGCGATCAGCCTAATCTGGAAATCTCAGCTCTGTAGAAAAAAACGGAAAAGGACCGTAATACTTTCCTGTCGCGGAATAAACTCTGCTCAACGCTTACGATAACAACTTCACCGACAACAGCAAAGAGCTCTGTCATGGTCACCGTGACCGGTGTGCCCTCCGATTCTTCCACTGCCTTTCACAGCGCATCCTACCAAACACCTTGAGGAAGCAATCGTGCTGTGAAATACGTCGCGCTCTCTTCGCTCTCATACCCTTGAAATAGGTGTGACAGCGTCATGTCTGCTTCACTGAGATTTGTTCGCGCTCGAAGTAACAGCTTGAAGTGTTTCCCACAATGCTCGTAGAAGCTAAAGGGAGTTGGGAGTTGACTAATCCCTCTCATAGGCTGCCAATCACCCATAAAAATGCTTTTTACCCTACTGAACTGCCACCTGAACAGAGTAACTTATATATCTGTGAACGCAATTATGGGCGCTCACTTTAAGGTGTCTTGTGGGCACATCAATCTGAATTTCTCTTTAAGGTTGGGTAGAAATGGTCATTCATCCAAATTTCTATTATAGATCACAATGGAAAAAGATCTTGTTCATCACGGAGGCCTGGAACATCGCGAGGTGCACAACATTTACGGCTTCTATCAGGTGAGCCTACACTGATTCTCTGCTCAGCATGTGATACCTCATCCTTTTTTCTTGTTTTTGTGCTTTCTAAAATTAGGGTTAAGTATAGAGCAGTCCTGTAATTTTGGGGGAACATTATAGTGAATGTTCAGCATGAATCTACCTACGCCGGTCAACTCGCCAGGACTAACGGAGAGCTGCGACCATTCGTCCTCACAAGGGCTTTCTTCGCTGGTTCGCAGAGAACAGCTGCCGTATGGACTGGTGATAACAAGGCTGATTGGGCTCATCTGAAGGTAAGGCTGCATTTCTACTATTTCTTTTTCAATCATTGTTCAAGCATATGTAGTAGCTCAAATGAAACTTCAGAGGTATTTAGTTATTTACTTCTTGCTTGCTTCTTTTTTTAAATTTTGGATTTAATGAGCCAAATAGGACATGCTACAGCGGAGCTCTTTTGCAAAGAAAAGCGAGAACTTATTCAGTAAAATCCGTAGCAGAGCGGGAGTGAGATATGAGAAGAGTTCATATGCTCTCTGCATTCTGTTTGTTCCTAACGATGCATTAACAGTCCGCACAGAACACAGCCTTCCACAGTTCTGTTCTATTCTATCATTCTTCTAGGCCACTATTCCTATGCTTCTTTCGCTGTCGTCAGCAGGCATACCTCATGTTGGAGCCGACGTTGGCGGCTTTTTTGGAAATCCCGACGAAGAGCTACTGGTTCGATGGTGAGGAATGATTTTTAGATGGAAAATTTCCGTGGCCTCCGAGTTAATCATTTAGGAGGCCTAAGCAAAAACGTAAGCATAATAAGCTAATGGAAGGTTTCAAGATGATATCTTGCATATCTCACTGCTGAGAAAGAAAATGTTGTCTCAGTGTTGACAAATGCATCCTTCCCCTACTTTTTCAAACCGCACATTGCTGTATGTAAATGCGCTCACACTTCCTTAGCACTAGGCTCATATTAAATAGACTCGCGTCTAAAGCGACATGGTAGTGACGAGTTTTCCGGGGCGGGTTGGACGAGTTTTCGCACAGTATGCAGACGATCGTTGCGGGACCCAAGTACTCCAATCAATCACCAAGAAACCAACGGGCGAGCGTAAGCTTCTGTACTCAGCAGGAATCTATGGAAGTTGAATTGAAAAGGAGACGAATGCTAGGAATGAGCAGTAACTGCAATCATGGAGCTGGAAGGAATAGAAAACCCTCAATTCCCTAAAAACGTTTGCACTGTTGGGATGGGCATGAGCTTCTGTTTTCGCTTCCACTAGAGAATTGACTATGGCTCACATGTTATATTTGTTTTGAAGAACTGATCCATACACCTGTCCACATTGTTCATTGATGGTGGAAATTCAATTTAAGCGGAGTTCGTCAGTAGATGTTGAACGATTTTCTTAGTCTGCTCTAACGAACTATGCCGCTATGGCAGTTGTGGGGGGGGAGTCACTTTATAAAAAGTGTCACTAACACGAACAAAAAGAAATGATGGCAAACCTATAATGAGGAAAACAAACAAGCAATGCTATAGCTATGTTCTATGCTCTTGAGTTAAGCAGGGAAGAGACTCCAGGATGTGGCTGGAGTGACGCACCCGTGTTAAAATTGCCTACATCCTGGAGCTCCTTCCCTCGCCCAATACGGAAGCAGACAAAATACGGACCTGTAATCGAAAATAAGAGATAAGACTGCATTTACATTGGCTGTATGTAGCTACTCCAACTCCCGCACCCCACGGTATGCTATGGTGACCCCTCCCCTAACTACCATAGTGCCACTCCCGCACCCCACGGTATGCTACCCACGGTATGCTATGGTGACCCTTCCCCTAACTACCAGATACCAATAGTTCTCTATTTTAAAGCAGAAATCTCGATTGCCTGACGCTGCCTCACAACTTGATCCCAAGCTTACAAGAGCAGCTGAAAAATAAATAGTTTATCTAAATTACAGTGGATTTGGTCTTTTGCGCTCCGAAGCAACATTTGAAACCTTCTGTGGCTAACGCTTTCCTTCTGCGCTGGCATCACCCACAACATTGTAGCTGCTAGGAGCACTGCAGTAACATCTTCTTCGGATTGGAATAAAACATGCTATAATCGTTTATTGATGAAGGTTTTTTCGTTTCCGTCTGCAAGTCCAAAAACAACAAAGGAACATAAACAAAGGAACATAAGAACATCGGAAAATGGTTTTAGCAGAAGTGTCCTACCGCTCTTAATCCGCACTTAAAACTATTATTCTTCTCTTGGTGGAGCCTAAGGACCATAGGTACACTTGGTGATACCTCCCGAGATGGAAGATCTTATATGTGTGTAAACCTTGTATTGTGTTCCCACCCTTGATCGAGTCACGGAACAGTTCAGCCCGACGAGGCCTCGGTTGGCTGCGACCGCATGGCAGCCGCCAGTCGGTCCCGCGACGATCGCCTGCATACTGTGCGAAAACTCGTCCAACCCGCCCCGGAAAACTCGTCACTACCATGTCGCTTTAGATGCGAGTTATTAAATAGTACAAGCAATCTGGCAATGACGCAAGTATGAACTGGCTCTAACGGAATCGCTGTTCATGGCACGTTCTCTACATTTCTCTATTTCCTGGTACCGTACAGAGAATGGCATCTTAACAAAGAAGAGCAATTCTAACCTCTCAGCATGCCAAAAACCGAAATTCCTCTCTCCGAAGTGGATATGCTCGGTCACATCTGTTGTGCGTTAAATGAAAAATCCACTGATGTCCGAAAATCTGCTACAGCACTTCAGTCAGATCTTGCGAGAGCATAGTGAGAGCAGTATCTCATGAGCAGCAGGAAGTGTGGCTGAGAAGCTCATTCTGCCATGCAGATCGATAAGAAGAGAAGATTTAGAAAACCTAGACATAGTGAAATAAACTCTGCATGTTCAACGGGATGACGAATCGTAAATAAGAGCCAATGAGTGGATGCAGAGTACTTCTGGTCAGTACAACGGATGGATGGTATATGAGGGAAGCATCCGCCGGAGCATTGCCAACTTCAAGATCAAAATGACCTTTCTCCGAACCCGGAATGGAACCGCTACCGCATACAGAAGGGAAATATGGCAGGCCATCCACGACTTCCACTTCGATCTCCTCGATAGCCACGTCCACCTACCCTCATAACACCTATCCAAGGGTGATCTCTGTCCTCCCTTCCGAATCCGACACGCCACTCCGTGGGTGAAGAACCGTACCACACCCTTTCCGACAGGGTCTGCATGAACGCCTTAAAAGCCTCCTGCTGATGCTCACAACACCCTAGCGCGTCTCTTTACACTGCGCCTGTCCGTACTCTACAAGCTGTTCACTCGAGTCATCCTGAAAATGCGGCGACGATTTCTTCCTGAAAATGCTGATAGAGAAGTTCGGGCGCTTCTTGGAGTGGATTACCGTGGCATACATAGAGTGGCGCGCATACGTGGTACATAGCTACATGGGGACTGCACTGTTATCTCCTCTTCACGATAACTCACCCACTTCTGTCCATAAAGGGAAGGTACTCCAGGTTGTAGGAAACTTTAACATAGGTGTGTTATTTAGGCCACACCCCGGAATACCTTCCCTTGCCCAAAGCACAGAACAAAGCAGTACTGCTTTATATGTTTTCTTCATTAACGTACGTCTCGTTTCTCTCTGTCCGTGTTACTCAAGATTTTTGCAAGGTCACTCCACAAAGTATCAAAGCGCCGAAGTTCGTATTTTTTCAACCAATCGGTGCTAACTGGAACATTAAATGTCCCAGTACAAGGAAGGAAAGAGAAAAGATGCTCTCGAGGTCGCACGAACTATGCTCGACCAATAGTGATGCACTGAAACACGGGAAGACCGGAAAATTCAGCGACTATCCCAAGCTGCCGATGCGGAGGCAATTTCGTCGACGTTCTCGATGCTTCTGAAGTGCGTGGAACACAATCGGATGCACCCGATTTCAGGTGCCTTGTTCGTTTCCCGACGGGACCAACCAAGCCTTCCATTCCTTCGGGGTCGCTGAACTGATAGCGAACTTCTCTGGGAAGTATAAATCACTAACTTGTTATTTTGGCTACGTGGCCGCAGAGAGTCATTGAATAGGGCAAATGCGCATTCAAATCGCCTCCACGACATCCTGAAGAAGCAGAATGCGTGGCGCACCTCATAAGTGGTTGAGCAAGGCCGTACTTTATCCTTATCCTAATACTGTGCACTGATTATAGGTATCAAGCCGGTGCCTTCCAACCGTTCTTCCGTGCACATGCTCATTTGGACTCGAACCGCAGGGAGCCCTGGCTGTTCAATCAGACGACTACAGACGCAATTCGTGAAGCCATTCAACGACGCTATCAAATGCTACCCTACTGGTGAATTTTCACAGCATGTCACAGGTGTATGCACTGCTCGTTCGCTTGAACGATTTACACGGCTTCAGGTACACGCTCTTCTATGAGCACACGCTGACTGGAAAACCACCGATGAGACCATTCTGGATGGAATTCTCTGATGACGAGGTGAGTGTTACCATTAGTCATCAATTTTAATATTCATGCCTCAGGCGGTAAATAAAATGTAGGACGTTCGACTTGAGATTATGTGATAGATTAAACCCAGCTAAGAATCCACTGCAAGAATCTGTAATGCTGTGATTACTTATAATAGTCTAAACTCCTAGCTTTTTCTTCTAGAGGGAGTTCTATCTCATGCGATCGCGAGATCTGCTAGCATGCCCTCTTAGCTGTAATTGCACTTATTTTTCGACGTTTCAAAATATAATAAATAAAAGATGTTTTTACATGTAACAAACATATGCGTCTTAGAAGGAAACGTATACGCTGCTAAGTGCTAGTAAATTACTACCAATTTAGCCACCTTGTAGTTTATTTTAAACTGCAAGAAAGTGAAAATTCTGTGTCAAATGCTCGGATTTCACAGCCGCGTTCTGCAGCAACTGCTTGACCGACGGTGCAAAAATCGCTTCGATTTTTTTAGCGTCCTGATAGTCAAGGTTGATCACAAGAACCAGAGCCAGAAGAGCTGTTTCATGGCTTCTCCTTGCTGTCGCAAGCCTTTGGATGCTTCTGTGAAAGGGCTCTTTCTTGAACGACAACAAACACTGCTGCGCAATTTTTTGGCCCTCTAAAAAATCCTTCCACCAAAGTTTCTGTATGTTTTCAAATCACCTTCTTCAATCCTCAAGTGACAAGAAATGAGGTCGTAAGCTCTCATAACGATGTTTTGTGGAAAATTTCAAACCAAAACTCTAGCGCCAGGCGGGCCCGAACCTATCCCTACTGCTGACCGGGCGAGAATGTCACACGCCATTAAACATTACGCTAGAGTTTTATTGCATTAAAACATTGTTATGAGTTCCGTAAGTAGTCTCCGGCAATCAGAGCTACGGGTCAAGCTAGTAACTTAGCGAAGTCACATCGTTCGCAGAAGGACTTCAATTAAGTGACATCCATACTATCAGCCGAGCAATCGTCGCACAACGTTGGATGTGTCGATTCACAACATTTCGAAATTCTGGAGAACCATGCAGCTGAAACGATAACCGTATTATGGTCTCCTTAACAATGCACACTTTTTGAGACGCCTTTCATCGTCAATATGCAGCATTAGCACCCAGCTATTTTTCAGATTTTATTTTATAAGCCTATGGCAAATAACGTCGCCTTGATTTGCATTCCTGAACATGCGAACAAATACTGTAGTGGTAGTAGTAGTGAGTGTCGTTAACTCGTTTTACCACGCCTCCACCAGTCCACCATTCCATTCTATGCAATGTTAAAGAACAAGGACTTCATACTCCTTAAAGTACTGCCACTGACGTATGGAGTGGCATAAACATCAAACATCTAACCTCGTACGTCCGCTCTGTAGCACATCGGACATTACTAACCAGCACCACCCATTATCTTTCAGGCAGCGTATGACGAAGATCGCCAATGGATGGTGGGCAATGCACTCCTGGTGAAACCGATCGTTGAACCGAATGCCGTGCAGGCATCTCTGTACCTTCCAGGGAAACGAGAGGTTTGTAGGAGGATATCGCTGTCTTAATATATGTGGAAGTTCCAACGATGCGGAGTATATGTAGATTTGGTACGACTGGGAGACGTCAAAGCCTCGTCCATCGCCTGGTGCTGTCCAGTCTCCAGCTACGCTCACGAGTATTCCAATGTACCAAAGAGGAGGTATGTATTAGGCATAAGAATCGAAAGCAACTTCGCATACCACTAGTGTTGAAGTTAAGGCAATAATGGCTCTACTGTGGTACCCCCACGCCTAAGAGCACACACCTTTTAAGAAACAGATGGCGTATCTCAAAGAAAAAAGGCAAGCACTCAAGATGTCGCCAAGTACGGATGGGTTTTCACAAGGCTTGATTTTTGCCTAATAGAATTCTAATTGAATGACCCTGTATGTATGTAGCCGTTACTCTACTGGAAGATACGACCGAATAAAAAGCCGAAAAGTCATGCGCTTTCTTCCATGCGTTCATAGAAAAAAAGCGTTCGCACCAAAAAGCTTTGTAGGATTTTGGCAAAGATTAAGCAAACCAGTAAACCAATTCTAAGCCAGCCTCATCGCTTTCTTAATATGGACATATTTTGCTTCCACGAAACTTGATTGTCGCCATTTTCCTTTTTTTTATTTGCTTGTTTGTTTGTTTATTACATGGTCATGCACCATGTGAAACAACTAACAACTCGGGAATAGGGTAACAATAGAACTGCGGACGGTGCAAAAAGCA
This sequence comes from Heligmosomoides polygyrus polygyrus, assembly GCA_947396885.1. Taxonomy (NCBI): domain Eukaryota; kingdom Metazoa; phylum Nematoda; class Chromadorea; order Rhabditida; family Heligmosomidae; genus Heligmosomoides; species Heligmosomoides polygyrus. The sequence continues at coordinate 29,593,136 of OX377206.1, forward strand.
ATTAGCTGATGGAGAGGTAGAGGCTCAACTATACACAGCTCAGCAGCAACAAATTTCTTCAAGGCGCGTTGCGAAAATTCGCATCAAATTGCATTTTTGGGTATTTGTTTTGAGCGTTGTAAAAGTAGAGGAAAACACAAAGACTGTAGTGGCAGGGTAGTTCTGTCAGCGAACACCTTCCAGTGGTTTTGCACTCCTACAGTTAGTTCCTTAAGTGGAGACGTACTCTGGATCTGCAATCTTAACTTCTGCAGGAACAGAAGTATACTAATATGACTAAAATCAAAGCCTGCATAGTAGAAAGCCGTTATTGGCACTCATCGCTCTACTTGGAAATTTTCAAAATTGAATTTTTCAATTGCACAGGCTAAGTCAGTGTGTCACGTGTACTGTATCTAAAGCAGCCACACTTTGTTTTGTATGGTAAATTTTATTCATTAAAATGGCTGGATTAGATATTTAGAGCTTGTCGATAAATAGGCACTAGCTAGCAATTTATGAACGTGACTTTCTCCAAGTATCCAGCTGTACAGAGCTGATTAGGCCCAACTTTATTCGTCACATGGGGTGGCACTTGTTATAAGCGTACAATGGTTGGAGTTCTGTGAAATGCTGATTCATAAGACAAGAGTGACTATTATAATAGGTAACGGAAGTGGGATTCGGAAAAAGTGTTCTACACCTGCATGATTCGAACGTTTCTGCTGCTCCAGCGTGAATCCATTGTCTTCGTGAACACCACTCTCCAACACGGAAGCCTCTAGGAGTAAAGTGGAATTGATGGTAGCAGTGAGGGCATACTCTTCACCCGACACTTAGGGAATCCTGAGCTGCTGTTGGATCTTGTCCTCCAAACTCAGAGCAAATATGAGACCCAGATCGGTATGATGCTCCACGTTCCTGAAATGCGCGAATTTCCTGCTAACAACGATACCAGCAGAGCAATTAAAACAGCCTTTTAGTAGTTTGAAGAAAGTGGCTTGAAGTCAGCACAATTTTTTTTGGGCGGAGTGGCGTTCTACCCCCCCCCCCCTTTAGACAGAGGCGTGGCAAATGTCTGCTCTCTACTATCTCGTAAGGCAGCGACTAGACTCTCGAGCAAGCCCAGGGGGTTGGGGGTGGGTAGGCCAGGAGGACGAGGGGGTAGAACGCTCGACCCCCATTTTTTGGAACCTACACAAAATCTGGTACAGTTCCCTCCCGTTACAACGCCTCCGGGTAAGACGCGGCTCTCGATAAATCGTAGATATTCTCTGGCCCGGCCAGCTTATCTTTACGCCAATACAAATCAACTCCGCTTAAGCTGCGTCGGATACAACGCTACTCCCGTTATAGCGCAGTTTTGGGCAGAACTCTACGTTCAAAGTGACTCCTGTTATAACGCGACCCGTTCTCAGTTGCGGTCCCATACAGAAAATGGAGAGGATCAAGGTGCTGACCGCGTCTGTGAACAGATCTACTCTCCTATTGTCTCCTTCGTAGTCGCGACCAGCACCTGTGCGACAATGAATTAAATGCATATAGACGTTTTTCATGCGTGCGCGGCCCGTAGGTGTTCAAAGTCAGCAACATGTCGAGCACAGCAGAGGACTCCCGCTAGCCGTTATGATCTGCCGTAAATTGGAGGGTTTCCCCTATCAGGAACGAAAGAAGGTGTGAATTAAAGCTCTGATTATTCAAAACAATTCTCTACACATTTGTTTTAACCCTAGAGCAGCTGCTATAGCGGCCATATGCAGAGACGTGATGGTTTGTTGCGGTCAGAACTTTTGCACCATGCGGATCTCATGCCTGTACCCTCTGCCTTGCGGACAGGATTACAGCAACAGCGCGTTCGATCACACGCAATATCCCGATAACGTGGAAGAGTGCTGAGAGGCTACCGGACGTGGATATGGCGGATGTGGCGCGCGATTTAACAGCGCTGATAGCGTAATGGGCTAACATCCCGCCTGCAAGGCAGAGAGTGCGGGTCCATGTCTCGCCTGGTGCGAGAGTTTTGATGTCGGAAAGGAGCATTTAACATCAGTTTACAAGTTTTTGTTGTGGATCAACTCTAACCTTCCTCTGGTACTCGCTATTCCTCACACACTTCTGTCATACTTATACATATAGCGGCAGAGAGTACATACTATTAAGGGCAGGACTTCTATAATGATCTAAAGATGTTCTTTGCATGCACACTTCACGTATTTTATTGATATAGCTATATTTAGTCATTTCGTATGATTTCAGATAAATCTGAGCTTAAAAGAGTGTAAAGAAGGTCAGCTCCGGTTAGGGCGCGACTCCCGTTACAACGCGAATTTCCTCCAGTCCCCTCAAACGCGTTACAACGAGAGAGGACTGTACCTTTGACTCATCGTAGGGAGTTTCGTTCTGGGTTATGGGCATCGTGAATCGATGACAGCCCAAGAGAGATGCGGCGTCAGAACGTTATGACTGCTCTCGGTGCACTCGTTTTGTCCATACAGGCCTTCATCTTAGTTGACGAAGTTCAATAGGCTCACCGGCAGCAACAGTGGATTTCGAACCCGGAGCTATGCAAAGTGTTGCTTATGAAGCCCATATTCAGTTGCCATGCCTACTACACCATTCTCCTGTCCTTATTGTCCTATAGAACTGCGACTGAAATTCCGAATGAGTGGAATAATCTATCAGCAATCATGATTCTACCCTGCACCATTATCGTGTGATGACTAAAGTTCAGCTATTCGTATTATTATTTCGTAAAGTACAAAGGTTTTAGGGCTCTTTATACTTTGACGCCGCCTCGGGTCGCTATACATGCCGTCGCGTCGCTCGGCATCGGAAGTATAAGCGGGCCTTTACAGGCGATTGCAAACAGATGTGCTCACTCATAGATAGCTAGTGTTGATTTGCAAATAAAGGCAAGCAATCAATATCTAATCATGCAATTTTTACCAATAGAAAGTCCGCCAAAAATTAGGTGTGGGTGCGCCTTTTTTATGATACGCCCTGTATTTGGTAGTCAGGAAGTTGAACACCGTCACGTAGGAATGCCAAACTTGTGACGCCGTGGAATCCTGTAAAAACAAAAAGGCACTAATCAATTGCTGTTATGTGTGAAACGCCTTCTGCGTTCTGGAGGACTTCAAAGACACGGCAGCAATCCTTGGTCCTTGAACGGGTTGGGTTGGTTTAGGAGCTTCCGGAGTAATGCACAGGAGTCTTTCCTTACATTGCAATAATTTGTAGAACCTTGGTGGATTATGATCCCCATTCCTAGTCCAAAGCAAATGCCGTGTGATATTTTGTAAAACATTCACTTTTCCACCACCAGAACCTTCACACTCCTAAGCAATGTCAAGATTCTTGAAGGTGCCAAACTTTGATTCCAAATAGATGCTAAAGGGATTTAGGATGCAACATTTTGAACCATCTAATCTTTTTACGAACATATCAAACAGGTGTGTCCAACATCAGCTTCCTAGAGTGTCAAGCAAGTTAAAACTTATCCAGGAGTGGTACGAATTGCGATTGCCGGAAGATGAACCTGAAAAAAAAAATGACCTGAAGTTAGCACTCAAAGTCTTGCTGCTTTTTCAGGAACAGTAATACCAGTGCGAGAGGAAGTCGCAGGCTCCAGCAAGCTGATGCGTGACAATCCCCTCACTCTCTACATCGCCCTGAATATGAAGGGTGAGCGCTTCAGTCCGTCGTCCTTGCAAGAGTCTGTCAAAACGGTCATAAAAACTGCAGACTGCGAAGCGTGACTCACGTGTTTTCCCTGGATAATCAGTGACACGTCAAATAATCTCCCCAAGCCCACCAGCTGACAACGTCGCCGGAAGTTGTGAAATCTGACGAAGCATTCGGTGGAAGGTGGAGACTAAGGGCTGCTGCGAAAGGATACCACTCTAATCGAACGATCATACAAACTTTTAATCAGCAATTGCTGAGAATTGCTGAGGAAAGGATCAAATAAAAAGTCATCGATAGGGGCACTCCACATGAACTTTCCTCTAGTTTGACGTAGGCTACTATATAGGATCGAGAACTTCCTCCACTCCCAAAGGTAGAGATCATGACTTCGCTCAAAATTCACAGACCTAATCCCTCTAAAAACTGCTATAAAGATAAAAAGGATAAAGGACGGCGTTACTCAATCCCTTCTGGGATGCGCCAGCGCATTCTACTTCTACGGGATGTCGTGCAGGCGACATGAATGCGTATTTGGCCATACAATGACTTGCGGTGGCCAGCCGATGAACAAGTCAGCGCTTTATCCTTCCCAGACAAGTCTGGTACCAATTCACCGACCCCGGAGGGATGGAAGGCTTGGTTGGCCTGGGCGAGAAATCCGAACCAGGAACCTGGTATCGGGTGCACACGACAGTCGCGCCTCCTCCGACTGCGCTACACACGCCCAAAAACTGCTATATTGGGAATATTCCTGCAAAAGAAATCGGTCCAAACAAATCAGATCTCTCTATTGTGTCGTGTTTTTGGGTTGTGAGCTCAGCTCGTGAAATGTCGTGAGACCATGTAATGGGTACATTTGTTCAACACATTGTTCAACACACTACGAATCAGAAGGTTAAAATGGTAGCTCAACATAGAGGCCCAAATCTATTTCAGGAGATTTCGCCAACGGCACCGTGTACATAGACGATGGAGAATCGTACAACTATAAAAATGGCGAGTACGCTTACTGGGGAATCATCTTCAAGCGGTGAGAATATAAATGTTATGTTGGCTTGAAACTGTGAATGTCATGAACGTTTCTAGAGAACACGACTACTTGCATACGATCACGAATAAGAACCTCGACAAGAAGGGCACCCTGGAGAACGACATTCAAATCGAGAAGATCGTTGTTCGTGGAGCGAAGTTCTACCCGAGGACTGCCCATATTTACTTGGATGGTGAGTAGAACGAAGCAGGGAGGAGTGGACACCTATCGCCTATTTATTTATTTCATATTCCACACATATGAGAATAGAAAACGGAAAGGAGTACTTTTGCAGGTCTCTCCCAAACGTTTTTTATTGATGGAAAACGTTCTTATTGTCTAAATTTTAGCTACATAAGCCACAGTGCGTGGTGTTCCTTTAGTAAGATTCCTGAATTTTACGGATCCTCCCTCATATAAGAGGTAGTTGAGTGGATTTACGACTTCAGACAAAGATCGGCGTTTGACATCGTACTTCATTTATGTGGAGTATTCATTTTTGCTTAATTGCATACTTTATTGCCTGTTGTTTGTTCACTATCAATCATCTGTTATCCGCGTTTGAAAACTTTGATACCGCCTGTCTCTGGAAGGGACTTATTCGAAGACTACTGCTAAACTTTGGAAGGTAATAGGTTTTGTATTAGGCTGTCGCAAACTTAATGCTAAAAACGGACAGCTTAATTCAAACTGCTATAACTCCGCTTAAACACAATCTTGTTAATCGAGGTAAAAACCACCAGAATCCAAGCACTTCTGCCAAAGGAAAAATTGATAGTCGGTGGGGGAAAGGGCAGTAGAATTTAGTGGGTGAGGGAAACCTTCGATACCTAAATGGGTCAATTTTCGCCGAGTGATTTGTGAGAAGTGTTGCCCTGCGTTGTCCTTCAACAGGAGCGGCCCTCCTATATTCACCACTGCCGGCCATGCAACTTCTCATACATTTGCTTTAAACCGCAGCAGTAAGACTGCTTGGACTGCCTGACCAGATTGCAAAAAGCTGTAATGGATACACCTTCACAACACGTTCACAAAGTGAGGATAACTTTTTTAGCGTGAAGGTCGAACTTAGGAAAGGATGTTGGAAGAACATCCTTATTTAGTCAGACAAATCCTCGCTTTCTGTTATCGTAAAGGACCAATTTTTCGTCAATATGTAGTTATAACACTGCTTTCAAAAGGCTCATTTTTAAAGCGAACTAGCAGGTTGGAGCAAGTGCCGAAGGTCATCGGTCAGCTCATGAGGCCCTAGTTCGACAACTTCTTCCCCTTGCCATTTCTCGCCAAAAGTTATGCTACCGTACTGTCATATACGCCAAGGTCCTCTGCTAACGTATGTACGTGTATTCGTCTTCGGAATTGCTTCCACGGCTCTTCTCAAAACTTCATCGTCAAGCGGCGACCTGCGTCCGCGACCCGGTTTTTCTTCAAGATCGAAATCGCCAGTAGCGAATTTTTCGAAGTAGAGCCTCACCATTCTTTCGTAAGGACAGTCCGTCCAAAAAGCTGCAAAGATTGCGGAATGCTCCTGCCTCATAATCTCCCAATCTAAATTCGTAAAGCATGATGACTCGATAGTCGCGTCGGTTCATGATTTCACGGAGCCCTCGAAAAGGTTGGCTAGAACAATTAGGGCGACATCGACACATGTTTTTTGAAAGAGTAGGATAAAACCTACACAACGGTATGTGTGGCTTTCCCTGAAACGGATCGATTAAAATATTTATTTATACGTAGCTCGAAACGGAGATTAATTTTACGACAGCTTAATATTAAGGAAATACACCATAGGATGCCAAGGAAGGTTCGGTCCTCAAAAAAAGTTCGCGAAAAATTCTATAATAATCGACATAAATCTTTATGAACAAAACATCTTTGTCAATGTAATGTGTGGCACTTTTTAACAGAAAATTTGCACGGCAAACTAGAATGCGGCGCTTTTTGTATTATTCGAAAACCTTTTATATTGTTCGAAAAAAAATTACTATAGAATTTTGTGTTTTTCGAGGCAATGTGTTTTCTCTCTCGCACACTTTTGCTGTTTTCATTTAAGCGGAGCGAAATGTCGAAACTAAGCATTCTCGAAACAATGTTTTTCTGGGATTTAGTCGATGTGCCGACCCAGAGAATCCTTTGAGAGTGTTTCTAGCGTATGGCCTAGAAGGGATTCCTCACAGGGCGGCCCAATTTTAGTGACTCAAAAACGAGAATTTCGACATCGCAGCTTTGCATCGTGATGCACGACGCTCTGCTCAGTTCGGTTATTAGCAAATGAGTCAGCGTATCTGGAATGATGCAATTTGGAGGACATGTGGAGTACGGCGTCATCTTCAGTACCTGGGAAAGATTCAGTAGCATGGTGCTTCCACATGTTTGAAATGACAGCATCAAAAATTACACCTGCGGTCTTGGCCTCCGCTTGTTCAAGGGGCAAGTTATGGGCATACATAATAAGGAACGCTTCTTCTGAAAGGTGATGCCAGTGCTTAAAATTGGTCACAAAGAATGGCATTTTCATTACACACGTGAAGGTGGTGGCGAAACCAGCTGACTGGTTTTAAATTTAGGAGCTATTTAAATCAGAATGAGCGAATGGACTTGATGTTAAAAAAATCTTCATTGGAGAACCTAAAAATCGTTGCACAAACTTTACCTGAAAGTTTATATTTGAAAAGAAGGCCGGCACCTGAATCAACCAAGTTCAGTCCATTCCTGTGTATAGTATTAGTCATCAAGACGTGAGTCTTGGAGCTGAAGAGACGGAATGGAGAAGTAGCACGACTGGTCCTCTAGCATGAGGCATGTTCTTATTTGCAATAATTTGTCATTCCAGATTTCTCTCCTGAGCCGCTGGACTTCGAGTACGACCGTGAGACCCATCTCATGGAGATAGCGAACCCGAATGCCTACCTGACACGAGAATTCCGAATTGATCTTCACACATAGAAGGAGTGATAGAAACCAATAGATATCGATTTCAGCGTTTTTGTTGTTCGTTATTAAACTATGATAGATACTAAGGTAAATTATGGGTCAGTGTGTTTCGTCATCAAATTTGTGGTTGAGTAAGATATTCTCTGCTGTCTAATCCAATATACTCCTCGCACACACATACAAGGGGTATCATAAGTATAGACGCACTCTGGAGGTTTTAGCTTCTCCACGAACAAACGCCCTGTTATTAGAATGTCGAGAGATTAATTGAAGTCGTTGTCTTCACACCACAAGCGATGAGCGATTTGTATACAGAGCGAATCGCAATTATAGAGTCACCCTGCAAATGCTGGTTTTAGCTTCTGCATTCACATATAGTGCTACGATTGTGCTTTCACGTATGATTAGTGCTATGATCACAACCAAGGCCTACCTTGTAAAAAAAGCCGGTAGTGGTATTCAGCGTTCTATTTGTTTAAGTTCTCAGAAGAACCATCGTGAAGAGCTATGCCTAACCTTAAACATTGGTATATACTTGCACACAAACACCCGTTTTTGAATGGGCGAGACTTTATTCGTAAAAAATGGGTGACATTAAATGTTTCTCAGTTCTTGCAAACAGGCCCTACAGAGTTGTCTATCTGGCTATGACTCCGAACATCTCCTAGCAATCACCTGCACAAAGTATAGTTCTGTCTGAAAGATAACGATTTTTATTCGAGTTTGAATATTCGATCTCGAGATTCGATAAATCGCGTTTTTTCGAGCGTATTCAAATTCGAGTATTCAAAAATCATATGGATTATGAATTTGCAACAAAAAATCGTGCTCTTCGAATGTATTCGAATTCGATTGGCAGAAAAATCGCAGTATCCGAAATTATATGATTATTAGAAAACTTTCCGAGAGTGTAACTATTGCAAAAAGATGAATAAGCCAGCTTGTCACATGGGCTGGCGCTTGGTAAACGCTAGATTCCTCATAGAATATTGTGTTCATTCAGAATTTCGCTCGGAGTTCTGTAGTACACCGAAGGAATTGTAAATTAGGAAGAAGGCGGTGGGATTTGGAAAGAATATCGTATGTAGATCCTACTGCTGCTTCAGGAAAAATCTGTTTTATTCTTGAACTTTTTTCTCTGCAGGAATTCCTGCAAGAACAAAATGAAGGTAGTGAGAGCAGTGGCAGCATGGTCTTCAACCGGTACACCTCCGCCTTGGGCTGCTTTCGGTTTGTGATTCCTCGGTTCTTTTAGTTTTCGTAACCCAAACTAAGGATGGCTACGATCAGTCTACTAGTAAGGTACCAGAATTTTCAAGGTTACAAAAAACGTGCCGACTTCCAGTCGCTTTCCTGGAACGAGGAGTATCGAACCACCTGCGATTCATAGTTGCTCAGAGTTTGGGAGAGCAAGAGCCAAAAGAAATCCACTATACACTAAGCGTCGGATGAAGACGATGCCGCCACTGTTCTCAGTTCTTTCATTTTCTCATCTGGGCCTTCTTGTTGGAGAACAGTGTTCACGAACACAATGGATTCACTCTGGAGCAATCGTCCAAGAAGGCAACGGCTTCTCTCAAGGTTACCGACGAGTTTTCTCAATCTTAATATTCAACTTCTGCACATAATGCATGCAAACACTTGTTTTATTGCTTGAGAAATAGGAGACTTTGCGGTGCTTGTTAGCAAGTTATACGGTTATAAATTACGAAGTTGGTCAGGACGCAAAACACAGCATTACGAATAGCGCTACACCTGCCGCGTGAAGAAGGGAAGCTGGAGCAACGGCTGTCCTTGGTTGGTGAACAGGTACGTGGTAACCCTGTATATACGATTCGCCTAGTCGCAAGTGTTTTCATCATTCTCGCATCTAAACGTACATTTCTTACCTGCATTGACTCAGCTTCTTACATAGAAAGGCGTTTATACCTCTATTCTGAATTGACGTGACTTTGTGAGAGCTATCGACTCGATTAGGCTGTGCGACGGATCGAATCTCCCGCCCATTCCCGCTCTCTGGTCAATGGTGTCAAATGTTTTCAACTATGACACGGCTGGCGGTTGAAGTGTAAATATTAGGGGGGGGGGGCCAAAAGTAATGAGACACCCCATGCCGTGTCCATATATCTCGTGGCTGGAGTCTGGATTCCTACTTATTGTATTTGTATGTTTGTATGCTACTTACTGAAGGCCACCTGAAAAGTTACCACTTCCGCCCTTTCCAGAAGCATGCCAAAAACCTCAGTCTGTCTCATGCCGAAACCCCAGTCTGACGAGTCGACCTGTGTCGCGCAAATCTCCCCCAATTCCTAACCCCGAGCAGCCTGGGCTCAATATTCACGCAGGATGAGAAGTACGTCTTCTACCTTAACCCTGCCAAGCAGCGAGTCTGGGTAAGGCCTGGTGACTTGTTACCGACCTTCGTTCGGCGAGATGTTCACAACGAGAAGCATCTTTGGAGCTTTTGGGTCTGCGCCCATGGATCGGTTTACCGGAAGCTGTTTCCCAAAGCACTACGATGAACTCCAAGGCCATTGTGAACGAAATAGAAGAGATGGGCAGGCGACTCGCTTTTATTCATTCGCAGCGCTTCAAGAAGGTCCTCCTCTTCGACAACGCCGCACCGCATCGGGAACAAGTAACCACGGATAAGCTTGGCCAGCTGGACTACGTTCACATGCCTCACCCACCGTATTCGCTGGACATCTCTCCATGCAACTACCACTACTACTTGAGCCTACAGGACTTCCTAGTCGGAAGGGACACAAGAACCCAAGCAGTCCTTGACAACCATATCGAGCAGTTGATCAACACCAAGCTCAAGCAGTTCTGGAAGGATGGGATCAGGAAGTTGGCTGAGCGATGGCAGCAAGATCCTTGCCCTCAATGGCAAATACACTCCTCAGCATCGTTGAGTTGTAATTGAGTTATAAAGAGATAAAGTTTTTTTTTTTCATTTTGTCTCATTACTTTTGCCCCCCCCCCCTAATACCCCGCAATCTCATCGCATAACCTTCATGTCATATCTTCCATAAAGTGTACTCCATGTCAGGTGTGCATGCTTGAGTCGCCACTGTTTAAGCGTAACATAGCAAATACCTGCTGATAGTATTCGTGACGGTGACTTACTAAATGAACGTGTTCGAAAGCTTTGCATTTCCTAATTCACTCTTTTTTCCAATGGACTTCCTGAGCAATTTAAAAGAGTTGGTGATTTTTTTGTAACAATTATTCTTTCCATGCAATGGCCAAGCTCTCTAGTACTATCTCTGAACCTATAAAGCTCAAATCCTTGTTATCTCATAATATCTCTGAACCTATAGAGCTCAAATCCTTGTTATCTCATAGTATCTCTGAACCTATAGAGCTCAAATCCTTGTTTTTTTTGTATTTCGTGCCATGGCGGATCCAATGAAAAAAGAATGAACTGATGTTAATGAAGGGTCCAGTCTAGTGTGGGGAAGTATCCAGACTGTGAGTTAGAAAGTGTCTCGGATTGGAGGGTGTCCGGTTCATGCTGGGGATGTTGCAAATCAACGGCAAATTAAAAACATTCGCAAACTTGCGCGACTATGTCTCAGCAGTATTTACGCTATTTGCCACTTATGTAACATTTAAACCAAAGTGAACACGTATTGGTTGAGCGTGTTCTGCAATACTTTCGCACCGGTCTTCTTCATCGAATAAAAAAAAATTCTGCAATTCTACGTAAATCTAGAAGTATTCTTCCTCAAGGAGAATAAGAACTTTGTGCTCAATCAAAACATGTCGTTATTTTGGGTCCTATTTATGCTATCAGTATATTTTCAAAAACCGCCAGATCACTTATTTTGTGTTGTATATTCATCTTCATTTCCTTAACAGCTTAAACTGAGAGACGTATACATATCGCTACTGAAAAGGTGCTCAATCTGATTTGGTGAGTGTTCATTTTGAATTGAAAACCATCTAGCTTGGCGTGTAAATCGTATAGTTTGGTTTAAGATGTCCCATTTGACTTGAAAGGCAATGAGCTTGAGTAGAATGTTCACAGTTTGAAGTACAAATTATACACATTTACTCGTTTTCTTTTTTTCCTTCTGCGAACTCATAAACGAAGGAATCCCGCCTGAATTAAAAGAGTCCAAATTGTTTGCACACCAGCATTTGCCTTTGATTCAATTTTCCCGCTGAGCTGCAAAGAGGCACGTATGTCATCACACCAATTCCAGCTCTGGCGATTACTGACTCATCCTTTCACCCAGAGTGTCCACAATAGCCACAGAGGTACCGGAACCTGTGGGCGCTCACGACACAATAAATTTTTTCATCTGAATTTACGCTTTCACAGCTATTTCAGCCAGCTGCGCTGACGATGTTTGTGGAATAGTATTTTAAGCAAAAATATTCGAAATTCGTCAAATACTGAACAAATCCCAGTGCTCGTCTCCGAATGATGGCATGCCACCGCAGGGGGAGCGGATCGAACGCAAGGGCCCCGCATACTTCTGCGGCGCTGCCGCTGCTCTTAAGGCCCCCACAGACTTCTGCGGCAACGCCGCTCGCCGCTGCGGTTAAGGATAGGGCAGGGACGCCGCTGGCGGCGAGCTCTGCGTCCCTGCCCTACGATGAAGGATAGGGCAGCGGCTACGCCGCAGAATTCTGGGGCCTTTTACGCGAGGGCGCGCGGCGGAGGTGACGCCGCCGGAGCGGCGGCGGCGGTAATGATGTGAATCATTATTGCCTTCGGCGCTCTAGCTGCGCGGGCAGAGTGTCTGCACTCTAGCCTATCGGTGAGTCATGCCGATCAGCGGCACCCGTGGCCGCCGCTGAGCGGGATGACCCGTCGTTTTCGCCGTCTGCCGCTCGCCGCAGTAGTGTGCAGGGCCTTTAAGGCCCCCGCACACTTCTGCGACACGACACCATAGGTCGGAAGATTCTTCTTCAAAGCTCGTCAGGGCTTCGGGTATTTTGGGTATTATGGATGTTAAATCAGTTCCTGCAAACTCGACCGACCGCACTGGCCACTGAGGGATGTTATGTCGGGGTCATAAAATTTCGCAAAGTTCGTCTAGAAGATGTTTTCTGTTAGGGAGGTGCCAATCACAGTATCATCAATCACATCGTTTCTCTAAGACTCGAAATCTTTTTTGTGCATTACTTCATATCTCAAAGTGGAAGACCGAAATTAAGTTCAACATTGTGGCAAATCGATTCTACTGTTGCAGTTATTCTGCACTGCCCACAGCTACCATCGCCTAAATATCGTTGTACCAATAAAAAATCGCATCTGTGATCACAGCCTCGATTACCATCCGCCTTCTCTCTACCAGAGTTTTGACGAATTTCGAGATCTTTGCATAACATAAGCTCTGATCCGAATGCTTCCCTGCTGTCGTCCACTGTAAGACTAAAGGCGCACCTTGCACTCGTGATCTACCTCTCAAATGACCCGCAAGGCTAACTTTTGGGAGATATCGCAGATGTCGACTCCTCCACCGTTGCTCACCCTAGGTAACTGGGCGAAATCGTGAAAATGGATGTTGGAAAAAACGTTTGGTCGAAAGAACACCCAAATAAGAAGGGAGCTTGAGCGGAATTTTTCCCCCTCTCAACCTGTGAAGCCATAATTGTGCCGAAAATTTACATTCCAAACTGTGCCTTCTTCTTCTCAAGATAAGATGATGGAACAATTTCTGGGGCGAATCTCCCGCAGGGAATCAGTCCAAACGCAACGTAGCGCGGTTGATTGCTGGCTCTGACTATAAAAGATGTATTCAGGAATTCGCAAATTTTCACCACTTTTGTTAACAATTTTGGTTACTCAAGATTACTTACAAGATATTAGCCAAAAAGTGGTGATCCTATGAATTGGATGCTACGTTTTTTTAAAGGACAGAAATTTCTTCGCTCAAATACTCTCGAAACCCGCAGGGCACTAGAGAGTCAACGCTAGTGTCAGAGAATTATCCGTGTGTTCTTTGTCAATCATACAATGGGATCCCCACATAATAGTGGACACAGGATATTTTTACATATTTCCGATTCAATCCCGTAGGGGAACAAGCTTGGAGAGTGTCTCACAAGGGAACAGTCTCAATAGTACGGCGGAAAGGCGAAAACGGATACTATAGGAAGAATCTCCATCCTCCAATTAGTAACAAACCATGTTCCGTTTTTGCATAGTCCTCAAGGCAAACAAGTAGAAGGCAGCGAAAGCCCCGTATGGTCAGCAGTGGTTAACGATCCGCTGGGACGAGTTTACCGCTCATGGGCGCGGCGTTGTCAACGTGGGTGGCGCAGTGGCGAAGGTTGTGCTTTGCAACGTCGAGGGTTCGATCCCTGCACCTCGTCGGTTCTTTCGCACATCTACCCTGGTATCGCATTTAAATAGAAAAACGGTATCTGTAATGCATATGATATCCTACGGGCGCATAGAAGCGCAGTCCGAAGAGGCGGCGGCTGTCGCCTGTACCCCCTTCCAGGTTATTGGTTCGGATAGGCCGCATTCCGTGGCAATGTTAAAAACGGGAGTCAAACTTGTGATCATTAACCCAACTAGTCTAACTAGGCCAAATTTTGCCGCCATCTGACTATATTACCGACAAATGCCCACCGTGGCCTATCGTAACTGATAAAAACTTTAAAAATGGGTGCTAGACTCGTGATCAGCATATCGCCAATAACACCACCACCCCTAGGGTAGGCAAGGTTTGGGCGAATTTTTTACCTTTGGAGTGGTGAAAGTTCTCTAGCGAATAGCTTTCTATCGTTGTTTTATGTTCTCCCATATACTTACTCTGATGCTGAGAATCACTAATTTTGTGTGAAAGTCTCGTAAATCTTCTAGGTTTGGGACAATGGTGATGAATTGCGAAATGCCGACAAAGAAAGGGTACCGCAGCAAACCCCAAAGGGTCGTATAGATACCGTTTTTCTATGGAAATTTACTAGAGTAGTTAAGAAAGAAACCAGCACCCTAGGTTGAGTTCGTGGAGCAGGACTTTTGCCACTGCGCCACCAGGGATGTGCGGAAATTTTGAATGATTTCCCAGAAATCAGAAAAGCCAAAAACGCCAGAAAACACAAGAATGAAAAAACAGAAAATTTCGGATTTATTGCACAAGCTAATTATTTTTCCCATAGATCCATTTTTCCAGTAGCAAATGCTTTTGTATGATTAGAAATGTGGTCGCGGATAAGGGTTTAACTTGCAGGCGTTTACAAGAATACATAGTACACTCCAAATTCAGTACAGTCAGTGAACTGTAAACCTTGGCTAATAGGTCCCGGGGATCTCGGCATTTGAAGTATGTAACAATACTAATCAGCTCCCTTTCAAGCCAGTGCTCTAACGACTACACCAATAGTTGCAATACTACGAGCGTTTCTGTGAAAAAGGCTTTGGTTCTTCAAAGGTTGAGGCTAGGGAAGAGGGGTTCGATTAAGTAAGTATAAATAATGAATTTTGCTTACCATATCCATGTAGTGGTTTAATGCTCACTGATACAATACAAAATATGGGTGTAATCTCACAAGCGACTAGGTTAACGTTCCCACAAGTAAGAAACTGGCCTTTAGAGCGCCGAACGCGATGAAAGCTCTTTGACCATGTTCCAACTCCATTGCTTGAGTCTGGACACACCCTCACAATATAGTCTAAAACTGTTCAGAGATTCGTTGAGTATTAATGACTCCGCCATAATCTATATTCCTAGTTCGTCTCGGTGTTCGAGAATACCTTTCCTAGTGAGTGGTTTAGTTTCCGCATAGCTGAAAGTTTTCGGGCCAACTCATCAATGCACTTTACAGCCTATAGTTACTCTTTAGCAGACTAAGAATGTTGTGTACTGGCTTAACATTTCACAGAACAACGCGAGATTGTGAGTGATGGGGCTGTCAGTACAACAGTTTTTGTGTGCAAGTGCTTTCTTGAATGCGCAGACACTACAGAGTGAGGATCGGGCTTATGCACTCGTAATCATAGAATGAGGACCACGCATATAGCCTCCCCATCAGATCATTATTATAATGACTCATCATATATACATATCATATCACATCTCACCACTGGAAGAGGAAGACGGTTCTGCTGGTCAGTGAAAGACCAGCAGGACCAGCTGGCTGTATAAGAAGGGAGACGCGAACGACATTGGGAACTATCGCCCGATCTGCCTGAGGTCCACAGTTCACATACTATTTACTCTGGTCATTCTGAATAGGATCATCAGAATGCTGGACGAATGGCAGCCAGCAAAGCAAGCAGGATTTCGGCGAGGATTCAGCACGATCGACCACATACACACCATTACGAAGCTCATCGCAGTATCGTGTCTTACGTTCATCGACCTGAAGAAGGCATTCGACTCCGTCGAAACTGAAGCGGTCATCGACGCCCTGCTAACTCAGGGCGTTCCTATTTAGTGCATTAGAGTACTTGAAGAGTTGTACAGTAGATTCACCATCAAAATCTCGCCATTCTACAACGACGTCGTCGACAACGTGAAGAGAGGGGTTCGGCAAGGGAATGCCATATCCCATAAGCTCTTCAGCACCACCCTCGAAAACGTAGGGCGCGAGCTAGAATGGGAAGACATGGATGAAAACCGACGGCAGGCAACTGCTTGATTTGATTCGCTGTTCCTGAAGAACATACAAGTTTCTGATACCCTATTCTCGCTCAGCGGAATGAATATGTCCGAATACCCCAGCTACGTGTATCCGGGGAGCGAAGTCAACATGGCCAACGACCTAGCGCCGGAGCTGGGCAGAAGGAAACGAGCGGCATGGGGAGTTTTCAAGAGCGTCTAAGAATTCGTGACGACCTCCAGCTCCGTGCACATCTATTCAACTCTACTGTTCTTCCTGCCCTAACATACGCCTCAGAGACCTGGGCCATACGAAAGCAGGATGAACACGCGATCAGCGTCGCGCAGCGTGGAATCGAGAGAACGATGCTCGGAGTGACACAACTCACGCGTATGAGAGAAGGCCTCCGGAGTTCCGAGTTTCGTCGACGTTTGGAGATCAGAGACGAAGTCGTCGGATGTAGGGAGAATACTAGGACGCCCACCCACGCGTCGGTCGGACTTTTTCATGAAAGCCCTGAACGAAGGATATGACGCTCTTCGTGTCCCTGGAGTGGGTAGCATCAATTGGAGCACTCTGCCACACGACAGGGACGAACGGAGACGCGGCTGGCGCCCACTAGAGCAACTCGATGATGAACGGGACGACAAATGATATAGGTGACACATGAAAATTTTTATGCAGATATCGCCTTGAGGCATAGCAGAAAATTCCGAACCCATGGACGAAAAACCCACCCGCTGATCAACCGCTTGTGCAGAGCGACGCTGCTGCCGCAGTTAGTCGACGGATGGGTTTGGATCATCGTGAAGCAGGCTAGTTTTACCCTAATGTTGACTAATTGTTGTATCTACTAAGACACTTACCGCCACAGTTCTTCTCTCTGGTCCACGAACCTTACAACCTTGTTCGGCACAGAAGTGATCGAAACACCTAAATATGTAATGCCGAGGTTTTACGAAGAGAGCTTGGAGATTAGAACTCTTGCCTTATGCCATTTTTTGACAACTAAAAGTTGAGCACTGTTCAGAGTTAGGCAGCTTCGCCAAAGGCTCTGCATGATGCAATCATTGGGGATGACCAGCCAACAATTTCCAATTTTTAAACTGGTGGTGGAGAATAGTCCTAAACACAGTCACTCTAGTACAATCCGCTAGTTAATAGATAAGAAAATGCCCCGGAACACCAGCATTGTCGCCTTAGTATAATAAAAAAAGGATAAATGATAAAGGACGGCGTTATTCTATCCAACTTGGGATGCGCCACGCATTCTACTTCTATGGGATGTCGTGGAGGCGAGTTGAATGCGTATTTGGCCATACAATGACTTGGGGTGGCCAGCCGATGTACAACTCAGTGCTTTGTCCTTCCCAGACAAGTCTAGTACCAATTCACCGAACCGGTAGGGATGGAAGGCTTGGTTGGCGCAGACGACAGCCGGCGCCTCCTTCGACTGCGCTCCACGCGCCCGCCTTAGTACAATACTGTAAATAATCGTAGATGGTCTAAACTACTGCTGAAATCGAAAAGAATGCGAAGCCGAATTAAGAAAGTCGAGAAATTTCCTATGAAGGGACTCCATGTCAACAGCACTTACACAATCAATCAAACGAACAAAGCGGCATAGTTCTTGAGTGCATGGCGCAATTTCCATCTCTAAAAACCCCACACGCTTGCAATTGAAGATACAAGGTGCCACCGCTGAGCCCTTGAGTGGGTAACATTGTCAACCACAGTTAACCGTATGGTCTTTCAGTGTCTCCTACATTACATTGAATTCATTTGCCTTATGATTCGGTAAAAGCGAATCATGCCTTGCTACTGCTGGGAGGATGGAGATTCTTCCTAATGTATTCGTTCCTGCCGTTTCGGGGTACAGTTGAGACGATTCCTTTGTCAGGCGAGGAACATATCTCGATCTAGTAGTATCGTGCCGACAAAACTTTTCAGTTCCACCTGTGAGCATTACCTCTGTCCTGAAGGTTATTCATAAATTTAATTAAGCAATAATATTGCTTCAAGTGAAGACAGGATTAAATGGATTAAAAATCGGACTTTTTTCACCAGCACAATCTAATTTAGATAACAGAAAGCATATTTTTATTTATTCATTTATTTATTCAATAGGAACGCGATGAACGCGACCGCTAGATACACAGGCAGAACAAAAGAGCAGTACAACCGAAGCGCAACATCAGAAACATAGGGAAAACCCGAAAAAGCATAGCAACAAATCAAATGAAAAAATCAAATGTCAGATCTGCTATCAGAAATAGCACAACACCGCTTACTTAACCAGCAACCCAGAGTCAAAGAAATAAAAGGCGCCTTAGACCTAAACCTCATAACACAGCAACGATTTTTGAACTGACCGCTTAAGCCGTTCCAGAGAAAAGGAGGATTGCATGCACTTCGTCACCCTAAGATATGCGCCTGCTGCCCTGTGAGGGAAGAGGCCTATCTTAAACCTGCACCTAGGGCAGGAGAGGAAAGTCTTTTCAAGCTCTCCCCGAGAGAGAAGCTCGCATTGTAAAGAAACTGGATTCCCTATAACGCTGTTGGTGGAGTAACTTGACCATGCAAATACTAAAGATTTTTCTACGAGATGCCAGAAAGCATAAGGTATAAATATCGGCGTTAGTCAAGCCCTTTGCTGGATGCGCCATCCATTCGACTTCTACGGCATAGCGTGGAGGCAATCTCAGTGCGTATCTGGCTTGCACAATGACGTGCGGTACCAGCCGAGGGAAAGAGTTTTATCCTTTCCAGAGAAGTCAGGTATCAATTCACTGACGTCGGAGGAGTTGAAGGCTCGGTTGGCCTAAGCGGGAAATCCGAACCAATGACCTGGAAAGGGTAGAGGCGACAGCAGCCGCCTCTTCCGACTGCGCTACTATGAGCTCGGAGACACTATATGCATTACTAATTGACTGGACGTCGCGCTTTGCGCAATATCAACTTCGGCGTCACCCTAAGGTTTGTGTTTTCCTTGCTTTGCTTAACAAAGAGGGTGGGGGTTTTACGATCATTCAATGATAATTTTTAGGACACCATGTATATAAGAGGATGTGGCAAAAGTTACAAGCCAAAAATACTAAAGTGTAAAGAAAGACACCCTTCGTTTCCATGAGCAATGAGCATGGTGTATAAAATCCAATTCTGGGGAACCTTAAGCTAAATTCGCACTGTCAAAATTTTGAAACGGCTTTCAATTGCAATTGCGTCATAGATAGCAGTTCTACCCTTGATGCGGCATCTCATTTTTTGAACGAGCAAACAGGACTCCTCTGTCGCCTCCTCTCCACCGCTCGCGAAAGGTCGTTCAGTTCGACTCCAGCACGTGGAAGAGGGCTGACTGGGCGCCCCGTGTCGCCGCGCTGCTCCGCGTCCTTGCGACCCGGCCACCTGAACGGAGGAACCGCGGCGGCGTGAAGCGCGGCAGCTTTGTCTGGGGCGATCAGCTGATGCTCTCCAGCACGAGCAGCTTCCAGTGTCTCACGTCATGCGCCCGGCGGCTCTTAACCTCCTCACCTATGACGAAATCTACCCCTCGAATGTGGATGAGTCACCAAAACAGGAATTCTTAGAGTCATTGCCCATTCCTGCGTGACTCATGTCGTGTCGCTTTGGCTCCTATCGCCGCTCGTCGCGCTATTTCACCAGTGTCTGCCTGTCAGAGGGCGTGCGCTGAGTCATTCCACACAGACACTGAATATAAAAGGTCCACCACGCTGGCTGAACTACGTGTTCGTACTACTCATCTGTGAGTAGCGCCGACTGGGTCCTCAACATGCCTCCACTGGTGGTGGTCACTTTCCTCTATTCAGCAGCTATCTGAATGATCAGGAGTACGGCATAGGTGAGTTCTTTGAGCAGTGCGTCTTGCCTGCGGGGACGAGCAGCTCACCGAACGTCATGCGTCGACGTTCGAGCGGTGAAGAAACCCGTCTCGTCCCGCGACGTCACGTGGCCCAAGCCTCGTGTGCTATCGCGCGCACTCCCCCCCCCCCCCCCTCTGATCTGGCGCTGTCGCCGATTTCGAAATCAGGCCCGCCCTGGCGCTGTTCCGATCCCTGATGGAAGGCTTCAGTATGTACGTCTGTGCTGTCTTGCCCACCTGTCGTCAGAGATCCGCCTCGTCCTCGTCCTGATCTGGTCCTCTGTACTCGGATGCTGCCGCCCTCCATCGTATCTCCTCTCACCGTGCTTCTCTCCGTAATTTGTACTCAGCAAAGATGCTGCATTTGCGTAGCAGAATCTTTGCTGGTGCAAGCTACGTGGCTTGAAGTTATCGTTACCCATTTTTTTTACAATTTTCCCTCCTAAGGGCACGTCCGTGGCTCAGTTTCTGAGCTCCTTCAAGGATAACTTGCCTGAAAATACTCTACATTCCCGTGAAAGGCATGGCTTAATCTATCCACCTGATTTGTGTGTGACAACGCGCAGATCGAGAAACTTGGATGAATTCAACCAACCATCGTTTGCTGACCTCCAAGGAACCTTCGCTACCCTCATGTTTAACTGATGTGGTGTTTGGATAGGAGTAATAAAAAAAAGTTGGCTATAAAAAAGGGACTGCGATGTGCTTATAAAAATTCCGTTATTCATTCATTACACTACAGCAAGCACAGTCGTCTGCGTACCTACATAAAACGTTTACTAAAAGAGAGGTAGAAATGCAAATTCTGTTCGTTACCTAGCAGTTGGAGTAAAGGATGGCGACGCCTAAGGCAACGGAATGTTATGGAATCAGATGTGGAATCAGAAGTTTTCGAAAGGCTCCATAATTCCATCGACTGCTGCTGGCAAGGGTCACCATTTAAACCTTCACTGCATATAATCAGTTTGACTTTTTGCCTGCACCGAATTTTCAGATGCGTTGTAATGAAGACGAGTTCATTCATTGTCTGAGCGAGTGAGCAAGAGATGACATATGCGCTCCAAAGACGGATATTTACTGACCATGACGCCAAGAGGTTACACCGAACACGGCTCTGCTCCTCACCTACGCGTTTTCCGCCTTATCTTTGTTTGCCTGCATTCTGCATTTGCCTTTATCTTATTCTTACCAGGAGGTGATGTTATATTATGAGGTGGTGTTATATTATAAAGCGTGTACACAATGATTCCACATTCCTCACACTTTCGTGCAAATTGTATCATTAACGTGCAATCTTGTTTTCGTGCAGGTGATGCGTTTCATTGTTGCTTTTATGGTAAGTTTGTTTATACTTTCGTAAGAGAAAGCTGATGCTCACCTTAACTAGTCTGCCGGCTTATTTGCAATGCTTCCTAAATTAATGTGCGACGGGCTTCACTCCATTGCCCTGGTGAAGTACTGTCGAGATGCGTTCAACCTGCACACAGTTTTCTCTACCTCCTACCTTACCTAAGCGGACTCGTTATTCATGTGGATTAGATGGCATCTTTCGCGAGAGCTAATACTGAGCTAGACAGCACTTTCATGAAGCACGTCTTTAGGTTTGAGAGCGTCACCCGTGCTGACAGACAGTGTACCATTCCTAGTGTGTCTCACCGATGGTTAACGGAACCTCCGCGCGACGCTTTCCGCTCGAGGTCTTAAACATGTTTAGGCGGAATCCCTGTGCAGGCCCGTCACTGTTAGGCAGCACACGCAGCGTAAAACGGCTTTTGATTATGCGGCTTTCTTAGGACGACACGTTAAGTGTCCACCCACCCCGATTATGGTATGAACAAAAAAGCAGTATGTACGGATTCGTAACCATTCTTTGTTGGCCTTCGGAGAGGGTAGTAGGTCATCCAGAATAGGCTATCTAATGATGACGGGACTTTCGACAGCACTGGATTCCAAGTCTTTTCACACGAGATGTCGCCAGTAGAGTGTTGAAATTACAACAAATTACAACCGCTTGTTTCAGCAACGGTAGCACCTGAAGCACATGAAAGTGAGAAAAAATGGCATGGCAAATTACAAATTTCAAAATGGCAAATTACAACCGCCTGTTTCAACAACGGTAGCACCTGAAGCACATGAAAGTGAGCACATGAAAGTAAAGTTCTGCACCCGAATCACCTGAAGTCTGCCGCGCTTCTTCGAAATTTCCACCGATGGGGCCTAACGCACTGCTCGCTCTACTGTAATCAGAGGCGGTGCACAGCTTCCTAAATCCGCTAACGTATGAATTGGCTTATCCTGCGTAGAGCGTACTTCGCATTATGCAGCTCTTCAGAAGCTAGACCGTTTCCTACATAGGGGAGAAAATCTGACAGCAAAAAATCTATATTGTTTTATTGTGGGAGAAATTCCTTGTGAGAGGGTTATGGGTATGCTACACATGGCGATGACCTGTCAAACGCTCACAACTGGGAAAGAAGAATGGCAATGTATGCTCCCTCATTACGTGGGGGGATTCGCCTGTTGAATGTTATTAGGCCGTACTGAAACTTCCAGTCGTATTAGTTAGTACCTTGAATATTCCCGCCACTGGTTCAGTTTTCAATTGCACGGTTTCATTGGATTTCACTTCGATAACCTATTAGAAAGAAACATGTAGCTTTGAATACATGGGAAATATATGACTGCCAAAAACAAGGAGATGCACCACTTTCCGTGGCAACGGAAAACCCAGATTTTCGTGTCATGGGGCTTTGTGGCTTAAATCTAGGAAAGGCGTTGTCGGAGTTCCATCATTTAGGTGTCGTGTTAGAAGGCAATTTTCTTTTAAAACAGAGGCTATGAAGTGATGAAATGAGGCAGTTTAAAAGGGAGGTAGAGAACCTTAAAATAACCGAAAGACTTGCTCGGAATTGACGATCTTACAGAGGGACAGGAAGGAACAAAATCTAAGTGGACATTTCTTAATTTAGACTAATGTTTGAGGTAACATAAAATATCCTGCTGAGGTGCCTTTTTCCACAGGAAAAGGAAGAAGTGACAAATCGGTGTGCCAACGGCAAAAAGTTGTAGGAGTGAGGTTGAAAGCCATTTTCATTTTTTGTCTTTTTCTTCTTCTTCTCCTGAGCGTTTAGTCCCGCGCAGTCGCAGGGTCCGCTGTTCTTGTGATCTGTCACCACCTCATCCTATCAAGGGCGTCACCTGCAGTGGCGCACACTTCGGCGAGATCTCTCTTGATGACGTCCTTCCGACTTTTCCTTGGGGCTCCTCTCGGACGCTTTCCGGGTGCCTCGAAATCTAGGGCCAACATTGTGGGGTGATCCTCTGGGCTTCTGAGGACGTGTCCATACCACCTCAGGCGCTGCTCTCTCATCTTCAGCTGGATCGGGGCTGTCTTCATCACTGCTCTAACATCCTCGTTTCGCACCCTGTCACGACGGGTCCATCCTCATGCCCACCTCAGCATCCTCATCTCCGCCGCGTGCAGTTGCCGCTCCTGCGCCTTACCCAGGGCCCAGCACTCACAGCCGTAGAGGAGGGCAGGTCCCACAACTGTTCTATAGAGCTTGCCTTTGAGCGTCCTGGAGCATCTACGGTCGCAGAGGATCCCCGTGGACTCCCTCCACTTGAGCCAAGCTGCGTTTATCCGTCCCCTGACCGCCTGGTCCACACTTCCTTCCTCGGATAGGTCACTTCCGAGGTAGTGGAATTCTTCCACCTTCTCGATCGCTTCCCCTTGGCAGTCTAGTATCGATCCAGCGCACTGCTTAGAGCTGATGAACTTCGTCTTCTTTACGTTCAGCCGTAGGCCGTTGTCTGCGAGGGCTCTCTGCCACAGCTGCACCTTCTCCTCCAGCTCCTCCTGGTTGTCGGCTACTAGGGCGATGTCGTCCGCGTAGAGGATCGTTCTGAGAGGGCGTTCCTCAAGGTGGTTCACTATAAAGTCAAGTGTCAGCAGGAAGAGGAACGGGCTCAGAGCCGACAATTGGTGTACCCCCACTGTGATGTCCACTTTCCTTGTCACCCCGTGTGGAGTTCGTATCGTTGCTTTCGAGCCCTCGTACATGTCCCTTATGACCGTGATCAGACGTTCCGGGACACCCCTCCCTCGAAGGGCATTCCAGATTACGGCCCGAGCTAGCCTGTCGTAGGCCTTCTCCAGGTCCAGGAATGCCAGGTAGCAGGGTTTTCGTTTCTCCCGATATTTCTCCATCACCTGACGAGCGATGAAGATGGCGTGTGTGGTGGACCTATCAGGGATGAAGAACCCCTGCACCTGGGAGATGGGTACCATCTCCCTCAGCCAGAGTCGACCAGTCGTTCGTAGATCTTCATCGTGTGTGAGATCAGTTTGATCCCTCAGTAGTTGTAGCATTAAGAAGCGTCTCCCTTCTGCTTGAAGATGGGGACTATGGTGCTGTTCCTCCAGTAATCCGGCATCTTACCTTCTTTCGTGATTCTGTTGAAGAACTGCGTCAGCCAGTTAGTTGATTCCGAGGTCCCCGAGCACCTTCCAACCCTCTACTGGCACACCGTCAGGCCCTGCTGCCTTTCCGAGTTTCATCTTCCCTGTGGCCTTGCGAACCTCTTCTTGCGTCCAGGGTGGGAAGGGGTCCTTCCGTTGGTTGTTCTTCCTCGGCCTCCCGAGGAGGGAACTCCTCGTTCAGGAGTTCTTTGAAATAATCCTCCCATCTCTCTCTGACCTCGACCGGCTTCCGTAACACCCTACCGTCAGCACTCTTCACAGTTTCACTACTCGAATGTCGAGGCTAGTTCTATGACGCGCCTTGGCCAGGCGGATGGCGAACTTCTCTCCCTCTGGCCCGTCTAGTTTCTCGTACAGGGCATCCATTTCCACGTTCTTTGCCTTCGCTACAGCTGTTTTTGCCAGCCTCTTCGGCTTCCTGTAGGCTGTGAGATGCTCGGGTGCCCTCGTCTTCTGCCACAGCTTGTAGGCCTCCTTCCTCATCTTCACCGCAGCCTGCACCTCTTCGTTCCAGAACCATGCCGATTTATCCCCTCTGGTTCCTCCCTTTGTTTCTCCCAGGGTTTCCTTGGTACATCTCAGGATTGTTTGGGCTGCCCCCCTCCAGGTCTCATTCACGGGACCAGCTGGATCTGGAAGGCCTGCTTCGAGCACTGCCCTTGGTAGCTCGTTCCGCTCTGAACCCCGCAGTCTCCACCATCGGATCCTGGGTTCCGTCCTCACTTTGGGCCTGGTGGGTAGAGGTATGCTAAGGTCGGCTACCAAGGATCTATGCTGTGATGCCACGTCTTCTCCCGGAATGACCGTCACATCACGCACTGTTTTCAGGGCAGCCCTTCGAACCAGGATGTGGTCGACTTCCGTCCTTCTTCCTCCGCTGCCATAGGTCACCTTCTGGCTCTCCCTCTTCGCGAAGAAGGTGCTACAGACAGCTAGGTCGTGGGCGATAGCCAGATCCAGAATTCGTTCTCCATTCGGGTTTATCAGGCCGATCCCTTTACCTCCATGAACCCTTTCCACTCCTCTTCTGCCACTCCCCACATGCCCGTTCATGTTCTGCTACGGAGAGGTAGTCGCCTTCTGGTACGGACCTTATGGCTTCCTCGAACGAGAGGTAGAAGTCATCCTTGTCGTGCTCGGAGCATCCGCTCTGCGGAGCGTAGACAGACATGATGGTCCAGTAACCCTCCTTCGTGTCCAGCAGCAGTGACATGATGCGGTCGTTTATTCTTTGGACAGCCGCTACTGAATCCTTGAGGGACTGCGCGACAGCTATCCCCACCCCATTCCTCTTGGTGTCCTCTCCGTTGTAGTACAGCTTGACCCCTTCTTCGATCTCCCTGGCTTTCGCCCCTTTCCATCGCGTTTCCTGAACTAGCTTCTTTAGCCGAGGTCGTTCGGCCCTCGGTAGCCCTCGCATACTGGCCACAGAACTCGGGCGGGGGTTCTGTGCGCCACTTTCGGGTGACGTCCTAGCCTTTACACTGATTCTATTGTGATTTGTGATCATGGTTTTTGTGACGAGGTTTCTCCATCAGCCGGCCTGTCATCCTGGGCCTGACGCTGGAACCGTTGCCATTTTTGCAATTTTTGCAGGGCATGGCGTACCGGAGCCGGGAGTCGAACCTGTGACCGTTTGTGCATGAAACTACACTACTAACCACACGGGATTGCTTTCTCGTACACCTTGGATTGCATTTCTGGTGTTTCATTCTGCATTTTCTTAATTTTACACAGAAACCTATCGCAAACACATGTATTAGACAAGAGCTGTGAAACAAACGAAGTGTTGTGTAACATCTCAGAACTTGTGCTCTTTTCTGCTCAAGACTGCAGTTGTTTTCAGGCATTTCCGAAATTCTGCCGTCAGCGGTAGGTGTCTGCATATTGGGCTGCAACGGAGGTACAAACTACAGAATGGAGTGAAATCGTCGAAGTAGCGCGGCGACGCCAGTGGTACTTGATATGGATCTCTATGCGACTCACAGTTCTGGGAACGAATGCAGAGTAACAAAATCACACCCAACTCTACGTGATGGCCGAGATCATCACTCGAACGTATGCAAGAACCCTCACGAGGCCACGTACATCGGATAGTCTGCTTGGAGGAAATTTACTGTGACTGTTTGAAACCTTAGCCTGCACCTGTCCCGAAAAGTGAACACAGCGTTTGAGATCTCGGTCGAGAAATTTCTTGGGAAAACCGTAGAGATAAGCGTGATCTCTGGAATTGCTTCTGCTGTACCGTTCATTAATGCTTAGCCTCACACTCAGATTTTTCGTAATAAAAATCGAGAAGTCATGGCGTTATATCTGTTTGTAGTAAACTACGAAATTGCTGCTTTTCTGTACATTAAGATAGGTTTAAATCCGTTGATCTTCCTAAAAAAATCCCGCTGAATGTTGAAAAGTGGTTTACCTTCCTGAGCAAGTGTATTACCAATGTTCGAAGAAAAAGTAAATTCTTCTGAAACAAAATGGCATCTTGATTTGGTTTCAGAGTGTCTGCTTTATACGCTAGTTTTGTTTTGGAAGCTGTTAAGTTTAAATTCACAGTTGCCCGCTTTGCTTTGAAAGATGTCCAGTTTGACATAGAAGTAGTATTTATCTATCTACCACTATTAATTGAGTTAGCCGTCGATGAGGCGCGCGCTGGATACGCCGTGTTTGACACAACAGGCAACTGCACGCGTTTCTGAGCGTCTTGGTTCAGACGGCCTGTCACCGATGTCGTGCGGCGAGAATCCGGATTCAGTAGATAAGCTACCGATGTTGCGCAACGGGCGTCCGGATTCAGAAGCCGTGTCGCCGACGTTGTGCCATGAACGTGAGAGGACTATTGGGGGGGGGGAGGCCAGTAAGAGGACCTCGAAGGGAGACCAGGAGAGCGATCACGAGGGACCTGGAAGTGGGCCCAGACGTGGTGAACCAGCAAGAAGGGGGAGGTCAATGGGGAATCAAGGAAGGAGGTCAGGAGGCTGGAAACGGAGGGGGAGGGCAATAAAGGGACCAGTAAAGGAGACCAGCAAGGACTCAGAAAATTTTGAACAAGTTACTTGCAAGCTGCATGCAGCTAATAGATTGCCTCAAACTAGTCATTGGTAAGCTGCTGCAAGCTAGTATAAACGTCGCGTGTAAGTTACACAAAGACCCCTGCTAGTCATTCGTAAGCCGCTGCAAGCTAGACAAGATGTCGCATGTAAGTTAGACGAAGAGCCCTG
The DNA here is from genome assembly GCA_947396885.1 of Heligmosomoides polygyrus polygyrus. NCBI lineage: Eukaryota > Metazoa > Nematoda > Chromadorea > Rhabditida > Heligmosomidae > Heligmosomoides > Heligmosomoides polygyrus. The sequence continues at coordinate 29,620,918 of OX377206.1, forward strand.
TAAATCAAAGGTAACCTCCTGCTAGTATAAACCTAGTTTACATCTAAACTATAAGTGTATTCGATCACATAGACTTTCCTCATTTACCTTTCGTGAAAATTTAATAAACGATAATAAAATAAACGATAGCATAACGAATTCCGACGGCCAAATTTTGCTAAAATAAAACTTGAAGTTTGCATTCTACTGAATAATACTATGTGGTGCAAGCCTAGAGTGGAAGCGAGGGTATTTCTGGCTGGGCTAACATTCTCTCCTCATCCTCAAATGGCACCTTTTCCTGCTTGCACTGCCTTATAATAAGTTTCTCCTTCTTGAAGTACAAGTCTGTCACATATCAGGTCCTTACTAATATCTACCATTAATCTTCATTCTCATTTTTAAACGTTTTTTTTAATAGCAACAATCTAGTCCGAGGATCTTATGAAAATAGTCCTATTATGGTGTAAAGAAGGAAGGCACCTGTCGTCGCGTTGATAACTGACTTGCTCCCCAAGTCAGTTATCAACGCGAAGTCCAGCCAACGCGTTGGTGGGCGTCCTGGTGTTCTCTTGACATCCCGTCAGAAACTCTCTGGCGCTAGGTAGTTGGCCGTGTTGACTTTGCGACCCAGATACACATAGCTGGAGCATTCGGAGATGTTCGTTCCGTAGTGTGGGGCATCAGAAAGTTGTCCGTTCCTCATGAACATCGTCTTCGTAAGATTCAGATGCAGTCCAACGTTCCAACATACACGATCGAAGTCGGCCAGCATTCGCTACGCCTGGCTGATCCTCGGTGTTATGAGCACGATGTCGTCAGCAAAGCGCAGATGGTGCAGCTACCGGCCGTCGACCTTCACTCCCCCATTCTAGTTTGCGCATGATGTTTTCGAGGGTGGCCCTGAAGAGCTTCGGCGATGCGGTATTCCCTTGCCGAACCCCTCTGTTCACGTCGATGACGACGTTGTTGTAGAATGGTGAGATCTTGGTGGTGAACCCACTGTACAGCTCTCGAAGGACTCCGAGGTACTGGGTAGGAACACCCTGCGTGAGCAGTGCTTCGAGGACCGCTTCAGTCTCGACGGAGTCAAATGCTTTCTTCAGGTCGATGAACGTAATGCACAGCGGCAGCTTGTACTCTCGCGACACTTCGATGAGCTTCGTAATGGGGTGTATGTATGCTTGAATGACATCTACAGAAAATCTATAATTTGATCAATATCGATTGATGGCCATCGATACTTTGAAAGCGAACTCCATAATCGTATTCAGCGACCTAGATTACCCCAGGGCTGAAGTTCCGGCGCGCTTGAATGACATCCACAGAAAATCGATAATTTGATCAATATCGATTGATGGCGATCGATACTTCAGTTCGCGTTCGGCGACCTCGATAACCCCAGGGCTGAAGTTTCGGGCCGCTGTTGAGCACCATCAACCGTTAAGTATGGCCAGTACGCAGTGCGTGCCCCCACTCCAGTTGCGACTGACGGACGGACGGAAACACAGAGAGAGAGAGAGAGAGAGAGAGAGAGAGAGAGAGAGGGAAATAAGGAAGGTGACAGAAGGAAGGCAGGACTGTCGACCTTGGCAGAGCAGCGGAACGTGTGTCACCGATATCGTGCAACGTACGTCCTGATCCAAAAGCCTGTCGCCGACGTCGCGTAACTGGCGTCTGGATTCAGAAGACGTGTCAAAGATGTCCTGTAGCGAGTGCAGTTGAGCACGAGAACGGTTGAGGTGCAGCCTGAGTAACAGAAGTTCTGAGAAGCATAAACTAATATCGGTACTGAACGCTTAAGAGAGAATGCCGATGGTAAACGTGCGGAAGAACGCGGCGGAATCTAGATGTCAGGTGATGTTAGGTTTAAAAAATTGCTATCCGTGGGTTAGCGATGCTGCAAGGTCAAGCGAAGCACTTGTGTATATATTTACATATGCATGTATACTCGTGGCTGCAGAATCGAGATTCATTTTCCTAAGGCAAGGTCTCGTCCACTAGCTTCCTTTTCTACTCAAAGAGCTGGTGACATTGACATTGTCGTATTTCGTTTACCAGACATGCGTCATGATTTTGAAGAGCCTATTCTCTTCATTTGAAAGAAAAAACTTCACCAAAGTCATTATCACCCATTAAAAAGCTGCACGAACGCTGTGTATGCCCGTGACTCATGTGAAAACTCGTGCGTACTCATTTCTTCACATACGTTCACAAATATAATTTGCGCTACTAGTTTTTTCATCATTTTCCAGTGGTCATGTTGATGTTGTTTTCAAAAATGTTGATATTTCAAGAGCGAGAAGGGGCATTCATGTTTATTTATTCTATATCCACGCAGACAACTATTTGCAACCAGCAGTAGAAAGAACGGGTACGAAATCGGAAACGAAAACGGAACGTGAACATTCACCCAGAACCATGCCACGTTCTTGCCCCGTTCAACGTCGCACACGTTAGTGAGTGAGCGCAGAATCCCCGTGGCTTCATCCCTTTCCTTCGCACGCGGCGCTGCAACACTGTCCGCAATTTCTTCCGCGTTGGAGCAACTCAGGTGTTCCACTTCGATGATAAAGCAGACAAAATAGCGTAGATCTTCTCTGTCAAATAATACCTTCGCGCATGCGTGGTACTGTAATCGTCCGATAGGGTTGCAAAACTTTTGGGAGATCGGAGCCGCCACGAAACGGACAAAGTGGCCCTGTGCGGAAATTGTGACGTCACTATGACGTCGCAGGCAAATTAAAAAAAGATAAAAAAGCGGGTAAAATGGGAAATGGTCCGGCTGATGCTACAGAGGCAAAATATATATTTTTTATTTTTCAAGCGATTTTTCCACTTGGAACAAAAAGTAACAGTCAAATGGAAATGACATCGAAATGTCCTTGGCTGTTGGCAGGCAGCCAAGTATTAGGTTGTCCCATAAGTCTTCGCCGTTTCTTTCAACGATTCACTGCAGATCTCGCCGGCGGTCTCCTGCATAGCGCTGCATAGCTTTCGAAAGAGAATGAACTGCTCTATCAGAACTTGTATTGCATTTCTTTTTTCATCGTGAATTTTGTCAATGATTAGGTCGTTGAAGTGAAAAGTGAAAAAGTGAAAAAGTAGCCATTTGCGCAATTGTTCTCCCCGCTTAGGTTTGTAATTTTTTGCGCAGTTCTTTATAGCACGTGGAAGGCAATGTTCTGTACTATAAGAATTTGTGTTGGCCCTATTTTATCAGTTGTCCTTTATTGACTTTTAGGCCATCCTGTAGAAAATTGTGCTAGGTTGAAATTTAAGATGTGATTAATACACAATATAAGCTAGGCTTCTTGCAGCGATCTCCGATATGATTGTGAAGGATCGAATTCCAAATTCTCATGCTTCATGAAAAATAATTTTTTTACCTGAAGGAGACAATCTACGCAGATAAAATTCTGCTACAAAAAAAAACATTTCAGCTCTTAACCCATGCACAATCATGGTTTTTGAAACGAATAGATTGGATCGACCCCTGGTCGATATGCCGATGTCATTGGAGCAACAAAATTGGACGTTCACAAAAATAATTAAAACTCGGCAAGGGAAGAAAAGAGCTTTCGAACAGCATAAAAATTGTTTTTCAATAGAGAGGTCTTCATACGGGCGCAGGTCTTCGCTTTTTGAGCGAAAAAATTGAAGTGATTTTGCATAAATAACTATGTTTCGATAAGTTTTTTAAATTTGAAAAAGACAATGACTTTTTGAAGCTAAGGAAGGAGCGCTTTCGAACCATGTGGAAAAAGGGAGGTCTTCATAGGGTGCGGTGGGGGTTTGATTTCTGGTCGATTCTATCATGGTAAGTTAGCATATTTTTTCTGTTTTTCAAAAAGTCATAGGGTATTTTGAACTTTGAAAAACGAACCGAGTTATGATCAGTTTTATGAAATCAATCCAATGTCGTCTATCTACGTGCAGTTCTTCACAAAATTGATCCATATCTCGGTTCACTTTTTGAAGTTCGAAATTCCCTATAGCTTTTAAAATAGCTTTTTGAAAAATCAAGAACAGTGCTTTTTAAACATGTAGAAAACAACTTTCAAAAAAGGGGCCTTCATACAGGGCGGGGGGGGGTCCGATTTTTGGCACGTATTTCTGCAACAATGGTCCAGAAATTGAACTCCAACCGCTCCTATAAAGACCTCCTTCTTGAAGCTATTTTCCACATGGTTCGAAAGCGCTCTTTCTTTAGTTTACAAGAAGTAATTTTTTTGAATTTCCGGAAACTTACGGAGTTATAATGTGAACGTCCAATTTTGTCGCTCCAATGACGTCGGTGCCACATCGACCAGGGGTCGCTCCAATCTATTCGTTTTAGAAAACCATGATTTTCACACTGTGCATGGGCTAAGAGCTGAAATTTTTGTGGCAGACATTTAATTGTGTAGATTGTCTCCTTCAGGTAAAGAATTTATTTTTCATGAAACATGAGAATTTGGAATTTGATCCTCCCTAATCATATCGGAGATCGCTGCGAAGAAGCTTTTTTATTGTATATTAACCACATCTTAAACTTTAAGATGACACAATATTCACTATCTGATGTTCCTCCTTCAGAAGGTAGAAATGTTTTCCGCGAGAAGTCCTTCCTTCAGCTGCCATCGATGACGTCGGAGAACGTAATGGTCGCACGTAACCTACCACATTTCGAAGATTTTTTGGAGTCTCTGAAATTTTCACAAAGCTTTGAAAACTACAAGAAGTGTAGACTCTACGCTTTGAAAAGCAAAACAGCAGCTTCCATGTGATTAGTGATGTCGATATTTTTCGGCAAATGATACAAATCGAGACGTCTGTTCATACAGAAGAATGTCTCAGAAAAACAAGGTTTTATTACCGTGTGCCAAACTGTGGCTTAAAGTTTATAGGGTATGACTTCATTTTCTGATACTGTTTCCTGCAGAAGAGGGAAATTTAATTCCGTGACAAGTCCATCCTCCGATTGCCATTCCGTCATCGAATCGAAGAGCTCTTCAAAAGTCGTATAGCGAATGCACTTAAGTTATCCTTAGTAACTGACACTTCAAGTTTTATGGAATGCAAATTTGGACGTAGATATCGCTCTTTCAGGCAAAAAACTGTCGTATCCAAAACTTCCTGGAAAAAATCTGAAAGAAATGGAAACTTCTCATTGACTCCAAATCTGGCGGACAATCTTTGTTTTTAACACGTAATACAAAAAACGTTCAAATTATTTTACACAACTTTCGGGAACGAAGGTGAGACTCCACGCTGTCGTAGACACTCCTGAAAAGAAAACTTATTAAGAATTACAAACATTGCCTAAAAACCTGAAAATAAGAGAGAATCCTCTGCCAAAACCGAAAGAGTACGACCCACCTCCTAAACGGCGTCACAGTACGACCCACCTTCGATTCCCGAACCTCGAACTTGGTCCTCCGCGAGTGGCGGGGGAGGGGGGGGGGGGGGGCGCGGCTGAGGCGACGCCGCCGGAGCGGCAGCGGCGATAGTGTTGTGAATCATTGTTGCCATCGCCGCTCCAGCTCCTGAAGTTAAGAAATGGATCTGGATATTAAACTTTTCTAATGCTGATTGATGTACAGTGAAAAATAAAGATTCTCAGTACCTGGCATACTTATTCAATGAGAGGTTTTCAATTTTTTTCAGATTTTTCCAGGATGCCATGGACACGGCAGTTCTCAACCTGAAGGAGCGACATCAACTTCCAAAATTGCACTCTATAAAATTTCAAGTGATATTTACTGAGGACGATCTATCTAAACGCATTCGCTACAATAATTTTAAAGTGCTCTTCGAATCGACGATGGAGGGAAACGAAAAATGGACCAGCCACGAAAATAACTTTTTCTCTTGTGAACAAGGGATAGGATGCTATAAGGTAGCGTTAGTGAGAAAAAAGCACATTCAAAAAATGGCTGGGACTTCCGCAACAACCTAATAATATTAGGTCTATGCTTATAAAATGACCGATTTTGCTACCTCAATTTCTGGTCGATTTTTCGCGGCTACGTTTGTTTCCGTTTCAGGCACTATATATAGTTTCTGAAAGCGTAGAATCTCCGTTTTCTTACAATTTATGTAGTATCTTTTGTGATAAAACTGCCTCATGCAGAGTTTTTTACGTCGTTTTTACAGTATGAATCAGCGTGGTATTCAGGTGTTCCACTTATACGAAATGAAAAGTTGACACAACGCCGCGGCCGCAGCTCGTAACATCAACGCTACATTAGGGGGAGGGGGTTTCGCTAAGGAACTTATAATTCGCCACTGATCGAAAGGTTTCGATCTGGAGGCGAAAGTCTCGAAGATGAAGAGCGAGGAAGACCGCAATCACTCCTTGACGACGACCAACTCAAAGATATGGTGAAAGCGGGTCCGCTTCAAACTGTGAGAGAGCTAGCACAGCATTTCGGCGTTGACGGCAGAACTATCAGTCGCCACCTGCGATCGGAAAAGTATATGTTGAAATTGGATTAATAGATCCCGCACGAACTGACCGCCGGGCAGATGCTGAAGCGTCAGGACACCTGTGACTCGTTAAGGGCGCGCAATCTAAGGGAGGCTTTTTTGGACAGGATCGTGACACGCTACGAAAAATGAATCCTTTGTGACAATGATCGTCGCTCCGCACAGTGGCTGGAGAAGAATGAGAGCCCTAAGGAGATGCCGAAACCAAGTCTCCATCCATAGAAGACCATGGCGACCGTATGGTGGACAATGGCTGGTATAGTCCATTACAAGTTCTTGAGGACTGGAGAGACTATCACAGCGGAGGATTGCTGTGCCGAAATCGAAGTGGTGCACCAGAAGTGGTGATTGAAAAACATCCGGCTTTGATTAATCGAAGAGGCCCATTCCTGCTGCGCGTTTCAAAAATTGTTGTCCAGAAACTGGATGAATTTGGATACGAGACCCTGCCACATCCAGCATATTCACCAGATGAGTCCCCTGCGGATTATCATTTTTCAAGCATTTAGGTCGTTATGTGAAGGATAAAAAATTCAGCAAATAAGGTAATGTCGAAAATGATCTTTTATGTTTTATTAATTCTCGTAGATCTGATTTTTCCAAAGATGGAGTGTCTAAATAATTGTCGCGTTGGGAAAAGCGTACTAATTGTAATGGTGTCAAAGTTTTCAGCCAAAGTTGACTACTTTATCTGCAGTGACATAATACTACTAAATACCAGTATGCAGCTAACTTCATTTCCAGTGAAACCGTCCTTGCGGTTTCATTGGAAATGAAATTTTGCTATAACTACTTTATCTAGTCATATGCTATTTGAGAAGGAAAAATCACGTAAATTGGTGTTGTTCAAGAGGCCGTTAAACCCATGTGGCTTACGACCAACCCTTACATTAGCGTTATTATTTGGTTTGAATTTCTTTGGTCACAGATTTTAAACATACACGAAGCTCAGGACATTTTGCTAAGCTCCAGCTCCCAAAAAGTCATTGAGGAGTTACTAACCCTCTGTTGTCCCTATCGACTTGCTGTATGCTCCATTTTCGCTACGAGCAACAACAAAAACTAGGTCACAGCAGCTAGAGTTAAATTTTACTTTGTTGTTATTGACCCCTTACTGAGGAAGACAGTCACTGTCGAGCAATTACCGGTACATGGGGCTTTCATAACTAAGTGCAAAAGGGAGGCGTCGGCCAGCCATAGCCCAAGCTGTACCAAAAATGAACCGGATTTAAGCTCCGCATTCGAAGTTCCCCTGTCACACCTACAGGAGCATTGTCCTTGCGATACGCTATGGTTTTCGATTTTCCTTTTTAGCAACAGCTCTGTCATGCATACTCCGCCAGTACTGTTCATCCTGTTGTAACTCGAGTTTGTTCTATAAATTAACCTAAAAAAAATCGATTACTGATGCTCAGAAAAAAGTCTAGAGTAGTGAACGACCCTGATCTTAAGATAAGGCGTGCCACGAAGAGATGCTTCAAGAGGCAACTGTGCCACTCTGAATCGTTGAGAATGAATTTATCTCTGAGCACTGTCGATATAACACTCTTCGTAGGCCGTCATGTGAACGTAACTTTAAGATTTCACGACAGGGGGCTGAACTCATCTAGAGATATGAAGGAGTTTTGAAAAAAATTCTCACTTCACCAAGAAAACGCGACTCGTAGACTTTCCAAAGGACCTTCCTGTGGTGTCTACAACTAACTGGGAACTAAAGCTTCAGCGGACTAGGTCGAAGATGCGTTTTGAATAGATACAGCGCTGTGCGTAACGTTCCAAAGAAATCGACCACAAAAAATATCACCTGCAACTATAGATAAGATATCAGCTGCAATTATTGCGCAATGGAGACACGCGCCTTTAGAAATGAAACGAAATGAAGAAATCTGCCAAATATCAAACATGGGATGGCGGAGGAGGCGTTATGGTCATGGGATGTATAAGCAAGAACTAAAGGTACTACGTACGAAACCGGCCTTATCCTTAATATCCAAGTGGTGACGGATTGCGAACGTTGTTTGGAGAATTTTGGCGGTGTAATGGTGTCACTCCTTCCAAAACCTTCAGCGGCTAGCGGATTTCTCAACAGGATAACGACCAGTAACATGTTTCTATCGAGGTGGGAAAAATGGCATAAAAAGGATGAGTACTCGCTAACCTCGACGCACCACTGCATCGCGTGGCTGCAGGATTCTTGGTTGAGCACTTAGCATTCTCGCATGAGTCGTCTTTCTAAGCTGTCCCACTTCCAAAATTGAGAATTTTCGCAGTACACGGCAGCACCGAGTGCTTTCCCAGTTCTACATTGTCAGCTGTTGCCAAAACGGAGCACTAAGTAAATTGTGCTCGAAATCTGAAATCAGCGACGTTACCGCTACGTTGCTCGCTCTTGCTAAGTCGAACTGTTTCGTCCCCTAGGGGATAGGAGTGTAATAGTTTTTCGGAACCACCTCCATGTTGCCACGCCGCATAATCCTCTAGTCGTTAGCGCTAGTAATTATGTGGAGGCGTATTTGACATCCCATAATGCTTCCAGAAGTGCCACCGTTGACTGCGAAATTAAAATGATCTGTCCACTGTCCCTATTTCTCTCCTGCAATCATACACCCCAGCTTTTCCTTGTTCTGTACAGAATGTGCGTGTCAGATATTTTAGAGCATCTGGACAAGGGTTTAGGTAGTGCAGACATTTTTATCGATAAAAGCATAAGTTGCCAATTTGGGAATGCTCCATGGAAACGCACTGAGGCTTAACCCAAATCTATTGCTAACGCCCGCCTTACCTGTCGCCATTTGAAACCAATGACGCAAGCGGTGTTATATAAAATCGCTCAAAAACGAGCGCGCTTGATTCCAACTGATATGTCCGAAGCTAAATTTATGAACATTGCCTTCGCTCTTGCAGTCGCACGCTGCGTACGGTGTCGCCTCTGCTTCTGGCTAGACAGAGACGCAGCCATTTTCCTGGAACACTTCTCTTTATTTTCATTGAGTAACTAATAGATGATGAATACATTGCATTACATTACATCACATTACATCATATTCTTACACTGAGAGATTAGTAGATGATGTGTGCTCCTGGTTTTAGCTATAAAGATATTTTTCAATAACAATTGCACATGCGACGAACAGGTTGTCGTGAGATTAAAGAATAGGGTTAAAAGGAATAGGACAACAACCGTTCATGATCCCGTGTTCGGAGCCTTGAGTGGTCAGGCAGGTAGGACCTCTAGCAAACCTCCAGTGTTTCATCTGATCGGAAATAATTTGCAGCTGGTGTTCGCCAAGTCAATTGAAGCATGAACACGATTAAAGGCTAATAGATGCACATTTCGAATAACTCCGTAACACAAAAGTATCTACGCATGCTATGCTTGCTCCGCCCGGTTGTTCCTCGTTGAGAATAAAACCAAAATCAGTTCTGACAACACAACTGCACCATTTACTGGAACGGACTACTAAGAAATCCTTGATATTTCAGCAAGCACTGCTGTGACAGCTGATCTTCGATATATTGCAAAAGCTACTAAGCAAGCGATGAGCATCAATTAGCTGTCGTTTTCACTCCTATGACTGTGTTTCACTACTAACCATAAGACGAGTTTCCGGCGACTGCTACGGAGTGCACCAAGAATACGCGCACTACTTCTCCTCCTTCGACTTTTACGAAATTTTACAACGCTGAGCCTTCGGTTTTTTTTCTAGACTTTACTTACTTTATTACTCCTCTGTATTTAGGGTTAATTTCCATTTCTTATGACAATTTTGACGTGCGATAGCGCGGTTGGAGGAAGCGACGGTTGTCGCGTACAACCGATTCAAGGTTCTTGGTTCAAATCTCTCCCAGAACAGCCACACCATCCACCCCTTTGAGTTAGGTAAGTACATAAGCAGAAGACTTATGCAGACTCTGAGAAGGATAAGACAGGGAACTGTCCATAGAGTGGTCACCAGGGGTGTGCGTAATTAGGATTTACGATTTACGATTTACGATTTTACGATTTATGGCGATTTTTGGCAAATCTTTTACGGAGACAGAACACATCGTCCTGTGCATAGGCTTCACGAATACGACTTATCTCTTTGCTTATCCAACTTTTCCATTTTTCTACCATTGCAAGTGCTGGCGCTTGGAATCGGGCCAGTTCAAGAGGAGATGCTAATGCAATGCATTATTTAAAAATAAGCTCTTCTCTAGAAGGCTAAACTCCTCCGTTTCCAGTCTAGAGCTAGCAAGGCACTTGGGATTCCTACTGCCGAAGGTCGTTCCATTCCAGCCCACAGAAAGGCATTGGAGGAAGTCCCTTGGAGGAAGAGGGACAAGTATTATGTGATCCATGTCTTGTTTGGTAATAAGGCGTAGTCAATTTGTTAATAATAGATTCGTGCTAATCCACGTTTGCCAATCATTCGCGATTGGAAGTGGGGTCTAGAAAGTTTATTTATTTATTTATTTATTTATTTATTTATTTATTTATTGCCGTCGTGCCGTCTCTACCATGGAAATTCTATGTTTAAGAAGCCTTCAAACCGACGATGGACCTGGGAAAGCCCAAATGGAGAAACACGTTCGGAGATCGACCATGTTCTTACGAACAGACGCTGGAGTCTGTTCGACGTCTCCGTGCTGCCTTCATTTGACACCGGCTTGGATCACCGTCTTGTCCGTGCGAAGCTGACTCTCAAAAAGAGGATGTTCAAGCGTGACACCCATAAACCGGCACCGGTGAGGATCCCCACATTCAAGTCTGAGGAGTTGGAATATGCGATAAAGTCGTATGATTGGAATCTTCTTGAAGATCCATCGGAAGACTACGACCTTCTCTCCAAAGGACTGTTGAAATGTGCTAACAGCTCGCCGTATGCTTCAAGACTCAACGCACATGCGATTAAACTCTTGGAGCAAAGAAGAGCTGTTAAACTGGATCCTAATGCTTCCCATCTGGAAAAGGTCACCATCTCGAAGGCCTGTCGAATTGCAGTGAAGGAGTCCATTCAAGCCTACAGAAGATTGAAGCTGTTAGAAGCGGCTGGGAAAGGTTCAAGCATAAAGCGCTGCAAACGAAATCTCTGCGATCAGAAGGCAATAATGTCAGCCCTTGCGGATAAGGATGGAACAACGCAAACGTCTCGAAGAGCGATGGAGGCCATCGTTCAGGAATTCTACACAGATCTGTTCCGTTCTTCCATCACTGTCCCGAAATGCTTGATGCCACCAGCTGAGGAAGTACCTCCCATTCTGGAATAAGAAGTTGCTCATGCTATCAGAAGGATGAAGCTGGGCACTGCTCCCGGACCGGACGGCATTTCTGCTGATCTCCTTCGTGCGGGTGGCAGTGCCGTCTGCTCACTTCTTGCCAAGCACTTCAACCACTACCTTCGACTTGGTAGGATTCCGGACTCATGGAAGGAGTCGAAAACAGTTTTAATCTTCAAAAAAGGTCAGCAGGAGGATATCAACAACTATCGACCCATCAGTCTCCTCTCGGTTGTGTACAAGATCTTCACCAAGATACTGCTTAACCGCATGGAGCGTTGCTTGGATGAATATCAGCCAGTGGAGCAAGCAGGGTTTCGCAAGGATTTCTCCTGCATGGACCATATTCAGACTGTCTCACAGCTCATCGAAAGGAGCCGCGAATACCACCTCCCACTTGTTCTTGTCTTCGTGGATTATCGGAAAGCGTTCGACTCTGTGGAAATCAACGCCATTCTGAACGCCCTTGTGCACGCTGGTATACCATCGCCCTACATCCGCCTTCTCGACGAATGCTTCTCGAACACATCGACTACCATCCAGCTGTTCGATCGAAAGCTTAAAATTCCTATCGGGAAAGGAGTACGGCAGGGAGACACGATTTCTCCCAAGCTATTCACAGCGGCACTTCAGGATGCCATGAAAGACTTGAACTGGGACGATAAAGGCTACCTTGTCGACGGTAAACGGATCAGCAACCTTCGCTTCGCCGACGATATTGTTCTGATCTCTACCAGCACGGCAGAAGCCGCGGAAATGCTGAACGAGCTCAATGTGGCAGGTATGAAGATTGGATTGGACATGAATATGTCCAAAACGCAATTTATGGTCAACCAGTGGTGTGACACGGGACTCGTAAGGTTAAATGGAGTCGCTCTACAACAGGTCGACTCCTACGTCTATCTGGGAAGAGAGCTGAACATGGATAACGACCTCGCTCCTGAAATCGCCCGCAGGAGACGCGCAGCATGGGCAGCCTTCAGTTCGATTCGCGAAGTCACCGATCAGGTCAAGGATCCCGGCCTCAGGGCCTCGATATTCAACGCCTCTGTACTGCCTGCGATGTGTTACGCGACGGAAACCTGGCCCGACAACAAGACAATCGCCAGAGCGATGCAAACTACGCATCGTGCACTGGAGAGATGTCTTCTAAGGACAAGCCTTCGTCAGCAATGGCAAGAAGGCCTACGAAGCTCGGAGCTACGGGAGAAGTCGCAATTAGCGGACCCGCTGCAGTACATGAAGAAGTGTAAATATCGCTGGGCCGGACACCTGCTTCGACGAAAGGACGATAGATGGAGTCTCCGTGTCACAGAATGGCTCCCGAGAGACCATAAGAGACCACTGGGACGACCGCCAACGCGATGGGCAGACTCTTTCTCAAGATCTTTCAGAGAGCGGAGTCTGCCTCACTGGATGCAAGCAGCCAGAGATCGAGCGGTCTGGAAGAGTTGTGGTCCCCGCTGAGAAGACCTCCAGCCGACAAAGGACCATCAAACATCAAACACAAACACACATTTATTTATTTATTTATTTATTTATTTATTTATTTATTTATTTATTTATTTATTTATTCAAAGACGTATCATATAATACACGTGGTAAGAAAATACAAGAAGAAAACGAAATGAGATGAAACCAGGATGTGACAAACAAAAGACTAAAGCATGAATGGTCGTCGGATAAAATACAGCACTAGTTGGCTTAAACAGATAACCTACGAGAAATAAATGACCTAAAAGCCGGTAGCGACATCTGTATGACATTTTCGGATTCACCAAGCAATAAGTTGAGCTCCTTAAGATTCTTATAGGTGAGGAAGCGTGACCTGGCCTGCGTCCTTGCAGCAGAGACATAGATTCTAAGTTTCCCTCTTCTATTTCTAGACAGTGGAGGCTTGAAAAATGACAGCGGGTCAACTGCTACAATTTTAGTCAAGATTTTCAACAGCATTGGCAAATCAGCCTTTTTTCTTCTGGAACACAAACTGGAAAGACCAAGGATCTTTGCTCTAGTGGATCCATTTGGCAGATCACAATATTGAATTCCATAGCATCTCATAAACAGCTTACGTGTATAATTGTTCTGAAAGCTTTCCAACAAAGCGATATCTTTCTTTTTGGTAGCGTTGAAAACGGTTGTACCACATTCCACAATGGGCCGCAAGTAAATTTTGTAAGCTCGTAAGAGCGTTTGCAGGTCTTTCGTTTTCAATACCTTGAATAAGTTGTAGGTTCGGAAATTTGACCAACGCTCTGTAGCGCTCGTCAAACCTGAGATCAGTCGATATTGAAAAACCTAGATCCCGAATGGCAGATACCTACTTCAGTAACACACCTCTTAGGCCGGGGGCATGCTTCCATCGCCGCGATGCCACCGTGGCGTTCAGTTCATGGCCATTCCGCAGCACGCGGTCGAGTTGTCAAAGGAAACAACGCCGCGGCCGCCGCAACAATGGCGGTCGGCATGCGCGATGGCTTCCCGCGCCCATCGCGGGCATGGCATACTTTTTTCGCGCCGCGCGCGGTGTTTAACGTTGGTCCTGGACGGATCGCCGTCGCACTTCCTTGCAGAGCGATGGGCGATGCGACGAGCACAGAGAAATTCAAATTCTTTCTCGTCGCTCTGCAAAACTCATCGCCGCGATTCCATCGCAGCGACGGGAAGTATGCACGAGACCGTAGATTGTACTCTGATTGAGGAACTTGGCTCCTAGTTCCCACTGTGAAACTACAAGATTTTTCTGGTGCAAGAGGCAGCTCCCACAGCTTTGACCACTCATCCACGCATTCGATCGCTGACTACATCGCACGACAGTCTTGGAAATTTTCGACCTTCTTGTAAATCTTTATGTCGTCAGCATACATTTTGCAGGCGACCCCATGTCGAGAAATTTTAGCTGGTAGTTCAAACGTATATAAGAGAAATAACAGTGGCGAAAGAATTCCGCCTTGAGGCACTCCACTGTGAGAAGAATATACGTTTGAGTACTCTTGTTTTATTTTGACCTGATAGGTTCTTCCCGTGAGAAAACTTTGGATCCAAGCCCGAATCATTGGATGGATACCAACGATTTCCATTTGTATAAGCAGTTTATCTATTGGAACCTTTTCGAAAGCTTTCGAAAAATCAAAATACACAACATCGGTATGACGACCGCTTTCAACGGCAGCTGTCCAATCATTTAGCGAAGTAAGCACAGCGGTTTCGACAGATCTGCCTTTTATAATTCCAAATTGATTTTCGGAAATTACCCTACTTTTCTCGATGTGTTCCAGAATGTGCTTCTCCATTATTTTCTCGAAGGCCCTCGCAAAGATTGAGGTTATACAAGTAGGTCTATAATTAATAGGATGACTATACGGCTGCTTCTTCGGAATTGGGGTAATGAAGGCATGCTTCCATCTTTGGGGGACCTCAGCATTCATATAGCTGAGGTTGAAAATCTGTTCAAGAGGAAAACTATGTAGCCCAATACATTTTTTATGAAGCGTAATGGAATGAGGTCCGTTGAAACGGAGTACGATGTAGGCCACTTAGACAAATTTTCATAAATTTCTTCCTTATGAAACCATAAAGAAGGCCTCATTTGAGGTGTGATCGGGGGGGAGATTTTTATGAAGGACTGACCTAGTATGATTTGAGATATGAAAGACTTTGTGAAATTCCGCTGCCAGAACATTTGCTTTTTCCTTATCAGTACAAATAGAGAGGCCATCACTATTCATCAAATTTGGTATAAAGTGTGAATTTCCATAAGAGTTGCTACACTCATGTGGAAAGGATAAACCACTGCTGTTTTTATCGATTTACACTGCAGTTCGTAGGGTGGAGCAAACTGATATACAAAGTCCAGTAAAAACGAACAGTTAAGAAAAAGATCAACTGGTTCTTGTACTTTTGTACTCCCTTTTCAGTGGTGTGATTGAGGCTATTGCATTTATCTGATTCGCTCAGGATGCTGCAGACTCCGGGAGAACAAATGTTCGCTACAGAACTGGCGAAAGGTACATAGCCAGGGCGAGTGCAGAGAATCCTTATTAAGTTCTGGTGCCGTATTTTTAAGAGTTTTCAAAATCAAAATGGGCAGGCAAAATTGCGTTAAAAACCGGCGCTCTAAGTAGGTTTAGGTTACCGCGATCGCTGGGGTTGTCGATCGATGGTTCAGAACGTGAGAGCGCTTTTAAAGTTAGGAAACGTCTCCATAACAATCTCTCTTCAATTAACAGAGCTTCTGATTTCGAGTGTCGCGCTGTGGCTGTTGCTTAGTACTCTCCCATCAAGCAATAATGATGTATTTACGCTCCTGCAGCGGTCTACCATACCGTTTTCACCTGCTGCGTTCAAAATGGACTTCTAAAAACTCAAACTGAACCAGTTTCAGCTTAAACCGAGTTCTTCGCAATCCATAACTCAAATAGGATTACATTCAAACTAACCAAGACACTTTCTAAATCAAGATTGTCTCATCTATGGAACCAAACTGAAGATGCCTCAAGAAAGTTGTGCGTTAAACTTCCGATTTTGAAGCGATTACAAAAGATGTCCAAGATATGTGATCATACAGTTTCGCCGCCAAAAGGTTTTGTTCTGCTACGGGAATGTTCTCGGACTTATTTCAAAATGCAGAAAAGCGAAGATTTTTCGGTGCGTCACACGATGGGATTGAGCCATGCATTTACTCAGCACACATGGCGCATCGTATGACTCGGTATGCTTATTGGATTACCATATGAGCAGTTGCTGTGTTCGCCGCATTGGTCAGCGTTGAGGTGTTTTTTAAATTTTAGTTTGGCAGCGACTTTTTTACTGATTTGTTTATGCAAAATTTTAGAACAAGCTAAAATTTGGTAGTATTTTAGGAATTTAATGAATATTCAAAACGGTGCAGGCTTTTTGTCGAAATACCCAAGTAAACTTTTTGAATCTAAATCTCTTGGAACGTGTGAATATTGACTTGAAAGATGTATTACTAGTAGGAAGATGCGAAAAAGGGAAATAGTTTGGGAAGGAAAACTGTTCTGTTTGAGCTGAGGATTACACGACAAATAAATAAATATTGAATGGCACCTTATTAACATTAGCACAAAAAGCCTTTGAAAATGAAGATGTACTGCACTACACATCAGATGACTCTTACGATTTACGGTTCACGATTTACGCCTTACGACGGCATTTTTGTAATTACGATTTTGATTCACAAAATTTCAAATTTCATTTATGCACACCCCTTGGTGGCGATGTCCGTTCCTCCACGTGGTGCCACTGGAAACTGCTTGCTTTTGCGAGCCGAGCCAATCACGGACAATCGAATGCAGGCGACAGGCCCTAGTGACAGGCCGGCCTACGAACATCCTGTGTCACATCATATGGTCGATGACGTTTCAGAGTTCTCGAGATAGTGCTACGGCGTCCGCGGGAACCGACGCGCACTCGCAAAGCCCGGCGGGTGTGAGAAGTATGCGAGGGTCCCTGATGCGAGGACGGCATCGGGGGGCAACTGAGCTAGTCCGAAAGTCCCGTAACGTAGGCAAGACCCGCGTAGCAACGTTGAATGTGGGTACGTTGACGGGCCGCTCGTGCGAGTTGGTAGAAGCACTGGAGCGAAGAAAGATAGATTTCTGTGCGGTGCAGGAGACGAGGTGGTCCTGCAGCAAGTCAAGGGACATAGGACGTGGCTTCAAGGCCGTTCTAGTGGAAGTCCCAGGACCACCAGTGGTGTCGGTATGATCGTCTCCGAGCGTTTCCGTGACGCGATTGCAAGCGTAGAACGTTTCGATGACCGCTTGATGAAGATTGTTGTCGCCGTAGAAGAGCGACGATGTCATTTCTTTTCCGCGTATGCTCCGCAGACAGGTTGCTCCGAGCAAACCAAGGACGAGTTCTGGTCCCTGCTTGATGAGAAGACAGCGGAAGTGCCGTCACAAGACATGATTGTTGTGGCAGGTGACCTTAATGGTCACGTCGGAGCAGCGAAAGATGGTTACAGCTGTCATGGTGGTTTTGGCTACGGGTCACGCAACGCCGATGGTGAGCGTATACTTGAGTATGCAGACTCACACGACCTCATCATCGTGAACACTAAGTTTCGAAAGCGTGACTCTCACCTCATCTCGTTTTATAGCGGGAACGCCAAAACGCAGATTGACTATGTCCTTGTTAGGCGTCGCGACCAAGGTCTTGTCACAGACGCGAAGACCGTGCCGTATGAGACGGTTGCCACGCAACACCGTCCACTTATCTGCTCGCTGAAGATCACACCTCCGAGGTGTAAACGTATTGAGCGATGCGGGACGGCTAGAATCAAATGGTGGCGACTGAAAGAGAAGGAAGCAGCTGTTATTTCTCGCATTCGGTTGCCGACGGTAACAACTGTCGACGAAACCTGGAAGGATGCTACCGATGCGATAACTCGGGCTGCGCGTCTCGAACTCGGCACAACGAAGCCTGGACGGCGTTGGGTCGACAAGCAGGCTTGGCTGTGGACTGACGATGTCAGAGAGAAGGTCAGGGAAAAGAAACGGCTATATCACGTATTTATCGGTGATAAAACAGTCGATAATTGGCGGAATTATCGAGAAGCGAAGAAAGCGGCAAAGAAGGCTGTGGCCGGTGCTAAAGCCGCACACTACGCTGATGTGAGTGAAAAACTGGAGACGCGCGATGGCGAGCGTTATCTTTACCGCCTCGCCAAAGCTCGCTGTCGCCAAGCAGAAGACATCGAGAAGTTCTTTGGCATTAACGACAAGAACGGTCATCTTCTGATGGATCGTAAGAGGGCTGTGAAGAGATGGCGCGAGTACTTCGAGGAAATCTCGAATGTAGAATTTGAACATCCTGCTGTTCCTTTTGCGTCACCTGTATACGGTCCCGTTCAGAAGATCACAGTGAGCGAAACTGAAGCAGCCCTGAGGAAGATGAAGTCAGGCAAAGCCACTGGTCCCGATGGCCTGCCAGCTGACCTGTGGAAGTCGAAGGGCTGGTGCCCTGCTGACTGGCTGACTGAGTTTTTCAATCAGGTTGTTGCTGAGAGTATTCCGATTTGGAAGAAGAAGGGCAGTCCTGCAGACTGTGCTAGTTACCGTCCAATTCGCCTTCGTTCGCACACCATGAAAATCTTTGAGCGAATTGTCGACGGACGTATCCGGGATGTCGTACAGCTTTCCACGAATCAGTGTGGTTTCGTATCTGGCTGTGGCACCGTTGATGCCATTCACGCCGTTCGTCTTCTGCTAGAGAAGCACCGCGAGAAACAGAAACCGGTGTATTTTGCCTTCCTGGACTTGGAGAAGGCCTTCGACCGCGTTCCGCGGGAAGTGATATGGTACGCGTTGCGACGACATGGTATCCCTGAAGAGCTTATTGAGTGGGTGCGCATCCTCTACTCGTGCCCAATAAGCCGAGTGCGAGCACCAGCGGGCACCTCGATGGAGTTTCCAATATCTGTCGGAGTGCACCAGGGATCTGCGCTCTCCCCACTGCTCTTCGTGATCGTCATGGATGCAATTACACGCGATCTCCAAAGGGCAGCTCCTTGGACGCTGCTGTATGCCGATGACGTCATGCTTGCATGCGAAGACAAAGCAGAGCTCGAGCGACAGGCACAGGCGTGGTGCGATCGCTTAGCATTGTTCGGACTCAAGCTAAACGTCAAAAAGACGGAATACTTGACGACGGATGTGAATGAGCATGGATCCATTAAGATCAATGGTACTGAGCTCTCACGAGTTACATCTTTCAAGTATCTTGGATCAACAGTCACGTCCGATGGCAGTCTAAAGTTGGAGGTGAACGCACGTGTGAGTGCAGCCTGGTCCAAATGGCGTTCGTTGACTGGGGTGCTTTGCGACAAGACAATTCCTGAGTACCTCAAATCAAAGGTGTATAGAGCAGTCGTCCGCCCAGCAGCGACGTACGGTGCTGAGTGCTGGCCCGTGACGAAGGAAATCGAAAGCCGCCTCAGTGTAATGGAGACGAAAATGCTAAGGTGGACGGCTGGAGTAACGCGATTGGACCGCGTTCGCAATGAAACCATGCGACAAAGGTTCGGTGTCGCCTCGATAGCTGACAAGTTGCGCGAAGCACGCCTACAATGGTATGGCCACGTCCTTCGCGCTAACGACGACACCGTGTGTAAGATTGGCCTGAATCTTGAAGTCCCTGGAAAACGGCCCAGAGGACGTCCGAAACAACGTTGGCTAGATACGTTGCATATGGACTTGAAGTTAGCTGGTGTCCATCCCGACCAAGCGTTTGATCGGGAGAAGTGGCGTCACCAGACCAGAAGAGCGGACCCCGCCACCAAGCGGGACAAACGCTATTGAAAATGATGATTTATGCACACCCCTTGTGGTCACCGCAAGTCAATGTATAAACAAAATACGCTTTCAAATTGCCTCAACTATATCTCGTTGAAGAAAAATGTCTTGTGCATTCCTCAAAGGGAGTGACTAACGCCGTCCTTTGTGCATTAATATCTTTGTCACAATTCTTATCTTTAGCTTTTTGCTTAGAGCTGACTCCAGTCAATGGAACCACGATTTCTCAATTTCCCAAAGCATGATTCTGGAAGAAAACGATTGCTTAAAAACTCGATCTTTTCAAACTGTGTTTGCTGCAAAACAATGTAGATATTTGTGAGCTTTAAGCGAGTGCGCCATAAATGTGGCGTTCAGTACAACTTTATAGTTTCTAAAAAACAATGCAGCGTGGGAGGTGTTAGAGAATCTTCCCAAAACGTTAAGAGTAGCCAATACCACAACATATCTCATTTGCAATGGAAACTCTCGCGCATGTCTTACTGCTATCAACATTTCAGTCCTTTCAAGGAAGAATGGAAATAATAGGGCGGAAAGTGAAAAGCGGTATATGCTGGCGCGCCATTAAGATAGTGCATCACCGTTTACCGTTTTATTTACGTAAACTTTTGAAGAGACGTGCGTCTTTGTGGAGAGCCGCCGTTTCCCGTAATGAGGCCGGATCCTGGATGGAATACAATTCATTTAATGCTAAAGTAGAAAGGCAACTGCACCGGTACAACTTTTACCTTGAGAAGAGACTAATTGAGTCGAAAAATCCACAAAAATTTTTCCGATATATGAAGTCTAGGAGCTGCAAGCGGCCGAACATCCCAAGCCTGGAGGATGAAGATCAGCAAACGGCTATCGCCGATCTTGATAAGGCCGAGCTTCTTGCAAAGGTCTTCCAAAAAGTGTACGCAAACTCTAGTGATATCGTACAACTCCAATCAGAGGCTTCTTTTCCGTCCATGGATGCAAACCTTTGGTTTTACAGCCACGACATCCTCGAAATCATCAATAAGTGGCCAAATTCTTGTGCCACCACTCCCGACTTTGTGCCACTAGCGTTTATAAAGAAAGTTATCTACCAAATCATGCGACCTCTGGAGTACATTTTTAACTTAAGTTATACCCGAGCGGAGGTACCTAAACGCTGGAAACACGCTTTCGTTACCCCCATTCCGAAAAAGGAGCCTTTCAGTGACCCAAACAATTATCGGCCAATAAGTATCACTTCCATATTTGGGCGCGGTTTTGAGAAACTCATGAAACGGCACCTTCTCAGGCATCTGGAAGATAACAATGTTATACCCAAGGAGCAGTTCGGTTTCAGAAAAGGAAATTCCGTAGAAACAGCGCTGCTCACTTCACTTAATGATTGGACCAGTACCATTGAAGAGAAAAAACGGGTTGATATTATATTTTTCGACTTTGCAAAAGCTTTTGATAAAGTTCCCCATGCTAAACTTGTTGAAAAATTAGCTGTTGTTGGTATAAGCCAGCGGATCATAATGTGGATAAAAAACTTTCTTGAAGATAGGACGTTCCAGGTGAAGGTTGGGAAAGTGTTCTCCTCTGTCTACTCCGCCACCAGCGGAGTCCCTCAGGGGGAGTGCTTTCCCCCTTATTGTTTCTAATTTTCACTCATGAGCTTCCGAGTCGTATCTCCAGTCTTGATGTCTCCTGCAAAATGTATGCAGATGACATCAAAATATATAGACGGATATCTGATGGGCAAGATGAAGAAACATTACAGAAAGCGATCGATTACGTACAAAACTGGGCTATTGTTCACGACATGCCCCTGGCAGCTGAGAAATCCAAGGTCTTCAGCATTGGTAAAGCCGTTATCTCTCCTTCCTATCGTATTGGTGATTTTAACTTGCGTAATGTCGAAAACGTGCGAGATCTTGGTTTTCTGTTAACCAAAAATTTAGACTTCGCTCCACATTGTAAGGCACTGGCAAATAAGGCTATGTCTAGAACCTACAATCTCTTCAAGACGATCAGAACAAATAACCCCAAATTACTCTTGAAAGCCTACAAAATCTATGTTCGCTCCATTGTAGAGAATGGCACCACTGTGTTCTATCCTTACAAGAAAAAGGACATCAAAGTAATAGAAAGCGTCCAAAACAATTTCACCCGTAAGCTTATTCTTAGATGTACTGGCCTAAAATACAACCTAGTTCCTGGATGGGAGGAGCGAAACAATCAACTAGGGCTCTGTTCCTTGAAAAGCAGGAGAAACATAAATGATTTGATGATGCTATACAAGATTTTAACTGGTCGAGTCTCAACAGATCTTACTGATACAATCAGCTTCTCTCCAAGCAGGACTCGCAATGGGGGTCTCGTTCTTAGAGGTGCTGTTGCTAAAAGCCAAACTAGATCAAATTTCTTTTGCAACAGAGTGTTTCATAAGTACAGATTTTTAATTAAGGAGAGCTTGTTGTCACTATCTCCGAGGTCGTTCAGGTCTTTTCTCAAAAAAGAGCGTTGTGTTCTTGCAGCATAGATAACGTCTGTTGGTTTAGTTTTATCCTTGGTCTTTTGTAGTTTTTCTGTTTGTTTCTTAGTTCTAGTCTTCCTGTTTTCATTCATTTTTTTCTTCGGAATGTATGCCTAGATAGAGTTCTTTCTTTTCAGTTACAGTTCAGTCAGTGTTTGCCATTAGTTCATAACTACGTTTTGCGATAGTATACATCTTGTCTTGGTTTTTTGGGTTGGCTTTTGTTTTTATTTTTCTCTCAGAAATCCCGTGGAGCATCTCCACGTTGAATAAATCTAAATCTAAATATCTAAATCACCTTAAAGGACTTCTAGTGCTGAAATGGTGGACGTGCTGGTAGTGGCCATCGAACAAGGTCCGATGAGGCTCATGACTACTGAGAAGTTCAATTGGGAGTTTTTAAAATAAACTTAAGACAACACAAACGTAAATGCGGAAGCTGCTCCTAAGAACTCCATAAGCAGGACACATTTCAGCAGGTTTTCTTTGTTTTTAGCACATATTCCTCTAATCTGCTGTCTTGCTAACCTGATTCCCTTTTGAGCTATATAAACAGAAGAACATTAGACACCAAAAGTGATCATTAGAATGTTACCTTGAGGCTTTGTGATGGTTCGAGAACGGTCCAATTTTTCGAATTTATGTTTTTTTTTGCAATCTGTTCTACCATATTGGCCATGGTTAGCTACTGCGACTACTGTTTTCAAAAAATGCTACTAATAATGAAACTAAAATCCTTATGAGCTATGACGAAATTCGGATTTTTGCTATCACGTAAGGTGGGCTAAGCTCTTCAGTTTTTGGAATACTTTCCACATATTTTATATGCCTTTCAATCTGCGGCTACTTTACTGTTTTAAAAGTTCCTATCAATTCATGGAACGAGAAACTTAATCAAAAGAGGGAACACTCCCAGCTGAAAAACGGCGGAAGCTTTTGGTTTGAGATAATACTTTCAAGGTGCGGTATGAAGCATGCCGAGGGTGCAAACGTTCCCGAACGAATTTCAGCTTCCAGCATTTTTTTCATGACGTAAGCTTATACATTTTTACGCCTCTATCGACGCTTTTGAAGCCGTCGAGGTTTGGTCGACGAGCGTGATAGTATACATTCAAATAACGGACTGGCCGGTCTGCTCTCTTGACTGCAACCCATTGATGAACATGTGAGGGATCGTGGTCCTGCCGTGTTGGCAGAGCCTATTTCACGATGAACAGCTGCTCGCTCCCACCCGCGACTTGCGGCCCTCAGGTTAAGTTGGAGACATCGACGGAGCCGTTCGCGCACATTCTTGTGCATCAAGAGCTGGACTTTATGGAACTTGTATGGCTCGAGTCCGCGTTTCTTTCTGTCTATTCGGTACACTGATGTGCGACTGCCACAGTTATCATTGGTGATTTTTCTCAGGAGACCCTCAAATTTGGGATTTTCGCTTTTCGACGATTTTCCGGATCTGCAGCGTACTGAGAGTGCGAGGGACACCAGCGAAGACAAACGAACCTTGTAAACAGCATGAATAATAAGATGTTTGATGCGAACAGCTGTGTATAAGAAATAACGGTGGTTCGACCGACTTTAGAATTTAATAGAAAGTTTGTTTTTATAAGCGATACATACTTTTGAAACACCCAATTTTTTCAAAAAGTCTGATTCCCGTTCGAGATGAAGGAATTTTCTGAAAGTGAGTGATTACCTAATTTCGACTGCGAGGAATCTAGCGGAACTAGTGCAAACCTGCAGAAATGGACGTGAAAGGAGGTATGGGCAAAGTATGGGGTGGGTACGTACTTTTGAAACGCACTCTAGAAATGCGTTAGCACTAACTACTACTTTCCATTACGGCTTCCTTTCTTCCATTCTGATATTAATTGTACCACATCTTTCTGAGGTATAGAGCTTTGAAAGTCTCACTTTAGGGTAAGCAGCTTCAAAGCCTTATCCATGAGATGCAACGGCTCGATTTAAAAAGGTGCTTGCCAGATGAGTATAACTAGGAAGGCAAGCGTTTCCGAACACTGCACGCGAATCCATTTGGTTGATTTTTGTCGATGGTGGCTGACAACTTTACTAATGAACTTTTGTCCCATATTTAAAAAGATGTCTATTAACAGTCTTTCAGGTTACGATTGCAAAAAGACGATTTCGATTCCGATATCGTCTCGATGCAAAGGCATCCGCTGACATTGGTTTGAAACCTCAGAGATTGACTATGTCAGCTTCAGTAAAAACAGAGACAACGTGGCGCGTTTTCGTATTTCGGTATTCTGTTTCGCGAGCTGAAGAAAACCAATCCAATTTCTGGTCCACACAGAATGTGAGCTACACCATTAACACCCTAAGCCATGCTTCCCCAAAGCTCGTTCTGCAAACGCGCACCGAATCCTTCCTGATGTTTTCAGAAACCCATCCATATGCTACATCCTTGTCGCTCATTTTTTCAACTGCCACATAATTTAAGAACAATATTTGATGGCACCTCCTGCAATTTTTGATTCCACTTTTCGGACTACGGTTGTGGTTTTTCTACCGTACATAATTCGCTGTGGCCTGCAGATCGAAATGGTGATGAAAACTTTTGTAGAAAATCGCGTGGCGGTGACACACGATTATATTTTGGTGACGTCTTGAATAATGCGTAGGAGTTTCTCTGAAATGAGTATGAGAAAGGTGAAAGCATTAGAGTGGTTTAGAGGTTTGGAAGTACTCGAATCTTCGGCTCCTACCTCTCCTCTTCTTGGCGACCTTTGAAATCCTGCTGATTTGCTATGAACCTCAATTTCACAGGAAGTGTTGAACTATTTACAAAAAACCGAGAAATGCATAGAAAACACCAGAAATTCGACGAAAATTTAATCCCGCATGCTATGAGGAATAAAATATTAATTACATAGCTAATCTATTCTGATGCATACTTGACTAGCGCTGTCCTCTCTCCAATACTACGGGATATAATGAAGGCAATTTGAATATGTGCTCTGTACATACTCTGGCCTGTAGTAACTAACCGTCAGGAAAGTAAGCGGTTCTCCCTTCAAAAGCAAGTTTCTTCAAAGCGCGGAGAAGAGATGGAAGGTTGGGTTCAGTCCTAGTCGAAGAGGAAGAAAGTGAAACAAACAGGAACATAATGGCTTCGCCTTGCTAGAAAGTTGCAAAAAAGGATCCTCGGGTCTATCTTAGTCGGGGGAGGGGCGGCCGCAGAATTAAATATTACACATCAAATTGACTTGACACTCACAGATCGGATTGAAGAGAACAGAACAGCACCTAAAAATAAAAAAGGAATCAAACAAACTAACAAAGAAGAAGGGAATAACCGCGGTTCTAAAGACGTCTCGGCGGCCAAAGCACATTCAAACACAGGTGACCGCCGCCTGACATGTTATGATACGGGTCCATCAGGTCTCACTGCCTTTCCGATCTTCATTTTGCTTATAGCCTGACCAGCGCCTTCTTTTGTCCAGGATGGGATGAACCCCTTCGTCGGTCATTCTTCTTCAGTTTCCTGACGAAGAATTTCCTTGCTCAGTAATTCCTTGAAGCACTTCCTCTGTGACATCACCTGGCGTCCGTAAAAATGGACCCACCTACTCTTTGCAGTTTTAGCTAATCTTAAGTCATGCCATGAACATCCGAATGGCCACTTTCTTCTCTGCGCTTCATCCACCTTTTCGTCCAAGGAACCCGTTTTCGTATTCATTGCCTTGGATACGATTGCCTTCGCCAGTCTCTTGAGATTCCCGTTGGTTTTGAGATGCTTAGGTGATTTCGCCTTTTGCCAAACTTTTAGGCCTCCTTCCTGTTTACCGCAGCTTGCACTGCACTTCCATCTCCTCACCCCAGAACGATCACGCATTCTACCCTTTGCTCCTCCCTCTGCCTCACCTAGGTTCTTTTTGGTACAATGGATTGTAGTGAGGTTTGTCCATCAGCCGTCCTGTCAATCTATGCCTGGAAGCGAGCTATTTTTTGTAATTATCGTTGCAGGAGGGAGCGTGAAGCGCAGTCGAAGGCGTTGCCGACTGTCGCGCGCAACCGATACAAGGTTTTTTATTTTCGGATTTTTTGAATCGTATTTCCCGCAAGGCCAAGCAAGCCTTCCGTCCCAACGGGGTCGATGAATTGCTACCAAACTTGTCTGGGAAGGACAAAGCGCTGATTTATTTATCGACTGGAAATTGCAAGTCATTGTATGGCCAAATACGCAAATCGCCTCCACGGCATCCCGTAGAAGAAGATCCCAAAAGAGATTAAGTAGCGCTATCTTTTCTTCTTTGTGCTTTATCCTTGCAGGATCCTTTGGATCCTCCTCCTTCTGGTGTCGTTTACGGGTCAATTTGGACCAGAGACGCCTGCAGAGAGTGCTCTGCTTCGTGGCTCGCTGCTCTCTGAATCCCGCAGTTTCCACAGGCAGATTTTGGATTTTTGACTTGCTTGGTAGAGGTATGGCCATATCGACTACGAGGTGCCCATGCTCTGATGTCATGTCTTTTTCTGGAAGGACCTTCACTTCATGAACGGTCGGTTTTCGTGACGGTTCTTCTCACCAGAGTGCGGTCAATTTTCTTCCTTCTATTACTCTTCCGCTGCATAGGCCACTTTCTGCCTCTCCTACTTTCTGAATGCTGGGCTAGAAGTTGCCAGGTTGTCTGCTATAGCTAGGGCAGAAAATCTTTCTCCAAATGGGTTGATCGAGCAGCATCGTTTATCTCTAAGGTCTGTCTCTCATCCCCTTCTACCACTGCTAGTCGCTCCTCTGGGACGGACTTTATAGCTTCACCTAGCGTGAGATGGAAGTCATTTTGACCGTTCTCGGGGCATCCGGCTTGTGGTGCGTAGACAAACATGATGGTCCAGTAGCCCTTTTTCGTGTCCAGTCTAAAGAAAATGAATCGGTCGTTTACTCTTTGTACAGCGGCTATCGATTCATTATTAAGGGACTCACAGCACAGTTAACCCAACCCCATTCCTCTTGGAGACCTATCCACTACAGTACAGTTTGAGCCGTCTTTAATTGGCTTCTTCTTCACCCCTTTTTTTTCTATAGACATAGGACTTGGATCCTTTTGCGCTACCTGAATTGGTTTCTTTCGCATAGGTCGCTCGATCCCTGGCAGCTCTCTCATACTGACCGCAGAATGGGGGGGGGGGTTATCCGCGTAATTTCAACGTCCTAAGACGTCATCTATCTTCTTTGGATCTTAGCCTCTATACTGTTACTCCAATTTTTATGATGGACCTTAGTGAGTTTTGCTCGCTAATCGTTCTGTCAATCTGGGACTGGAAGTGTGCGATTTTTTGCGATTATTACAGAGCATAGCGTACCGAAACCTGAGACAAACTTGTGGCTGTTCGTACTTAATTAAACAACACGAAGCCACTCGGCTAACTTCTAGCTTTAAACGAATGATTTTGCCAAAAGAACAATGCTGGTTATAGAAGGAGAACGAACAATTCGTGGTGCACTGGTCATTACTAGCTGTGGATATATTCCAGACGACGCGCCCCTACAACTACCAATCCATGATAATATTTACTCATGTCCAAAATTAATGCCCTGCTGTTATTATAAGCACAAATGACTCCCTAATTAATTCTTAGCATGACACTCTTATTTGGTGTTGTGAAGAATTCCTGAAAACAACCGTTCAGAGCAAAGCGGCCGTTCCAGCACTGACGATCTTAGACACAGCACTTCTAGAAGAACAACAGCACATCTGTGCAGTAATAAACGTATGACTTAATAACGTCGCCTAACAACATAGCTATTCAATATGTATCGAATTCCTCAAGAAAAAGAAATGTTCACTTCATGTGGAACGAAGTGACCACTAACGTCCAGTACCTAGTAGAATTCGGGGATCGCACATTGTGCATCAACATCAAAATAGTTGCCTGTTTTCTTCCTCATCATTCTCATTAAATTGGTTAGTTGAGGATCAGGAAGACCCAGTTTTTTTTATTAGGTTGTCCCATAAGTCCTTGCAGTTTTTTTTCAACGATTCACTGCAGATTTCGCCGGCGGTCTCTTGCATAGCTCTGCACAGCTTTCAAAAGAGAATGATTTGCTCTATCAGATCTTGTATTGCATTTCTTTTTCCATCATGAATTCTGTCAATTTTTAGGTCGTTGAAGTGAAAAGTGAAAAAGTGAAAAAGTAGCCATTTGCGCACTTGTTCTCTCCGCTTAGGTTTGTAATTTTTTGCGCAGTTTTTTTGTAGAACTTGGAAGACAATGTTCTGTACTACAAAAATATGTGCTGCTCTTATTTTCTCACTTGTCCTTTATTGATTTTTAGGCCACCAAATTGGGAATTCCGACTTTTCTGTTCGAATTTTTACCAAAACTCCGGTTCTGTGGTTGGCTTTTTTGCTTGACGTCATACGTCGTTTGGAAGAGGATGTCTTGCTAAGTAAGAATTTGTGTCGCGTTTATTGGCTCACGCTGATTTCTGTCCAATATCAACAACTGAAGAAGGAGAAGGAGTTGTTGGTGAAGACGATTTTTCTCTTTCTGGCATTTTGTTGACATTCAAAAGAAATCAATAAACGCGACACAAATTCTTATAGAGCAAGACATTCGCTTTCGAACGACATATAACGCCAACCCAAAAAGTCCAACCACAGAGCAGGAGCTGTCGGCAAAAATAAGCATCCTCCTTCGGACAACGCAATTTGATGACCTAAAAATCAATAAAGGACAAATGAGCAAATAGCACTAACACATATTCTTGCAGTATGGAACATTGTCTTCCAAATGCTTTAAAAAACTGCGCAAAAAATTACAAACCTAAGCGGAGAGAACAAGTGCGCAAATGGCTACTTTTTCACTTTTTCACTTTACACTTCAACGACCTAAAAATTGACAAATTTCATAATGAAGAAAGAAATGCAATACATGCTCTGATAGAGCAAATCATTTTCTTTCGAAAGCTATGCAGCGCTATGCAATCTGCAGTGAAGTGATCGTTGAAAAAAAACTGCAAGGACTTATGGGACAACCTAATATTTCATTGGGGAATAAAGGGTAACCTTTTTTCTTCTTTTTGAGATTCTCCTTGTAAGGGCAGTTTTTCCAACACGAATATCAAAAAAGTTTTGAAAAATTTTCATGAAGAATATCGACGGACGTTCTATTTGGGGGAAGTAATCAAGTCCCTGCGAGTAAAGTCAACACAATCTCGGTTTTTTCCCAGTTTTAGAGTTTAGAACTAAGAGAGTAGAAACAATAGATTCACTCTTTTTAGAACATAAATCTCGGAGCTGGAACGATGGAAAAAGCCAAAATTCTTGAGGAGCTTCTTCAACGAATTCTTCAGCAATGTTGCGTCAGCCTACCGTTATTGAAATAGCTAGTGCCGCCGAGCTGACACGCGTCTATCAGCAGGACCGTTTGCTGGCTTTAACAATATTTATATATATATATATTTATTTATTACCCAAATTTTTCTGCATTTCGTGAATTTTGCAATCGGCTGTTTTTAAGCTGCGGGATCTTGTGCACAGAAGACAACCACTACGACTCGGTAAGGCACCGTTGCGATGGGTTGTTTTACCACGTATTACCTACTTTGGAGTTTTCGTGGTATCGAATACACAGTTGGCCTTTTTGCTGAAATACTGCGAGCACCAGAACAAGAATGAGCAATTGGGTTTCTGAAAACTGACTCATTTCCTGTAGTATTCAGGGCAATTTTCAGGACCGCATCCAGTAAGCCGCCTTTAATATCAGTTCCAGAAAGCGCTTAGCTAATGCTTACTGATAAACAAGCAATACTGGAGAAAATAGCAGTTTTTGAAGTCCACATATTACATGGAAACTGAACTCAACGGTTTTTTGGTTTTTAGAGCTCAAGTAAATGGGATGGATGAATACAAATGCTTCTTTCTGATAAAATATGTTGTTTAAAGCATTTCTAACAATGTCCACGTTCCCACGATGAGACACAGCTACGTTTGAGCTGACTATTTATTTGTGAGGCACAAGACTTGGAATTTAAACGATAAACTGCAATTACAAATTAATAGAAACTATTTGCTGATACAACCACTCCTATTGAGACCACATAATGATCTCCGTTCGTGATTTTTTAGAACACCAAGTCTTCTTTGAAATGAATGGGATATTCATACTCGTTTCTATACGCTTACGCTCTGAGCTGCAGAAATGCCAGCTACGCTTGATGCGTAGAGGAAAGCAGGGAAAAGCATAAGGGAAGCCTTAGTCAATCCGTTCTTGGATGCGGCACGATCCTACCTCCACGGGAGGCAATTTGAATGCGCATTTGGCCTACGCAATGACTTGCGATGGCCATCCGATAAACAATGTCAGTGCTTTATCCTTCTCAGACGAGTTTGGTATCAACTTACCCCGGAGCGAGGAAACTCTTCGTTGGCCTGGACGGGACATCTGAACCAGGAACCTGCTATCGGGTACAAGCGGCAGCAGGCACCTTTTCCGAATGTGCCACACGCGCCCACAGACTAAATTAAATCAAGAAAAGACAAAACGCGGTCGTTGGCACAGTTTGTGTTTGAATGTAATATAACGTATACCCAACCTAATCAGCAGCACTATACCCGGTTTCACCATGCACTAATGGCGCAGCAAACGGTCATTTGACAAATATGTCCAGACGAAAATATTGATGACAATGTGTTTGACATGCATTTCTCGGTTAATTAAACAGGAATTGCTATGTGCAACCATCTAGTCTCACAGTAGGTGTCGCCCGTTAAACATCGGTTGTTTACGCGTCCTCTGACCAAGCTGACCTCGTCCCGTTTGGAAATTCTATTGTTTGTCACTTTAGTGAAGTCAGCTCGTTATTAAAATCTTATGAAACACCTAATGGATCCCTTGAAGCCCTTTAATTGTGTGCGGTTAGAAATTTTCGCTGAATGGGTTATCGCTTAAAGTTGCACATGCTGCCTGTCCAGATGTCGTTGTTATACGTGCATTCATGTCGCTAACCTGTCGGCCCTTGCCGTGTTTGTCTTAAGCCTTTGTTTCGATACTTGAGCTCATAGAGCTCACTGGCGATTTCATAGGAGTGGCATACTCCGGGCCCATACCGGTCTGGATGGGCATAGGTTGCTTCGTCTCTATGCCCTCATCATCATCAACATTTCTCATCAGTAGATCTCTACACACTTTATATTAATAGTAGGCGGAGAGAGATCTCCCATGGACCAACGTCTGACTAAAGTGAAATGAAACTGCACACACACACGGAACACACATACGAAAAGGGTACTACAGAATGCTGTTTTTGTCCATTTTCCGGATTTCGACGCATCTCCACTTCATGAGGTCAGAACCTTGACGATCTCAGTCTCTATGTCCGAGATTGACCGAGACTGTATCTTCGGCCTTTTGTGTTAACAAGTTCTCCGACACGCCTAACGGCGTGTCTGGCACTTGCGCGATTCGTGCGGCTTTAACATCGGCTTTTTCCGTGACCTATGGAAAGTAGTTTTTGTAAAACGTAAAATTCACTAGCATCTAGGACATGGTGCGCACTTTATCAGCATCGAGCCCTTCACCACTTCGGTACCTTCATCATAGACATTCTTTCCTGACCCATTGGGAAGGAGACTCAGAAAAAACTCCAAAGCTTTGGATGGCATGTACTGGCACATCCACCGTATTAGCAAGACTTGGCGCCAATAGTCTTTAACCATTTAAAAGAGGAAGTTTGACGATATTGTGCATTATATTAGAACTCCTAGAAAACCCTAGATCTCTTGTATCTAGAAATTACCTAACAAATGGTGATAATATGTTGTTGATGATGAATTATATATTCGTTAACTGCTGATTGTACTGAAGAAGCAGACAAATTTAAAAGAAAGCGTAATTCCAAAATCATTTTCAAAATTTGGCGGAACGCCAAAGTGAGCCGCGGGAAACTTTTTTTGAACCTAATATTGGTTTGGAGGAAGAGTTTCCTGCTACGTTTACGTTTCCTTTTAAATTTGTCTACTTCTTCAGTACAATCAGCAGTTAACGAATATATAATTCATCATCAACAACATATTATCACCATTTGTTAGGTAATTTCTAGATACTAGAGATCTAGGGTTTTCTAGGAGTTCTAATATAATGCACAATATCGTCAAACTTCCTCTTTTAAATGGTTAAAGACTATTGGCGCCAAGTCTTGCTAATACGGCGGATGTGCCAGTACATGCTATCCCAAGCTCTGAAGTTTTTTCTGAGTCTCCTTCCCAATGTGTCAGCGAGCGTTTTCGTCGAGGAAGTAGATCCTGTCCCGTTATCACGTGGAGCCGTAGCGACGCGATCCATTTGCTTGCAGCAGACCTCGGCGATAACACTAGAGGTTGTTGGAAGCGACTCCTAGTGAATGATTCCTTCGCAGTTCTAGCAGACACTGAGAATTGTCTTCCTAGTATGGGCTTTCGGCTTTGGCGTTGATGTCTCAGAATCTTCACGTCCGAACCATGGTCACCTCTGTGTGTAATTTAAGTAAAGAGCCTATTAGGTTGATCGAAAGGTTTTGCAGTACTTTACGCTACTGCCCGTTAAATTTTTTAAAGCGCTTACAGTATTGATCTTGTGTGGTGACGTCACAGAACATTCTCGAAGCTTCCTCAGGCATCCTACTATATATAATCGGCTTATGTCACGTGTCCTTCACGGGGAGGGGACTGAAGTCAGGAGATGCCTACGACAGTGCGGTGTATGCCAGGGTTTTCTTTGAGCTTAACCATGGGTGATTGCTGGCAGACTATATCCTTGGCGGCGGATCCCCCAAGTTTACGATATATTAGGTTGGAAAAAAAGTCTTTTCATTTTTTTCAAAGATTTATTACTTCACAACTACAAGGTCAAATCAACTGATATAAACTCCATTTTGTTCCACTACACTTCTCCAAAGACTGGGTAATTTTCCAATTCTTCTCGCTTAAAAGACTGCAGTTCTGGAGTCGAACCATTGCTGAATCCAATTTTTGACGTCTTCATCCTCTTCAAAATATTTCTTTCCAATTTCTTGCTTGAGAGCACGGAAGAAATGGCATTCGGTAAGGGCGAGTTCAGGGCTATACGGTGGATGTGGCATACCTCCCAGCAAAGCTCCTTTATTGTTTTTCTTGTGAGTCTTGCAACATGTGGCTTTGCATCGTCATGCAGGATCATCACCTTTGACGTCTCCGGCCTGTTTTCTTGGAGAGTTGCGACGACTTTGTGGAGTTGGCCGCAGTATGTGACAGCAGTAAGTGTCTCTCCACTTCTGAGAGTTTTCCAGTAAATCACTCCTCTGACATCCGACCAAACAGTCATGAGAATCTTCCTTTCGTGAACATTGGGCTTGAGATCAGACTTAGGGCTCTCTCCCTTTTGTACCCATTGCCTTTTCCTCGGAAGTTGGCACACAGAACCCAGGACTCTTCGCCTGTGACAATCCGCGGAAGAAACGATTTTCTTCCTTATCTGGACAGAAGAGAAGCAGCGATGGAGAGCCGTCGACCTTTCTGAGTGTCTGACAGGGCATGTGGAATCCAAGCTCCAAATTTCCATGAAAGCCAAGATTCTTCAGATGGATTCCCACTATCCTATGAGACACTTCGAGCTTCTCTGTCAGTTGACGTGTCGTCTGCCTACTATCGGTACGAAGAAGATGGAGTAGTTTAGTGCCGTCCAATTCAGTTGGCCCTCCTGACCTTCTTTGTCTTCGAGTGAATAATCTCCCTTTAAAAACTTTCCGAACCACTCGTAACAGGCGCGATGAGTAGTAGATCCCAAGCCATATATATGGTTAATTTGGTCTGCTGCCCGACGTGCTGTGGATTCTTTAATGAATTCATGAAGAATGCCGTGCTGAAAACGGCCATGAGGTAGATCTGGCATTGAGTTCGAAAGATTGGATGGATAACGAATTACAAGAAGAGTCTTAACCTGTGTCCGCGTGCGAACGGTAGACAAGTGTGATAGGATTACGAAATCAGCAATCAACGTTGGCTAGTGCGTTTACAAGGGGAAGGGTAAAAAAAATTTCGAAGTGTGAAGAGACTTTTTTCCAACCTAATATTCAGCGGGTAACGCGCGAGGGTATGAATGCGGACCAATTGCAGAGCGTGCCGCAGACGTCGTCTAACGTGCGAAGGGATCCAGAAGACGTACTGAACACGTTGTTCAACGTACGTAGGGATTCAGAAGACGAGCTGAAGACGTCGTCCAACTTGCGTAGGGATTCCGAGTAAGGGCGTCCAATAGGAGAGGGCCAACAAAGGGGGTCCATTAGAGGGGGAGCGTGAATATGGGGGGACCAGCATTTTCCGTCAACATCGTTCAGTTGTGTCGGATTTCTGAAGACGGCTTACAGAAGTCGCGGCACGTGTCAGAGTGCAGAAGGAGTGTCATAGACGTCATGGCACAGTAGTGACACGTGAATCGGTACTCAGTGTCACATGTGCGTGCTTGACTCTCACTCCGTTTCTTTGCCAGCACATAGGAAAGGAAGTATTTCTGGAGGGGGGCAGAGGGGTAGAGAGAGTGACCATGGGATTCGGAGGAGTATTATTGCCGTCGGACAGTAAGCGGTGTCGATCAATACCGATTAATTTTAATTATGATTTTGCTGATTAAGCGCCGGAATGGGACTCTCATTACCTGTTTCTGACATGTAGAGAAGGAGCGCTTCGAAGAATAAATCGCGTGCATGTGATGAAGGATGGATGGGTTTACATACGCAGTGAACATTCTGCCCTACCATATCCCATGCACTAATCTATATAGTAAAACCAGTTTTTTATTTACTGTAAGAAGGACTAAAGAAGAAAGGACAAAGATTGAGGTTGTTCTATTCTCGGGGTTTGGGGGCGAAGCCCCCAACCAGACGGTTGGCGGCCACTAGGCCGCTGAACGTCTGGTACTATATAAGGCCTCGTCGAGTACGAATACAGCAACAATGTCAACGATAAGCAGCAGCATCCTACGACCTACCGCCTACTGCGGATTTTTGCAAGGCCATTCCTAAAGGACTGCAGCCTCCAACATCTGCGCTGCATTCAAGGAGGAAGTCATTCATTATTCCACAGTGGCCCGTTGGTATCAGCGCTTCAAGGCTGGAGATATCTCTCTCGAAGGTCGACCTCGTTCCGGGTGCCCCTCTGTTGTGTAAGACAGCTTGCGCGAAGACTTCAAGGTGAAGCCAAATTCAACCACTCGCGAATTGGCGGCGACACTTGAATGCACGGAAAGCACCGTCGTCAAGCAGCTGGAGATCCTTGGGTACCGCAAAGTTTTGTCGTCTTGGGTACCACATGACCTGTGGAACTCTGACAAGGCATGCCGAATTAGTGTTGCTGAGTCACTGCTTCTTCGCCCGCACAGAAAGGACTTTCTGAAGGGCATTGTTACTGGTGATGAAAGCGGGCTCTTTATGTGAACCACACCACAAGACCCAATGGCTCCCACGCGAAGAACCAGCTCCAAGACAACGGAAACGTGGGCACCACGAAAAGAAGGTTCTTTTGTGTTGCTGGTGGGACTCAGAAGGCATGCTTTACTGGGAGTTGCTGGATAGTGAGACCGAGGTCACAGCATCTGCCAACGCTACCCAGCTCCAGAGCTTGGCCGAAGCCATGCGATAAAAACGTCCAGAACGGAAAAATGTCTACTGCTGCACGACAACGCGGGTCCTCATGTCGCAAAACTGAGTCGCAAGAACATCCAAGAGTTAAGCTGGGAATTTCAGCCCCATCCAACGTACTCTCCGGACCTCGCTCCTTCTGCCACTACCGCCTGATCAGAGCTCTGAAGCAGCATCTTCGAGGTAGAGCGTTCGATGTTCGACGTCAACTGGAAATGGAGGTTTCTGAATTCTTTCCCTCACAGCCCTTGGAATTCTGGCGGAAAGAAACCGAAAGGATGACTGAGAGATGGGGCAGGATCGTAGACTTGAGTGAGGATTATATCGTGTTTGTTTGAGCAAATAGGGACAAATTTTTAATATTGCTGTGCTAGTGGTGTTGCAAGACTTTTCAATCAACTCAATGCTTTCCGTCAGCAGTGACCGAGTTGTCCTGTCCATCGAAATTTCCATGGAAAATCGAAGTTTATCACATCTCTTCGTACTGAAAGCTGATGATCAGATCATGAGGGGCCACATGATACATGATACATGGCCATATCTCATGGCCTTCCAAAGCGACACAGGTGAGCAGCTATGGTATAACGATGGCATGGAGCTCTTGCGCCAGCTCACAGATATTACACTATGGATTCTCCTCAATTACCACCTGAAGGCGCTCGTTATTCACTGGTCGAACAACTGGTCGACCAGTAGTTCGTCCCTCAAGTCAAAGTCGCCGTTTTTGAAATTGCGGACCAAACGTTTGCGGAGATAGTTGAAGGGCCCATCGTGTCCCATATAATTTTACCACATATCGTACGTTGCTTTGCTTCCTGATTTCGTAAAACAGGAGGGGTCAAACTTGCATGTAGTCGAGGACCACTTTTCCTGCCATGTTCACAGCGGAATACTAGGAAAATGTGGATATATGTAAACTACTTGACAACCTGTATATACACTTTGAACGAAAGATTCCAGAAGAATTTTCAACATTTGGCAAGGCTCAGAGGTGAGTGGTGGGTAACATTTCTGCCAACCTAATATAACGCTCTGTCTGCCCAGTCGCAAAGACCGCGAAATTCTGAGATTTGAGCGACGAAATCTGCTTTATTAGTGTTTAGAGTTCTAAAAGTCTGGGTGGCATAGCGGTACTGGGGCTTCTCATGTTCCACATCACTTTTGCATAATTTGCATTTCTTAAAGGCTATATTTATAGCTTTTTAAATTGTGGTTGTGTATGATGCTTCAAGCCTTCCATTATTAAGCGTTTTGTACCCTTTCTAAGAAGTGTTTTTAAGACGTAGTCATAAGCAATTTCTAAATTACCTGTGATAATACGTTGACATGTGATATCGTCATAAATTTTTACCGATCGGTGGCATACACACACTAAGATGAGGGTAAGAACACGTACACTTGTATTACAAACATGTATAAGGAAGTGGATAAAGGACGGTGTTGGTCAATCCCTATTGGAATGCACCACGCATTCCACTTCTAGGAGATCTCGTGGAGGCACTTGAATGAGTTTTTACATACAATGACTTGCGGTACAAGCAAGTGCTTTATCTTTCCCATACGAGTCCTCTACCAATTCAGCGACCACAGAGCGATGGAAGGCTTGGCTGACCAGAGCGGGATATTTGAACCAGAAACATTGAATCGGGTGCATTTCACTGCCGGCATCCCCTCAAACTGTGTTACCACTCGTATATATATATATATATATATATATATATATATATATATATATATATATATACTGGTATTCAAAGACTTTAAGAAATTTATTGCAATTTCCTATATTAGTTGAGACGCTCGTTGCTAAAAGGTATACAGCAATGATGATCAGAAAGTTAACTCAATGAACACTGCTGAAAACATTAGCGAAGTTAATTTTATCAAAATGGTTATTTACATAGGGCATTGCGACATTTAATTATTTTTATTGACGTCTCGTATTGCCTTGAAAACATTTGTGTTTGGTAAATGTAGATAAGCAGAACAACCGAGAAATTTAGTTTTTGGTTTAGGCATCACAAGAAATTGTAGATTTATACTAGGCTGCAGAAATTTGGTCTTGTATCCTCAATAACTCAATAAAGTTTTTTGAAGTTACTTTGGATTTTAATCAAATAATCATGCACATCACCCATGTTCAACAGCGCTATGAGACGTTCGATCCGTTTTTTTATCCGTATCTTCGTTTAATTGTTTTGCGTAAAAATGTTGGTAACTAGATTTATATATTAGAGTATTCTTTACATTAGTTACGTAACCATAACCCTTAATGTCCATAGAGGAGTATCCGATAGACATTATTTATTTTTTGATTATTTATTTATTTATTTTTATACACTACAAAGAATGCGCCTCAAAACAACTAAATACGTCAGAATACTAGTGTAAGTAAAATGAAAATGGTGAAAAAAAAGAAAAAACAGTAATGACCAGACTCAGCTGAAAATTACCCATGCCCAGAAAATCGGAGGAAATCGGTTAAGGTTTATACCACCAGTGGTTGCACACGGCGTAGTCTGCCATTTAAAAAAGCGGGTGTTATCCGTACCAGTTGACCATGATACTCACAAACAAACATTAGGTTGTAACGAATTAAATGGAACTGGCTCGCGCCATTTTTTGGCGCGTCTTTACGCGTTTGATCAAGAACAAACCGTAACATGTGGCATATCATTTAGAAGCGCAAACTTTGCTCTACCGGCGAGTACCAAATTTTCTATGTAAACGTCTGAAAACCTCAGAGTTTTATTGACTTTTTTTGCAGATGGACAAAAGGGTAATCCGAGGCATTTACTTGTATGAATTCAAGCTGGGCACTACAGCTAAGAAGGCGGACGAGAAGATCAACGCCGCATTCGGTCAAGGATGTTTCACAATTCGGACGGCGTATCGTTGGTATCAGAAGTTCCGGAATGGAGATGAGAGCTTGGAAGAACATGAAGGTCGTGGGAGGCGTAGTGATGCTGATGAGGACAAGCTGAGAGATGTGGTAGAGGAGGATCCACACAAAGGTACCAGGGAGATAGCGAAGGTTCTTGGCGTCAGTCACAACACAGCTGCCCGGCATCTGAAGGAAATTGGAAAGACCAAAAGGCTGGAAAGATGGGTGCCTCACGAGCTGTCTGAAGAGCAAAGAAACCGACGATATGAGATCTCGTCCGCACTGCTTCTACGGAACGAAACGGACCCATTCCTTGATCGCATCGTAACCTCTGACGAGAAATGGATAATGTACGACAACAGGCGACGATCGGCACAGTGGGTGGACAGCGATGAGAGCCCCAAGGTTTTTGCGAAGCCGGAATTGCACCAAAAGAAAGTAATGGTGACAGTATGGTGGTGTTCGCTGGGAATTATTCACCACAGCTTCCTCCCTCCCGGTGAATCCACCACGGCAGAGAAGTACTGCATTGAAATTGAAGAAATGATGAAAAAGTTCAAGGATATCCGGCCGGCCTTGGTAAACCGAAGGCGAGTTCGTTGTCAGATCTGTCCCTAGCGATCTTCATTTTTTCATTCATTCACGTTGCCATCGCTGAACTACTCGCGATTTTTCGACCACACACGTGAGCCACAAGATTCTTCAAAAAATCATATCAAGGCTTTCTTCCTGCGTGGTGTATCGTAAACGCTTTGTACGTGGAGTATCAGAAAAAAGCAGTGGTTAGCGAGGATCTTTACCTAGTTCTCCTTCCTGGCAATGTCATCTCAACTCAAAATCTCGGCGTTGAGATGTGGAGCCATTATGCAGTTGTTATGCATGATTGATGCTTGGGGAAGACTGAGAAATCCTTTAATGTGCTCATAATGTGAGATGACAGCCACTATTATGCCCTTCGCCTTCATGTTGGGTGGAGCTAACATGGAAGAGCGCCGTTTTCAGGATTCAAGCTTCAAGGTTATAACTCGCGTAGCTCGAATGCCTGAAGGTGCCGTGTTCTCTCTCGCGCATTCTGCACCAAATCTGACAAACCAGGAATCTGCTCTGCGGATTGTAGTCCTCACAGTAGTGTTGTGAATCTTCACTAATCATTGGTCACGTCGGTAACTTATTTCATATTCTTTAGCAGTTCTTCTCAGTAAACGTTCAAGAGCACAGTCTTTTTTGCTTCAACAGCTCTGATGTTGCGTTTCACGTTTCACGATTTTAACGTTGCGTGTTTTGGAACATGTCAAATAGTAGTTAGTTGCTCATTACTAGCTTATTATTTTTACTATTATTTACTCTATCTTTATTCTTTATTACTGTTGCTTGCTCCAATAACCGCAACGATCCTTAAAGGAAATGTTCCCTCATTCCTCCACGCTTTGCAAAAAATTGCTCCCATATAACGTCTAATACGTCGTTCTACGATTTCCAGCCAAAACATCTTTTTCTTTTTTAGCATGCGAGAATGGTAGTGATTCCTCTGCTTTGCATTTGCGCATATTTTCACTGCAAGATAGAGTACGTTTACAACAAAAACACCACGTTGAATACGCACTCTGGTCGTCTAAGAGTTTGACCACGTTCCGTGGAATTTAGATAATTTAGATTTTAAAAAGGAATTGACGACGTCATAGTAGTTCGTGTTTTCACTTTCAGCAATAAGCCTGTGCTCTTTCTCATTCTGCAAGCTGTAAAATAATTACGCTCCTTCTTAAAATCAAGTGCGCAGTGAACCCATTCGTCTCTAATGTTAGCAGAAGCAAAAACGTAGTGTACTTTTCAGATGCGGAGCATTCACCTGATCTCGGTTCTATTACTTGTCTTAGAAGGGACTTGTGCGCGGATTTCAGTGAACGGAATTGTCAAACTAAATCGGTTGAAAAGTGAGTTTGACTTATTGCATGTTTTCCTCTTCGTATGTACCTTCACCTGAGCGAATAATTCGATGGACTCAAGTGAAGAACATTGTCAATTTCCCGTTTCCCTTGCGATCATCAGTGAATTCTAAAACTGTCATGCTTTCCCTTTTATCCCAGCATACATGAATGTAGACGAGGAACACTGCATTTGAAAAAGGACTCCTCCAGATTTTTTCTGCCCCTCTCTATTGTCTCTCGAATCAAAATTCTGCCGAAACACCGCGCTACTCCGAATTGCGTGGCGCAATCCGCAAAAGATGTTTCAGTAGCCGACCTGTATCGATAGTCGTTTGTCTTTTTCTGTGCATTATTGTCGAAGGTACTACTGTGCAAACCACTGTGCACTGTGTTTCAGAGTTCCACTGGCTGCCAGCTCGAACTCGAAAAGATGGAACCGTGGAGAAAGTACTGAACAGACATATGCTCAAGCAGCCGCTGCTGAAGTTTGAGCTGTTGTGGAAGAAGTTTCATGGACGCAAACGGTCACAAAAAATATCTGGGAGCAATCTGGTACACTAAACATTGAACTATCCTGTCGTTCCATTAACTTGCACTCCCTAACCTGTTGTCTTTTG
This sequence comes from Heligmosomoides polygyrus polygyrus, assembly GCA_947396885.1. Lineage (NCBI taxonomy): Eukaryota > Metazoa > Nematoda > Chromadorea > Rhabditida > Heligmosomidae > Heligmosomoides > Heligmosomoides polygyrus. The sequence continues at coordinate 29,662,477 of OX377206.1, forward strand.
TGCTCTTTTTCCTCTCGGCGTTTTCTTCGTTCATCTTCTGACCAACTCTCATTGCTTTGTTACCCACATTCTGTGTACACCGTAGCGTCATTTACTGTTGAGCAGTGGATAAACCGAATCACCATTTCGAAAGACAGAATCACCCTGGTTGAAGGCTTACTGTTTTGAAGCATCCCAGAAGATGACAGGTCAGGATGGCAAAACCTATTTCACATTTAGACGAGCGGTAGGATAGACCAGGGCTTGAAACAGGGTCCGTCCCCGAGGAATGTCCTGCTTGTATCTTATTTTTCAATTGGTAGTGCTTTGGACCCTTTTTACTCTTTAGACTCTCTGCAGGTTGTTATAATTTATTGATGGCGGTTTCTGTATTCTCATCTGTGCTCTGTACTCCACTACTAGAAGAGAGCGAGGTTGTACGTGTTTTGAAGTGAATCGCGATCCGAATGCAAATTTTGATGGTTTTGAAAGCCGTTTTATCTTGAATGTATATTTTCTGCGAAACAACATTTACAGTGCCCTCTCTCTTACTATTTATAATGCAATTACAGGTGAAGTGACCCGACCAGAATACACAGAAAACAGCACTCCCACGCGGATTAGATAATATCGCGACCGAACGCGTCGGAGATCACCTCAAACTTGGGTAATTAAACCTTTATTTTCAATAATACATAAAAACACGCGCACACGAACGAAATAACAGATTAAAAGCATCGATGGTAATGCACGATAATGAGATAAAGCAATAACATAAGCAACGCGGTGATAAACATGGATAACTATGATGATACTACGCTAATACACATAGAGAGCAAAAATAGACCAACAGGAACAGCACCGAAAATAGTATAAGACCCTGCAAACGCTAAGTGACACGATAGAACCACAACCCTATGGCACGCCACCCAATATGCAAGGCACTAACAAGATAACCTATGAAAAAGATAAGAAATAACAGAAAAAAGAACAAAACCAATTGAGTACAACACTAAGATATGCAGGAATACAGAAGGATACGATGAAAACTACAAAAACAGCACATAAAGAACACAATGAAACCCCTAAAGGGTATGCGCCAGAAGTGAGGGATGACAGAACACCCTCCTGAGGTCGAAACCCAGGAGGAAACACGCGCAGTGAGAGAGCCCCCCTTCCGGAACCCAACAGAAGCTTCTCGAACCGCCAGACCACATACGGAAACGCGCCATGACAGATCCGATTAAATCATCACACTGAAAGTCAGGCGGTGGGAGAGAGAGCACGCGCAGGGAGGAGGACGCAGAGAAGTTTGCCCGCGTTCAACTGGGGCGCCGAAACTGTTGGGACGACTTGTCGTCACTCCGGCCCGCGTTGGTGTGGTCCTCCATCCTGGTTCCGCTGCTCCCTGACGAACTGCAACTGGACCGCCAGCCAGCGTGCCTCGTCCTCCAGCTGCTGGATCATCCTACGCGCTCGTTCCTTCTTGTGAGGAATATTGCAGAGGGCTGAGTGATGGCCCTCGTCCCTGGGGATCAGATCCTGGAACTCTGTTCCCTCCAGCTTCTGGCAATAGAAGCATCGCCGGTGTGCATACTTGCACTTCTCTCCTCCGGGGCAAAACTCCAAGCACCGGAAACACGCGCCAGACCGCGAGATGATATCGTAGCGCTCATCCATTCGTGATCGTTGGGCACGACTCTGAATAGTGCATGTCCACTTCGCCGCAAAACGCGCAGCTCAACTCCGATGCATGCCGGGTGAAATCCGCTCGCTCTTCCTGAACGGGAATCTCAGAAGCTGCATCCTCATCCTTTGAATCCTGGACTCCACTGCCTGGATCCTTCCAAGCAGTTCGGCTTCACGTCCGTCGTCCTCTTGCTGTACGCGCACCTCTAGTCCTGGACCAGCTCTCTCGACGTCCTCCTGCTGTACTCGTTCTTCCAGCTCTGGAACCATCTCCACGATGTTCTCATGCTGCACGCGCACCTCTGGAGCCACGTCCTCAACGTCCTCGTGCGGAACGCGTACCTCTATCTCCGGAGCAGCATCGTCGACGTCGTTTCGCTGCCCATCACGGATGACGTTCCTCGACAATCTCCTGCTGCACGTCACGACGTCCTCCGCCTCAGCTTTCCCTGCTTCGGACCCTTCAACGGAACGGAGATCTAGCTCTCCTGGGTCCTCCTCGTCTGTCTCATCCTCGTCCTCTGATACCAATGCTGGTACCTGCTCCATCGGATCGTCATCCGTTACCTCTTCCACCATGCGTTGCCAGTGATCGTCGTCCGTTACGATCACTTCAAGTGGATCGGATGACCTCTCATCCTCCTTCCTTTGGAGCTCCTCCTTCAAACGCGCAACTTCCGCTGTCAGTTCGTCGATTTGCTGCTGCATCTCAGACAGCTTCTTCTCATTCTCCATAACTATCATTTGGAGCTCATCGTGTTCCTCCATGAACACGCTCTGAAATACACGCGCTTCGTCTAAGTCCTTGTTCCTCTGCAGGGCCGTTTCCTTCGGTTGGACTTCCTGTTCCATCTGCAGAATCGCGATGTCAATCGCTTCTAGTTCCGTACTCATCGTCTTGATGGTCTCACGAGCTTCGTTCTCGACCATCCTCGAAGATCCCTTCGCCTTCTGGGTCGTTTCTCAATGGAACCGAGCTAGGATGACATATCGGTTCATTACGCGCACGATCTGCTCTTTGGTCGAGATGGTGTCCCTGAGGAGTTTCTGGGTGGTGACGAACTTCCTGAGTGGAGAGCGCCATCAGCGTCCCGTTTAGCGGAGATCTGCTCCCAACTACGCTGTGAGGGACTTCATGAAGAGCTGCTCGTACTGATTCTGGTACATCTATATCTCTCTGCTGATGTCACTCCAGCATCCCTCTTTCTTCTTCAACACGCGCTTCAGGAAGTCTTGATCGGACGGTACGTCTTCCATTCTGAAAATAACACGATTTTTTACGCGATCGCCCCCGTCAGACACCTTTAACTTATGTTGTACGCGCCAGCTACCTAACCGCACGCGTCCTTTGGTTACAAGAACGCGCAAATTACCTAGCCCTATATGCCACGAGCTCACTATGCTCACTAACTGCTGAGTAGTTAGGGAGAAGGCTATAGTGATGGATTTGATGAGCGACTTTGGAACTGTATTGAGTATAGAAGGAAGACTCAAGAAACGCGCATGTGACAAATGATTGTCTCCTACGCAACTGTGAGGTACATTTTGGACGGAGGGGAGTTGTTCGTTGTCTCCCGAGTCCTTACTGAGTCCTACCTTTGAACTGTGGTGGACTCCTTCCACACGCGACTGGGTAGTTAGGCTTCCCCCAACTAACACACACGTTACCGAAACTGTCGGTACGGCGTTCAGACTCGCCAACTTCCTGTAGTCGACTCTCCTCGTTGGACGAAAATCTAACGTGAGGGTTCCGTGTCGACTGGTTGGCTTTCATCCACTTCGCCCTCCACGACTGCGGGCGAACTTTCGGGATGCTGCTGAGATTTAGACTCCGTGCCCACATCAGTGCTCGTGTCGTCTAGTTCTAGAGGCACTAGGAGGTTTACTGGCCTCCTAATTTTCCTACGCGATGGTAACATAATGGATGCCTCTCTGACGACACCTTCCTTATTGCTTACGAGCTCGTCGATTCGTCCCATTTTCCACATGTAGCGCGGTTGTAACGCGTCGCCTTCGAGCACGACATGTCCAACCTTCGGAGCAATACGCGATCCTCGTCTGTGTCCAACTTCCTTCTGATGCTTTTCTCTCAAGGACGTCAAGTGCTGCGACTGCCACTGCTGCCAGAACTGCTCCGTGATCCTGCAGGAACTCTCAATAGCTTGTACCACTTGCCACTTCGTCTGGGACGCTAGGCGTTCAGCTGGGCTGAGGTAGTCCTGATCCTCGACAAGGTCATCTCCCGTTTGCATTGGAGGAAGCACTTCAAACTCGTTCTGAAGGAAGTCTATCGGCTTAAGTACGCGCTCTGAACCTTCCTCCGACTCGACGTAGAATAGTGGTCGAGTGTTCAGCATGCTTTCGATCTCCACGATCAGCGTTCCGAGTTCCTCACGCGATGGAGTGACCTTTCCTAGCGACTTGTTCATCGCCAGTTTGACGGATCTGATCAAGCGCTCATAGACGCCTCCCTGCCACGGTGCATAGGGAGTGTTATACGTCCACTGGATCTGGCGACTGCTGATCTCCTTGGCAATGGTTGAGTCATCCTTTGCTGTTTCCAACCATCCTGAGAGTATGACGTCTCCTAACGCGAAAGTTGGTGCGTTGTCGCTCGTAATGGACTTTAGGATCCCTCGCCTCGCGAAGAATCGCCGCAACATGTGCAAAAATGCGATTGTCGAGACGTCCGACACAAGTTCCAAGTGTATTAACCTGGTGACAAGACAAGTAATAATGCATCCGTAACACTTCTCTTTGCTTGCTTCGCCCTTTACGGAGAGCGGTCCAAAATAGTCCAGGCCTATGTGCTCGAACGGACGCGATCTTGTCACTCTTCGCGCTGGTAAGTGCCCTTGATTGGGACACTTTTAGGGCAAGTTGTTCATCTTCTGACACTCCATACAGCGACGTATGATCATCGTCACTTCTGCCCGCAACTTCGGTATCCAATACCGCTCACGTACGCGACACATCGTGTGACTGATGCTAGTATGGAGTTCTCGATGACAATCCATGATTATGAGCTTGGATAACCATGTCTTCTGTAGCACAAGCATAGGAAACTTGGCTTGCTCGTCTAGGCTACTTCTTCCTAGACGGCCACGTCAACGAAGAATCCCTTGTTCGTCTTCATACGGCTGAAGATGACGGAATGACTTCCGAATTGTCGGTGTTATCCTAGAGAGTTGGTGTTGCTTCACCTTGACCATGCATGCTGCTCTTATCTCCATTCCACTCGGAATAGGAGTATCTGCTGGAGCTAGCTCGTCCCATAGTCGAGACAGCCTTATCGGTACGGTCTGTCTCTCGTTAACACGCGCAACGAGCAGCTTGATGAAACGTAGGACATAGGCCACAACTCTCTGAATCTTACGTAAATCTGAGCCTCGGATCTCCTGGAAGATATCCGTGTAGGCTGCCTGCGATTGAGCAAAGACCCTGGTGTTCTGCGGTCCCTCCGCAACCTTGTTCTCACCGTCTTGGGGTCTGCTCGCTCCGATCTCGTCGTTTAGCAGAGTTACTGATGTATACGCGCTATCACAGACCTCTGTCGGTTGGGAAAGAAACTTTGGTCCTGTCCACCACAAATGGTCGACCAACTGCCATCTGTCCAGGCCTCTTGTCGCACAATCCGCCGGATTTTCCTGAGACGAAATGTGCCCGAATCGCACGGCATATCCACTTTCTTCCAGAGATCTGACAATGCTGTGGATTTCAAATACGCGATTTCTGACGAAGGGACCGACATCTGGACGCTGCGACGTCCTGACCCAATTCAGTGCGATCTCGGAATCCGATAGAATGAGTACGCGCTCAATTGTAATACTCGACGAGATCTGCGATATCACTGAATTCGTCAGTTGCACTGCTAACCTTAAAGCATTCAGCTCCTCCAACTTCGGTAAGGTCATCTTTGCCTTCAGGCTTGGTCATCTGCCTTTGGCCATGACCAAATTCGCTTCCGAAGGAAAGTATAGATACGCGCATGCTGCGAACGCCTCACTGCTGGCATCCGCACAAATGATCAACTGTGCCTTTGATGACCTAGGCACCAAATACCGCGGAATTGTCTTCAGGAATCCATCCATGTCCGAAGAAATGGCTTCCCATTCTCGTTGACGTTCTGGTGGGAGCGGTGTGTTCCAGTTCAATTCGTCTCTCCATAGCGATTGCAAGAAGACTTTTGCCTTGTGTACCAACGGCAACATCCAACCCATGGGGTCGTACACGGATGCAATCGCGCTTGCCACTGATCGTTTTGTGGCAACTTCCTGCCTAGGCATTGTACAGGCTATCTGGAACTGATCCTCTGATCTATTCCATCTGATACCTAGAACTTTCGGATCCTCTTCGGTCGATCTGTCCGCTGTGGGAATAGTCTCCACGACTGCTCGATCGTTAGACGCGAATTCCCGAAGGTTCATCTTCAACTCGTTGAAGATTTCTTTCGTTCTGGAGTACACTCGAAGTCCATCTTTAGGTGTATCCGTCGTTACGAGAAGATTGTCGACGTAAAGGTTGTCCTTGATTTCCTTTACGAGTTCGACGTCATTTGGATATTGATCCAAATGATAATAGGTGGTCGCCGCAAGTAAAAACGGCGATGGAAGTAGTCCAAAGGTTGCGCGCGTGAAGCGATAAACCTGCAGATTCTCCTTGCTCGGAGGTTTCTTGTGGTCCCGTAGCCACAAACAGCGGGTGGCATCTCTGTCCACCTCATGAAGCCGCACTTGCAAGAATGCCTTTTCCACATCAGAAATCATCGCGACGCGACCGATACGGAATCGGAGAAGAAGTCCGTACATTTTGGGTAACAGGACTGGTCCTCTGTGAAGGGCGTCGTTCAGCGAAGGGCAATCCTTGTAGTGGGTCGATGCGTCGATTTCGTCGTGTTCTTGTGCGGCGTAAGCACCGCCTGATGTGGGAGGCAGTGAAATGTTCCCTCCGCCACATCTCTTTCATCCACTGGTTCGATGACGTTCAATCGTTTTTGCTCTTCGAACGTCTCGTTGTATTTGTCCAGAAGGGCAGCGTCTTTACGAAGGGAATTCCATACACTGTCGAGTCTTCGTAACGCGATCGCCCTATTATCCGGAAGCGTAACAGGGATCTCTTTCCAAGGCAAGCGTACATAGTATCCACCATCTTTCCTCTGGACTAAGCTCCGGAACTCGTCCAGTACTTTCTTATCTATCGCTGCTTTTACCTCCTTTTCAGGCTGCGCGAAATCGTCCTCAGCCTCTTGTTCCATGGTCCAGAAACGCTGCCAACGCGCACGTTCATCCCTTACTTCCGTTGGATCTTCAATGGAAAACGCGTTAATGTCGGTCTCGATCGACCTCGACTCATTCCACGCTGTCCGTGTTTCATCCTTCTTCTGCACTCGTGGATGTTGGAGAGTCCCGTGGACTTGTCCTGTTAACAAGTGCCCTAGACGAGTGGGCAACAAGTATAATCCGGAAGGTAGGCATATGTGAGCCTCATCGCGACGAATAAGTTGCCAGAGTTGATCACTTCCTAGAAGGATCAACGGCTTAACAGCTGCTTGTAATTGCACCAAGTTAACATTAATGTTCTGTGACTTGATGAACGCAACGTCTTCTTCTAGCACTGGAGGTGTTCGTAAGGTGCTAGTGAGCGTTTCGTGGGTGAGGAGCTCCAGTGACCACGGCTTGCCTTTATCGTCCCACATCTCCAAAGGTACCTTGCAACTCACGCACTCCTGTACGCGATCCGAGTCGAAGGTTCTTACGCGCAAAGTTGTCGTGTCCAGGGTCGGCAGGCATAGCTCCTCTGCCAGCTTGTGATCGATGAGGGAGCACTCAGCACCTGAATCTAGCAGTGCCGGCACTTTCCTTAGTTCACGCGAAGAGGAGTCCATGATCGTGAGCTCTCCTACTGGTAAGTAGGTTTCGCGAGTGCTCGGTATACCCTCGCTCGAATGGAGTTGAGCTACTGGATCCTCTTCCTGTTGTTTACGCGCATCTATGTGATCCTGAGTCGCTGCCGACGTAGGGCTTGCCTTCTTGGCGAACTTCACCTTCTCATTCGATCTAGCTGGAGCGGTGGGTTTCCCTGCCGTGATGTCGTTGTTTCTGGAGCGGTCGTTGCTTTGAAGCAGCATGATGTGTGATGTTTACCCTGACATGTGAAACATGGCCGTTTCTTACAGTCCGTCGTCGCGTGATGAGGAGACTCGCAGATAAAACACAGCTTGTGCTTACGTAAGTAGTTGGCCCGCTCCTGCGGGGTGCCATATCTTTGCATGCACCTGCATTGTGGTCCTCGCCACAGTACATGCACGGCAAACTTCCTCTTGAACTCTGTTCTTTCTGAGGCTTTACCTTCTGAGGCTGCTGTTGCTGTACCCCAGTGTTCCTTGACGTGAACAGAGCAATCATTTCCTCATCCGCAATGAACTGATCCAGGGAATCGAAAAGATTTTCCATCAAGAAAGGTCCGTCCCTCCATGGACCGTTTCTTCTTTAACACATCCCTCTGTAAGTGTTCGGGGAATTTGGACAAGACCCGGTTTATGAGCCATTGTCTGTCCACATGTTCACCTTTGTCTCTAAGTTGAGATATGGCGGCTTGGAGCTGTTCCAGTAATACGCGCTGATCCTTGACAGATGGTGAACGCAGTGTCATGGTTTCCATCCTGGCTATCAAGCACTGTACGAGCTCCTCTCTGTTGCCATACTTGGCTTGGAGATAATCGATCGCCTTCTGGTAGTTTTCGTTCGTGATCTGAAACCTTTTGACTGCATCACGCGCTTCTCCCTTCAATGCGTTCAGGAGATAGTTGAACTTGAAGATCTCGGGTAGGGGCTGCAAGTGGACGTTGGTAGAAAACAGTATCCAGAAGTTGTCCCAGTCCCAGACGTTTCCACTGAAACTTGGAATGGGCAACGTGGGTAGGTCGATCATTTTAGTCTGGGGAACGAAGTCCTGTGTAAGTTGCTCTGGCTCACTAGCGCTCAGCATACTTTGACTTCTTCCCATGTTCGACGTAAAGGCTCTCAATCGACTTTGCAGGATTACCGTGTAATCCAGGGCTTGGCTGAGAACATCTGCAGCCATCGTTGAGTACTCCTCGTATTCGTCCGTCGCACTCTTCGTTGGCTTGTCCAGCTGATCGTACGCGCTCGCATACCGCTCCAGAAGGTGGTCGATCCTAGAGGTGCATTCCTCTATAGCTCCCAGTTCCTCCTGGATCCTGCTTCGGCACGATCTCCTGGAGCTCTGTCCCCTCCTTCCACTTCTATTGTCTCCAATCCATCCTCCTTGAAACGCGCTAACATTGACTCCAGTTTCTTGCAGCTCGTGGCTGCAAGACCTTTCAACGAAGACACGTGCTTGGACATCGGAAACAATAATCCTCACTACGAGGAACAATCCAACAAACAAAAAGTAATGAAGGAACGAAAACTGTACGTGCTAGTTAACTAAACCTAGGTCGCTTAGGCTAGAAACTAGTACGCGCCTCACAGATACACGAACTACCACTTAAGTCAAATCCTACTACCAGATACGCTCTCTCAAACTAATGAAAATGGTTTAAATTCCGACCTGTGGTTGTCGCTGTTGGTCCTCGATTCAATGTGAACGCGCACAGGACCAGTCGTTGGCAGCTGAATACAGATCAGCCGATGCACCAATTGAAGTGACCCGACCAGAATACACAGAAAACAGCACTGCCACGCGGATTAGATAATATCGCGACCGAACGCGTCGGAGATCACCTCAAACTTGGGTAATTAAACCTGTATTTTCACTAGTACATAAAAACACGCGCACACGAACGAAATAGCAGATTAAAAGCATCGATGGTAATGCACGATAATGAGATAAAGCAATAACATAAGCAACGCGGTGATAAACATGGATAACTATGATGATACTACGCTAATACACATAGAGAGCAAAAAGAGACCAACAGGAACAGCACCGAAAATAGTATAAGACCCTGCAAACGCTAAGTGACACGATAGAACCACAACCCTATGGCACGCCACCTAATATGCAAGGCACTAACAAGATAACCTATTAACAAGATAAGAAATAACAGAAAAAAGAACAAAACCAATTGAGTACAACACTAAGATATGCAGGAATACAGAAGGATACGATGAAAACTACAAAAACAGCACATAAAGAACACAATGAAACCCCTAAAGGGTACGCGCCAGAAGTGAGGGATGACAGAACACCCTCCTTAGGTCGAAACCCAGGAGGAAACACGCGCAGTGAGAGAGCCCCCCTCCCGGAACCCAACAGAAGCTTCCCGAACCGCCAGACCCCATACGGAAACGCGCCATGACAGATCCGATTAAATCATCACCCTGAAAGTCAGGCGGTGGGAGAGAGAGCACGCGCAGGGAGGAAGACGCAGAGAAGTTTGCCCGCGTTCAACTGGGGAAACTGTTGGGACGACTTGTCGTCAACAGGGAATACAATTCAATACATATTTGAAAGGCCTGACATACAACTATTTGAAGTGCATAGAGTGTCCAAATCTTCTGCGTCAGTTTGAACACCCATATAATCCTTTCTCTTGAGCTGCAACAAGGCTCGATACTCCATTCTAAAGAGAATCCTTTGGGGCATTGAGAGCGCTTCACGCGCTTGCCCAACGTGTGGAAATTTTTATTTTGCTTATCATCACCCCTGCAATTTTGGGGCATAGACACAAGGGCTCTCAAGTGAACCAGTGAATTATGTATATAGCTGCCTTATTTTTCATGCCGGGAAAGAAGCTTCTTGGCTCACCCAGACCTAAAAATTAAGACATAGTGAAGGTTCATATTATGTACCATAATCCTCAAGGAGAGCCATAGCTATAAATCTGAAGACATATACTGTTCCAATGATGTTTTGTTGCAATGCAATCTAGCGTCAGGCGGGGCTCAAACCATGGTTACGAAGGAAAGGTCTGAAGCGTATGTCTGAACGTTGAGAGCGAGTCATATAGGGAGAATCACCACCCCTCAATTAGTATAAAAATGTTTTTCTTTGATGACAAGTCCAAGGAGTAGGGGTCCCTGAAGTTACTATGTATACCCGTTGTACTCATAGCGGCAGCGGTACAGATAGCAAAATGTTCGAGTAACGCCTTTCTGCTTCTGTACACAATTCAGGATGGTTCAGTGGTTAATCATTTATGTATAATGAGCAGAGGAGGGAGATACGACTATTCGTCACAACCGCATAGGAGAAGTCCGGTGTACGCCTCTATCTTCTGGCAATGATGACCTGTTCCGCCCACGTGCAGTGGACGGCTGAGGCCTCTTCTGGTAGAGGCATCGTCGTCGCCGACGATACTGCCTCACGAGCGCTGGGGGTCTCTTATAGGCCAGCGATGCCGCTGCTCGCAAGCGGATCGGGGTGCAGTTGGTTGTGGTGTTGTCATGTGAGGGATGTAGGGAGTTCGATTCACCCGCGCTGTTGCATTTTTGCGTTTCAACTGGTTGGTTAAGATTTGAGGGACCCTCAGGTCTATACAATTTTCAGACGTTTTCTACGCATTTTTCCAGCTGTATACTGTGGAGAGTAGCTTTCTTGCGACTTGTTCATAACTGACCGGTTTTTTAACCAAAAGGCAATGAGAAAGCTATTCAACATAATGACGTATAAACGTTCAACACCAATGATGCACAGGCACATAGTGCATGAAACAGAGGCACCGGTCACAATATGGACAACGTATCAAAGCTACAGGCACCTCACAGTTTGCTTCCCTACATGGACCAATGACATCGGGAAAACAATCATGTTCGGGTTTTCAAAGAGAACATGATGTGATGTCGTATAACCAGCTCTGAACCAGGCATAAGCAACCAACTTTTCCAATTGGGAATGGCAGTGGATTCGGTACACCAGCGACACGACGTCCAATGTCTTTATAACAAATCCGTTCTTCTTCAGCTACCCGCAACTTCGACACCTACATTCAAGATGTTATCCTTTTTTGCAGTTCAAAAGGAAGGTCATGCACAATGACGTGGGAGTGAAATCGCTCCATTAGCGACTTCATGTAACTGAAGAAGCCCACGTCGGTTGGCTGAATCTGGCCGGTGGCACCCGAAGGTACAATGTGAATACTCAAGGTCTTCCCTCAAGGGGTATAGCTGCTTGAATCGAAGGTGATTCGAAAAGCCGGCCTTTGAACTCAGAGTAACAGTATAGGCAGCTGTGGGACAAAGACATGCTCAGAGCAGGAGAGCATAGTTTGAGTCGTCATGTCATGTGAGTAACCTGCCACGACGAAAAGATTTTTCGGCTGGAAGATGCCGCTTTGTGGAAAGCGACCACTTTTCTCTTGAAGCTGTACGAAGAGAATGCCGCGAAAAGTATGCTGGTTCATGTAGGGAAACAAATTGTGTAGCTTTTATACGCTGTCCGCGTTGTGATCAGTGCCGCTTCATTCACTTTGGGCATGTGTGTCACTGGTGTTGAACGTTTAAACATCACTATGTTCCAAAGCATACAGCTGGAAAATTGCGAAAAAATAGGCCTCTGATATGGTATAGACGTCAGATCCCTCAAATGCCAACCAATCAGTTGAAATGCAAAAGCACAGCAGCGCAGGAGAATCAAACCCATGATTTCCCTCGCATGAAGAACGTCACTATCCACTGCACTCCGAGCCGTTTGTGGGGCTGGCATCGCGGGCGTACAAGAGACCCCAGGACTCGGGAGGCGCCCCACTGTAACTACAAGTACCCCCTACTCCTTGGATATAACGACTTGGCAAAAAAGAAACACATTTTTATACTACTGGAGAAGGGAGGATTCTCACTATATGATTCGCGCTCCCCGTTCAGGCATACGCTTCAGACCCTTCCCTTGTGAGGAGTGGCATAGCGGGCGTACAAGAGATCTGCACAATGCATTCCAGCTCCTCCCACGTAACGCTATAGGCTGTTCTTCGTTGCTGCTCTGTACACCACGTCTTAAGGATTTGCAGTGCAAGCCATTTTCGTGCGCTTCAGTCGGCACTACAAAAGGTTAATGCTTTTGGGTTTTGCACAAATCTGTTGATGGGCCTCAAGAATGAGCATAACGTAGAAATGGTATGAAATCTGATTTTCTTCCCTCGAAGCCAAAAATCGGCAGTTCAATTAACATGCGATAGCCCAACGCCAAAAAGCGAAACAGCACACCCTCCATGTTTTCTCATGTAAAATAGCTCGATTGCCTAAATACTTCGCGTGCTTCGGGCTTCCGTGTTGGATGAGGTCGCAAGGAGGATCAGTCTCTGTTGAGCGGTTTAACGCATCGACCCTTTCGTCGCGTTTGAAGTACTAGAAACGACCTAGGGACTGCGTGGATAGGCGGGCAAGCTTACCGTTCGCAGGTTCACGTTCTCTCAAGACGATAGCCGAAAGACGTTTGATCGTGTAGAGGTAGTGTTCTAATCTTCGAGCCACTATTAAGCCTATGAGGACGACAAATCGCTCAGGATCTCCGCTGCCCAATAAGAGCTGATCCACCTCGCAATCTTATTTGCCACGGAAACACATAAAGGAACAAAACATAATCTATCTATTTTGTTTCCGTAATCCATTCTCCAACGAAATCGAGCAAATAAAGCGGTCGTGAGGGACATTTCGGACGGTTGGGTGTGCAGGTGTGCACAGAAGTGTCTGGACAGCGCGACAGGAGGTACACCCGCTTTCTGCTGGGGGGCGTCTGGAGGTGCAACCGCTATTCTGCCGACCGGAAACTTCTATTTTGCGTCTGGAAGGTTTCCTAAGGCAGCCGTTAGACTCTTAGTGAAGCCTAGGGGATTGGGGTGGGTGAGCAAGGGGATGAGCGAAAGATCGCATGCCCCCCAGCGAGGGGCGTGGCCATATTTTGTACCTCCTGACCGTTCCCAACATGTCCGCAGTTGCAACACAGACACACGTTGCACGTCAGATCATTTTACCGTTGGAAGTGACACGACTGCTCGTGCACACGTGCTTTCCACGTCACGCAAGCGGTGAACTCTCATCCCAACATGGTTTCGCTTCCATATGAAAATGGAGCAAATGTTTTTTTAAATAGTGGACCTTCCATACAATGTTTCACGGAATCGGGGAAGGTTCAAAAAAGAGCAGTGGAGATTGATTGCCACGGTGTCTTTCAAAGTGACTGTCAAAGAGTAAGTGAATAAGTGGCATTAGCGTCTTTTTTTGTGTGCTCGACTACAAACGTCATTCCTTTCAAGGATAAAATCGTTTTTAGCCTGGCAGTGTTTGCAAACTGAGAAAATATTCAAATATGCTTTATTACCAAAAAGGAGATCTATGCACAACAGCGAATATGAACCGTAGCTCATGTGCAAACCCGACCTGGAAACATTGCAAGTACTTAGCCGTTTAAATTACATAAAGCATCGTCGCTACTTTAGTAAGAACGCCAACTTTACCGGGATTACAGAGACAAGTATTACAGTAGGCATATGGAACAAGTATGAATGCACTGGGAAGAATCGTCAACAGCAATTGCTCTGATGAGCGGTTGGCAGAAGTCACGACATTGTACTCGTTCACAAATCAGTGAACCCGCTCCATGGATCGAAGCCCGATGGCGCGCAAGACGGGGTTGCAATCGGTAGAAGGTGAAACATGCTGGACCACACCACAGGCAAGACGAAGAAGCAGATTGACCTGAAAAGCTCTTTGACATTGCTACCAGAATCTTCGATGGAAATCTCACGGAATTATGACACTTTTAAATCCCACGATGACAGTTAAATCGCTAAAATCAATACAGGAGGTAGGAGGTTACTTTCACAGCATGCCCTTGCTCACGAGTTTAAGTCAACATTTCTTCGAATGAGACTACCTACGATGGAAAAGGTGGAAAACCATGGGCTCGCTGCTTAAAAAGCTTACAACGCCAAAACCCGGTTTTTTATGGATCCTTTGTCGCTGAAGAACGAAGTACTACTTCTCGCCATATTCGCAGTCAATCGTGTCGCCGGCTCCGCATCGGAAAGGAAGACCTGATTTAATGGCGAAGGTGCATAGGTCTAATTTTTTAAAAAGTCCAAGAGTAATAAATTTTTTCATGACGACTAGGGTGTAGGATGAATTCCGTGAATTCCATAAATCCACGTTCCCGGCTCACACTTCCCGCCCAGGCCAACCAAGCCATCCATCTCTCGACGACCGTGAATTAGTACCAGACTTGTCTGGGAAGGATAAAGCACTGACTTCTCCATCGGCTGGCCACCGCAAGTCATTGTGCAAATTCGCATACAGATTGCCCCACCACTTCCAGTAGAAGTAGAATGCGTGGAGCATCCCGAAAGGGATTGACTAACGCCGCCTTTAACCCTTTACCTTACGCCTTCTCTAAAAATGAAAAAGAGCTTTTGTAGGCATGAAGAAGGCATAGAGAATTGAGCCCGCGTGTGTACAAAGAACTCTAGGTCCGTCTATGTACCACAACTGTGTCAAAATTACTCACATACTGCTTCGTCGGAGAAGAGCACAAAAACTAACCAAAACCACCCATTTTACGCGCTTCCCAATAAGTACCGAACTATTATTTCAAGCGCAATTAAGCTAGCGGATTCTGCCAAGTAAAATGAGAAATTTCACAACTCCACCATTCTTGTTGATATGTAGGTCTTATTCAATGTCTGGCAAACATTATTAAAAACCTAAAGACTCTGAGCCAAAATTTATGTCTAAAGCTAGATCTAGGAATACTAGGTAAATTAAGGTTACTACGCATTATGTTCCGGTTGAGGAGGTATTAACATTAACATTAACATTTATTACATGCACAAGCACATGTAGAGATAACAACACAAAGTCATGAGACAAAACATACTCAAACAAGCTGAATATCTAAGATGTTTAAGAGGTTAGGAAAAAAAGAGGATTAACAACTAGTGTTTCCCTCGCAGGTAGCGGTACACATCTCTTTTAAAAGTGGGGAAGGATTTAGATAGTTGCATTTGTTTGCACAATTTCACATAATCTGAGCCAGCTCTAAATGCAAAAAACGACCTTCTAAGGCTTGTTTTAGGGTTACCAAGTAATAACTTGGTGCTATGACCGCGGGTAGAAGAGGCAACGAATTTGAAAAAGTCTCCAACTTTCAAATCGACAACGCCATTAATGATTTTGTAAACCGTCAAAATATCGTTACGCCTCCTCCTCAGATGTAGACTATCCAAATTGAGCATCTTGTTCCTTACTAATCCACGGGGTATACTGTTATATGTAAAACCAAGAGCTCGAATGAATACTTTTCTTGTAAAACTATGTTGAACCTTCTCGAGTCTCTCCACAATAGCTTTTTTACTAGGAAAGAAAACACAGGTTCCATATTCGAGAATAGGACGAACAAAAGTTTTGTACGCTTTAATTAACAGCGAAGGATCGTTTGAACTAATAGCTTTAAATAGAAGAAAGAGTCTTTGATCAGCTTTACTAGCCACTTGCTTGCAGTGATCGTCGAAGCACAACTTGGCGTCTAAGTAAAAGCCAAGATCTCTAATTTTTTCAACCTTCTTTAAAACTATCCCATTGATTTGGTAAGGCGCTTTGCAGTTGCTCTCTCCAAGATGGAAGACTTTAGTTTTTTCAAGCGAAAGAGGGAGCTTCCACTCAATTGCCCATTTAGCAACAGCATTAATAGCTTCCTGAACTTTCAAAGAGTCATGCTCATGCACAACTCTGCTGAAGATCTTAACGTCATCAGCAAACATCTTACAAAAAACACCGGCTTGTTCAACAAGCATAGGAAGATCGTTTACATAAATGTTAAACAGCATTGGGGACAAAACCCCACCCTGAGGTACTCCACTGGGAGCCGATCTTACGGTAGATAACTGTCCATTTATCCGAACTTGAAATGTACGGTCACGCAAAAAATCCCTAATCCACTCTCTTATTCTAGGATGCAGCCCTACTATCTGGAGCTTATCCAACAGTTTGCTATGTGGGACCCTATCAAGTGCCTTATGAAAATCGAAATAAATTACATCTAAGTTAGCTTTATCTTCTAAAATCGACGTCCACTCATTCAGTGCCTCAAGCATATGTGTTTCGGTTGACTTGTGTTTTCTAAACCCATGCTGATTTGACGACAAAATCTTGTGGGAATCAAGATGCTCAGTGATACCCTTTTTTAAGATTTTTTCAAACAGCCTACAGAAAACAGACGTAATACTCACAGGTCTGTAGTTGAAAGGATCAGTATACGTGGACCTCTTAGGTATCGGTGTCACAAATGAGTGCTTCCATTTCTTAGGAACTTCCGCACGAAAAAGGCTAAGATTAAAGAGGAATTCCAGGGGCGATGCAATACAAGCAGAAATTTTCTTGATAAACTTAAGAGGTACGCCATCAGGCGTCACTGAGGTGGAGTTAGGCCAACTGTCGAGAATTTTTAAAATATCATTTCTATGAAAACAGGGAAAGTTGCGCATCTGAGGGAAAATATTCGCAGCAATGGGAACAGAGCCACTATGATCGTCTCCCTTGTAAACACCTTCAAAAACATTAGCCAATTCTTCAGCCTTATCGAAATCTGACACAACAGTTTCTCCGTCAGGTTTATGCAGATACAACAATTCATCCCTGCGATTAATCCTAGTTTTGATAAACCTGAAGAAGAAGCACTTATTATTTGATTGAATCACTTTTTTCTCCACTGATCTGTTAAATTTTAGAAGTTTTTTATCGAATTTTTCAGATAATTTCTTATACGTCTCCCACGCCAACTCTGAATTATCGATTACTGCTAATCTATATGCCTTTAACTTGGCTCCATGACACCTAGTAAGAAAGCTGGGAAACCGATTTCGAGTATGCGAAAATCTTCGCAAAGGCACATGCAGTGATATGGTATGTTGCAGTATGAAAATGAACATTTCATATATTTCATCAACACCACCTGCACTTTGGAAGGATTCTAGCCAATCTATATTGTTTAAGTAAGCACTGATTGTATCATAGTCAGCATTGTCAAAATCCCTTCTGTAAGTAAACCTCGGATGGTCGAACGATGAGTTCACCTGGAAAGTGATGGTGGCATGATCACTTGAACCTAGCGGTGCATCAATTTCAACTTTTTTGACTACACCAGCGACATTACAAAACAAAAGATCAAGTATGTGATTACCTCTGGTGTAAGAGGTAACAAACTGAACATAGTCACGAGATCCCAACATATTCAGAAAAACGTTGGCACATGCTTCTGCGGAATGAGGTGAATTAAGCCAGTCAATCTCCGGAAAATTAAAATCTCCCATGAGAATACAAGGCGAACTGCAAGAAGAAAGGTCACTGATGCACTTGATAAGCTTGTCAGTGTGTTCAGATCCACATTTTGGTGTCCTATAAGTGACTATGAACCTTATTCTACCTTCCTTTGCTAGGACTTCGCAGCAAATTATTTCATAGGAACCAGGAACACTTTCCTGGAAAACGAGTACTGGGAAGAGCTTACGAGTAATAATCAAGGCAACACCACCACCCTTTTTTCCCATTCTATCACATCGCAAGACTTCATGGGTGGAGCACAATTCACCTAATAAGGACTCAGTCTTAACACTAGGTTTAAGCCAAGTCTCCACCAGTGCTACAACGCCACAGTTAAGGGAGATAGCGGAATATACCAGAGATTGTGCATTTTTTGCAGTGATCGTATGTTAGCAAAAAGACAATGTGTACCACTACCAGTTTTCCGAAGAACACCTAGTCGTTTTCCTCCTGAGGAACACCTCTAGGAAGTACCGAACAATCCGCACTTTCAAGATTAGCATTTGACGATGTTGTACCGGGAACCATATGAACATTATTGTTCGCTAACAACGGCTTACTAACAACAGAAGACGAAACCTGTTTGGAGCTAGAAGCAATGGACTGTCTGTGCTGTCTAAGAGCACGTAAGGGATCCCTTTCCGACTTCGGGAGCGACGGGCGAATAAATATTCCCGAAATAGAAAAGAACCTCAGCTTAGGTGCCCCTTTTAGAATAAGAGACCTAAAAAAGGAGCTAGGAAGAACGGCCTTCATCAGCCTAGGATAAGCTGAATTAGGTCGTCCCATCCTATACCAAGTCACAGGCGCACATTCTATAGCTAGGAAATTAAAAACATTCTCAAGACATTCAAAGTCGTTAGCAACGCGAACAGTAGCATTGGTGTCACTGCATTCGGCAATACCAGCGATAACAATCGATCTTTCCATTTCCTTTTCTTCACAAGAGTGAGTTTTCGAGTCAGTCATGGGAGCAGGAGCGGAACTAGGATTAACTCTACTACTAGACGAGAGAGCTTTCTTTAAGGAATCGATCTCATTCCTGAGACGGTTGTTTTCAGCAATATCGGCTTCTAGCCGCTCCTTCAACTTACTGTTCCTTTGAATGAGCTCGTCGGCCAGCGTTGCTTTCTCTAATAGATGTCCGATAATAGTTTTCAAATGCACGGGTAGACCATCGTCACTGCTGAGTAGAGCAACAGCGTCGACCAGAGACTTCTTCTCGTCAGACGGTGATGTGAGCTGCAACCTCTTCTTGGCTGGACGATCCTGAAGCATCGGCGGACACAGAGGTGTATTCATGACGAGGGTGAGTAGATGACAACCGTTCAGGGTGGCTAAGACTGAGTGTTCCACTGCCCCACGCCACAAGGAGCACCGCTGAGCAGGAAAAAATCGATGGCCACTCGAGCGATCGCACCAGATAACTTGAAGAACCGAAGACAGAGAACCTTATTTGGTGGCGTAGAATACGGTATATGACCCTCGCCACTAGGGTACTCGCTTAGCCGATGAAGACAGAAGAACCAGCGAATGCAGAAGTAGAACAGTTAGAAGACTGACGACAGGATGACAGGACGAGCGGTCCAAAAACCGACCGCACGCAGCGAGCCGACCGAACCGAGTGCCGATATTCTTTGTGTGAAGAGCTTCAGAACAGAAATGGTATGGTAGATTTTTGATTCAAACACTCAAACCATTTGCGACCTAGGACCATGTAGGACGTGTATTTCGTTTCCAAACTGTCCCGAATACAGAAGCCTAACATCAACCAACCCTTCCATTCTATAGCTTAACCAGGTTTTATTGTAGTTCCGAGGACGAAGGTGGTCAGCAAATGATTCACAACTCGGGCTTTGATGCATGACTCCTCACACCTTCTGAGTCTTCTGCATGTCTGATAAGGTACTCTTCTTTCTTGGTAGCGATGTGCAATTTCTCTGTGCTCCATGACGAAGTAGAATTGTTTCCAAGTGGCGCGGGTCCTTTTTCGCCAGGTAAAAAACCGTTTACTAATCAACTGATCATCACAGTGAACTGGATGCGTACACGGAGCAATTCTGTCAAAAAGCTCGCTTCTAAGCGTTTTAAACGGAACATGTAGTAGGTCCCCATGCTTTGATCATTAAGTAGTTTTGAGACATGTACACTCTCGGTTTGAAAGACCGTTTAGGCACTAGCGTTAAGAATAAATATCTCTATGAATAGTATTCCAAGATCTGCTTCTCAGCCAAACGGATCCGATTTGTCTGTTTCACTGCTTTCACAACAAGGCGGTGATGCACCCTTTGAAGACAAAGAAGGCGATGAACAGTTGCTTTTTCTTCTACCTTCTATCTAAGCTAGAGGTGGATAGAGGACGGAATAGATAAATTCCTTTTGGGATGCGTCACGCATTCTACTTCCAAGGAATACCGTGGAGGCAGAGAGAGTACTTACCTATGTATCTGCCCCATATAATGGCTTCAGGTGCCCAGCCAGCCGATGAACAATTCAGCGTTTTATCCTTCCTCGACAAGTTTGGTACCATTTGGCCAACTCCGAATGGATGGAAGGCTTGGTCGGTTTAGCTGGAAAAACCGAACCAAGTACATTGACTATGTGGTGCGCGACAGCCGGTTACTCCTCCGATTGCACTACCATGCGCGCGGGATAATATGATGAGGAAAATAGGAATAGATAGGTTGTTAATAGATGATTGAATTCAAAAGTGTCTCATCATCACGTCACTCCCATCCACCCGACGGCATACATAGAATGGCTGCAGCAGTGGTTCCCGGCTCCGACTTAAAACCGTGGCGTTTGATTATTGCATTCTGCGCTCGGTCTCTCTTATGAATGAAAAATCACACCGCTAAACACACAATGCTCGCGGACACTCCTCACTAGTTTTTGATGACTCCTTAACAATATTTGGGATTCATAAAGCATTATCACCTATGCAGGTTCTCTAGCCAAATTGTGCTGCCATGTAAGCAGTGTAGACTGTGGAGCTCACTCATCAATTTTGTGATCGTAATAGTTGTTTGAACCGACCCAGTTGGAATGTACGTTGAACTGTTGTCCCAAAGAATGACGTCACTTTCTCGAAAGAACCATTTTTCATAAGAAGATGACTAGCGACACTGCCCTGATGTTTGTCTCGGAGATTTTGTACATAGCACTCTCCTAGCTGTTTCGCCATTCTAAACCAAATCGGAATGAACAAGTGGATGACGATATAAATCATTATTGAGAGTTTTCTGTGCTCGAACTGCTATTACAAGTCGCGAAATGTGAATGTTTTGCAGACCAGTACGCAACATATGAAATAGGCTTTCTTCTGTTATCAGACATTCCCTTTAGGAAACCGGCAATTTTTACATTTCTCTCCGATTTCCGTTGCGAACTCCAACACCACTCAGTAGCAGAACCTTCTATTTATTTTTTGCTCCTGGGAAAAGTTTGTACCTTCTGGAGACACCATCTAACTTATGGTTAGACAGCGAAATCCAACCAGCGAAAGTTTGCATACCTAGCTAAACGAAAGGAAGTTCACTCCTGGTATTTTCCCCACTACTGTTATTTTGAGAAGGAAAATGGACAAAAGATAAAGGTCGTGTTAATTAACCATGTAGTTCTGGTAGCAATTCACCGACATAAGACGGAAAGCTGGTTTGCCTGGGCGGTACCTGGCAGACAACATAGAATTGGTATCCAAGCTACAGCCCGGCGCCTACTCTGACTGCGCTACCACATGCACGTGGTAGGCGTAATAGTTGTCAAATTGAACATCATATTAATGACGTACTGACTCATGCGCTGTGGAAGTTGTCGCCTACTAAGATATAGCGACTGTTAAACGAGAGGCCCGCCAAATATTCCTAGCGGAGTGGTTTTCACGCAGATATGGGCCATGTGAAGATTCGTTCTGAGAATTCCGTCGCCTCTATGTACTGTCCACATTGTGATGAATCTGCTTCACACGGCGTACGGCAGCGCAGTCGGAGGGGGCACCGTGTGCTGAATGCAACCGAATCGAGGTTTCTGGATCCGATTCTGCCGAAATCAATTACTTCTTCCATCCTTCCGAATCAGTAATTTGACACCATACTTATCTGGAATAGATTATCCACAGATTTCCATCAGATGGTCACCGCAACTTATTGTATAGGGCAATCGCGCCTTCAAATTGCCTACACTGTATCGCGTAGAACTAGAATGCGTAGCGCACTCGCATTCCAAACAGAGATTGAATATCACGGTCCTTTTTATCTCTACTGTTTCATGTATTTAGTGCCCATACTACCTCCCGTGTCGAAGGTGTTTAACGATTCATAAATCAACATGCTCGACCTGTTCTTAGCTCGCTATCAAATTACGGAATTTCAACGGAAAGACGGGCAGTGGACACCCCGTCGAAGGAAAAACCCCTTGCAGAAGTCACTTCTATATCGATTTTTGATAAAATGGAAAGAATGCACAAGACGAACAGAGTACGAGGAGGATCAACCAGAAGTTGCCCCATTGAGACAACCTTATGCGCCAAGAATTATTCACTACTTGAAGGAAGGAGCACCTTCAATAACGATTCGTCCCACCATTGCGGTGACCCATTCGGTTAATTGACTCAAGAGTGCTGATGGGTCCACCAGAAAGTGTCGTGGATTTTGAGATGGCGCCTTTCCCAAAAACTAATATCAAAAATCGCGATTTGAAAATTGATTAACTATCTGTCATGTCAAACTTAAGCAGCTAAAGCGGTTAATTAGTGACTCAAATTTTAAGGCTTCTCTCTTTCTAGATTCTCACGCATTGACGAGAAAATGAGCGTAGACGCACATGATAAAACCTGTCGCTGTAGACGCTAACTTTGCTGCCTTTTCCTGCTCCTCAAACACCATCTGCAGCCGCCGTCGGTTTCGCTCGATGTTCGCAGACATCTGACAATAATCTGAAATTGACTGTTGATCCAAAAGTTGACGTCTTCGTCAAGTAAGAGAGATTCATACGAATGAGATGCAAGGGATGTTATCACGATTGAAGCAAATGAAATGACTGAGAATATAGGCAGGCGACAGGAGAAGGAAAGTGGGCGAAATGCCGACTAGTTTGCTAAGGAAGCGCCGTAAGCGGGCGCTCTATGGGAGTGTGTCGGTCACCGTCTCACTGCGGTAAGCAGTCACATGGCTGAGTAACACCACGAGCTCAATCTAGGTCGAACAACTGACACATGTGACCAACGTCGATGACACAATCGCCAGAGACCCGTCGTTATTCCACGCATTACGTTCTCCCAGCCCCTCCTCGCTCGACACGTTGTCGTCTCTTAAAGTACACCGGCGCTAAGCGAAGGAGGCTGTTTGCTACACCGCCATCGACTGCAACAACCGCCCAACAACAGAAATGATGTAGTTCAGTCAAGAAACCCTGAACACGCAGCTCAGGGATGACCTCAGCCCCAACCATGATCAAACTAGTGTGGCACAGAGTGAACTCACTTTGAAACACATCGCCAATGGCAACAACAACAAAAGAGTCTGCCATTCGAGAAAACGAAAGATGGTGGAACAAAGAGTGCTAAAACATTTCCCTACCTTGTCATCAAATCATGGCTGATAATAAAAACTTCACTAGTCATGGGCGTGAAGTTCTAATGTGAATTTCGACTTCGTAATTGTCGGTAACCGTACGCTAGAAGTCACAGCTGCTTCGTTCTCGTTCATTCGCCACCACTTAGTTCTTGCTGCACCGCATCGCTCGACCTGCTTGATTCTCGGAGTGACGATCTTTAAGATGCAGATCACCGGCTGATGCTGTGGGGCGACCGCAAAATACGGCACGATCTTCGCGTTTGTGACAAAACTTCGGTCGCGGTCCTTTGCATGGACGAAATGTATGCGAGACGGGGAACTCCCACTATAGTATGAGATGAGGTGGGATTCGCCTTTTCGGAAGACGGTGTCTACAACTTTGAGGTTATGCACTTCCGTATACTCAAGAATACGCTTACGATCAGCGTTACAAGACCCGTATCCGAAACTATTTACCATGACAGCCATATCCGTCTTTCGTAGCACCTATCTGCCCATTAAAGTCACCGGCAACTATGATTACATCTTTTGTATGATCGAGCCTCGGAAACGCTCGGAGACGATCATACCGACAGTTCTGGTGGTCCTTTAACTTCCTCATGGAACGGCTTTGAAGCCACGTCCTACGTCCCTTGAAATGTTGCAGGACCTCTCGTCTCCTGCACCGCACAGAAGCCAATCTTCTTGCGCTCCAGTGCTTCAACCTACTCGCGCGTACACAGATTCAGCGTTGTACCTGGTCCTGCTTACATTACGGGACATTCGGACTAGCTCAGTTGCCCCACTCCGATGCTGTCCTCGCATGAGCGACACTCGCATACTTCTCGCACTCTCCGTGCTTTGCGAGTGCACGTCGGCTTCCGCGGACGCCGAAGTACTGTCTCGAATACTATCAGTCAGCAAACACCATGTGATGTGACATGAGGTGTTCACAGGCTGACCTGTCACAACGGATGTCGCCTGCAATGATGTCCGTGTCTATCTTAAGCCTCCGCACTCTTTTGCGGCGAGCGGCGGACTGCGGACGGCGAAAACGATGAGTCATGCCGCTCAACAGGAACCGCGGGAGCCGCTCAGCGGAATGACTCATCGAAGGGCTAGAGCGCAGACAGTCTCTGCCCGCGCCGCTGGAGCGGCGACGCCAATAATGGTTCACATCATTATCGCCGCTGCCGCTCCGGCGTCGTCGCCCCCGCCGCTCGCGGAGGAGCTCGCCGCCGGCGGCGCCCTGTCCTATCCCTTACTACAGCGGTGAGCGGCATTGCCGCAGAAGTGTGCGGGAGCCTTTAGCTCAGCGAATGTTTCCTGTGGCACTACGTGGAGGAGAGGACATCACCACCCTCCTAAACAATGTCAGCTTTATTAATAATGGGCGAAGTCATTCAGTAAACTACCAGCCGAGCGGTTCTAGCTTTTTCTTCCATTTGAGTCCCGTCAAGAGGACTTTTGCAGACTGAACGTTTTGTTCCACCTACCCGTTCTACAGGGTTTTGTTGATGTACTTCTCAACCCAAAGAATTGCCCGCTCTATTCAAGGGGTGCATTTCTCGCCCTTAGGGGTAATGCAGTTTTCACTGCATTTTGCTGAACGGGAAAGCCTGACCACAATTGACTGTTACACCTCAGGCAACGATTTCGAGAGGAGGCAACGATCTCTAGAAGCTATTCTAACTCTTTGTGTAGAGAACTTGGGCAGAAACGATGTTTCGCACACCAGTTTTAAACTGAGCGCGGCTGGTATATGGGCTATATGATGTTAGAAGACTTTTTGTTACGACAAAAAGTCTTCTAACATCATACAGCCCATTGAATTTCTGCCAAGCGGGAATCGAACCCTACCCTCTGCTTTCGGGACAGAATTCTCACTCGTTATACCAGTTGTTTGATCGCACGCAATACCCCGATATCACGGGTGAGTGTTGATAGGATGATAGGGCATTACGGTGGGGATTTCGCGGATGTTGCGAGCGATCAGACAGCGGTGGTGATGTAATGGGCTAGCATAGTATCCCGAAAGCACAGGGTGTGGGCTCGAGTCCTGCCTGGCGCAATACTTGTGATCGCAAGAACCATCCTGCAATATCGGATTGCTCAGTTTTTCTGTTAAATACGTTTAACCTACCTCTTCTATTCATTACTGCTTACACATATTTGTCATATTAAGGCTATGGTGCATATAGCCTTTCTCGACTTCCAGAAGGTCTTCGATCGTGTACCGCGCGAAGTTGTATGGTACGCCTTCCGACAGCACAACGCATCTGAGGAACTTCTAGACTGGGTTGGGTGCGAATGCTCCACACTTGCCCGAAGAGTAGAGCGCAAACTACAGCAGGAACCTCAATGCGGTTGGAGTTTTCTCTTTTGGAGTGCACCAGGGATCTATGATTTCCTCCTGCTCCCTGTTGTCGTGGATGCCATTACGCGAAATCTTCAACAGCCTGTTCCATGGACGCTGCTTTATGTTGATGACGTAATGCTCGCTTGCGAAGATAACGGTGATCTCGAGCGGCAGGTGTAAGCCTGGTGCGAGCTAACGGCAATGTTCGGACTGAACACCAGGAAGACCGTGTATCTAACAACTTACGTGAACGAGTCCGGCTCCATTAAGATTAACGGTACTGAGCTTGTACGCACTTCGGTGTTTAAACGCCTGGGATCAGCAATAGCGTCTGACGGTGGTCTGATAGTTGAAGTGAACTCACGCGTGAGTGCAACTTGGTCCAGATGGCGTGACTGGTGTCGGTGTCGCGCCAATAGGCGAAGTTCGCCTGCGGTGGTACGGCTACGTTCTTCGTGGGGAGAAGAAGCGTCCACAAGATAGGCCTTGAGTTGGAAGTGTTAGAAAAGCGGCCTAGAGGACGTCCGAGACGGTGCTGGATCTATACGTTACACATGGACATGAAAGTAACTGGCGTCCACCCTGATCAAGTGCAGGATTGGAAAAGGTGACGTTACCACACCAGTAGCCGTATTCATGAAGCGGCGGGAGCGGAAGATAAGCGATATCACCTCTCGCCCCTCTCTCCTGCCTCGCTCTCTCGCCTCGGTCGTTTCCCGTGGGAAGCCGGGAAGATCCCGGGAACGTTCATGAATACGGTTACAGAAGTGCAGACTCCGTGACGAAGCGGGACAAACGTTGAAGAAGAACTGTTATTGCTGAGGAGCCTTTTACGACGTACTGCGCTGTGCTAGTGTTCTGTACCAAAAAACTTTCCCTCGTGCTTTTCAGTAGCAAGCACGTTATAACTACTTGAAGTTTATGACGAACATCACATCAATTGTGAAGGTTTGTGGTGAAAAAACTTCCCACATATTATGTCTTATTTAACCAAAATGACCCACTTAAATAGGAAATAAACACTCAAAACATACATATATAAAGTTCAAGAGCCTCCATAGCGTTCGTTCAGAGTCAGGTTTAAAGAACCAAAGTCACATACAATGCACGCTTCTGCAAGTACATATGCACGAGTTGGTGGTTGCACGATTATGACCGGCATCAGTTTGCGAAAACAGCTTTACCGAGGCTACCCAAATTCAGAGATAAAAGATAAAGGACCGCGTTAATCAAGCTCATTTAAGGTTGGCCACCCAGTCTGCTTTCAGGAAGCATGGCGGAAGCCATCTGAATCCTAATTTGGTCGATAGAATGACTTGTGGTAGCCACCCAATTAAGACAGTGATTTGTCCTTCCTGGACAAACCTGCTGCCAATACACTTATCTCGAAGTGGGAAAATACTTAGCTGACCTGGGCGGGACACAAACGAAGAAACTCGATTCGGAACACACGACAGCCGACGTCTTCTTCAACTGCGCTACAATACCGTGAAATGTTGAACGCAACCCCTTGAAGAAGTAGAAATGAAAACACTTCAGCAGAAAAATCTCAGAGATGAGGGATAAAAAGCTTAAGGAGTGAAATAATGGTACCTCGAGATGAAATCACGAATAAATATGGAGAGTATTCCAGAAAAAATAGGACCAGAAACATTGGAAACAAGGTGGCTCTAGAAATACTGCGCAAAACTTTGTTACGCTAAACGTGTAACTTATTCATTCTAAAACGTTCTCAAGCATCAGGATCTAGAAAAGGGAGGTCATACCTCGACAAATGCCATGTTCGGACAAAATGTGGCTGACACGTCAGTGATAGCCGTTGTAAAGAAGCAGAAGCAGTTATTTCATAACGCCGGGCATGTTGCATCACAAGAAGGAAATCGGTGATAGTAGTGTAGGAAAGGGAGCGAAGGGCGACGTGACGACGGGAGACGCACGAAAGGAAGAAAAGTAGCGAGGATTCGGGCACAGCGGAAGACACATAAATAACGGGCGGCCTACCCACTTTTCGAAGGATGGGAACACTTCAACCTTGACTTACATGGGGAGCGCCTCGCTAACCCACTTCTCTTTCAAGTACAACCCCACCCTCGTGCTAGTGACCCACTCCGCCCATCCCTAAAAGATTCACCACGTACTGGCAACTGGGGCAAAGCGATGAAATTTGTTGTACGAGGGAGAGATACACATCGACGGTGACCGATGTTACCAGTAATCGGGTCAAGTTTCGCAACGTGGCGACGATTTGAGGAGCGATTTCGATACGTTACGCAGTGCGCTAATGAGACAGATGTATTGCCGAATTGGGATCGGCACTGATCATTCCACAAAACAAACATACTCGGACACGTTGTCGGCGAAAAAAGTGGAGACGCTGACGTGAATCGCTTGCCCTTGTGATGAGTACGCGCCATTCGCAATTAGCTTCAAGGGTGAAAGGGACTCTTCCACGGCCGGTGGAAAATAATATTTCTGACCTTTTTCCCTCGACGGACAAGTTACTCTTCTGTTGATGAATCCTTTCAGCTGACACCGCCTCTTCCACGCTAATCACTACTGGTCATGTTTCGTGTTCTTTCAAGTGTATTTTCTTATGTAAGGTATATATGGGGAAACAGACGTGAGACAACAGATGAATGGTCCGAGATCTACACCAAGAAAGACCATGAGTCACCCGAGTCGAAGCGACGATGGTGGGTAGACACATCAGATCGCTGGCAGCGCGCGGTGGCATATTGAGGTCATTGTCTTTGTCCTCAACATCGTTTGGGAATGAATACCTCTTGTGGGTCGTACGATTTCAGGAACTTTTTGGCGAGAAATAAGTTTAGAACGTCGAAATTTTGACCTTTACAGTGCACAGTCCATACTGGTATAACGATATGCCGTTGGAGCCTCCGCAGATTAATATAGGCTATATATAGAACATCACTTATTAAGGTAATTAGTGATGTCTGCTCCTGCAAGTCACAGTGCATTATTTTGAGTGACTTCATTCTTCCCGATATAGACTGATCTAAATCTCACCCCCTTAGGGGCTCTACGACGTCAAGATGCTTTGTGGATATGTGTAAATCATACAAACTCCACCAGAGCGTTTTGACACCTACTCGTTACGGACATGTGCTTGACTTAATACTCAGTAGTCATCCTGGTCTCGTTATAAACATTGTCTTTAGACCACCAATAGTGACCATTTGAGCATCACTTTCAAGGTTGAATGTTTTGTAAGAAAAGCATCATACCGATTAAGGAGAGCATTTAGTAAAGCCAATTACAACGACATCGGTCAGTATCTGCTGTCCTCTAGTTTGGAGAACACTGCTAGAGGAACATTCCAACGTCAATGACAAATACGAATTCTTTTTGGCTATTTTGCACAAACGCATTGAGGAGTTCGTTCCTATTGAAAAGGTTCCCTTAAAGTTCACCAACCTTCCTTCCCATCTGGTCAGGCTTTTTGAGTTAAAACAAAAAGCGTGGCTGGTGTACCAACAACACCCATCATTACATCACTTCCATCGTTTCAAAAAGTTTAAAGATGATTTTGATCGACGTTTGGATAGGTATAATAGGTATGATGAAAGAAGAATTCTTGAAGGCTCTAAGCGAACATCATTTTATAAATTGTTAAATGCCGTACTAAAGCTTCCTGAGAGAATACCTTCTTTAAAATGCGATACAGGAAACTCAGCAATAACGGACTTCGAGAAGGCCACCATGCTAGCTGAGCACTTTCGAAGTCTTTTTCGGAATGCCCGGCATCTAACGATTCTCCTACCGTTGCTGTTACTCCTCCCAGTATAGAGGGTACGGTCTGGTTTTATAAAGAAGAGATCTACAATGCATTGTGTGCTTTTATCTACAGTACCGGACGCGTCTTTTGAATAGACGCCCGAAAAACCGCAAAAGTGCGGTTTTTCGGCGTCTATTCAAAAGACGCGTCCGGTACTGTAGCTCGTATACCATTACTCCAGATGAAATACCATCGTATTTCATCCGGAGGGTTGCCATTCCAATTTCGTACTTCGTTGAACATATATTTAATGCTAGTTACATGCAAGGAGAAGTACCGATTCGATGGAAAACACGTATTTGTTACACCGATTCCTAAGAAAGCGCCCTACCATTTCGCTTCCAATTACCGGCCAATCAGTATCACTTCTGCGTTTGCCAGAATGTTTGAGAAAAAGTTGAAATCTGCTCTTGTGTCCTTCCTAGATTCGAATTCTCCAATTCCTAATGAACAGTATGGGTTTCGAGCAGGGAGATCCACAGAAACCTTGATTTTGTCAGCGTTGAACGATTGGACTCAAGCCATCGATCAGAAAGTCAACGTTGACGTCATTTACTTTGACTTCATGAAAGTATTCGATAGGTTTCCTTTAAACAAACTGATGACCAAACTTGCGGATTTAGGAGTCCATTTCAGAATCACTAAGCGGATAAAACATTTTGTATTCGATAGGTCATTTCAAGTACGAGTAAATGAATCATTCTCAGAATCTTTTCCAGTAACTAGTGGTGTTCCTCAGGGAGGCGTTTTGTCGTCGGTTCTCTTCACTATCTATACTGCTGAAATTCCCTCCTGATTAGTCGCTATGGCGTTGCTTGCAAAATATTTGCAGACGACATAAAAATTTATAAGAAAGTTTCCGGCGAGGGAGATCATGTTGCTCTTCAATCGGCAATAAACACGATTGCAGATTTGTCAGCGAAGTGGAACCTTCGTCTATCAGGACAAAAATCCCAAGTGTTTCACCTTGGGCAGCAGATTAACAGAAAGAGTTGTCACCTTAATGGGATGCAGCTCAGTAGTCCATCTACTATACTTGACCTAAGATTTGTATTCGACACAAATCCTTCATTCCGGAAAACTGTTACAGCGAAAAAAGCTGATCGTGTTCTGCACTCTATATCCAAATTTTTACGCACTAAATCACCTACACATTTAGTGCTCGCCTATAAGACATATGCTAAGGCCGATATTAGAGTGTGTTACGAATGTATTCAGTCCTAGGGGCAAGCAAGAAATTACCTGGCTAGAATCTGTTCAGAATAGCTTTACAAGAAAGCTTTGTAGACTTCACGGTTTTGATTACACCACCATTCCTTCACCATCCACTCGGAATAAAGTCATTAGTCTCCGTACGCTTTCGTTTCGCAGGAAAAGGAACGACTTAATCATAATTTACAAGATGGTGAGTGGTATGAATAACCTTTCCCTCCGGGAATTTTACTCTGTTTCTCCATCTAACACTAGGACGTGGACAGTGGAAAATAATTGTTCCTAGAGCAAAATGTAATACCATAGCACCTTTTTTCACTAATCGTGCTGGCAGCCAATCCTAGAAGTTCTCCAAGAATATTACTCTACCTAGCACTATAAAGCAATTCAGAACAGATGTTGAGAGGTATTTCCAAGAGGATTCCTAATTGCTTGCTGACTTTCTAGACTTTTTTGATTTCTGTGCTTGTTTGTAGGATTGAAACCTATGACTTTATTTTACTATGCCCTTTGTTGGTTTGTAACTATTTTGTTTCTGTTATGTTTGTTTCTTCTTACTTACGTGGTTATCCACGTACAAATAAATAAATAAATAAATAAATAAATAAAATGATGTTGTAAGGATGGTTTCGTCGTTTATCGCGACTTCGTAAAATAAACCCACACCAGAATTAAACGGTTTTTTTCGCCGACCGACATATTAAGCTTCCTGTCTGCCAAAGTCTCACTCTAATTCGTCCTCGACCGCGAGCGGCTGCGTTCTATTGTGTTCCGAGTATTCCATCCAGAACCCGTGGACCATCACTAATCTGCCGTTATTCTGCTGCCCATCGTTGCCTTGAGTCGCAGGGAGGCTGAATTTTCAACCGACTGTACAGAGAGCATGCCACTTTAAAGGATTCTCTTTGCAAGTTATCTGATTCGTTCGCCGAGATGGCAAGAGCAAATCAATCAATGTCCTTGTCGGCTCGTGGCTCCTGTGTTGTGTTGCAGAATGGACGAGATCATCGTCAGCCGGGTGGACGCAGTGGACGCTATTGAGCAACTGCAATCGTTGATGGCTAGAGGAAAAGTCCAGGCATACGTCAAGCAGGTCGTGTAACTTCTCATAGAAACGAGGACGGAGATGAAGGACCTCAACAGGAGGGAACACGAAATTACTTGAAGAAATCCGATGTGTGAGGGGAAGAAAATAAATCTTTGAAAGAGAAGCATGCACGTTTTGAGAGATCTAGAGCTGCTAAACGTAGTTCCAATGTTGAAATAGGCACTGCCTCAAAGAATGTAGATCACAAGCTAGATACATCTATTTTATTGTCGCATGTGCCCCTTTCGTCTAAGTCATCCGAAGGCCTAGCTCACGACTTTGCTATGTTGGCGAGTTACTTGCTTTTCTTGACGTTGAGTGTACACCGGTACCTGTCTACCGTATGGGAAGGCTTGGGCAAAGCAGACCTCCGTCTCGTCAAGGTCGTACTCTGAAGTAGTAAGTTTCACCGGTTGGCAGTAAGGCGCGCCTTCCCGTCTGCGCTTCTAATCCACTCAAAAAACCGCCTATTTACGTTCTTCATTAACATGGGAGGAGAGGATACACAGGCGGGAGCTGGGCCAATTCAGTAGGGCACTGGGGATGAGAACACAACGGTAGCAACTCAAACTCACGATGGTCTTCATACCCCGGCTCCTTTTACAAATGCTGGTCGTGCACACCGTGCAACAGTGACCCCGTGGGAAACTGTTGAGCGCTCGCCGGAGTAACTGTCTATGTTATTGACAAACGTTAGGCTCTTTATAAGAAACAGTAGTGCCTTGGTTATGAACTTATGTCACCATAGCTACGACCTGGTAGTGTCCGCAGAAACTTATCTAAGTAGCGCGAATGACCTAAAACCTCTTCTAGGCGCTGCCAGTAACCAGTGAAGTGAAGTTAGATGTGGTCGCACTTCGAAAAAAGGCGGTGGTGTGTACTGCTTCTGGTAAAGAAAACATTTACGTATTGTGAAGTGTTTAAGGAGTCGGGTGGCAAATTGCTACGACATTTTAGTGTGTGGCTTAAAACAGGACGTTATGAATACGAATTTCGAGTCATATGTGTATATACAATACCGGCCTTATCTTTTGGTCTTTGGCGGAAAAAAGCGAAAAAAACCGCCTTTTCCGCCGCTTTTCTGTAGCGCTCTTCAAATTGAGCGCATTGCAAATTGAATGACATATTCGTGATCAGCACCGAGCTCTCTTCCCGACGAGCTGAAAGTCGCATAGCGAGCGTCTGAAATGTAGTTCAGTGACCTAATTTCTGCCCGGCGCGGCTGACCTCTGTGCTCGCGGGAGATAATTACACCCACAGCTCCCAAGTGGCTAATGAAGGAAGAGATTCGGCCCTTTTAAAGCCTAGTTTCTGCATTATATACATAGTCACACAAGTTCTCTGGATTCCCTAGTATTTCACGATCACAATGATCTACTTCCTTAAAGGATACGACAATTTAAGTGTTGTTATTTTCAGAAAATGCCTCGGCTTTGGAGGACTCTAATTTCGTCATATCAAGATTGTATGTGCTTATACTCGTTTGTCACGTTGGAGGCGAGAATGAAAGCTGCGAAGTTGGAACCTTCAAGGTTGAAATCGTTAGCGATTGTACGCTGCCAAAGTTGCCCATATGGCACTTCTTCGTAGTTAGCCGTACACTTTTCGTATCATTAAAGTGGGCACAAAATGGTTTCCTTGAAGACAGGAACGTGGATATCTGGAGGCCTATGAAAACACCTTATAGTCTTCTACAGGTGGGATTTCGACTGGCCCGGAGGACATTTTGGTCACCCAGTTACAGAGCAAACTCACCTCAAATGCTAACTGAGTGTCACTTTTAAAAATGTTTAAAAACTAAAAAAATTGTCTAAGAGGCCATTCCCTAGTTAATTCTGACTCGAAGGATAGTTCGATTTCAAATTTACGTTCATTTGTACCGGTTTTTCACGAGTCAAATGTACCATAGCCCTGGTCGGGACCCAGATTAGTTCCGGAGCCAGTCCACTCTCCTGCCTCTGTGACCCCTCGCGCCATCTGAGAGCGCCGTAAATCGCCTAACTACAGTTTTCACACTTCCGGTGCCGCGGCGCCATATTGATCCTTCCAAACGAGGGTGGGAGTAGAATAGTACACCAAACAAGGTTTGGACAACTGCGACCTCTCCCTTATACTTATACGCTTGTGTTTTTCATTTCGCATTTACGCTTTAACAATGTTTAGATGCGTGGCGCATCCCAGAAAGACTGCTCGAACTCGCTTCACTTTCACAACGCTCAGTCTACAAACTGTCCCTCTCTCTCGATTGAAAGATTCGATTCTGTATGCATTGTACACGGCGCACTCCAAAGGTCAGCTGGACAGCCTTAAAGCAACTCTGAGTAAGGCGGTAGGAAACTTCTGGTAGAACTCCCCAAATGCTCAGTCCACAAGCTGTCCCTCCCCTCGATTGAAAGGTTCGATTCTGTATGGATTGTTTACGGCGCACTCCAAAGGCCAGCTGGACAGCCTTAAAGCAACTCCTGAGTAAGGCGGTAG
>OX377206.1:29697099-30003521 GCA_947396885.1 Heligmosomoides polygyrus polygyrus
AGTCGGAGGCGCTGGGTGCACTTTAAATCCTGGTTCTCCGATCGCCATCCGCTCATTCCAATTAAACCTTCTACCCCTCGGGGTCGCCGATTTAGTGCCAGACTTCTCTAGAAAGGAACGCTGGCTTCACTATTGAGTGACTTTCTCAGGTCATTGTACAGGCCTAATATACAGGCCAATTGCCTCTACAATATCCGGTCGGGGAGTGCATAGCGCATCCCAGACGGCATTCATTGACTCCGCCCTTTAGCGTTATCCTGCTGTGCCTGAAGTTTTAGGAACAATCGAATTGTCGGACTTTCTCGATCGAAAAAAAATGGCTGTCTGATTTTTCTGCCCATCCTAATATTAGTGAAGCAGGGCACTATTGTACTTCACGGACTCCAGAGGACGAGGTGGGGTCGAAAAACATTTTTCGCCCAAACTTCGCTTAGGGGGTTATTAGGGGTGCTGATCACGAATCTGACATCAGCTTTTCGTTTCACGCTGGGGTACGGTAGGTTACGGTAGGTGCGGGTGACTAAGGCTGCCAAGGTCATGGTCACCGATTGCTAGCAATCCCATCCTTCTAAGCCATTCCTGGAAATCGGCTGCGTCCATGTTTAGCTTGTCAAAGACGCCCTTCAGCTTGAAGTCACGCAGTTCTTCCTGGCGGCTGTTGTGGAACAGTGCCTGGAGGCCAGGATGCTTAGATTGCTATCTCTCGATTAAGCCTTCGCCTATCGAAGAGTTTCCCGCAAAAATGGTTTCCCGCAGATTTGCGAATTTTCAGGCGATCGCTGCGGGACCGCCTGCCTGCTGTGCTCACCCGTAGCACCACAGATAACCCTACAACCGAAGTTTGGGCGAAATCGGTGGTCATGACCTTGGCAGCCTTAGTCACCCGCACCTACCGTAACCTACCGTACTCCAGCGTAAAACGAAAAACGGATGTCAGATTCGTGATTGGCACCCCAAATAACCCGCCCATAAAGTGGCTAGCAGACGGGTGGGATTTTTTCTTCCTTATGTTGCACATGTTGTGTACACTGTGCTTCAGGAATGTTTTGTTTGAAGGAACATCAATCTATTGGATTGTATAGTTCATAAGAAAGCACCTGATTCAAATAGTGATTCTATTTTTTTATTTACTTCGGGCACTGCAGGTAAAAACCTTCGACACAACACAACGTAGGGTGGGAACAGATCCAGTAATGAGGTAACCGACTGAAGCAAAGCTGCTTCACAGAAAAACATAAATAGGCTACACAAACAAGAAACCTTGCACATAAAGTAGAGAAGCGTAACGTCAAAGCATACTTTGAGTATATTCTTTCCTTCACATAAAAGAATAAAATAAAAATCGCGCCTTGCTCCTCTTGCCATTTTCCGTTGCGGCGCATTCCTTTTTTGCACTGAAACTAAGACACATCACAGTTCTATGAGGTAGTGAGGTCCTTCATATGAACTAGATGTATTTTTCAGTAGTGAATTCACATTGCTTCAGCAGATAGGGTCCTCTAATTTGCCTGCAAAACGGAGTTGCAAACCTGAACACTAAAAAACCACATTGATTATTTTTTAAACCGCTAAAAATATACTACTTTAGTATTTTTTAGTTTATCGCAAAAATAGTTTTATCAAAAGGGTTTAACCTTTCGGCCGGTCTGAGAGATAATATATGATGGAGTTGTTTGCCCTTTTACCTATGTCCCAACACTTGTTGCTATCCTCACCGGTAACCAAACTGTGATCTTTTGATCACACTCTTATCTTGCCACAACCTGTGATGTGCTTTTGATTAGCTACATATTTAAAGAAAACAGTGAACGTGGTCAGCTCTAGGACGAAACTTTAAGAAGGAATGAGCGCATGCACATAGAGTCTATTAAGTATTGGGCGGATGCATGCAGCAATCCTCACCCTGCAGATGTCTAAAAATTTTAATTTCCTTTGATTCCACATAATCCTTAAGATTTCTTCCCTAAAGCTGCTGGCAGCAATGTTTCGGCCTTTTAAGCAATGCTTGCATTTTTGGTGCACGCTATATATTGCATTGTTATGTTCAATTCTGAGAAAGGGCTTCTGCTGAAAGCGTTGTCAATGAAGATCAATCGGAGGGTTCAAACCAATAACCGGATATTTGAAGATAGGCAATATTCAGGGAATTATATTTTTTAACATGTGTTGGGTTACTGCTGAGTACCGAGCAGAGCACTCCAATCCTCCCAATCTCATGTGTGCAGTTTTCTCAGGGGTAAGAGGTAACTTCCAGATATCTGATCACTCATAAATATTTTCCAATGCATGATGTACTCTCTCCACATTAGTGTATGATTTTAATTCTTCTCTAGTTCTTGATGTCGTCTTAAAACTGCTTACAAACAACACCGCTTTCCTCAAGAATCAACGGCAGCTCAGCTATGTATATAGCGAACAGAACTGTGGAAAGTCCCTCCCTGGGGAACTCCGCTTTTCACTAGCTTACAGACTGAAAAAGTACCTCATATTTGACCTGAAAACTACGTTCTGAAAGGTAATTCTGTATCCATTTACCCATTAATGGATGGAACATTAGATGTTCAAGTTTCTGCATACGTCTAGAATCGTCCTCCTTATCGAGTGCTTTAGAAAAATCAAAGTAGATTGCATCACATGCTACATGCTATACTGTAGAGAAGTCAATAACATATGGAAGGTCATTTCTTTAGAAATCCCAATACCCATGTTCTCACACAGATCTGCCGATGCTCCGTGGCTGGAAGAGCGGCGTTGGAGTGGAGCCACCAAAAAACACCGGTTTCCTCTCCTGTGTCGTCACACTACATCCCTTCCAAATCGAGAGTTCCTGTCCTCTGGGAAGAAAATTAAACGGGAATAGGGAGTACTTGGGCTTGGCCGTGCACAGGATTCCGTGGTGGTCTATATCGTCACATTTTGTGCACGGCTGCTTCCAGTGGCAATCCTCTAGCAGGTGGAATTCTACGCAACGGGTGCAGCAGTTTTGGAGTTGAACGACACGCGCTTTCACTCAATACGTAATTTTGGCCTTACAAAGTGTAGTGTCGTGGTTACCTGCACAAAGTGCGCAAGGGAGGTCTGATTGCGGGTAAGTTGTACGGGACGGGAGGCGATATTTTATACAAAAACTGGAGGGAACCGAGAAAACTCGGTATTTATTGGAGGGTGTGTGTGTGGGGGGGGGGGGAGGACTCCAGGGAAGGCTGGGGTGGTGGGGTGGGCGATGGAGCGCGGATTGGAGAGTGCTACTTTTTGCCGTAATAATTGGGAATGATTGCTCACAGTTCAGCTCCCAAGGCGGTTCTTGGTTCCTCTGCGCCGAAGGGGATATGGAGTGAGGCCTCTCTGGACAATGGCCCTTCCGATGGCCTACATGCCGCCATACAGGCTGGGTGGATAGGGCCAGCTCGTCCTCTCGTTTGGCCATATGACGAGCGGTCGCGGCCCTCTCGATCGGTGGCGACGTCGAGGCGGTCGACCTGCAGTCGGGGGTCTGCGGTCGCGAGGAGGACGAGGTGAGTGGCGAATGATTGAAACGAGCGGAGGTTGGCTGTCTGGCGTTCACGTTACTGAAATAAACTGTTGTGCGAAGAAATGGAGTCGATAGGGTCTTAGAGGGCGTAAAGCGCCCTGGTGTACCATACGTACGCAAGATAACGTACTCTACTCGGGTTTTGGCAAGCCAATGAATGCCACTCAGGAAGCGTTTTTTCCGCTGTTGACGATCCTGGTGGATATTTATTGTTTATATTTTATTTGCCTAGACTGGGAGTACATGTAAGGCGATTCTAGGCCGAGTTAAGCCACGCCTCGTCCATTCGGGCAGTCTGGCTGGCTGCCCGGAGTTCTTCGCCCGCACGACAGAGCCAGACTAGCTACCGTGTGTACTGGAGACAAACACAGCAGCACTAAAGGGCCTCATACCCCTGACCCAGAAAGAGCCCCCATTTTTGCAGCGATGGAAAGGACGAGTACGGAGAGGCTGCTAAAATCTCAGGGCCTAACCAGGCTTCGCAAATTGAGAAGGACTAGAATGACGATCTGTACTTACAACGGCCGCACGCTCGCATCGGAAGCATCCGTCGAGGACATGATGAAGCAAGCCAGGAAAGTCAAGTACGACGTCATCGGACTGACCGAGACAAGAAGACACCACCCCACACACGCCGCCTACGACTCCGGAGAAGAACTGTTCCTCGGAACATGCGACAGCAGGGGAGTAGTCGTTGGTGTCATCGTCAACACGCACTTGGCCATGAACATCGATTCGTACGAGTCTCTGACAACCCGAATCGGACGTCTGCGACTAAAGCGATGTGGCTCCGTGCCAGCTTTGACTGTATTCGTCGCGTGTGCCCCAACATTCGACTACGACGAGGAAGAGGTCGAAGCCTTCTACGTGGAGCTGGAGAAGTTCTATAAGGAAGATCACACCTTCTACAAGGTGATCGTTGGCGACTTCAACGCCAAGATCGGACCGCAATGGTCGCCGGAAGAACTTCACATCGGAACCCACGGTTCGGAGTGGAACGAGCAAGGTGAAAGGCTGTCTGAGTTTATCTTGTTAGTTTATCCAAGACCATCCATGGAAATTCGCAGTTCCAGAAGCCTCCCTCCCTACGATGGACCTGGGAATCCCCCGGCGGCCAGTTCCACAACGAGATCGACCACATCATCTTCAACCGCAAGTATTGCCTGACCGACGTCTCCGTTGTCCCCAAGTTCTACACGGGATCGGACCACCGCCTCCTTCGCGCAATGTTCCGCTTTTCGCGTCAAGGAGAGAAGGCCGCGAAGTTCATGAAGAGGAATCCCAGAACAGCCATAAACTGGGACCTCTACACCTCTCTTGCCGACCTTTGGGAAAATACCGTCATGGACAACATCGACGAGGGATACGACCGCTTCGTGCACCATCTCCACGATAGTGCTAAGGGAGCCGAGAGCTTGAAGACCACCAAGGGACGTCTGTCTCCGGAAACTCTCGAGCTAATACGCCAGCGTGGAGCAGCACGAGCGTCAGGCAACTACCAACTGACGTCCGAGCTTGCGAAGCTATGCAGAGAGGCGATAAAGGAGGCTCTTAAGGAGAGAAGGGCGGAAGTGGCAACTATCGCCCGATCTGCCTGCTGTCCGTAGTCTACAAGCTGTTCACTCGAGTCATCCTGAATAGGATCAGCAGAAGGCTGGACGAAGGACAGCCATGCGAGCAAGCAGGATTTCGGAGAGGATTCAGCACGGTCGACCACATACACACCATTACGAAGCTCATCGAAGTATCGCGAGAGTATAAGCTGCCGCTGTGCCTTACGTTCATCGACCTGAAGAAGGCATTCGACTCTGTCGAAACTGAAGCGGTCATCGAAGCCCTGCTCACTCAGGGCGTTCCTACTCAGTACATCAGAGTCCTTCGAGAGCTGTACAGTGGATTCACGACCGACCAAGATCTCACCATTCTACAACGACGTCGTCGTCGACGTGAAGAGAGGGGTTCGGCAGGGTGATACCATATCCCTGAAGCTCTTCAGCGCCACTCTCGAAAACGTCATGCCCGAACTAGAATGAGAAGACATGGGAGTGAAGGTCGACGGCCAGCAGCTGCACCATCTTCGTTTCGCTGACGACATCGTGCTCATAACACCGAGCATCAGCCAGGCGGAGCGAATGCTGGCCGACTTCGATCGTGTATGTGGAAACGTTGGACTGCAGCTGAATCTTACGAAGACGATGTTCATGAGGAACGGATGGGTTTTTGATGCCCCATTCTCGCTCAACGGAACGAACATCTCCGAGTGCTCCAGCTATGTGTATCTGGGTCGCGAAGTCAACATGGCCAACGACCTAGCGCCGGAGCTGAGCAGGAGAAAACGAGCGGCTTGGGGAGCTTTCAAGAGCGTCGAAAAAGTCGTGAAGAAGACGAAGAACGTCCGACTCCGTGCCCACCTATTCGACTCCACTGTTCTTCCTGCCCTAACATATGCCTCAGAGACCTGGGCTATACGAAAGCAGGATGAACACGCGATCAGCGTCGCGCAGCGTGGAATCGAGAGAACGATGCTCGGAGTGACACGACTCACGCAAGTGAGAGAAGGCCTCCGGAGTTCCGAGCTTCGCCGACGTTCGAAGATCATAGACGCTGTCGCGTGGGCCAAGTTGTCGAAAATTAGGTGGGCCGGCCACGTAATGCGCTTCGCAGACACCCGCTGGACGAGAGCCATCACCGACTGGATTCCGCGGGATGTCAAAAGAACACCAGGACGCCCACCAACGCGTTGGTCGGACTTCTTCGTTAAAGCCCTGAACGACCGGTATGACGCTCTTTGTGTCCCTCGAGCGAGGAGGATCCATTGGACCACTCTGGCACGCGACAGGGACGAATGGAGACGCTGCTGGCACCCGCTCGAGCAAGTCGATGATCAACGGGACGACAGGTGATACAGGTGATGCAGTCGACGAAGGGGACATTCCAAGGAGAACCGGAGGGTGGCAGAAGGCTAGAACAGAACGGCATGTCGGGCCCGGGGTAAGGAGCCGAGAGCCGGAGCTTGACAAACGAAGAAAGAGCCCTTTCCTTTTGGTCCAGAAGCTTATATACTCTGCCTTTTTACTGGCCTCCGGCTGTACTTTTTTTGCTAGAGTGCACCCAGTTCTTTTCACCCTTGCCGTTCTATTGCCCCGCGGCGGGTTTCCGATGTGATTGCGGCGCCTTTGACCAGCTTAGCCGACGTCGACTCCCGACGGCGATAGTGGGGATTTTTAGTGCGCAGAGCATGTCCTGCATCCGTCCTTTTGCAGTTGTCCGTTGCGCTCGGTCTAACATAATCCGCTGCCCAGCCGTCCGCTGTTTGTTCGGCTTGATATTGTATCTCGAAGTTACTTACATGCCAACCATTCGAGAACGTTCCGTCTCGGAACTTTCCTGGTGTCGCACGGCTGCTTAGCCATCAGGCTTCGTGCCACCGCGCGATATTTGTCGAAGGCAGGGTTCGCGACGCAGCTGCAGGTGGTCGTGCCTGTGCAGGGACCCCTCTTTTTTGTTGTGTCGGCTACGAAGGGGGAGGTGTGGTGATGTCCGGGGTCGGAGAGAAATCACTTGTACCGCCATGCCTTTCGTCGTTCGTTCCTTCTGTGCAAATTCGTGTAGTTACCTTAGGACGTGCTACAATGATTTTGGCGCATATTTGTGTCTGTGCGACGACCCTGCTTCATCCGGTGACTGTGCCCCTACTCGATGTCTGCCATGGCTGCCGTCGGACCCGGCGCCGTACTTGAATGAAGCACTTGGTGAGGTGTTTTGGACGCAGTTATGTGTGGCTGGTTGGGCGTAAGGACTCGATTGCGGCGTTCGCGTTTGTTGTGAACCTCGTGCTGGTCAGCGTCGTCGTCGGGTTGGGGCTGTACTATCGCCGCGTTGGGAACTCTGACAAGGGGATGGTGAAGATGAAGATGCCGCGGCAGTCGCATGTTCAGGTGTGTGAGAACCAGTTTTATGAGACTCACGTCTAGTACGATGTCCTCCGGTCGGCTTCGTCCAGTAATTGTGTTGTGAGGTGTTGGATGGTGGGATGTGGATAATAAAGAATGCATGAAGAACCTGTAAGAATGCAGAAGAGGGATACAAGTGTTGACAATGTAATTGGTAAAATGGATGAGATACAAAAATAAAAGAGTTAACAAAGATATAGAAAGTTGTACACAACAAATATTATTTTACCTTCCTTATTTTCTTCTTTTTTCCTTTTTCTTTTTTCCTTTTTTCTTCAGTTATTGATATGAAAGTGTAAAAAGAAGAAAAGAAGTAGAGTTGATACCAAGAGAGTGTTGTCGTTCCGGCTTCGCGGCTAGTTGTTGGCGGAGAAGTTATATGGTTTGGTGCGATTTATGTGGATTTTCCGTTCTCGTCGTCCGTCTTGGATTACCACATTGGGGTGGTCGACTCAAATCACTGTGAGTGGCTCGTCGAAGCGCGTCGAGATTTCATTGGCGGTCTCTTTGCGGATGAGAATTTTGTCTCCTACTTCAACGATTTCCTGATAAGAGCGTTTCCTAAGATAGTAGTGGTGTTTTTGACTCTCCTGAGGCTAGGTGGAAGATATTGTTGGGCTGGCGTCTGTGGATTAGGAAGTAGGGTGAAAATTTGGTAGAGGCGTTCTCAGTGCTGTTGTATGAGTGAGTGACGAGATGAAGTACATGATCCCAGGTATCAATATGTTGCTGGGTTGCGATGGTGATGAGTTCCTGTAGCGTTCGATTAGCTCTTTCAACCTGTCCATTGCTCTGATGATCGTAAAGCGTACTCGTAGGTGAGCTATGGAGAATTGCCGTAGGAGGTTGTGCAATGTGTCTCTGGCATAGTTGGTTCCTTGGTTGGTGACTAAGGTTTCCGGTAAGCCAAACCGAGCTATGAATCGGTCGGTTAAGGTTTCTGCTTCCGTGAGTGCATTCTGGTCCGGCAATGGCTCGGCAATGGTGAATTTAGAGAAGGCGTCGTCGAATACTGTGATGTACTTATTGCCTTCTAGGGTTACTGGCAGTGGTCCAATGATGTCGGAATGTACCCTCTGCCATGGTCTGACTAGAACCTTGAGTGGTTGAAGAGGTTCTGTGATCCTGTATGCTGCGGGATCCTTTCTCGTCCGACATTTGCTGCATTGTGAAACAAAATCAGGAACGTCCTGCCTCATATTGTACCATATAGCGAATTTCTCGATTAGGGAATGAGTTTTCTTTATTCCTTGGTGCGCAGTGCCTGTTGGAGACTCGCGAGCCAAAAAGATGAATGCGGTCTTGAGATCGGAATTCTCTGGTACTACCAGTTGTGGTTTATCGTGCAGGCGAGGAGGGATCTTGCACAAGACTTCATCCATGAGGATGTAGTCAGCTGTGCGTTGATCGGTTGGGTGACGGCGAAGTAGTCCTTTTATTTCAGTTATCCAGCTGCAGTCGTCTTGCTGCTCTCGTAGCTTTGATATCTGTAGCTTGCTTATATCGATTGGGGCTATGTGCTTGGCAGCTGTTAGATATCTGGATAAGATGTCGTAGACGATGTTTTTCTTCCCGGAACGATTAACGATGTCGATGTCGAATTCCTACAAGACGGTGTGATATTTGGCGAGCCTTCCAGTGAGGTTCTTTCGATGTAGTAGGGCCTTCAGGAGGGGTCATGATCGGTTATTATGGTAGACCTAGCATCATCGATGTAGGGTCGGAATTTTCCGACGGCGAACACGAGGCCCAGAGCTTCCAAATCAATAGCGGGATATCGACTCTCATACTTGGTGAGAGTTCTGCTTGCGTAGGCAATGATCCGTTCCTGTCCATCCTGCTCTTGTTTCAGTACTGCGGCTGTTCCTTTTTCTGAGCTGTCCGTTTCTATGATGAATGGTCGTCCTAATCGTGGTG
This sequence comes from Heligmosomoides polygyrus polygyrus, assembly GCA_947396885.1. NCBI lineage: Eukaryota > Metazoa > Nematoda > Chromadorea > Rhabditida > Heligmosomidae > Heligmosomoides > Heligmosomoides polygyrus. Next base: position 29,706,502 of record OX377206.1, read on the forward strand.
CGCTAAGGATCGGTGCAGATGTAAGAGCCTTCTTTAATGTATTCATGGCGTCTTCGCATTCCTTAGTCCATTCGAATTACGAATTTTTATTTGGAGTATCTTTCTTGGTCAGTGCCGTTATTGGTGCTGCTATTGACGCAAAATTGTGGATGAATGGTCGGAAAAATGAGCACATTCCAGTAAACGCTTTGACATCGGGTGCGGTACGGGGGGTCGGGAATGCATCAATCGCCCTGATATTTTAGAGATTTGGGCGTATTCTATTTTTGTTAGAATGAAGCCCAAGAACCTATCTCCTTTCGTGCGAACTCGCATTTGGTCGCTTTTAGCTTTTAGCTATGTCCCTTATTTTGGTCAGTACTTCGTCGATGTCGCGAAGGTGATCCTCTGCTGTTTCAGAAGAGATTATGAAGTCGTCGATATTAATAAACACTCGGGTCGTATGTGTTTCATGCAGTCGTTCATTATGCGCTGAAAGCTGACAGGAGCGCCTTTCAGTCCCATCGGCATCCGTATGTACTCGAATGCTCCGAGGAAGCATGCGAATGCTGTGCGTTTGCAGTGGAATTCTTCCAGAGGAAAATGGTGGAAACCTTGTTGAAAGTCTAGGGATGTATAGAGACACTGATTTGCGCAGAGATCGATGATGTCCTGGATGTTGGGTAGAATGGACAGTTGTGGCCTGGTTATGGCGTTAAATCCACGGAAGTCGATGGTGAAACTCCATGCGTTCACTTCTCGCTTCTTGACCAGATTAACAGTCGCGCAGTATGAAGAAGAAAATTCCCGTTTAATGCAGTCGTTCAGCATTTGTGTCATTTGCTTATCTATTTCTTTGCGTTTTTTCAAAGGTACGCGGTATATCTTTCGTGATGGTATGGGTTTGTTGTCGACGAGATCGATGCGGTGCCGGATGCCTCCGTTGTAATGTCCGAGATGTCCATCCGGTCCGACAAACGCATCCGTATGGTGGCGTAGTATGTGCGGAGCTGTTGTTTCTGTTCTTTGCAGAGCGCTGATGCAGAGAGGTCAATTTCGGCTGCTACGTTGAAGTTCCTTGGTATAGGGGATACGGGGAAGTGTGGAGGTCTAGCTTCCCAGTCGGGCTTTCGAGGTACTGCGCTGGTCGAGGTATAGGCAGACCAATCCGGGTGATGATGATGTACTGCCAGTACTTGGACGTTGTGATATGTTGCTGGTGTGGCCCACGCTATCTTCGTCTTGTCCTTGATGTGGATCTCTGTGCTGGATGGATTCATGACGATAATGCGGCAAGTTCCGCCCTAACGGGGAAACGAGAGCTCGTCCGACCACATAGAGCTCGTCTGTCAGTCATTGATTGTCCTCAATCAAAACGTCCTCCGCAGCGTGTGATCGTAGTCCTCCTATATTGACGCGGATCATAGCCAACGTTCTTCTCGCTAGGATGGTGTGCCCACCTGTGAGGACATGGAGTGGAGGTTCTACCTGGATCGTGATATTATGTCGTTGGCTGTGGTTGCCGTGGTACTCCTTGAAAGGAATAATGTGGAAGGCGCTACCTCATGTAACGTTGAAAGTTTCATGTAAGAAATTGAGGCTCCGCTATCGATCAGTGCCGTGACATTGCTTTTCCCAATGATGAGTTCGATATATGATAGCGAAGAGTTGTTAGAATTCCTCAAGGCGCAGATACGTGGGACGACCAACGGAGAATCCACTTCTATTCCGTTCGGAGAAGGTGTTTTTACGGCATTGACGGCGCGATTATTAGGGGATGTGTTCCGTGGCCGTGGAGTGAAGTTCCTTGCAACTTCGAAGAGTGCTGAGGATGCTGTAGTCGTCGCTCGCCGTAGAAGGTACACAATTAGCCACCAATTCTGAATCTCTGCAGCTTGAGGTATATGATGCAGCATCATCCAATCAAAATAACAGCAACAAGGATTGATATCACTATCCAAAGGACCAGACGTAGGATCGAGCGTTTGAAGCTCTCTACCCCTTCTGTGAGCTTACTGGTGGTGTTCTTCTATAGGTTGCTGAGAGACTGACGGGCCTTGAGGAAAGTGTTCCTTATGGCAAGCCATGTATGTTCAAGAATTCCTCTTTTCGAGGGTCGGTTCGAGATCTCCTGCTGATTTTGTTGTAGCCTGACGATGTAGAGACCTGGAGCCATCTCGGATGAGTCGATCGTGCTGAAGAATGTCCCTTTAGGATTGAAGAGAAAAGTTTTGGCGGCCGTGTTGATCCTCATATTCAGCGGAAGTACTCTTTGGGCTGGGATGGTGTTGGTCCTGATTGAGTAAGGACATGGTGTTGTGGGCGACCACTCGATTAGGTCTGTCGTGCCGGGCAGCACGAACCAGAGGTGGTTCTCGACAAGGACTGGCAGCAATGTGTAGCATGTTCCATTAACTTCGTGATTTGGAAAAGTGTGGTTTGTCGTTACTTGTTGACATCTTGTGATGGCTAGTCCATCTGTCATACGTCTCGCGGAGACACACGTTGTTAAAAATTTGGCGGAATATAAAATTTTCCGGAGGAATGACGACAGCTGATTCGGGTGAGATCTGGAAGCGTCGCTTCTCTGATTTGCTTCTTCCAATAGGACGTATTGCGTCACAAGGATTTCATCCTCTACGATATCCGTATCGTCGGATATTTCAGTGGCTGCCTCCGTCGGTGAGGACGGGGCAGAAAGAAGGTGTATAGGCACTGCTATAGATTTCCAAACGTTGAAAAGCACCTCAGCTAGTGTTCTGTGAATAGAATCACTTGTATCCTCATCCTGTGGCACGAGATGGATGGGGATGAGGCGAGAGCATACTCTTCGGTGGTAAGACGAACGAGTGTTCTGGCGGGTCTTGGGTACCTTGGTTTCGCCTTGTAATGGGCTCAGAAAGATCGAAATCCATTGACTGAACAGCTGTTTCCGAATGCTCATCTGACTTCGTAACTGCAGGTGTTGTAGTTCTCACCGGTGATTGTGGAGTACCAGTAGGTGGGTTCACCCGTTTGATTAGTGGTGTTGCGTCCTCCGTAGAAACGGTCGTCGAAGCATCGGTCGGAGGGTTTCCGTGAACGCTTCCGAGGGTTTTCTTGGCGCGTGTCGTTCCGATCCGCAATTGTGCAGTAGACGATGTGGGGGGGGGGGTGGTCTCAATAGACAAGCCCCGGGATATCGCACCGATCGGCGAGGTCTGGCGTGTCGTCTGACTATTTGACGACGTGGTCAAGCTTCTTGGTGTTGATCTAGCCATCAATGAGGTTATAATTGGTGAAGTGTGCTAACGGCTGTCCCTGTTGTTTTCACAGTGACATTTTGTTTCTTGGGAGCTGGTGTCGTAGTAGCCTTCTTCACTGTTGTCCCAGTTGAGACTTTCCTTTTTGTGGTTGGAGGGATGGGAGTAGTCGTGGTTTTTGATCGCGTGGTCTTGGGGCGGATAGTCTTAGTCGGCTGCCAACTAGTGTTGATGTTGGCTCTACGAGATGCTGTCGTAGTCCAGGACCTGGTAGTGGTTGCTACTGGCCGGGGCGAGCTAGTCTTCAGCACTGCCTTCCTAGGTGTGGTGGTAGGGGAAGTGGCTGTCGTAGTTCTCCTAGTGGTTGTGCTAGGCGCGGTCGGAGTAGATGTGGTTGTTTTTATTGTTCGACTTGTTATTCTGAGTAGATGAAGTAGTGGTGCTTGTCGTTGTAGTCCTTTTAGTTGGAGTCGTTGTAAATGAAGTAGGCCTAGCTGTAGTTCTCGTAGTTGGAGTGATTGTCGGTGGAGTAGGCCTAGCGGTAGTTCTCGTGATTGGAATGCTTGTCGTCCTCGTAGAAGTAGTCGCTGTAATTGTCTTCGGTGGCGTTATAGACGTGCTAATAGGCGTAACTGGTATGGTTGGTAACGCCTTTAGTGCTGCTTGCGGAGAGTATGGTGCTTCGTTTTGCCAATTTGGTCGTGCCTGTAGCTGAATACCGTCATCGCCGAACTCCTCATTTAGGAATTTGTCGAAAATTGGATGGTAGCCTTGGAGTAAATTCTGAAGAAGGGCTAAATCTCCAAAATTCAATGACCGAGATTTAAGTACTTTACCAAAACGTTCAATTTGTTTCTACGGGTACTAGCAATAGCATATGGTGCGTAGAACTTTTACCCGGGCCTCTTCTGGCTCATAATAGCGCGATGTTCGCATGAGGTCAGAATTGGTGACATTCCACCGCTTGATTTCTTTCATTAGACGAATATCCGTAATTGGTTGGGTGGAAAAATTTGGAATGTCCCCGAGTTTGTCTACTCCAAATATCCGTTTGATTAATGGGATGTGTTCTTTCGTAATGATGTCCAAGGGAACCTGCTCTCCATTTTTTTCCCACGGCGTAGTGATGTAGGGCTCGTTTTTGGTGGTAGTATTGGGTACTCGCATTTTTTATAGCTTTCGGTAACGGTACATCCTCAGGGGAATGTGAGTTTATCGAGTGAAGTGGTAAGATATGGGGACTTCATATTACACTTATGTGTCAAGCGTTTCTGAAGGCTTCCATCCGGGAAGAACTCGAATGCAATATCCAGTGCCGGTATGATAGCATACGGGGTTGTTACCAATGCATCGTAAGTTCCCGTAGGAACGTATCTGCATCGGGGTCCAAGGAACTGGTTGCCATATTGTGAGGTCTTCATCAGTTACACAGTATCCGTCCGCGACGGTGCAGTTTTTATTTGCCAATGAGCTAATGAGGGACTGTTCATCAAAGGAAGCTATTTCGCCCTCTTCTAGTGCTACCTCACGATGAATCTGGAATTGCTGGACAAGGTCACTATATTCCTCAAAAAAAATCTTCAAATATCTTTTCGTCAGAGCTATGTAAGGTCCCACCCCAGGGCTTCCGGATTGAGAATGGAAGGCGCGCTGCTTTGGCCCTGAGGATGGCCTTAACGTTTAGCCGACGGACCTGTACGGAGGGACGTTCCTCGTGGGTGGCCTATCCTTCCTAGCGCATGCTCAGCCGAGGGGTCTACTGACAAGACGCCCGACCCGCAGAGGGTCGATTCTGGTATTTTCTGGGCTTGTACAGGACGGCGAGGAGTACCAACTTTATTCCCTGAGGCATTCTATCACACACACTAGCCATTCAATAGGAGAAGAGAGAAAGTGAGAAAGAGGGAAAAAACGGAAAGAAGAAGATTAGTCACAATGGCCGCTACATTGGGCTGATTGCTAACTGAGACCCCCCTGCTGATTCACCGGCTTATTTTATGCAGCCGGAAAACAATGACTGAGATCTCCCTCTCATTTCCATGTTCTCTTTCCTTGGTGTCATTTGCCAATTGCTTCATTGTGATCCATGATGGGCACGCATCACAGCTCGTCTTTCCGTGGGTGGCTCTTCAGTCCAGTTGTCCTTCTTGTATGGCGGCAACTTCATAATCGCTTCGGCACCTACTCCTGACTATAGTTGCACTTTATGTTTGGGCGCTACTCCATGGTCGTAATATTGCTTCAGCGCCTATTACTGAATTCGGTTGTCCTTTTTGTGTTGGAGAGCTTTGTAGTTGGGATTGGAATTCCTCTTGCTCACGGTTTATTGCAGCTAGTCGGCTACCGTTGGTACTCAGTTTCGTTTCCGTGTCCTTACATGCAACCCCTCCAAGAAGTTCCGTCCCGGAACATAGCTTGGTTCGTTGGGTGGCTACATGGACCTCGTCCCGCTTAGTCATCGGCTGTTGTCGTCTCGTCGGATCGTGGCGCGACGGCGAATGCACGCAGCTGTGCATGTGCGCGGCGGGGTCTTTATGTTTCCACGTCTCGCAAGAAGTCTCCGATGAAGCTAAGGGACAGAGGACAGTATTCGTCTTGTGATGTCGTTCGTCGATCGGTCATTCTGCGTCAGCTCATGCCACTTCCGCGGAGTATGCTACAACGATTCCGGATTCATGGGTTGTATTTGTGACGATCCGGCAGCGGTTCATCGTGGCTTCGTCGTCGGTCTGCGATGGCTTGTTGTTGCCCATTGTAGTCGGTTTCGGTGAGGCGATTTACTGTCTGTTGCCATCCTTGCTGATTTCTAGTCGTGTTATTTGCAGCATCCGTTCTCGTGCTCGCGGTGGTAATCGTTGTGGCGATTGTTGTCGTAGGACGTCGTTCGCGTCGGGGCCTCGGAGTCAGTCCTGAGGAGGAGGCCACGGAACTGAGGGAGATCCAGCAGGCCTTCGTGCAGTCGGCTCTCAATGAGCATTACGTCATGGAAATTTGATGCGGTTCGTTTTTAGTGAAGATGTGGATAAAGTCATGACGAACTTCATGTTTAGAAGGACAATCCAAGTGAAAAACAGAATACATAGTAGGCTAAGGTTAGAGTGTTCGAGAAATGAAAACAAACATTACAATAAGCAAGTCAAGCAAAATAGCAATAGAATAAGGCTACAACAACGAATTTTATTTATATTTATATTTTTCAGTTCCAGAAGCCCCCTCCCTACGATGGACTTGGGAATCCCCCGGTGGCCAGTTCCACAACGAGATCGATCACATCATCTTCAATCGCAAGTATTGCCTGACCGACGTTTCCGTTGTCCTCAAGTTCCACACGGGATCGGACCACCGCCTCCTTCGTGCAAGGTTCCGCTTTTCGCGTCAAGGAGAGAAGGCCGTCAAGTTCAAGAAGAGGAGCCCCAGAACGACCATCATCTGGGACCTTTACACCCCTCTCGCCGGCCTGTGGGAAGATACCGTTATGGACAACATCGACGAGGAATACGACCACTTCGTGCACCATCTCCGCGATAGTGCTAAGGGAGCCGAGAGCTTGAAGACCACCAAGAGACGCCTGTCTCCGAAAACTCTCGAGCTGATACGCCAGCATGGAGCAGCACGAGACAGGCAACTACCAGCTGACGTCCGAGCTTGCGAAGCTTTGCAGAGCGGCGATAAAGGATGATCTCAAGGAGAGAAGGGCGAAAGTGTTGGCTGAAGCAGCAGAGGGCATCCGCAATGCCCGCTGAAACTTCGCCAACCTCAAGACCAAGATGACCGCTCTCCGACGTCCTGACGGAACCGTCACCTCTTCCAGAAGGACCATGGAGAAGGTCATCCACGACTTCTACTCCGATCTCTTCGATACCCACATCCACCTGCCCCCAAGCCATCTTCCGCAGGATGGATACGTCGTTTCCTCTGTTTTCCCTTCCGAGATCCGACACGCCACCTCGTCGGTGAAGAAACGTACAGCACCCGGCCCTGACAGGATCAGACCCGAACACCTGAAGAACCTCCCGGAAGCTCTCACCAACACCTTGGCGCGGCTCTTCACACGCTACCTGTAGGAGTGCAAGGTTCCATCTCAGTGGAAGACCAGCAAGACCGTCTTGCTGTACAAGAAGGGAGACGTGCACGACATTGACAACAATCGCCCGATCTGCCTGCTGTCCGTAGTCTACAAGCTGTTCACTCGAGTCATCCTGAATAGGATCAGCAGAACGCTGGACGAAGGACAGCCATGCGAGCAAGCAGGATTTCGGAGAGGATTCAGCACGGTCGACCACATACACACCATTACGAAGCTCATCGAAGTGTCGCGAGAGTATAAGCTGCCGCTGTGCCTTACGTTCGTCGACCTGAAGAAGTCATTCGACTCCGTCAAGACTGAAGCGGTCCTCGAAGTCCTGCTCACTCAGGGCGTTCCTACTCAGTACATCAGAGTCCTTCGAGAGCTGTACAGTTTATTCACGACCAAGATCTCTCCATTCTACAACGACGTCGTCATCGACGTAAGGAGAGGGGTTCGGCAAGGGGATACCATATCCCCGAAGCTCTTCAGCGCCACCCTCGAAAACGTCATGCGCGAACTAGAATGGGAAGACATGGGAGTGAAGGTCGACAGGCAGCAGCACCATCTTCGTTTCGCTGACGACATCGTGCACATAACACCGAGCATCAGCCAGGCGGAGCGAATGCTGGCCGACTTCGATCGTGTATGTGGGAATGTTGGACTGCAGCTGAATCTTACGAAGACGATGTTCATGAGGAACGGACAAGTTTCTGATGCCCCATTCTCGCTCAACGGAACGAACATTTCCGAATGCTCCGGCTATGTGTATCTGGGTCGCGAAGACAAGAACGTCGACTCCGTGCCCACCTATTCGACTCTACCGTTCTTCCTGCCCTAACATACCCCTCAGAGACCTGGGCTATACGAAAGCAGGATGAACACGCGATCAGCGTCGCGCAGCGTGGAATCGAGAGGACGATGCTCGGAGTGACACGACTCACGCAAGTGAGAGAAGGCCTCCGGAGTTCCGAGCTTCGTCGACGTTCGAAGATCAGAGACGCTGGCGCGTGGGCCAAGTTGTCGAAAATTAGGTGGGCCGGCCACGTAATGCGCTTCGCGGACACCCCCTGGATGAGAGCCGTTAACGACTGGATTCCGCGGGATGTCAGGAGAACACCGGGACGCCCATCAACGCGTTGGTCGATTTCTTCGCGAAAGCCCTGAACGACCGATACGACGCTCTTCGTGTCCCTCGAGCGAGGAGGATCCACTGGACCACTCTAGCACGCGACAGGGACGAATGGAGACGCTGCTGGCGCCCGCTCGAGCAGGTCGATGATCAACGGGACGACAGGTGATATAGGTGAATTTTTCCGTTCTAGAAAATTTCAAGAAGATATATTTCGGTCAATCGTCTTCTGTCTCTTGCTGATTGCCGTCCGGGGTCGCGTTGAAGAACTTGGTCCTGTTGATGTGGATGGTTCTTTCCCGTCGTCCGTCCTTGACTGCTACATTGGGATATTCCATGCGGATGACCGAACAAGGTCCATCAAATCTCGTTGCAAGCTTGTTGGTGCCTTCTTTCCGGATAAGGGTCTTGTCTCCGGTCTCGTACGATTTTCTATTAGTTCGTCATCGCAAGTCGTAGTGATGTTTTTGTTCCTGTTGCGCCTGCACGATATTTCCATTGGCTTCCTTTCAGATATTTTGAAGTGTTGTTGTAAGCTGGCTAACGTAGTCGTCTTCGTTGAGAAATTGCTTACGAGGTAGTCGCATTGCAAGATGGAATATGTTGTTGGGTTCCCGTCCATGAATCATGAAATGGGGTGAGAATTTTGTAGAGTAGAGGCGTTTTCCGTACAGTTATAGGAGTGAGTAATCATGTGAAGTACCTCGTCCCAGTTATCTTGATGTTGCACTGTAGCGATTGAGACGAGCTCCTGCAACGTACGGTTGGCTCTTTCCACCTGACCATTAGTTTGATGGTGGTATGGTGTGCTCATGCGATGCGTGATCCCAAATTGTTGTACTAGGTTTCGAAATATCTCGCTCGTATAGTTAGTTCCCTGGTCAGTGACCAATCTTTCGGGTAGTCCAAATCGCGATATGAAATGGTGAATGTTTCGGCTGTCGTAAGCGCTTTTTGATCTGACAGAGGTTCAGCGATTATGAATTTGGAGAAGGCGTCCACGAATACGACGATGAATTTGTTTCCTTGTAACGTAAGTGGTAGGGGTCCGATGATGTCGGAGTGGACCTCTGCCATGAACGAGTTGGTGTCTCCAGTGGCATGAGTGGTTCTGTACTCCTATATGCGCTCGGATCTTTCCTCTTTTGGCATTGTTCACATCGTGTGATGAAGCGGTGTATGTCGCGTTTCATATTGTTCCATATGGCGAACTATTCGTTGAGAGCGTGTGTTTTACTTGCTCCCTGGTGAGAAGTTCCCGTTGGTGCCATGGTGATGAGCATTTCTCTCAGCTGCGAATCTTCTGGTACGACTAGCTGTGAGTCCTGATGCAATCGGGTAGGGATCTTGTACAGGATGTTGTCCACAAGGATGTAGTCGATTGTATGGTCGTTATCCAGCTGCTTCCGTAGAGAGTCTTTCATCTCGAATATCCATGTACATTTGTCGTGCTCGTCCCGCAACTTTCCCATTTGCAGGTTGCCAATATTTGCAAATGTGGCGTTGACGGTTGGTAGATAACGAGATAGTGTGTCACAGACGATGTTCTTTCTACCTGGCCGATAGACGATGTCGATATCGAACTCTTGAAGAACGATTTGGTATTTAGCGAGTCTTCCTGTAAGGTCTTTCCGATGCAACAACGCATTCAGTGGGGCATGATCCGTGATGATGGTAGTCTTCGCTCCGTCGATGTATGGCCGGAACTTCTCAACGGCGAATACCAGTCCTAGAGCTTCCAATTCGATGGCAAGATAGCGACTCTCGTGTTTGCTGAGGGTTCTGCTTGCATATGCGATGACGTTTTCGTGGCCGTCTTGGTCTTGCTTCAACACGGCTGCTGTTCCTTTTCCCGAGCTGTCCGTTTTTATGATGAATGGACGTCCCAGGCGTGGTGCGCTTAGTAGGGGGGGGGGGGGCCGACGTGAGAGCGTCGTTCATGTCGTCCATGGCATCTTCACATTCCTTTGTCCATTCGAACGGTGTATCTTTCTTGGTCAATGCTGTCAGGGGAGCTGCTATTGATGCGAAGTTATGAATGAATCTTCGGAAGAATGAGCACATATTCTCCCGTCCATGATTCTTTGGAATGTGGCTGGGGCACCCTTTAGTCCCACTGGCATCCGAATGTACTCAAATGCTCCGAGAAAGCATGCGAATGCCGTACGTTCACAGTGCCACTCTTCGAGGGGTATCTGGTGAAATCCTTGTTGAAAATCAAGCGAAGTGTACAGGCATTGGTTTGCGCACAAGTCGATGATGTCCTGGTTGTTGGGAAGGATGGACTGCTGTGGTTTTGTGATGGCATTTAGTCCTCGGAAATCTATAGTGAATCGCCATGCGTTGGCTTTTCGTTTCTTCACAAGGACGATTGGTGCGCAGTATGCAGATGATGATTCTCGTATGATGCCGTCGCTCAACATATGTGTGATTTGTTTCTCGATTTCCTTGCGCTTTTCCAGAGGTACACGGTAAATTTTCTTGTAGGGTATTGGCGCGTTATCAATAAGGTCAATGCGATGTCTGATGTTTCCATTATAGTGACCTAGATGTCCATCTGGTCCAACGAATGCTTCGGCGTGATGTCGAAATATAATCCGAAGTTGCTCGTTGTGCTCGTCGCTGAGTGCAGAACCAGATTGGTCAATCTCGTTGCAGACGTCATAGCTGGGTGACGTTGCTATAGGAAAGTGGGGCAGTTTAGTTTCCCAACCTGCTTCTGGTGAAATCTCACTGGCGGGCATTCCGTTGCTGGGTGTCATTGGTCCATTTGCCGTTTGGTGATGCACCGCTAGAATTTGTACTTCGGGGTAGACGATGGGAGTGGCCCATGCTATCTTGGTCTTGTCCTTCAATTGAATGTCGGTATTTGATGGGTTCATAATGTTGATGAAGGATGTGCCATCCGTGTTGAGGGAAACAAGAGCTCGTCCAACAACGTAGAGGTCGTCTGACATACGCTGGTTGTCCTCTATTAGGACGTCCCTAGTTCCGGTTGGTAAACATCCATATATTTTGGTGCGAATAATTTATGTAGTTCTTCAGGGAAGCGTGGTCGTACCTTCGGTCATGACGTGTAGTGGTGTTTCCATCCGTAGGTGACATGGTTGACGTTGACGAGGTTGTGGTATTCTTCTCCGATAGCGATAACGTGTTTGTGAAGATCCAAAGAAATCGGCAAGCCCGTTTTGTTGAGCTGTCTTATGAAGTTTGAGCCAAGCAGCACTTGTGCTGAACAGACGGAATCCGATGAGATCCATAGCTGGTGAGAGATCGTGTATCGTCCGATCGCTATTGGTGTTTTGACTGCTGCCATAAGATGGATTGTTGTTCCGTTCGCAGCGGTTGCCGTGGTGTTTTTCGGCAGAAACGATGTTGAAGGTGCGCATCGTGTAAGGTAGACAGCCTCATGTAAGAAATTGATGCACCACTCTCAATTAAGGCTGTGACCTTCACTTTGTTTAAAGTGAGTTCGATGTATGGCAGCGCCGAATGGACGGTGTTAGTCATGTTCGCGATCGCATAGATTCGGTAGACGAACAGCGGTTCTTCCATCTCCAGTTCATTTGGAGAGTGTGTTCGTACTGCGTTGGCGGTGTTTCCTCGATTCCTTTTGCGTGGGGCGAAGTTCCTTGCTACTTCAATGAGTGCTGATGATGCTGTTGCCGTTGCTTGGCGTAAGAAGTAGAATTTGATGTAGAGAATACAGCATCCGATTAGTACAGCTACAATCACAGTGGGGATAATGATCCATAGTATTGCGCGAAGAATCGAACGCTTGAGAGTTTCCACCCCAGCTGTAAGCTTATTGGTCGTGCTGTCGTAGAAATCCTTCAATGAGTGGATTACCTTTAAGGTGGTGTTTTTCACTGCCATCCAGGGCCCAGATTCATGAACGCGGCCAGAGGTAAATTCTACCCCCACTTACCTCGATGACCGTTTACCCGCCACTTTCCCTGAACTTACCTCTCTTTTCTGATTCATGACGTCCAGGGAGAGGGTTTTGCCCCGCGGCCAATTTCATCAGCTAGCAGCGAAACCAAGCAGTCACATTTGCTGCTGGGAAGTCGCTGCCACCAACGAAAGGTCAAACAACTCACCATAGGTCCGGCGAAAGACGGCGCAGGCGATGGCAACTAGGCGCCCCCTATCGAGCATTGATTATGCGGCTGGCGACCAGCTCAGAGCTGGCAACGGACCAGCGGGGGGTTGCACTGGGTAAGAAATTGGCCGCGGAGCAAAACCCTCGCCTTGAAGGTAAATGTTCCCCGACGCGCCGACGGGGTAGCATTTACCTTGACACTAACCCCCGATTTTCCCCGCCGCGCGTTCATGAATCGCGCGTAAGTGGGGGTGGGGGTAAATCTTGCACTTACCCGCCGGTAAATCTTTCATGAATCCGGCCCCCAGGCGTCTCTAAATATCCCTCTCTTTGACAATCGGAGGGGTGTATTCAGCTGGTTCTTCTGTGGCGTATTCACATGGAAGCTCGACGCTACCTCGGAAGGATCGATCGTACTGAAGAATGTGGAGGGCGGGTTAAAGAGAAAAGCCTGTGCAGCGCTGTTGAGCCTAACGTTGGGTGGCAGGAGTCGTTGGGGTGGTACTGACTGTGCGTCTGCAGGGTACGGGCACGGTGTTGTTGGTGAGGTTTCGATTAAGTCCTTCGTTCCAGGCAAGGAGAACCATAGGTCTGTTCCAATAAGGACGGGCGTCAGCACATAGCAAGTCCCATTGACTTTGTGTCTGTCAAAGATATGATCGGCTTCTACTTGCTGGCATCGGGTTGTGGCTAATCCATCAGCTGTGCGAGTTCCCATAATGTCTGTTCGTGATAGCAGAATCCGTGCGGCCCATGTTGGGTTGGCTATACTCAGTACTTGGAGCTGTTGTGCCTGCATATCTTGGTGTAAACATATGTTGGTGAAGATCCGGCGAAGTATCAGATCTTCTAGAGAGTTATCAGCTGCAGTGGCTGCTGCTTGGAGGGTAGTAGAGCCATGTCTCCTTCGACGGGATAAGCTGGCATGCAGAGCCAGTAGGTCGTCGCTATCCGAGAATTGTTTGAGAGAATTGGACTGCGCGTCCAATTCATCGACGGACGGGTGTCCACTGTGTGACGCAGGAGTTGCACCTCGGTCGGAAGGTTTTTGCTGGGCGGTATTTCCAGAGGGCTAAGAAAGTGTAACGGCACAGCGATTGCCTTTCCCACATTGAAGAGCACTGCAGCGAGAGTGTTATGAATCGGCTCGCCTATGGGGGACTCTTCCCGTGGTACTGCATGAATAGGTGAATGTGCGGTGACGTAGTTTTCAGCGATATCCGATGTCTCCTGGTCTCGTTGCAGTCTAGGCCGATTATCCGATGGAATCGATGTCTTCAGTAGATTCTTGGATGTCGGTGGATCAGAGCGGACATGGGACGATGGAAAAGGGGAGTCCGCCGTTGACCTCATAGCACAGCAGGTAAGGCGTCTTTAGGCCGTGGCGAAAGGATGGTAGACGTCAGAGTTGCGTCGTGTACGCTGGGCGTTGGGGTGTCGATTTTGACGGTAAATGTCGGTGACATGTATGAATGCGCGGTCTCGGACGCAACAGCGGATGGCGACGTACTCTGCCTCGCTTTTCCGATCCCAGTGAGTTTCGCTGTGGGTGTAGGTGTCTTAGGCGGCGTTCTCGCTAGAATTGTTGTTGTCGTGACCTTCTTTACTCCTAGTGTTGTGAATACTGGAGGAGATGACGTTGGCACGTTTGGAGTGGATTTTCTCCTACTTGCAGGTGTTGGTGTGGGTTGAGCAGAAATAGCTTTGATTTGGCTCGTCTCCCATACTCTGCGAAATGAGTTGAGTGCTGACATTGTCGTTCTTTTGCGTTTGGGAGGAGCAGTTGGTCTGCGAACAGTAGTAGTCGTCGCTTTTGCGCGTGCAGATGTAGTCGTGGTCATCGCAATGGTGAATCGCGGAGTCCAGGTCCTTGGAGTGGATGTCGTTACGGAGCGCCGTGGGATAAATGTTGTCGGCGGTGTTGGCCTGATTGTAGGCGTTGTGGTGGTTCTTGTTCTGGTAGCAATGATGGTTGTCGTGGTGGGAGTCGTAGGCGAAGTAGCCGAAGTGGTCTTGGATGTTTCAGGTGTCAATGTAGTGTGTTGGGCTTTAGCTTTGATAAATGTCGTTGAATGAGCAGGTGGAATGGGCTTCGACGCAGCTGATGAAGTGGGTGCTGGTGGACGAGTGGTCGGGGTGGAGGTTGGTAGACGGGTGGTCGGAGTCGAAGTAGTTGAGGCAATGGTTGTCGTTGTGAACGGAGTAGTCGTGGGACGAGTAGTTTAAGGCGTAGGATTATAAGCAGTCAGAATATGTCCAGCTGGAGTTGCGTGAGGAGCGGTCGTTGTAGTAATTATTAATGTCCTCAGCAATATAATAACGCGTTCGTTTCAAAAAGTCAGGGTTCGTGACGTTCCATCGCTTGATTTCATATAGAATGCGGAGGTCAATTATCGGCTGGGTCGCGAAGTCCGGTATGTCCGTAAGCTTTTCTGTGCCAAACAATCGTTTTATGAGAGGCGTACCTTCCTTCGGGATGATATCTAATGAAACGCGCTTCTCGCCTGTATCTGCGTGGTAGATGGCCCGTTTTCGGCGTTTTTCGTGGGTCGTCATGTTCGTTATCGATTCTGCTAGTGTCCGATTAGTCGGTAGCGAAGAAAATGTGAGGAGGTGGTACGATGTCGTGAGATAAGGTGAGTGTAAGTTGCAGAAGGCCTGTGAAGTCCTCCAGGTCCTCGTCATTTAAAGAGAATTCAAAAGCGACGTCTAGGGCGGGTATAGCGACATGTCGCGAAGTCAAAAGCGCATCGAATGTTCCGGCGAGGGAATATCTGCAGCGTAACACTGGTGATATGGGTTCCCAGATGGTCACATGTTCGGATGTTCTACAGTAGCCATCAGCCAGAGAACAATTTTCCGTGTTTGACAAACTGATCACAGATCTTCCATCAAAAGATGCAACTTCGCCGTCCTCTAGGGTAAAGACGCTTCGCAGATAGGTGTTGGTACCCCAAAATGCGATGGTTGTGCTCTCACCTTCAATCTGGTTAGTCGATCGTATCCCAGGTGCTACCACGCTTAGTTCGAGGCCGTGTATTTTAACGGTCTTAGCAGTTTCTCCGCAGAGTTCGCGCGAGATTGGTATACGTCGTCGACCCAGCATGGACCTATTGGTCGTGACGAAAAAGAAGGTGGTAATAGAAACTGCTAATGAATCCCTGTACACTTAGTTGCGTTTGTGGGAGCGCTGGGATCCGTTCCGTGTAGAGTTCGACTCGCGTTACGATCATTGGTGTTCTAGGGGTGATCGAACATCCTAGGCGCGGTGGCAGGGGGAAACTGTTCGCATACATATTAGTTCCACAGGTCTGATACTGCGATGAGGCCATGGGAATCAACAAGGATGCAAGCGTTACTAGCACACATAGTAGGTGCATTCCGGTAGAGACGGCATTTATTCGGCCGTGAGCCGTATGGGGTTTCTGCTGTTGGGTATGGCTGTGGTTGTTGGTAGCTATGCGAGCGTGGTTGCTGCCAGTAAGGTAGTTGTCGTCCTTGCAGTTGGCTACTTCGCGGTCTGGGTGATCCGCGAAGAGGTCGATTTCGGGGTGGGTATCCTATCCCTCTTTGCGCTATTATCCATGGGCGATTATAAGATGGTGTTAGTGCTTGGAAACGTGCCAGCGGCGGTCCACGATTGGAAAATGGCGGCCGATTGTATCCTCGCCTTGTGCCATACCTTGGAGGACGTTGTTGGCTAGCACTGAGTTGCATGTCCCTTAGTTGTTGTTCCAGACGGTCTACTTTTTCGTCCATGGAAACTGCATTCAAACCCTGAATTGACTCGTTGTCTTCCCTTCGTTCTTGTTGAAGGATGCGGTGTTCCTTCTCGGCTCGAGTGACCACTGTTTCGAAGTCCTCTGTTTCGGGCAAGCGGCGGATCGCCTTTCGCAGTTCCGGATTGAGACCTTTAATGAAAAAATCGATGGCCATTTGACTTACGACTCTACCATCCTGTCCCTGAAACGCAAATCTCGTTTTTGTCAGGACTTTTCTGGCGAATTCACCGACTGAATATTTCCCCTGGGTGATGTTGTGTAACTCATCGCGGATGTTACTTAGCATTGCCTGATTCTTTAGCTTAGAGGCGAGCGTAGTAACCAACTGTTCCCAGGTCATTTTGTCGCGATTTTCAATACTGTGGTAATTGAGCTTTGCCAGTCCCGTCAGATACATGGGGAGGATGCTTTTCGCGACCGCGCGCGGAATTTGGAAGCGTTGCGTAAGCTCGCTATATTCCTCTAGGAACTCTTGAACGTCTTCTCGTCGAAGCCCAAGAATTTGTCAACTCTAGTTCCCAACAGCTTGAACGCGTGGTAGATTTGCTGTTGTTGCGGCGTAATCATATTACCTTCCCGCAGAAAGTTGCCGTCTTCAAGCTGTTCTACTTAATTTTTTGTCGTCATGGTGGGTTCGTTGGTTTCTCTTCCTATCCTCGTTTGGCTGCTGCCTGGCTTGGTGAGTCAGAGGTAAACGTGTGTGTGAGATGAGTGAGTGAGGACTGGGAGTATCCTTCAGCTGGTTGAAACGTGCTTCGCGAATTTGATCTCAGCGAAGTCTTCTTTCAGTCGTAGGTCGGTCGTTTTTCCCGGACGTGACAGAGTGACGATTGATTCTTTGCTTTACCTGAAATTAGCTTTCACCTGAAATATTATGAGCGGCTGGAAGTTTGACAAGACAGCAGGCAAGAAGAGGAAGGTTTCATCATTGCAAGGCTTCGTGAGCAGAAAACTGATTGACTAATGTGTGTGAAGTATGCGAGGAGTCTAGAACTCTTCAGCTCCGTTTACCGCCAAGAAGATTTCCTCCTTCAGAGATGCCTAGGAAAGACACATTTTCAGTTATTAGC
The DNA here is from genome assembly GCA_947396885.1 of Heligmosomoides polygyrus polygyrus. NCBI lineage: Eukaryota > Metazoa > Nematoda > Chromadorea > Rhabditida > Heligmosomidae > Heligmosomoides > Heligmosomoides polygyrus. The sequence continues at coordinate 29,723,875 of OX377206.1, forward strand.
CTTCTGTATTTAACAAGATTTATTCGAACATATTTATTTGTGAAATTAGAGTGAGTCGCGGCATCGTTGCTCTATTCGGCGGTAAATTTTCTGAAGTTCGTCGAGGTCGGCGCGAGAACGTTCGCGCACTTGCTCGTTATTCGTCTCTGGCTTGGTGTCATATACCGGTCTCCGGATGCGCAAGAATTCGAGGATCAGCTGTTCCAGCGCGAATTCGACAAATTTCAGTCCTTGAGGGACCCTGAGGAGAGGGAGCGCGGGGTACAATAGCGTCGCTCCTGGCGGTCCTCCAAATGAGTAACGACTGTATGGGGCCGTCTAGTGCGCTTGTTGCAGGGTGTAAGACAGCTCATGGCCGTCCCAGAACCCTGGAGCTCACCTCTCCTGTGTTCCTCGACGATCTTTCCGCACGTGCCGAGCACTCCCGCAGGAGTGACGCGGTCCATCCCTCGATGCAGTTCGGCGAGGCGCGTTCGATTGGTACGCCGACCAGCGTTTGTATGGCTGTCGTGAGCCGGACGAAGAAATAATGCTCGTGCCTCTTGTCCTACTCCGCAGGCATGACGGAAAGGTTTGCGGCGCGCTTTCGGTCTGCCTTGAACGATTTTGGCAACGCCGGCGACTTAGCCTTAGGTCCGCAGTTGTGTGAAGCCAGAATAGTTTCTGAAAGTAGTCTTGTTATTGATAGGCTCTTGTTTCGTTTTTTTTTCAAGATTGCGGTAAGAAGGAAGGTGAGGAAAGCGGCCTATTTGGAACTGTCTACAGCGCAAAAACTTTAGTGCGTACTCTTAAAATTTCTACGTAGAGGGAGCGGGCGCACCCCTGGCCAGCCTTTTAATATATGAACTCGCAAAAACCTAATACCCGTTGGGACGAAGTTACCAAGATGTCCCCGTCACACAATTACATTCCCTCCATCCACCTTTGTAAAATATCCCTCTATTATTACTGCGAGTTGTGTGACAATAGTTCAGCGCATACAAAAACTAGACTACAGTCCCATTCTACTCAAGCGTAGAGAATGAAGGAGGCTGTGTGAGGATGTTTTCTATCATGGTTCACATCGTGAACTATTCGGACTTTCGTTGATTTCTCGGCCTTCGATTAGGATCCATTTATCGACGGTCGGGTCCCCGTGTGAAGAGCCTAGACCTCCATGTAAGGTCCCACCCTCAGGGCTTCCGGATTGGAAGGCGCTCTGCTTTGGCCCTGAGGATGGCCTTAACGTTTAGCCGACGGACCTGTACGGAGAGACGTTCCTCGTGGGTGGCCTATCCTTCCTAGCGCATGCTCAGCCGAGGGGTCTACTGACAAGACGCCCGACTCGCAGAGGGTCGATTCTGGTATTTTCTGGGCTTGTACAGGACGGCGCGGAGTACCAACTTTATTCCCTGAGGCATTCTATCACACACACTAGCCATTCAATAGGAGAAGAGAGAAAGTGTGAAAGAGGGAAAAATAGGAAAGAAGAAGATTAGTCACAATTGCCGCTACATTGGGCTGACTGCTAACTGAGACCCCCCTGCTGATTCGCCGGCTTATTTTATGCAGCCGGAAAACAATGACTGAGATCTCCCTCTCATTTCCATGTTCTCTTTCCTTGGTGTCATTTGCCAATTGCGTCATTGTGATCCATGATGGGCACGCATCACAGCTCGTCTTTCCGTGGGTGGCTCTTCAGTCCAGTTGTCCTTCTTGTATGGCGGCAACTTTATAATCGCTTCGGCACCTACTCCTGACTATAGTTGCACTTTATGTTTGGGCGCTACTCCATGGTCGTAATATTGCTTCAGCGCCTATTACTGAATTCGGTTGTCCTTTTTGTGTTGGACAGCTTCGTAGTTGGGATTGGAATTCCTCTTGCTCACGGTTTATTGCAGCTAGTCGGCTACCGTTGGCGCTCAGTTTCGTTTCCGTGTCCTTACAGCCGAAAAACTTATCGAGCCGTTTTTGTAGTAGCTTATGCGCTTGGCGGATCTGTTTATGCTGCGGAGTTGTTTCCATTCCGTCTAATCCTAGGCATGATTTAATCTTCCTTAGAGGTCATACTGGTATTCGCGCTTTTTGGCCTATCCAAGACCTCTTCTGATTGGGTTCTCTCGATGTTTGAGGGAGAAGATTTATGTGGGTCGGTGTAGAGACTATTGAAAGATCCTCGGGAACGCTCAAACTGCGCTTCACGTAACTGCTCTTGACGGGTTCACCGTTCTAGACGGGTGTCGCTTACGGTTGGTTTGTGATGCAGTGTGAGTGTGAGTCGTCCTGCAATGGGTTAATCTGAAAATCCTTAAAAGTTGTCGAAAATCGGAGACGAGCGTCAATCGGAGACGGGGTGAATGGCAAATATAGAGAAGATCAAGTAGCAATAGGATGAGATATAGACGAAAGAGAGGAGAGAGTATTGATTGAAAAAACCTTCGCAGGGCAAGTTCAGGTTGGAAGTAATAATTTTTTGTGTATATTTGTGTTTATGCACTTAATTGCCTATGCATATACATATGCCTGTATATATATGCCTTATGTATGTGTGTATGCGTGTGTGTATGTATGTGTGGGTGCGTGTGTGTGTGTGTGGGGACAGGCTCACTTACTACTCCTAACAGTTATCCTTCATTCACACTTTTTGTCATTCCTATGCCATTGTTCAGATATCTGAAATTGCAAAGCGTTACAATGAATAAAGCTAGTCCCTTGCGGCGTGTTAGGCGTTGAGAGAAAGTAGAAAGAGGGAGATTCTAGGCGGCAACGTACCGCGCGTTGTGATACATATCGGTACGCTCTCTTACTTGAAAACTATAATGAGGGGGGGGGGGGAGTGTCCACCTTGCCAGGGTTTTAATCGCTTAGCTCGCTACAGAAACTACTACCCGTTGGAACAATGTAAAAAAGAGAGAAGGAAGAAATGAGTCCCTGTCACACTAATAATTAACAATACCTTCGTTATGAAAACCACCCTCGTGAGATTACTGTGAGTTGTGTGACATTAATCTGTACAAAAAAAAATTACCACTGACGTGCCACCTAGACGAGAGAATAATGCGGTAGTAAATTGAAATGAGGAGCATCAGTGAGCGCAAAAAGAGATCGAAATGACAATAGGTGAATGAGAATGCTAATCGCAAATTCCAGTAGCGTAGTAAGCTTTGCTGGGACCGCCACGTAAACGTGCCTCCGGAACGCTCCGGATAGGAGTTATGTGCGCACGTTTTTAACGGTCGGAGGAGACGGTTTAACTTTGATTAACAATAGTGCTCGGCGCTTCATCCAAAGAGAAGATCTTACGACCGCATCAGCGAAGACAACTTTCCCTACTCAAGCAATGTGTCCTTATCAAGCATACGAGTGTGAATGAAGAGATTCCGCTGACTTTTCTGACTTTTCTTAACGAGTGCTTGCTTCATGTGTGTACATTCTATTCCATACATAACACGAACACAGTTTAAATGATTGGTTTATGACCATGGTTTATGACTACGGAAGCAAGAAAAGGAAACAAGGAATAGAAAAGGATGTCGCGACTCGCGACCTTCGTAGTCCCCTCAGTCCTCCTGCGGGCGTCCAGGCTCGCGGCTCTCCGACGAGGTGCCCATCGCGCGGCTGCCCCCGCCTCCGCCGGCATCGATCCGCTGGCGGGGCGCGCGCATCGGAACGGGCATAACCCGCTTCCCGCGCGAAGCCGGCAGTTCATTCGACGCCTGCGCCACTGTGAGCGGTTCAGCCGGGGCCAACCGCGGGGCCTGGCCATTTCGTCGTCCCAGTTCACTACGGCATCGACTGCCGATCGGATGGAGGGCTGAGAGCGCGGAGTGGTAACCACTGTGAAGCGCCCGGCCCACTGTATCTCTATCCACCTTGTCTCACTCCACTCTGCCGGCTATATTCTCTATCTGCTATTGCGTCATCGATCCTCATACGGTTCTGTTGTGTCGGCATGTTGGTGTGCGATAAATCGGTACTAGCCCTCGGTGTGCTACTTGAAGGAGTGCGGTGAGTCCGTTCATACATCGCAGTTATTCCATGTTTCTGGTATTGCTGTGCATTGTTATCGTTGTTGGGTTGCCATCAAGAGCTTGCAAGCCCCTCGCGGGGTCCGGGCGGAGGGGCAGGCTCTGACTCTCCGCCTGGACGTCGCGAGGGCCGTGTCATCATGATCCAGGCAGGCAATTCATATTGGGTAGTGTCTCCCCTCGTCGCGTATGTTGGTTGCAACCCAGGGGCTGGAAGGATGCAGTTCAGGCGGGAGTGAAGAGACGGACCCGGGGATTCCATACGTCGGAAGTGGCACTTCAGGGCATGGGACAATTCACCTCCCCGGGGGTACTAGGCTTTGGCAGCTTCGGGTGCCCCATGGGGCAGGTTGGTATCCCACGTGTATACGGCACAGCCGCTGCACTGGGGCCGCCGACTTGCGACATGGTGCATCGGACGTTGGCAAGCGACCCGTTGGCCAGTTGGTCTACAGACAGCCGGCTGGCCGTAAAAACGGCCCTGCCACGCCCGGTGCAGGGGCTGGGTTGCACTTGGGGGGGGGCTGTAGGCCAAAGGGGTCTTTTGCAGGGGTGGGGCATTTCAGGGCCATGGCCAGGGGGCAACGGCGCAAGGGTCCTGGACTGTGGCAACCAGCCAACTTGTGCGCCGTACCCGGGCGTGCAGTCTCTTGGGTTTCGCCAAGGTCCCTAATGGGGGTAGGGTGACGCCTTTGGGCGTCTACGACGGGTACAGCTGCAGCTGCGAGCATGTTAGAGCTAGGCAAGGGGTAGGATCTGGCCGCACCTAGGGAAAGCGCTTCCAATCCACTGCCGTACGGGTGGCCACCCGGTTTAGGCAGCATGGTGTCGGTGTTAGGGCAGTCTCGCCGTCGTATATAACATTTGGTCCCCCCTCGGGTTGGGTCTCCGGGTTTCCTTGGGTTATCCGAGCCCCTCTAGCCCCTTCCTTCTGTCCTTATAGTACCCAATACACCTACAGCAGGCACCCCATCACCTTTTGGGCTCCGCCCGTGGGACGGATGAACTGGGTCCCCCTTCATATCTGCAAGTGTCAGTTCAGCAGGGAATGGGTTGCAGCCACCCCCGCCCCCACGTAGTTTCCTTCATAGTAACAGGTAACTCATCACACTGCTCGCACCCAGTGGGGGTTTATCCCACACCTCGCCAATTCTAATCCTTTCCCTATTGTTCTCGTTTTCCATCATACTTTCTTCCAGTCTGGTTCATTCCTCCTTTCCTTTCACTCTCAACTTTCTTTTCCACTTTTCTGTAGTCTCTCTTTAATTTATTTAGTATTTCTTCTTTCTTTAACTTATCCTTTTATTTTTCTTAGTAGTAGTTCTTCTCCCTTTTTTAGTATCTCTCCACCTTATTCCAATTATTCCGTCTTTAGTTCTCATTCCCTTTATACTTCTTAGGGCGTTTCACTGTGTTTGAGCCATAAAGCGCTCTCAGCCCCCATCCATTCCACCCTTACATCCATTCGCTCGTTACCACGTCATCGCGTAGCCCGGGTGTTCGCCTTTCAGGCGGCCCCTTGAGTCATTACTCTACTACGCATTTGGGTAATTCACAGTTGATGCATTTCGACGATGACGACTGTCGGCTCTATCAAGTCCCAGGTCACCAAGGCGGTGAAGGCGCTGAGGGCCTCGATGGATGACGCCGACGAGCTGCGGACGGGGCAAGTTCCATTCAACGCCCCTGCAGTTAAGTCCGCGTCGGTCAGCAGGGGTCACTACAGTACCGACTCGATCGGTATTGACGGTCGTCAGCCTTCCACTACATCTCAGGCGCGACCGTCCGACCGAGAATCGGCATAGCCACAATTCATTTAGGGACAATTCACAGGTGCCTTGTGCCCCCATGGCCAGCCTCAATATGCTCCCCGTAGGCCAGGAAGCGTTGGCCCAGTTCAATCATGATTCAATTCAGTCTAGCTGCTGAACAAATCGAAAACCTTTATATAATATACATATTTAGTAAAAAATAAAGCCTAGGATAAATATGATAGGATATGTATATGAGCAGGTCACTCCGAAATACGTGGAGCCTTTGCGTTCTCCGATATCATCAATCGCCACTGTAGATGGTGTTCTCGCGGAAAAATTGTTCTATCTGCTGAAGGAAAGAACATGCGAGAGTGAAATTATGCCTCATGGAATCTTAGGTCATGAGTATTATACAATGAAAAGCTAAGCTTCTTAGCAGCGATCTCCGATATGATCAGGGCGGATCGTATTTAAATTTTTCGTTTTTCAAGAAAAATTAATTAATTTTTACCTGAAGCAGGTCACCCACACAGTTGAAATCTTGCCACAGGAAGTTTCAAGTCTTGTTCAGTGCACAGTGTGAAAATGATGGTTTTCTGAAACGAATAGAATGGATCGACCACTGGTCGATATGGCACCGACGTCATAGAAGCGACGAAATTCGACGTTTACAAAAATGACTATAACTCGGTAAGTTTTGCAAAAATTGAAAAAGCCAATGGCTTTCTAGAAACTAGAAAAAAATTGCTTTCTAACCATGTAGGAACCATTTTTCATAAGAGAGGTCTTCATACGGGGCGGGAGCCTTCGATTTTTGAGTGAAAAAATTTAGGTGATTTTGTATAAAAAATCCTAACCCGGTTACTTTTTTGAAATTGAAAAAAGCCAAAAACGATTTCGATTCGATTTTTGCTGAAATACTTGCCAAATATCGCACCCCCCCCCCCCGCCGCGCATGAAGATCCTCCTTTTCAAAAATGATTCATCTATACTAAAAAAGCGTGTTTCCTCTAGTTTTCAAAAAGCTCTTGGCTTTTTTCAATTTCAAAAAAGTAACCGAGTTAGGCTTTTTTATACAAAATCACCTCAATTTTTTCACTCAAAAATCGAAGGCTCCCGCCCCGTATGAAGACCTCCCTTATGAAAAATGTTTCCTACATGGTTCGAAAGCGCTCTTTCTTTAGTTTTCAAGAAGTCATTGGTTTTTTCGAATTTCCAAAAACTTACGGAGTTATAATCATTTTTATGAACGTCCAATTTTGTCGCTCCAATGACGTCGGTGCCATATCGACCAGTGGTCGATCCAATCTATTCGTTTCAGAAAACCATCATTTTCACACTGTGCACTGAGCAAGACTTGAAACTTCCTGTGGCAAGATTTCAACTGTGTGGGTGACCTGCTTCAGGTAAAAATTAATTAATTTTTCTTGAAAAACGAAAAATTTAAATACGATCCGCCCTAATCATATCGGAGATCGCTGCTAAGAAGCTTAGCTTTTTATTGTATAATACTCATGACCTAAGATTCCATGAAACATAATTTCACTCTCGCATGTTCTTTCCTTCAGCAGATAGAACAATTTTTCCGCGAGAACACCATCTACAGTGGTGATCGATGATATCGGAGAACGCAAAGGCTCCACGTATTTCGGAGTGACCTGCTCATATACGTATCCTATCATATTTATCCTAAGGCTTACTATATATGTATATTATATAAAGGTTTTGGATTTATTCAGGCTGTGTTTCCTTCCGGCACGTCGTCTCCGTCAGGTAGAAAAATGCTGTTGCTCAAGATGCAGATTGCAGCCTCCTCCACTGAAAATGCAAAGACAGCGGGGCTGCAGCCTCCTCTGCTGAAAGTGCAAAGACAGCGGGGCTGCAGCCTCCTCCGCTGAAAGTGCAAAGACAGCGGGGCTGCAGCCTCACCCGCTGAAAGTGCAAAGACAGCGGGGCTGCAGCCTCCTCCGCTGAAAGTGCAAAGACAGCGGGGCTGCAGCCTCCTCCACTGAAAGTGCAAAGACAGCGGGGTTGCAGCCTCCTCTGCTGAAAGTGCAAAATTGCTGATTGCCTGTTTGCCGGCTGTATAAAAGCAGCAGCGAGGTATGTGGCAATTCTTCGCGGACTACTTTCTCAACTTGTGTTTCTTGCTGGCGCGTCGTCTTTTCCGAGTAGAAACTTTCAGTAGATAGTAGAGTTTTCAATTTCATCACCGTTCATCTTCAGAAGCGAAGAACTGGTGCAACTCATTTTTAACAGCCTCATCGAAATCAAAAGTTTTACCATTTAATGATGTTGAAGGGAGTGAAACAAATGGTAATCTGTTGGCGCTAAGTCGGGGCCATAGGATGCATGTGGCGCCAGTTCCCAATTGAGCTCTGTTAATTTTCACGGATTATAAAAGAGAGGCGGGGTCTAGCATTGTCATAATGGAGCATCACGCCTTTGCGGTTGGCCACTTCAGGGCGTTTTTCTTGATTTTTTCTTTCAATTTCGATAGCTAACGACAGTAGACATTTGAATCAGTAGTTTGGTTTCATGGAAGCAGCCCAAAGTAGACTAGGAGAAGAGCGTTGGTGAGGTGGATTTCCTCTAATTCATGAGGAACCCAAACAGCCAGTTCATTTACGTAACCACAACACTTCATTTGTCGCTCTTGTCGCTGAAGAGTCGTCAGTTGAAATGCAGTGAATGTACTGTGGTCTAAAATGCTCGCGCCTGCTCAGTGCAGCTGAAAAGCAGCAAATGCGCTGAGGTCTGGATTTATCACGTTTCGTGTGTTCGTGTTAGCACTGATCAGCAGAGCAAGCCTGAAGAAAAAACTTCCACTGAACAGCAGGAAGCCTAAAAGTGCATTATGCTGCTACAAATAAATAACCGACGTCGAACTTCGAAAGACTCATTAGCGACGGAACCACCAACGATGGACCGCAGGGAATAGTTGCTTCTTCCCCTCTAGTTGACTTTATTTTAGATAAATTTTTGCAGTGAATCGAAAAGCTGCAGCACCCTGTTCGAACGTCGGATGGATCTGAATGATGCAAAAAAGAAGGATTTCATCTTGAACGTGAAGCTGGAAGCCACCAACCACAGTTCGAAAGTGGACGCACTGGACTGGAGGTCAAGAATGGCCGACAAAATGGAACGCACAGGCTTCCTAATAGAGGTAATTATTGCTTTTTTATCAGACCGCTCTTTAGAAAGAAGGAGAATATTCTTAGTATTGAGTTTGTTCTGTTTGAGGTTGAGGAAATGTGGAACATCATAGCGATCGTATTTATGTAATAAACACTTATTTCTCTGTTCGCGAACCAGGGAACAGGGTTTTTATGTGATAAATACTTACTAATAAATACTAATACTAATATTTGTATTCATAGATTTTTTACCTATAGATTTACATTGCATCGTGTTCTACTTCAAGAGCGCAATCGCCTACGAAAGGTACTGAAAAGACTGCGAAGGAATCTTCTAAACAGAAATCTACATGCTGAATACTGGCAATGGCTAGAAAGCCGAAGGAATAATGAATAATTTCGGATTCAAGACAATAATAAAGATTGTGTTTGAAATTTTCTTTTGGTGACCTGAGTCTGAAACTCAACTTATACTGTTTCAGATAGATATAAAAATAAATAAATAATATAGAAATCTTCACTAAATAAAAAAATTTTAACTCTGCAGGAACAATGCCCTCCTATACATGCCGCTTTCATAAACAACATCGTCAAGATGAAGAAACAGTAATTATCATCTATTTACCATTTTGTTAAGATCAATTTTTTCACTGATGATCTTTTTTAGGACCAGATTGCTCGTTTGCACGAACATTTAGCAGAAGTAAGGGGTAAAACGATCGCCCTAGTGCGGATGCAAGAAGAAGTGGAAGAGGAGACTTCTTCCACCACAGAAGCTATGGCTCGAGTCCATCACGAAATGGACCAATTATGTCATAAATTAGCTGCGGTAAGTGAAAGAGGGAAATAGGATACGGGGACAAAACAATTTCTATTTTTAGGTCGTGACAGTGATGCAACTTCAAGTGGAGAAAATGGAAGAAATCTTGGACAGACAAAATTAGTTGTATAAATAAATAATGTGCTCATGTGTGTCTTCGTTCAAGCGATTATCCATGGTAATCTCATAGTCAGGAGGGCTGTTTCCTGCAGAAGAGAGAAGATTAGTTCCGTGACAAGTCCATCCTCCGGTTGCCATTCCGTCATCGACTGGAACTGGAAAAAATCTGGAAAAAATGGAAACCTCTCATTGACTTCAAATCTGCCGACAGAAAATCTTTATTTTTATCAAGTAATACCAACATCATTTAAAACTTTTTTAATATTAATTCTCAATACTTCGGTGAACGAATGAGAGACTCCACGCCTTCGTAGACATTCCTGGAAAAAACAGCTTATTAAGAATTAAAAACATCGCCTAAAAACCTGAAAAATAAGAGAGAATCCTCCGCCAAAACCGGAAGAGTACGACCCTCCCCCCTTCAGACGAGGCCGCAGTACGACCCCAACTTCGATTCCCGAACCCCAAGCTTGACCCTGGTCTAGCGCCGCTCTAAGGCTTCAGTCAATTCAGCGCCTCAGCGCACTTAGTGGTAATAGCCTTAGATGTGTTTAGTTCACCTATCTCTTTTAGTTGTTCCAGACTGGCGTCTAGGCAGATCGTCAACGAGGTCAAGTCTACATCGCCAGCGATCCGAACAGGAAACGTGGGTTTAGAGTGTAGTTGATAGTTAATGGATGTTTAGGACCACGCCGTGCCCTCGATCGACTAGTCTACCCGCGCTGGACACTTCAATAGGGCTAATATTTTATTTAAAGCACTACAAACCAAATTGTCAGTTTTATATTTCTTTATTTATCATATTTCATTTTTTATAATCATTACTATGACCATTTTGAACATAAGTGATTTTGACATTACAGTTCTGGTGTCGGTCGAATGGTTCGCATGGAAGTCGACATCCGGGACGCGGCCTGCATTCCAACCCACAGAACCCATGGGCGGGTCGAGCTACACCGAGTCAGGCGGACAGACCAGGGCGATGGTAGTAGGCCTTTCGTTGCCGAACCCAGCCTTTTCAACAGCAGTTCAGTATGTTTGTATGGACAAGTGTTATGTAAATATTTACAAATTATTAGATGTATATCGGCAATTCATATTTCATATGTATATTGTTTGTTGCATGGGCGCGTGTAGCGCAGTCGGAGGAGGCGCGACTGTCGCGTGCACCCGATACCAGGTTCCTGGTTCGGATTTCCCGCCCAGGCCAACCAAGCCTTCCATCCCTCCGGGGTCGGTGAATTGGTACCAGACTTGTCTGGGAAGGATAAAGCGCTGACTTGTTCATCGGCTGGCCACCGCAAGTCATTGTATGGCCAAATACGCATTCATGTCGCCTCCACGACATCCCGTAGAAGTAGAATGCGCTGGCGCATCCCAGAAGGGATTGAGTAACGCCGTCCTTTATCCTTTATCCTTTATATATATTGTTATTTTGTATGTTGTTATATATGTCATTTCATTATTGCACATCTTACGCTATGTCGTACTATGTAGATTGTTTCATGGCACACACTCCGCTCGAGGAGGCATTGCTTGGTCAATTCATTCTTCATGGACATTTTAAGCTGTAGCTTGATCCCCTAGTTATAGTAGCTGTTCTAGTAGTCACATCTCATACAGTATCGTAGTCTAGTCCAGATATCCTACATCATCTATTTCATCCTATCCTGTAGTTCCTAGCCTAATGTTCCCACTCAGAGCAGGCCTCCTCGGATATGTGTGGAGTCGAGGCATTTCAGGGGGGTCGACCGCAGTGGTAGTCATTTCATGTGTATATTGTTGTCGGCCGGCAGAGATTTTTCATTGCCATTTCATTGTCAGTCGACCGGGTGCTCCGCTCACGCCTTTTCCTCACGGCGTTCCAAGGTCCTGGTCGGTTCTAACGGGGACGGTCGTCCCTTCCGTGTGGTCCGCAGTCGATGCCCTCCTAAAATTCAAAGGCCTTAAGCCTAATGGTGGCCAGGCAGCTCCTGGACCTAACCCCCCGCGGGAGGCTTTCTTTCTGGGCTGGGGTGTCGCGACTCGCGACCTTCGTAGTCCCCTCAGTCCCTCTGCGGGCGTCCAGGCTCGCGGCGCTCCGACGAGGCGCCCATCGCGCGGCCTGCCCCCGCCTCCGCCGGCATCGATCCGTGGACGGGGCGCGCGCATCGGAACGGGCATAACCCGCTTTCCGCGCGAAGCCGGCAGTTCATTCGACGCCTGTGCCGACTATGAGCGGTTGAGCTCATCCGCCAGTTCAGCCGGGGCCAGCCGCGGGGCCTGGCCATTTCGTCGTCCCAGTTCACTACGGCATCGACTGCCGATCAGATGGAGGGCCAGGGCTGAAGGCGCGGAGTGGTAACCACTGTGAAGCGCCCGGCCCACTGTATCTCTATCCACCTTGTCTCACTCCACTCTGCCGGCTATATTCTCTATCTGCTATTGCGTCATCGATCCTGATACGGTTCTGTTGTGTCGGCATGTTGGTGTGCGATAAATCGGTACTAGCCCTCGGTGTGCTACTTGAAGGAGTGCGGTGAGTCCGTTCATACATCGCAGTTATTCCATGTTTCTGGTATTGCTGTGCATTGTTATCGTTGTTGGGTTGCCGTCAAGAGCCTGCAAGCTCCTCGCGGGGTCCGGGCGGAGGGGCAGGCTCTGGCTCTCCGCCTGGACGTCGCGAGGGCCGTGTCATCATGATCCAGGCAGGCAATTCATATTGGGTAGTGTCTCCCCTCGTCGCGTATGTTGGTTGTTGGGCTGGAAGGATGCAGTTCAGACGGAAGTGAAGGGACGGACCCGGGGATTCCATACGTCGGAAGTGGCACTTCAGGGCATGGGACAATTCACCCCCCGGGGGTACTAGGCTTTGGCAGCTTCGGGTGCCCCATGGGACAGGTCGGTATCCCATGTGTATACGGCACAGCCGCTGCACTGGGGCCGCCGACTTGCGACAAAGGAGGAGAAAAAAGGAAACAGGAAGTGATCATCAGAAAAAATGGATGACGGAGACGACGGAAACCGTGGACATTGGACTGGATGAGGGAAGGAGTAGGCGCTGCCTAAAATAGATAAAAGCGAAAAGAGGAGGAAATAAAATTACTGCAGAAAATTGTGGCGGGGATGCAGTCGACGAAAGCAGCATTCCAAGGAGAACCGGAGGATGGCCGAAGGCCATCCGCGGGCATGTCGGGCCCGGGGTAAAGAGCCGAGAGACGGAGCTTGACAAACGAAGAAAGAGCCCTTTCCTTTTGCTCCAGTGGCTTACTCTGCCCTTTTACTGGCCTCCGGCAGTACTTTTTTTTTGCTAGTGCGGTAGAGTGTGCCCAGTTATTTCCCTTGCCGTTCTATTGCCCCGCGGCGGGTTTCCAATGTAATTGCGGTGCTGTTGATCAGCTTAGCCGACGTCAACTCTCTACGGCGATAGTAGGTACTTTTAGTGCGCCCAGCACGGCTGATGTCCTGCATCTGTCCTTTTGCGGTTGTCCGTTGCACTTGGTCTAATTTGATCCCCTGTCCAGCCCTCCGCTCGTTTGTTTGGGTTGACATTGAAGCTCGAAGTTACTTACAATATAATAGCTCCCTTATTTTGCCACCACCGCATGCATTGACTGCTCGATAATTTAAAAGTCGGCTAAACAAGGACTGTCACCCTTAATCAGCAGCGAACAGTCCTTTGCCCTATCATTCACTATAGAACTATAAACATAAAAGAAAGTGAGGTGATGAATGCTGTGTGCTGTAGTTGTTACTAAATAAATGTTCAAATCAGATAACAAGTGAAAGCCGCCACTAAAGGATGCGATCTCAGGATATATTCAATCTTGGGCTCCCTCAGCTTCGACTATAGTATGTAGTATCACATACCGGATCCGATAGCGTCACATTGCGCTCCGCAGTGACATCTTCGCCACTATTCATGCTCAACCAATAATTTCAGTATCATGAGTTACAATCAGCTGACATTGAACCGTTTGACTGTTCATCGCGCCGCAGCACATCACATTTGCCGAGATCGAAAGATTGGTGACAACTGCATGCGCATCATGACAACGGAGCAGCACAACCATCACAAGCGCACTCGCCATGCTGCAGAAGGCCGCTACCACTTCCCATCGCAGTCTGGGAACTATATAACTGCCTTCCCCAGACTCTTATGCTTTGCTTAGTCCCTGGGACAGGAACACTCGAATGGGGTAGGAAGTAGAGAAGTTTTGGTGTATAACCAATGGGGTAGCTTTGCTATACAGTGGAACAAAGGTTTATTCTCACATTGTTATAGTAGAACCCACAAGTGGTACATGCATCGTATATATACACAATTTCAGTGGGCGTAGCCACGATATGGCGACATTCCGGCCACCCGGTCGGTACCGTAAGAGTAAACCTAAAAGATGGTGCCGCACTCGAGCGCCACGGGGGATTAGGTTCATGACTGCCTACTTACGGTATCGCTAGGTTATGCCTGTGGATGTTATTCAATGGTGCTTATCTGATATGGCTCACCTAAGTATCTCAAGTCCTATCATTCAAAGCGAAATGTCCCATATTGTAATACAATAATACATTAATATGTCTAGGTGTAGACCCTGGTTGGGTATTCACAACAGAAGTCAATAACAGATGGAAGGTCATTTCTTCAGAAATCCCAATACTCACGTTCTCACACAGATCTGCCGACGCTCCGTCGTCAATAACAGCGACAGCCGTGCTCGGCACCGGTCATAAAAGAAGGATCAGGCTAACCCAGGCGGCTGGCTTCCACCTCCCGCTGACTCGCTTCTGCCGTTCGGCTCCCGCCTGAGTCTGGCGCTAGCCGTTCGTCTTTAGGCGATTCCTGCTCCTCCCGTTCCTTACCCATTCATCTGCCTCACCCTGAACCCATGTATTCTCTGATAATTTTGCTGACGTCAAGATATTTCTTGAAGCGTTCAAAGGGACAAAAATCTATTGTATAAGAACGATTTCTGCTGGCTGGATGCAGGTTCGGTGGAGTGCTTAAACGGAATTCAGTACAATCGCCCATAAAAAGGAGCACGTCCGTTACAGAAAGTTCATCCCGTAACCTCTATCCCGGAATAGGTGAATGTGGCGCGACATCTTGTATGCAATTTTTACATCGAATTCGACACTCTTCTGAGCTAGCCTAAGACTTTTGAAATAAAAGAAAATTCTTCCAAATTGAAATGAGCTTCATGTACGTTAAACTAGAGGCTCTCCAAAAAAGTGAAAGTAATTTTTTGCTCAGGGAAAATTTTCATTGTAGTATAACCTACTTTGAAGTTTTAACTGATTTACCCAATAAGTGAACAAATTGCTTGAAATTTTATAAAATTTTTATTTTTATTATATACATACCCTCACTTTGATGGATCACGTAAGTGGCATCTACATCATCAATCAAACAAAAATTGTGGCGAACTTTTGAGTGCATGGCGCGATCTAGTCTTTTAGTGCACTATACGCTTGCTCCCTTGCTGCGCCTTAAGACAAATTTTAATTTATATTTTTTCCCTAAAAATAGAAATTTTATTAAATTATTACGCTTACTGGGGCAAGTGAAGTAAAAAAAATTCAAAGAAAGTTATGCTAAATTTTCCTTGAACAAAAATTATATTATCCATCTTGGAGAGTCGGCAGTTTAACACGCTTGAAGGTAACTTCAATTTGGAAGAGTTGGCTTTGATTGCAAAAGTCTTCAAGTTCGTTTAGAAGAGTGTCTAATTTAATTTGAAAAGCGTTCAATTCCGACATGAAAATAAATAGTATTTATGATGGACAAATCTTGCCTTTGATCAGAACCAAAAGAAATGAAAGTTTAAGCATCCAAGAAAGGAAGCTTGGCGTTTGAAAAGGAGGAAAGAACGATGGCTTGTAATGCGGAACTACAACAATGGCCGAGTGAAATGTGAAACAAAATAGTAAGTCCACCCATCAACTATCTCATATTACCAATTGCCAAAAAAATTGCTAAGCACATTCAGCTTCCCTTAACACCGGGACAAATGAGAAGCCGTGTAGGAATTACCTTGCTTAAGGATGAGATTTCCTAAACTGGAGATGACTTTGCATGGTGATTTTGTTGCCGAATGGTTCTTTGTTTTACAGCTGGATTTTGCCAGTTTGCACACTTTGGCAGTTCTTACATGCAGTTGTCACTGTACATTGACAGCTTTTCAACGATTGTCTTATGCAGCGTAATAAACATAAACATAACTACCTTTAGAACATATTGAACTCCCATCGTCAATACTTAAGGTGCACATCACACACATTGTATGTGTTCCGATTGGAACAAAGAAGCAGGTTTCCAAAAGTGTACGTTTTGTTTGAAGAATTTTCTCTCAGCTTCCCGCTCCAGAAAGTCTACATCGGGAGCCTCATTTTCGTCCTCCTCTCAACATTAAGGATTGTTCTCTGTGGGTAAATATTAGGTTGTCCCATAAGTCTTCGCCGTTTTTTTTTTCAACGATTCACTGCAGATTTCGCCGGCGGTCTCCTGCATAGCGCTGCATTGCCTTCGAAAGAGAATGATTTGCTCTATCAGAACATGTATTGCATTTCTTTCTTCATCATGAATTTTGTCAATTTTTAGGTCGTTGAAGTGAAAAGTGAAAAAGTAGCCATTTGCGCACTTGTTCTCTCCGCTTAGGTTTGTAATTTTTTGCGCAGTTTTTTCGAGCATTTGGAAGACAATGTTCTGTACTACAAGAATATGTGTTAGTGCTATTTTCTCATTTGTCCTTTATTGATTTTTAGGTCATCAAATTGGGACGTCCGAAGGAGGATGGTTATTTTTGCCGACAGCTCCTGCTCTGTGGTTGGACTTTTTGGGTTGGTGTTATATGTCATTCGAAAGAGAATGTCTTTCTCTAAAAGAATATGTGTCGCGTTTATTGATTTCTTTTGAATATCAACAAAATGCCAAAAAGAGAAAAATCGTTTTCACCAACAACTCCTTCTTCTTCAGTTGTTGATATTCGACAGAAATCAGCGTGAGCCAATAAACGCGACACAAATTCTTACTGAGCAAGACATCCTCTTCCAAACGACATATGACCCAAGCAAAAAAGTCCAACCGCAGAACCACAGTTTTGGTAAAAATTCGGATTGCGGAGAGAACAAGTGTTGGTAAAAATTCGGATTGCGGAGAGAACAAGTGCGCAAATGGCTACTTTCACACTTTTTCACTTTTCATTTCAACGACCTAAAAATTAACAAAATTCAAGATGAAAAAAGAAATGCAATATACGTTCTGATAGAGCAAATCATTCTCTTTCGAAAGCCATGCAGCGCTATGCAAGAGACCGCCGGCGAAATCTGCAGTGAATCGTTGAAAAAAACGGCGGGGACTTATGGGGCAACCTAATATATCGGTAAGGTGAAGGTATATTAACCACATGTCTGTAGAGGTTTGGGTAAAATTTCTTTCAGACAATACCCGTACTGTTTCGATATTTTGTTCATATCTTCAGTGGTGCTCAGGAAAAGGAACCATTCTAGTGTCAATGCAGTATTAATGAGAAAGGGTGGAACACTAATCTGACAACGTTTAAGGAAAGAATTGAGAACAAAATATGAGCGATAAGGAACAATGAGGAAGGACGCCTAAAACGCTCCAATGAGAACGATGAGGACGTGTTTTGCATGGCGTGTTAACTTCACTCTGTTTTTACGTAACTAAGCGGTTCCATGCCGTCGGCGGAGGCTTGGAGCCGATTAGCACCATGCTCCCGTGGTGCGGAAGTCATGAAGAGTTCTCATCGACTCCAAGTCGCTCTTCTCTTCCTTTTATTTTTATTGTAACTCAACCAAGCCAGAGTCATTTTATACAACAATATGCGATATCTGATCGGTAAGTAATCAGTACAACTGCGAAAATAAAATCAGACGTTCATGCACTGGAGAATGATGGAACCGTAATCTGCAACTCAATACAGCCCGCAGTCAGAATCACATACATCACCACGAGGGGATGGTCTACCTGAAGACTACATAATCTCACATGCACACTGTACTCGAGTTATATGCCTGATTATGATGCTGATCATAGAACAGGAGAAGGAAATGTTCTAGACGCGAGATGTGTAGTTTTCAGAGTGTAAAGTACAGAGTGATGCAAGCTGACTGGATAGAATAAATAAACACCGCGAAATGTCGACTACAATCTGTGAAACACATGAAAACTCAAAGACGTAATCAAATTACACCAAAATACATCTGACATGTGGTGGGCAAGAAGTCAGCGATCTGGACCACATCGCGACGAATTTTGCCGTCAACCGGTAGCCATCATCGAGACTTTCGGACAACCGAAATGGCGAAATGGCGTTCAGCTTATTGATGGTCAGGCGATGAAACGCCTTCATCTGATGGCAATAAACGCACTTGATGACCATGTCGTAATGAACTGATAGTGGCCCACACACAATAAATGCATATTCAGGACCGTAAACTCAAATAAATCAATAGCAGTTGTAGGCAAAATAGCATCTGAGCAGACCAGCATTTAAAAAAGAGATAGATGGACAATAGAAACACGAACTAAAAGCAAACGACTGCTCAACTGAAGGAATGTGAAGCTCAAGTGATTAACAAAAAATGACGCAAGAAAGTCTTGAAAAGCTACAGAACCGAGCGGACGCTCCAGTAAAGCTACTCCATAGCACGTGTTAGATATGGCTCTGAAAAACCGTTACACGTTACTGTTACACGTCTGACACATTTCACAAGTCTTGTTTTAAAAGCGCAGATTTTTTTTGTGGACACGTCCTGCTTATCCCTTCTCAACGTAGTTCAAACCCTCACCTCTAAGCAGCTCTTTGTCGATGGTAAGCCTCTTCTTCAACGCTAGAGATTAGTCATTACTACGTTTTCACTACCTCATATCGATGACCATGTTTTACAGCGTATTCAAAACTATGACTTTCGAATGGGTCAGTTCTAACCAATAAAACTTCTACTCTCCTATTGTTAATATTTTCATGCATACAGGGTGTCTCAAGAAAATGTATACACTGCTTGAAAGGTGATAACTTTGCTCACAGTATAAGTACCGAAGAAGTGAAGAGTTCATAAGAAAGCTCAAGAACATAGAAATTTTCCGACATATGAGCGTTATGGATTGCGCCATGCCTGAATTCTTGAATTTTATACTCCATTGTTTTTCGCTTAAATACTTGTTATAATTTCTCCAAAATGTACGCATCGATTGATTTGTGCTATTCTTAAGCTTTAAAACTTAAAAACACTACGGCTTTTGAGAAATGTAGGGCATCCTAAAAATGTAAGCACTGTTTGAAGGGCTCTAACATTGCTGCTAGTGAAGCTCTTGAAGATGATTGGGACTCATATGAAGTATAGGGAAACGAAATTTCGGTGGCGTACACATAGTCAAGATAGCACCGCCTGAAACCTTGCATTTCAGACTAGATTGATTATTGACGAACCGCACGCATGATTCAATTTTGCGGCTATCTTTTCGCACTTCGAGTATCACTTCAGAATACAATTCTGCTCTAAGGAAAGCTTAGAGCCGGGCATGACTCCTGTCATGGACTCAGATATGTAGAGAGCGTTATTAGAGCGATAGCGACAAATTGTGCAATCAATAAACTCACATGTCACGTGTCTTTCATATGATTGTCAAGTTTTAAACGTTGAAAGAAGCACAGCACAGACTAATGTGACCAATTAGTAACTAGATTATAACAAGCATTCAGCCTATGCACAGTCAATCGAGTCTAAAATGCAAGGTTTCAGGCGAGGGCATAGCGCAATCTTGGATATTTGCATAGCATAGTAATCTCGGTACCATGTGTTTTCATATGAGTGTTAAACATCTTCAAAAGCTCCACTAGCTGCAATGTTAGAACCTTTCGAATAGTATCTGCATTTTTAGGATACCCTGTCTTTTTCGCAAGCCGCAGTGTGCTTTTAAATTTTAAACCTTAAAAGAGTCACAAATCAATCTATACGGCCACTTTGTAGAGAAATTAAAAATAGTATTCAAGCGAAAATCAATCAATCGAGTATAAAACGCGAAATTTCGGACGAGTGTATGGCGCATTCCATACTGTTCACATGTCTTAAGCATTGATATAAGCTCTTAACTTATTCGGTACCTACACTGTGAGCAAACATTTCACCTTTCAAACAGTGTATACATTTTTTGTCTATACATCGCAGAAGAAAATTGCGGTAACTAGAATTCCTACACCTAGGCTTACGTCATAAATGCTAGCTTGAAAAACGTATGCCGTTCACTTTTAGAATTTCAGTTAGACGGTGGACAAGATCCAATAGCTTCTTCTACAGTTAGACACATTCAGTGCAACGCCCAGCCCTCACATCTCCATCATTCCTTCGACAGCACGATTTGAGACGATAGAGGACTTCTCTTAGATTCACCGTAAAACGCCTGCTCGCCTTTCCAAAACCAAGAAACAGGGCTCAAAGAAAGGATGAATAGAAAAAGTGAGAAATACTTACTAGGTCATACTAAAATCAGACTGCGACAATGATCCACGCGAGCTGCTGTCGTCCATGTCGGATACTGCAATTGGATAATTCTTAAACGAAGTGTGAGCATTTGGGGCACTTCACATATCAGATAATGCTGTGGAATATCGCCTAATTAACTAACTGCGAAGATGTTGCTTTGTGTAGGTTATACAAAAAATACAAGCCACACCAGCTCTGAACTGTCTTCAAACGCATAAGGTATGCCATAGATAGCAGAATATTTAGCAGTAAGCCATTCAAACTGCTCGATTGGCGCGACTGTCCGATGTTCGAAATCGATGTTTATTGGCGGCTACGCTTAGGGCACAAGCTCTTGTTGCTGGAAACCCCATAGATGTGAACCTATTTTGATCATGTCTTTCATCTTAGATTCATTCGCAACAGACGTCTACCGTGTTGTGAAGCGATCGAGGATTCTCATAAGCCTCATCTTCCGACCATCACCATCTTTGCGACGCTTACTCACAACGACACGCATGTGCGAGAATCAATGTGAAAGGAGGAATTGCATGATCTTCGAACGAAATAACAACATGTGCTGAAAAGTGTGGCCTAGAAATAGAAATATGCAGTGAAGAATTTTAGATAGGGTAAACAGCGAGACTACTCTGGAAGAGAATGGATGAGCACTTCTGCGTAATCCTCAGAGCTACCTGAACAATCTGTTTTTGAAGTACAGCACCCTGAGACACACGCGTGAGCTACCGTCGCAAATGCGGATTTCCAACCCCACAAAAATCTGGTAGACCCAATGGAGAGAAAGATCAAGGAAGCGTTAGAATTAAAGAACATTGGGAGCCACCGATTAGAAATAGGAAGGAAACGAAGTATGCAATGAGCCTTATCAGTCTGTAGGGGCAAGCGAGTGAACGCTGAAGACCATCGTGACATATAAATAACAAGTCACCACTCGATCATATGTAAAGAGTTCGAGCACCGTGCACTTCATTTCCTACCGACAGTGTCCAAGACGACCTTTGCTCTTCCCTCTTTTATTCCGTCGTGGATCCCAGGTTCGTATTTCTCGCCGTTTTACTGTGTGTATGTGCTTTGTAGCATTCTTTTATTAAGATCTGAAGAAGGGCTTATGCCCGAAACGTAGTCACCAATAAGCATCGACCTCGAGCTTTGAACACTCGCATCAATCGAACAGACGAAATGACGCTCAGGAAGCCATCTATTTATTTTATCTTACTTAATCAGGGCATACGCAATTTTCAAGCACAAAGATTGTAAGAGAACATTAAAAGAAACAGCATAAAATGCAGAGAATGTAACCATCAGTCATGTAACCAACACAACACAAGCAACACCTTTTGCAACGTTCCTTGATAATTTATGTCCGATAAGCTTTCTACGAGACTGAGCAGGGAGCCTCCCTCGATTCTCATACTCGCCCAGCAGTAAGCTGACTTCTTCGAGGGTTCGATAGGTTAAGAAGTCCCATAAGCAAATAAATATCAAGTACATATCCTGTAAGAGGTCAATTTAGAAAAGAATCGAAACCACAAAAAGCACGGCGCATAGCGCTCCATGATGCTACACTCCATGACCAGTGATACTATGATACTACGACATGTAGATTTTGTGGTCTCCAGCTCCTAAACCATCATTTCTATTTAACCCATTGACGGATTGTTTTCAAAATTTTTACAAGAAATGTTACTACTTCTTTTGTGCATAACCATTTTTGTAAAAGGTGAGGAGTTAGTGAATAGTATCGATTTTTGTGAAGCTTGAATAGTTTGTAGTGTTAATTATTTGTTCTATCAATGCTTAGAAGTAAATGACTCCCGGACTACTGTGCAGATAGCATTGGTAGGATCCAAAATATCTAATGAACACTAGTAAACGATGAAAAGGCGAGAAATGAGCCGCAGCGAACCTGTTTTATAACCGCGAGCCAAAATCGGCCCGCGCGGTCCCACGCGACAGAAAAAGTGACCCAAAATCAACCCGCGCGATCGTCAATGGGTTAAATAGTCTGCATCCTTGCCAAAGGACCATGCCATCAACAAAAGAAAACGCGCTCAAAAACTAGGCGGGGATGCAGCATATATTTATGTGCTTTCTCGACAAATTATAACGTGATTTCCCCACTCATTCGGAAACCACACCATGGCTGTACTGAATACCGACCTCTGCCCTTTTGATGCTGAAACTAGATTGATTACGCTTGAACCATTATTAGGCCAATCCGACATTTTAATCGTTCTCTATCCTCATCGAAATGCGCAATGATAACTTATATTCCACTTACGGTTCTGCTTTTGCTAGTTATTGAAACTGTAGAAGGGATTTCTGATCGTTGGTGCGCTCCTTTTGCAACTTAACCAAATTGTCGACGTAATTACGAGTAAATAGAACACCGGTGTGCTCTAATTGAAAAGACGATCGGTGCAATTCACTTTGTAGTAATAATGTAAATGTAAGTAAATGCAGAACGAACATGTGTATTGCAACGAACAAGATACAACGTAGTAGAAGAAATAAAATGAAGCACTTTAACATGTACTGAATGCCAATCTCACCATTTCCATCAGCGTGACGAGAGGAGTGCTGAGGTACACAAGGGGGTCCCATCAGATCAGGTCGGATAAGAGAAGTCATAGAGTCCATCTTCGTCGAAAACCTCGACACAGCTACTTCGATACTCCTATAAAAACTTTCACTGGTCACTTTGTTACACACTCATAAAAAATGATAGTGTTCCCATAAAACCTTTATATTTTCAGCCTCTTTCACTGACAGACGAAAAACTTGATTTCCTGTTTCTTGGCATTTTGAAATCAAAATCTTATTATTCGCAAAATGTTTGGTTAAATTAGATGGATGCTACTCTGTTTAGATTTGTTTGTCCATTAGTTGCAGCTGCTTACCCTATTCCAAAAAGGATAGCTAAATTTTACTTTCTTCCTTCCGTCTCCCCTTAATGTTTCTTCTAAGTGTTACTGTTTGTCTGATGTTCATCTCTGACCTATCCCTCTTGTTTTCTTCCAGGGGTGTTTATGTTACACGTCAATGAATAACAGTAAAGATGAGTTGGTAAAAATTATCCAACAAGACATTTGTAATTGCCGACATAAATAGGATAAATGAACTGAAATCCATCAAATAATTGCGCTAGTAAACGTCTGTTGTCGTTCTAACAAAATATGAGAGGTTCCTGTTCTAGACACGACAACAACATACGACAAAACATGGATCCTACATGTCAATCTATGAAAAAAATATACGAACACAACTAACTTCGCCAAACCACAGCAAAGCCTAGACGCCACCCACGAAGCGTGCCGTTTAGTAGATAGTGGCCTATATGAGTATGGCTGAGCAGGACATTCAGAGAGCAAGTTCCTCTATCACGACACATTCTCAACATTATTTATTTATTCAATACGTTCGCGATACGCGCAAACGTCAGAAACGAGTATTGCATAATCAAGACGAAGACACACATAATGCGAGTCAAACCAATGTCAGATCTGTGACAAATTAGGGCATGAATAAAAAGTCAATTTACCCAGACCGAATAAGGGTGCAAGGCTGTGATTTGTTAAACTTCATAACTCAACTGCGACTTCTTAACAGATCGCTCTAGCTGACCCAGGGAGATGGAAGACGGCATACATCTTGTCGCTTTCAGGTATGCGCTGGCTACCCTATGAGGAAAGAGGGGCCACTCCTAGGCCGCTTGATAAGAATCTTCTCGGGCTCCTCCCTTGTTTGAGAAACACACAGAGTGAAGAATTTGGAGCCTCCGAAGCGCGAATAGTGGATTAACTTATAAGCCCGACAAATATCGAAGAATTTCCCGCGAGAAGCCAATGTGTGAAGACCCAGGTATTTGTTCCTTATCGATGCTTTAGGTACCTTAGCGTGAAGGAGTCCGCCAATGCGAATAGGAACCTTACGAGTGTAGCTATTCTGTACCTTTTCAATAAGGTTTATACGGGTCTTTCTACTAGGAGAGAAAACCGTAGTGATTGACTTCAGCCCTAAGCAAGACACTGACGTGAAGATGTGAAGACAATGCGCAAAAGTAGCGGGAGCGACACCGCAAATCGTATGCCCTGAAGCTGTTCATACAAAAACTACATGAATCCGCCGTTGAAGTTCTACTAGTTCTTCTTCAAATTCCTTATGCATCTAATCAAAGGAATATATATTCATACATCCGTTGAGGATCACCGATGAAAAATATCATGATCGGGATAACGCCGAAAAAGCTAATAGTGAATGAAAATTAGTAGTCCAAACCCCGAACTGAACGGATTCTTTATATTTTTTTTTGGCGGAGATGTGCTGTGAAGTCCATTGCATTCAGTGAAACGGTTACGAATAGATGCAGCATCACTTAGGAAAACCGAGAGTTCAAAACGGTAGAAACACGCGGGTAGCACTACTATCTTCAGCAAATCGTCATAAGGTAAATGAAGCTTACCTTGACATTTCGTTTTTCTCCTTACGGAGCGTGCTAATGACATCTTCTAGCTGTCGAATTTGAGCAGCTTCTGAAAACATCACTACGAGACCAGGTATGGAAAAAATACAGAGCATAAGTCACGTAGTACGGAATATGAACCTGTAAGTATTCATAACCTCGCTGAAGTAAGAAGTCCGTTTTATTAAACTATCGACTATTGATCACTTATCTTTTTCTTCCAGTATTTACCCAGTTCTTTAATGCAGTGCTACCCTCTACAAACAAAATAGCCACACAAGTGCATCTCATTAATGCATTGCGTGAAACGCATCAAAAGATGATTATAACGGCAGCGGCTGCGGCTAGGCGGCTACCTGTTCTCTTTCAATGTGGTTTGGCCGATTCGCTCACAAATTAATACTCTCAAAGGCTTTTCTTACCAAAACCAAGATGATGCACCTGGGGCTCAATCCTGACCGGCCAACTTTTTTTCCTCGATGGGCATGAGCTATCGGTTGTTATTGAGGTCACTGATTTGGGATTCTCCAATAACTATAAGCTTGAGTTTGATAGTCACTGTAATAACATTGTGAACAAGGCCTACTCGCAATTGTACAAGCTCTTTCGCTCCTTAAACACCAAAAATTTCAAGGTCCTACTCAAGGCGTACACAGCGTACACAACTTATATTAGACCCATCTTGGAATATGGTACCACCATATTTAATCCAAAGAAAAAGCTGATTAACCAGCTGGAAGGAGTACAATTTAGTTTCACAAGGAAAAGGACTTGTAGGGCATCAAGCCTAGTTCGTCTCTAGCTATACGACGCACTGAAGAGGGGCTGACACCGATGTCTCGAGCGATTTTCCTCATGGAAGTCTTCGGATTTCGGTCAACTCGGTTCTTGATGATTTTCCGTATTCGGGACGTGTTGACAGTGCGCTTACGTCCTCGGCCTGGACGATCGCCTTCATGGCCCAGCTTCTTGTACCGAATTATTGCTTTGGAAGCAGTCGTTTGAGCGACACCGAACAAAAGAACGATGTCACTTTGACGCATTCCTCGACGATGGAGTTCCGAAATTGCGGCTCTTCGGTTTAATATTATGCAGAACACGGTTGGCGGCTCAAAACTGAACTCGGAGGAAACTGACCGGTACCGAAACAATTGGCGCAATTGCTGAGTTTGCACAGGAAACACCAAACTCTCAACCCGTTATTTTGGCGCACCCTGTACTAGGAACTGGTAGTTTTGACTATAGAAGCATACCCGGTGGTACTTAACGTAATGTATTCTTAGGGCTACCAACTCTGGAATGCCGAAGAAAAACCATGGAAGTAGCAATGTTACGAAAAATTGTGACTGGTCGTGTTCGCCTCAGTGGTTCTTTCTTCATCATGCGTAATTCCTCTACCAGAGGCGAGATCCAAAAGATCTTTCTACCCCTGGCCAAGACATCAGTGAGAACGGCTTTCTTCATTCACAGGGCAGGAGTAGAATACCAAAGACTGTGGAAGCGGTGTTCTTCACGCATTTAGTCTATTCACTTTTCATCCTACCATTGATTTAGTTTAATTCTAATGTTATAGTAAATGCTGTTGTTGTTCAGTTTTCTTTCTTGGTTCTGTGGTACACTATTATTTCCCTTATTTATTTTAACATGTGAATGTAACATGTAATAAATATCAATATCAAAGGGCTTGAACACTCATTCGTAAAATACACACATCTGCTGTATTGTCACTTTCTATTTTTCGAGTGATAATGTCACCGTTAATTGCGCATACTATTTCGAAGGAAGCTGAGGAAAAGAAAACAAATCCAACTCACTATTCGAATCCCTCTCCCTCATCTCACCCAGCTGGTGCTCTACACGTCTCAGGTGCGAACGTAGCCTAGCAACTTCATTACCACTGCGATTTCCGCAATCAAACGGTGGGGCACGATCGTTGGTTTCACTGTAAGACCTATTATTAGAAACTTGTAGATGACAACATACTCATCAAATGGAAGGAGAGCTAAGCGAACCCCTGATTGATCAAAGAGCCAACGACTTCATCATCGGGCTCGATGAAGCCATTTAGATAGGCCTTCTGAAGACTCGCTTGCATCTTCCTAAAGTACGATTACCGGAAAATAGAACATTCTCGAAAAATAAGCCAACGCACCTTTTTTCCTGATTAAGTTGATCCATTTGCTTTCCAAGAGTGTTAAACAGCAGCTCCTGCTCGTGCTCAAGAGCGTTTTCCTGGTCAATTTTCTCCTTACGCATCCGATCCATATTCTAAATATGAGACAAATTAAAAAGAGATTCAGAAAACCATCTGATATGAATTCCTTGACGACATGGCAATTAGAAATGAGAACAAGAAGAACTGGAGCCGTGCTTCTAGCATATTAGTATAACAAATCCGGAACCTCTTTACCTTGCGGCCTGCAGCCATCTCACTCTCCATGCGACGAATTGTGGTGAGAAGGCTGTCAATGACAGTGGCCTGTTCACTTTTTACATTTCCTTCCAGCACATCACGTTCGGACTGCAGCTAAAAAACTACCAGTAAATTGTGGACATTGGCAACATCACTTGAATAATTAAAAAGAAAACGACGAGCGTGCACATCCCTCCAGAGAAAAAACAATTTAATTGAGGAGATAGATATGGAACTTATACCGTTCTAGAAGCCTAGAAGCACGAGATAATGCTACGCGGCGTCCGTGGAAGCCGACGCGCACTCTTAAAGCCCGGAAGTGTAAGAAGTGTGGAAGGGCCCCTGATGCAAGGACGGCATCGGCGGTCGGGGGGGGGGGGGGGGGGGAAACTGTGTTAGTTCAAAAGTCCCGTAGCGTACGCAATACCCGTTGGGCAACGTTGAATGTGTGTAGATTGTCTGGCCGCTCCCATGAATTGGCAGAGGCAATAGAGCGAAGAAGTATTGACTTCTATGTGGTGCAGGGACGAGGTGGTCCTGTAGCAACTCAAGGGCCATAGACCGACGCTATAAGGCTGTTCGTATTTCGCAGCGCCAACATGCCCGTTAGGGTCGGAGGTGACCCTAACAACGGGCATGTTAGCGCCGCGAAATACGAAATATTGTGGTTTCGGGTTTGCTTCACGCTGATGGTGAGCGTATCCTCGAGCACGCCGAGTTGTACGACCTCACCATCATGAACACCAGGTTCCGGAAAGGTCATTTTATCTCATTCTACAGCGGGAATACTAAAACGCAGATCGACTATGTCCTCGTGCGAAATCGTGACAAAGGGCATGCCAAAGACGCGAAGGTGAAACCGTATGAAACGGTCGCCACACAACAACGCCCCGATCTGAACTGTGAAGATCACACCACCAATGCAACAAGCTATGCAGAATAAGACGAAATTTGCGTGTAACTCTTTAAATGAGAGTATTCTGTCCCCTCGAAAAAATAAAAGATCACAAACTAATTTCTCTGTAAGCGGTAAATTCGGTAATGAATAGGCCCCTTTTCAATTGTACCGTGTTTGCTTCGATTTCAAAATGTCGCTCTGACAGAGACTCATCTTCTTAGCTTGGAACTTTTTTCTCTATCCAAGTAACAAACCTGTTTGATTTTCCTCATCAGATCGTTCGTCAGAAACTCCTCTTCCTGCTCGTATTTTTGAGCCAAAGTCTCCTTGTCATTCTTCAACTTTTGTATCCTAAACAGCATTAGATCAGAACCATATCGAAAACAGTTTTAGAGTACCATACGGTACAAGTTCCCGGTCGAAATCAAATGAAATGTCAACAACCCTGGGTGAGTAGTTCTTTCGCAAAACGCAAATTTTGCTAATTGACTACTAAACAAAAATTTGGAGCTTTGCTATAATGTGAAATGAGGACCACATTGTAAGTCTTTCATAGAGGAACGAATTATGAAAATAAGTTAAAACCCACACGTACAAAACAATAAATGTGATACCCAAAAAGTCAAAGAAAATAGAGAATTTGTTCTGCAAGCTATAGTGGAGGAGACCATCTTCTCGGACGGAAATAATGCCAGAAAGTCAACTTGCAGCCCACCTGTGTAGGACAAGTAGCACCAGCATAAACTCCAAACCTCCAACACTTAAGGAACGTTTCTATCCCCCCCCCCCCTATTCTATTCAGAACACATCTTGCTCATAACTGTTTGCTCTTGTCGAACTCACTCCATACGGAATAATTGAAGTTCTAACAGAAAGCGTCCGAAAAATTTTATTCGTTGACCAAAAACAAACATGCAATCAAATGCGGTCGTCGACACATCTAATACAATGTTACGCGCATCGCTCGTGACTAAGAACAAAAGGCGGTTAGGAACGAACGGAAGAATAGTTCTGTTAACGAAACAAAGTTTGCATCTAGATATTTTCCAACCTCTGTGTCAAATGGAAATTGAGCAGTTGTCTCCTAGTCACCTAATATCGGGAGTAGCGTTATATCCAACGCGTCTTAAACGGAGTGGGGTTATATATGTGTGAAGGCCGTTTTCCGAAAACACCGAGGTTAAAACAGGGGCTACGTCTTATCCGGACGCACTATACGGGTAAGGAACGGCAAATGCAGCACTGAGCTGTGGAAAAATGAAAATGGATGAATAAAGAGGAAAACAGTAGCGAAACTCAGCTGACTCCTTAAATGAGCAAAAAAACTTTATAAATATTACCTTTTTAGCAGTATATTCGAAATGTACTCCTCCTCTTGTTCCGCCTTTGCATAGATTTTCACATATGTCTCCTTAATTTGTTTATTCACACTAAGAAGGTTGTCGTAGCTCTTCTGCATTTCCCGAATTTGACGCTGAAAGAAAAAACATTAGTTTGGAAACATAGAACTAATATAAAGCTCTACTTCACTCCTGGACATACTAATCACCAAAACGCCGTAACCACTTAAGAACCAAACCCTCGAGACTAGTGAAGAAATGACCAGCGGCTTCGCCGAAAAACACACCCTTTAGCCTGGACCTATAAAAAATATATAAAATTAAGGCGCAAGAAGCGAACGGTTGGATGATCAGTAGATAAATTTGTTTGTCTTCTTTTTCTCGTGGAGTTTTCTAGCAAGGGTTGGATTGCATAGTTATCTTTGTTGTAAACATCAGCGCTGAAACAAATATGGTAGTTGGTCACAGTTCAACTTCAAAGTGGTAGCCATTCGGTAAACATAAAAGGGAAACTTCCGATTTTTCCATCCATGAAGATTCGTAATTGTAAGTTGTTAATGCAAGGATTGTGTTGTGTGTTAAACATCACACTCACTTTCATTCATTTGTCTACATCAAGAAAGCAAAAAAATTTCATCACTGGTAAAACGCAACTATTTTTGTGTCCTTCCAAAGATAATGGGACTCAAATAATAGAGAATTAGTATAAATTACAGTTATGCCCGAATCAAATATTCGGACAACTTTCTTTGGAATTTGAATATTCGAGAAATCGCATTTTCCGAATGTAGTTGAAAACGGATACTCAAGAACTCGTTTTTTTTTCGGATGTATTCAAATTCGTATATTCAAGAAACCGCTTTCTCGATGTTTTTTTGTGTGCTCGAATTCAAATATTTGGAAAAATCACAACTTTCGAACTCGAATGACCGAAAACTTCCATTGTTCCAAACCATTCCATTATCCGAAAATGTCATGAGAGCATAACCACTCGTACACATGTGGCGCCAAAAGTACACAGTACGTTTTAATATTCCCTATACAGCACCACTACTGTCTTTTTATGGTACAGCCCTTTTATAAATAACTGCGCCGTGATGCAATGCTACATTACGAAGTACATGAACTTCCCGAACAACGGCTAATACACACGTATTAGGTTGTAACGAATTAAATGGCACTGGCTCGCGCCATTTTTTGGCGCGTCTTTACGCGTTTGATCAAGAACAAACCGTAACATGTGGCATATCATTTAGAAGCGCAAACTTTGCTCTACCGGTGAGTACCAAATTTTCTATGTAAAAGTGGGAAAACTTTAGAGTTTTATTGACTTTTTTGCAGATCGACAAAAGGGTAATCCGAGGCATTTACTTGTATGAATTCAAGCTGGGCACTACAGCTAAGGAGGCGGACGAGAAGATCAACGCCGCATTCGGTCAAGGATGTTTCACAATTCGGACGGCGTATCGTTGGTATCAGAAGTTCCGGAATGGAGATGAGAGCTTGGAAGAACATGAAGGTCGTGGGAGGCATAGTGATGTTGATGAGTACAAGCTGAGAGATGTGGTAGCAGAGGATCCACACAAAGGTACCAGGGAGATAGCGAAGGTTCTTGGCGTCAGTCGCAACACAACTGCCCGACATCTGAAGGAAATTGGAAAGACCAAAAGGCTGGAAAGATGGGTGCCTCAGAGCTGTCTGAGGAGCAAAGAAACCGACGATATGAGATCTCGTCCGCACTGCTTCTACGGAACGAAACGGACCCATTCCTTGATCGCATCGTAACCTGTGACGAGAAATGGATAATGTACGACAACAGGCGACTATCGGCACAGTGGGTGGACAGCGATGAGAGCCCCAAGGTTTTTGCGAAGCCGGAATTGCACCAAAAGAAAGTAATGGTGACAGTATGGTGGCGCTCGCTGGGAATTATTCACCACAGTTTCCTCCCTCCCGGTGAATCCATCACGGCAGAGAAGTACTGCATTGAAATTGAAGAAATGATGAAAAAGTTGAAGGATATCCGGCCGGCCTTGGTAAACCGAAGGCGAGTTCTCCTTCTGCACGACAATGCTCGCCCCCATGTAGCACGAATGACGTTGCAGAAATTGAATGAGCTGAGCATTGAAACTCTACCACATCCTCCGTTTTCTCCCGACCTCTCCCCAACAGACTACCATTTCTTCAAGCATCTTGTCGACTTCTTGGTAGGGAAAATATTCAAATACATTCTCATTCCCACCGCCCTCTAGGTCGGTTGTGTCTTCATTCGATCTCACTTACTTCCTTTGCAGGGTCTACTACAATGCCGGTAAAGAAATCACAACCGCTCCCATGCTCATCACAAAAAATTGCGAGCTCAATGCCGCAGGCTGCAAGTAACGAGGGAGAAACCTGCGATTACAGCAAGTTCTCAATTAATGAGATCATTGCTTCTATTATTGAAAGAAATACTGATCCAGTGATTGAGAGAATGGCATTAGCGCTGCAAGCAAAAATTCCACAGGCTATATCTGATGGCATCGAAGAAAATCGTAGGCAGAGAAGTATAATTATGGCTGGCATTGCGGAAGCACCTTACGAGTTGTCGCCGTCTAGTAAGCAAAGTGATCTAGAGGATAACGTAACTCGTGTGCTCGACACCCTTCAGGTTGAATGCCGACCGGAATCTGTTTTTCGCCTGGGGTCTTACTCAGAGGATAAAATTCGCCTTGTTAAGGTTGTCTTACCCTCTAGATTCCACTGGCAAGAGGCTATAGCTAATACTCGTCGTTTGCGTCTGTCTGGTTATACTAATGTGTTTGTGCGCAAGAGTATGACGAGGGATGAGCGAGAGCAGGATTACAGACTTCGACAGCGAGCACGCGAGTTAAATGAAGGAAAAAGCTCAAAAGAGTGGGTAGTTTATAGAGGGGAACTTAGACGTGTAAGCGAACTTGCAGCTAGACGCTCGGTGGGAAACCACTAGAGTTGCGCGGTCCACAGCCTAAGCTAAATTGCTTTTTGTTTAACTCTCGGAGCATTGTTAATAAATTACTTTTGTTACACTCCTTTGTTTGTAGTAACAGCCCTGATATTGTTTTTATAACTGAAACTTGGTTAAATTCAAAAATATTGAATGCAGAAATAGTGGGAGGCTATCCGTATAATGTTATACGATCAGATCGAAGCTCACAGAGAGGTGGAGGTGTATGTTGCCTGATAAAGAATGGGCTGATTTTTAATCCAATAGCTATTGCTGAGCAGCTTATTTCAGACATAATTTGTATGGATATCATTTCTGACCGTTCTGGCAGTTCTGCTTCTATCAGAATGATTTTGCTGTATCGTCCTCCAAGATCTGCTGTTGAAGAAGACGATAAATTGATTGATGTGCTTTATGATTTATGTTCTGCTCCTACACCTGTGGTACTAGTGGGTGATTTTAATCTTAACATTGACTGGATAAGATGTCGTGGTGAATCACAGAGTGATGAAAGGTTCAGATTAGTATTTACTGACTGCAAGCTTACACAAATGGTTTTGCATCCTACACGACACGATTCTATCCTCGACTTAGTCTTGTGTTCCGATCCAATAGTCGACAATGTTGGAATAGCTCCTCCTTTTGGTAACTCTGATCATAACATGATATTTTTCCAGTTGAGCTGCCTTCAGGACGAATCGTTGTATCTACCTGTACCTCTATATAACCGAGTGGATTATGATAAACTCAACTATTATCTTGGAAGTATTAATTGGTTTCAGGTTTTCAGTGGTTATACGGACATCAATGATATCTACTATCGGTTTTGTCTGATACTATATCAATTATTTGGTGAACTTGTTCCATTTCGATACAGAAAAGCACAACTACACCAGTACCCAACTCATATTAGGAACCTGTTCGCTCAAAAAAGTCGTCTTTTCTGTAGTCTAAGGAATCCATTAGCACACCCGTTATATAAGAAAGTATGCTCTGACATAAACCATCATATTAAAAGATACATAGCTTACCGAGAGCGTCGATTGCACGCGTTAAGTAAGAAGGCATTTTTCAACTACCTCAGAATGAAGGTTAAAGCCGCTTGTGATCTTCCAGTCCTAAAGGATGGGAATGGAGGTATTCTCAGGTCCAATCAGGACAAAGCCAGGGCACTTGGTAATTATTTTGCCAGTGTTTTTAATTCTATTACATGTGATTACCCGTCGAGTGACAGATGCGGTGTTTTACATCTGCCATACCTGTCTGAATCCTATGCCGACATTTCAACAATTGACCCCTCAGAGATTCTGTGTGTTATGAAGAAGCTCAAACCCTCTCTATCGGCCACATATGATGGTATCCCTCAAATGATCTTTCGTAGATGTGCTCACACATTGCAATACCCACTAGCTATGATCTACAACACATCGTTGGCACTGGGACAAGTTCCAGACATTTGGAAAGACTCTTTGGTGACCCCAATTCCCAAAAACACAGATGCGTCGACATTATCTGACTTTAGACCTATCAGCATATGTTCGACAGCAAGCAAAATCTTGGAAAAAATTATAAGAGATAAACTTTGTTATTGGTTTTTGAGACATGATGTAATACCAAAAGAACAACATGGTTTCGTGTCAGCGGCATCAACTGAAACACTGCTTTCGGACTCTTTGTATGATTGGTTAACTGCAATAAATGATGGCAGATCGGTTGAAATCATTTTCTTCGATCTCTCCAAGGCGTTTGATAAGGTGCCGCACACTAAACTGCTGCGAAAACTTGAATACTTTGGCATAAGAGGTCAACTCTTAAAATGGTTATCATCATACTTGCGGGACCGGCACATGACAGTAAAGGTGGGTAATAGTTATTCTGATCGACATTCGTGTACTAGCGGAGTCCCTCAGGGTGGAGTGCTATCTCCCCTATTGTTTTTAGCCTATACTGCTGATGTACCGAAAACCCTAAAAGTTCATCCAAATTTGGAGGTTAAGATGTTTGCGGATGACATAAGAATTTACTATGCCTACCAGCCTTGTGACCAAAAGTTGGCTAACGACTATATTTCAGAATCTGTTCGGAAAATGATGGAATGGTCTGACAAGTGGGAAATTCCTGTTAACCTCAGTAAAACAGTTCATTTACATTTAGGTCCTCCTCCAATACCCAGATACAGTTTCAACAACTTTGTGCTAAGACAGGACGAATATGTTAGAGATCTGGGTGTTATGGTTGACTCTTCCTTAAAGTTCAGCAAGCATATAGAAACCGTTACCAGAAAGGCACTATCATCGCTTTTCCTAATTCTAAGGAATGTACAGTGCAACGACCCCCCTTTTCTGGACAAATTGTATAAAATGTATGTATTACCACACTTAGAGTACGGCTCTACTATTTGGAATCCTTTCGTTAAGAAATACCTGCAGCAATTAGAAAAAGTTCAAAAAATTTTCACCAGAATAGTTTACTATAGAGCATTTCCCGATCCAAATTACCCGCGAACTTTACCATCCTACAGAGAACGGCTTCACTTTCTCGGCCTAAAAAGCCTGAAATACAGAAGGATTGTTAAAGATTTAGTATTTTCCTTTCGCATTTTTCGCATGGAAGTTAAATTGAGGGCCAGTAAATACTGGATATTTAGGCCAAGTCGTGGAAGAGCAACAGTTCTAGCAATACAGCACCGTAGGTTTAACCGTCCTATCGGAAACATTGCATTTAATTCATTCTTTTTGCGAACTGCTAGATGGCTTAATCAACTTCCACAGCATTTGATTTCATGTAGAAATTCTAAGGACTTCAGAAATAAGTTGCGCAAATTAAATGTTTTACAAATACTTCGGATTGATGATGTGAACTAAATGGTCTGTTTTCACTTCTTCTGATCACTAACACTAGTTCAAGTGATGTTGCAGTTTTAGAAATTTTGTCAAATAAACCCTTAACTAAATAGAACAAACGTCACATTTTTTTAGGATGTGTGATGGTTTCTGGTTCCGGACTATCCCGACAAATCTATCTGACGTGGCGACAACTTTTATCATATGTATATTACGTATAATATATGCACCTAAGATCAATGAAGTTCAGGAAGAAGAGATCTTGATTGTCCCGACATATGAAGCATGACGTTTGCTCTCTATTTATACTGCTACACGAAGAAAACAAGAAATCATTAAAAGAAGAAGACAGGCTACAATAATTATACCGTTCTAGCTCAATACCCGAGATGGACTACCTTATTATTATTACATAACTCTAGCATCCTATTATAGACAAATAATACTAATTCTTTAGACGTTCCCGGCGTTGCTCTATTACGCTCATGGGCTCCGATATTTATATTGACAGTGTTGTTCTCGCGGACTATAACGACGAACTATCTATCCATATTGCTCGACTGTTCTCGCAATTATAACGACTATACTGTCTATATATCTACATGTCTATATCTGCATATATATTATTTATGGCGCACAAATATGTGCATTGTAATAAATAATAAATAAATAAATAAATACCAACAGGATGCCGAAAGTGCCTTCGAAGATTTCGTCAATTCCAGAACTTCTGATTTTTATGCTACTGGGATAAAAAAAACTTGTGCCACGTTGGCAAAGATGTGTAGAATCAGGTTTTTATTTCGATTAATAAACTTGCCTACAAGCCGAGATATTAACTGTTTAAATTTACAGTGGTTCAGTGCCATTTATTTCGTTACAACCTAATAGATACTGCACAATAAAAGTCATCGTTTAACAGAATGTCATTGCCGAAGCGTAATGAACTGACACAAACCCGAAGTTTCTACGATAAAGACCTCAGTACGACCTCAAGTATTCAAGCTGCATAAACGTCCCAAGCCAAATGTCCGAAAACGTTGCTTCCTAGGCTTCGATAAACATCGATGTTTGAACGATGAGAATGACAATCGCACCTCTTGCTTGCGACATCTTTTCAGAAGTTCTATAGCTTCTATGTAGAGAAGCTGCTTCGAGTCGTCATCCTTACTCATCTCACGGTTGGCATTCTGGGTGACAATAGGAGTATCACGATTCTCCGCCGATCCAAATCGCCGCTGAGCCTACAAGAAACTGACGATGGTGCACATACAACAAAATGGCAGATGGAAATGCTAACAACAAATACAGTCTTAATGGATCGCGATGACTCACGACAATCATTTGGTACAATTCCGGATACTTGTTTTTCACTTCCAGATCACGACTCAGCTCCACCATATCCATTCTGCTGATTGTAGAGCGGCGACTTGTCTCACCACTGTCCGATATGCCGTAACCCTTAACGAGTTGTGATTAGATATGCGGCCGGCACAAGATCTGTGATGACTAGGTGTGAGCACGTATGATAACACGGAGCAGTGAATATGAACAACGTGCTTCTGCTTCTCTCTCCCCCATCTCTATCTCTCTATCTCCCTCGCTGAAAGCATGTGATCGACATGCCGTTGTCAAACAAATCCAACACGATCCATGTCCATTCCTTCAGTTTTGCATGCACTGATATCGACATGCAGTGTTGCAGGCGTTTAATCAATAATCTGTGCTCTTGACTGGAGTTTAGAACACTGATGGCGCACCGGTATGTTTACACGCGTTTGAAGAATCTCCGTTGGCATGCAACGGACGTTTGGAACGCTGACAGGGAGAGAATGAGTCAATCGACGACGAACAAGAGGCAAATGGCACATGTGCTGATGACTTTATGGATTCGAATAAAGTCCATTTAGAAGGGCACTGCCGAAGCTCTTCAATGTAGCTAACGAGGAAGAACATAAAACTCATTCACTGTCCCGAAAAACGCCTAAGGATGTTCACGACGCCTGAAAGTTGGCGTTTCGACTTGTCATATTTGTAGCGCAGAAATAAGCATGATGGTTTACTACAATCCAGCACTGTCTGACAATCGATGGCTGGCCGAAGCACTGTATAGGACTCCTTGTAAATCGATAATACACATCGCACTCCGATGGAAAGAATAATACACCTAAACTGACCCTTTAAGTAATTGTTTTCCAGGGGAATTGGGTGAGTTTGAGCAGCAACTCTGTGCAAGACAAAAATTTTGAAATTGAACTGAAAGTTTGGAACTCCAAAGACACACGTCTGATCGTGCATATGAAAACTTGAGCCCTGATGAATGCATGGTACACACTTCTTTCTGTGAAGTTTTTTGCTTCTGTGCCAACGAGGTTGGTAGGTGGAAGACTTAATTTCAGGCCTGACCCTTCGACCGTACCGTCCTCTTCAAAGACTTAAAGTAAGGTCGCTGCTTCACAGTAAACATCAATACCGGGGTTTCAAAATAAGAGTACATGGAGACACTTGTTTCTGCCTAGATTATGCCTGCCTTATGTACTCATAAGAAAAGCTCAAAGGTATGGGAAACACCTCTGGTACTGACCTTATTGGAACCGTATAAAGGAGCTACACTCATAATCAAATGTTATTACATTACGTAATGCAAAAAGTCCCAGTCTAACAAACTTTTCAGCAGAAGCAAAAAACCAAACTATATTTTATTCGTACTTTACAAACCAGCTGTTCGAAAAACTGAGAAATTGAAGATGATGAGTAAAAACTGAAGAGTTGAACTCTGTCTGTGTGCTGTGGATTTAATTCGATTCAATTCAATTTAAGTTGGTACGTTCGACAGAGAAATGAAGAGCGCGTTCGAGCGCAAGATAAAATAACATATCATTCTGGGAGGACAGTAATGTCCCCTTTTACTGCAGGACTATTGCCAAATTTTATTAGAAGCAGTGCGTAGATGATTGCCGAAAAGAGTGTTGGTCATGAAATTAGTCTCTTAGGTTCTATACAACACTACTTAAAATTATTATGGCACAAGACCAAAAATAAGTCAAAACCCTGTTTGGCACAACTGCTGCCTACAATTGTATTTTAGCATGTTTTCGGCTTTGACATCGCCAACCGCAGATATTAGAATCAGCATTTGATAAATGTTCGCTAACGCAAAGAATATTGCTAACCACGGCAAATAACAGAATTATACAAATCAACCAGCACTAGTTGCCAATGTAACACGATGCTCATTTAGGGCGCGGTCGATCCTTCAAACTCATGTCATTTTACTGAACTGTATATAGTTTGTCTTAGGATACTTGAGATAAAGGGATTAAACTGATGACTTGAACTCATGACATCTGTCCTATTTTCTATCTATACAGCGTCGTTTTCTACACGCATATTCGCCCAAATAGTTGGGGTTCCTCAACGACATGGGAAATTCAAGCTGTTAATCGTGGACGTTACACCTCACGCATTCCTTGCACATACCCCGCTGTGTGTGTGTGTGTGTGTGTGTGTGTGTGTGTGTGTGTGTGTGTGTGTGTGTGTGTGTGTGTGTGTGTGTGTGTTTGTGTGTGTGTGTGTGTGTGTGCAGTCAGAAGAACGCCGGCTGTGGTCTGCGCCCCGAATCAAGGTTCTTGGTTTGCGTTAAATTCAGACCAACGAAGTCCTCCATCACTTCATGGTCAGTGAATTGGTACAAGGATTGTTTGAGTAAAATAAAACACTAACTTGTCAATCAGCAGTCCACCTGCAAACCATTGTGGAAACCAAATACGCATTCAAACGGTTTCCACGACATGAAATAGAAGAACGCGCGGCGCACTTAAACAGGTATCAACTGACACCCTCGTTTAACCCTTTTTAATTCAACTGACCTTCTCTTTCTCTATTTTCGCGGCCTTTGCTTGACTGCCTAAATTCGTGTTCTTGGAAAACGAAGGCGAGTGCAAAGGTGGTGCTTGGTCTATTGTGATGGAAGAAAGAGCGACAGAAGACCTTGAGGATTTACCACAGTAGTCGCAACAGAATGTGGCGAATATCCGAAGAAATATTAGAAATTTGGTGGCAATACGATATTGCGTCGCCAGAGCGTACCAGGCGCGTCAATGACCAAAAGCGAACTTCGCTACTGGTCATCGACTAATTCTGGGTGGTAGCGATCACTACTCGCCAGGGTTGGAATCTTGTGCCTCTGAAGAGACGACGGGGTCGAAACGTCAGGCCTTAAATAAAGATTCCACCTACAAATCTCGTTGGCAAAGAACAAACAAGACGTATGTAACAACAATGCCGAGGTTTCAAGATGAGAAAACTTGGAATTCAGTTAATTGCCTTCTTGTTACTTAGATTTTATCATCTGCCCCTTCCCCCATCGGAATGACGAACAAAATTAGCTTTGTAGGATTTACGGGCCCCAAACAG
Organism: Heligmosomoides polygyrus polygyrus; assembly: GCA_947396885.1. NCBI lineage: Eukaryota > Metazoa > Nematoda > Chromadorea > Rhabditida > Heligmosomidae > Heligmosomoides > Heligmosomoides polygyrus. Next base: position 29,763,535 of record OX377206.1, read on the forward strand.
CTAGAAAAAGCAATAGTCGTTTCGATTTTTTGAGTTCAACACATTCAAAGAAACTCAAATTTACCTCAGTACAGAGACCTCTTTAGAACGGTCTCGCAATGGAGACAGGCACTGATAATGATAAATTGAATCAATAAAAAGAGTGCTTCTTATCTCTGCAGTTAATCCTAAAATAGATCATAGGTACCTCGTAGACGGCAACCTTAAGTTTATTTATTTATTTATTTATTATAAATACACCCATACGGATGTGCCAATTCAATGATTCTAGTAGAGCACGAACAATACTAAGAAACACAAGAGAAAAAAGAAAAAAACAACTCAATGGTCAGATTTAACAAAGCGGGGCATTGAGAAAGAAGGCTCACTATCAGTGAGGCTGCGCGGCAAGGGGAGTGAGCCAGAGGAAATGAAGGACAACAACCCACAAACAACATGTTAGGTTAAGTTGTTGAGTTGTTTTCCTTTTGGACTTCTTCTGTATGTGAACAAGGTGATGCGGGTCATTTTAAAAGCTTCGAAAAACGGTAAGGACTAATGTTCCGCGATTCAAAAAGATGAATTCGCTACGGTACAGAGGATAAATTTGCGGCACTCCATCCAATTTTTCATTATCTTACTATAGTGCTGGGCTAGCACAAAACCCGCCAAGAATAAATATTCATCTAATTTTGCTACGAAAACGACCCCCGAAAATGAATTGTAGATATTGCTAATGTTTCTGCAACGTGCACTAATGTGGAGTGATTAATAAACATTTTTTTACCGCTAAATAAAAAGAAAAACTACTCACAGGTCTACTGTCATTTTGGAAGCCCTAACTCCGTCAAACTAGTGTTTCACTTTCCTAAAAGTCTCGATCTCCATGTACCGCCTTTTGATGTCATGAAATATCATCGACATAATTTCTTCAAATTTCCAGCCACAAGAACTGCTTCGCACATGCGGACTGCATGTATGACGCGCGCTCTACGCATCTAACGACTTCTCAAAATACTAATGTTAAAGATCACGACCCTCAACTCTTCATGTGGCAATCAACGACGAGTGCTGTGTGAAATCTACAAAAGCAGTGTTATATGTTGCAATTATTTGACTAACCTTTCCTTACTATCCTTACCCGGGCTCATACGATATAAAACACAATCAACTCTTAGGTTTTCCGTAAAACACAGTTCTCACAAGGGGAGCCCATGAACTTACCCTAAAGATTCTCAACGATACCTATATGGTCTTGCAGGGCATCGGACGAGGATCACGGAACTGTGTTTCGTTTTTGCTACGGGCTACGGGGTGGTCGGAAAATGGCAAAAAATGGTACCGCTTCAGGGCGGGCTGATAAGGCAAAAGTGACACCTGGAATGGCCCTGTCGTGCTCAGAACTTAACCTACAAAACTTTGGAGTTCAAATTAAGGTTTGATTATAGTAATATGATAGTTAACGACGTCCCCTAGACGACGCTGCAGTGTACATTCAACTGATTCATTCGTGACGGCCTCGGCAGCGAGTGGATGGCCGATAGAAAGCAAAGCGGACTTGCGGAAGGAGGGTCGACGGTTCGATTCCGGGGTTGGGGTTTCTGCTTCCCTAGGTGGACTGTTAGCGTCTTTGCAAATGAAGATTACATTTTGGCTTCGGTAGAGTACCTTCTTCGCGTACTAACCCCGCTTTCAACCTGTTGTCAGATGTGGAAGAAGATGGTTTTGTTGTGTGGAGCGATATCGCGCGTCCATCAAAAGAAGCCCTTCTCGCTGACGAAGCTCTCGTCAGATGCTGTCCCCATATGACCGCTTTCGAATGTTCTCAATTAATTTTGGAAGTGTTTCCAGCTGTCACCTCATTTGCGGACACGATCGACAAGTATTGATTTGACCCATCATCGAGACATGCTCATTGCTCTTCGAATTTCTTTGCAGACTGCTTTTTATTCTTCTCGCAACTTTCACAATTCTACTACTGTTAACAAGTACAGCATATTTTATCCATTTCATAGTATTTATCTAGCTGCGTATTTTTTCCTGACCATTCTACACTTACAGGAGATGGGTCGGGGCATTGCAGATAGGAGCACTTGTCGAAAAAAGATTTTTCGACCCAAATTCATCTATAGGGTTATCTTGGATGCAGATCATCAATCTGACAGCCATTTTCGTTGAAACGATGGACTGCAGAAGGTTACGATGAGCATGTGTAAGTAACGGGGTGCACGCAGAATAACCGGCACTGCTGCCTGCCTTTGACGACTCCAGAGGTCGATGAGGGGACGAAAGAAAAAATTTCGCCCAAACATCACCCACGGGGTTATTTGGGGTGCTGATCACAGATATGATACCTGTTAGAAAAATTTCGGTATACTACGGCAGGTTACGGTAGATATGAGTGGATAGAGGTGTCCACGTTCGTGGGATCGCTTCTTCTCCAGTGGGGTCAGACTTATTTTCCAACCTTCGACATCAACCTATGATGGAAAGTAGTGCAAGCAAATTGATAATTTAGAAAGAGAGTGACAGATTGGTGGTCAGCAGTTTGAATAATTCCCATAGACGAAGTCTGGGCGAAATCGATAGTCATGACTTCGTCACACTTATTCACCACTACCCAATAATACGGTACCCTACCGCAGCCAAGATGTACTCTTCAGTTGCAAAAAGTAGACCACAGAGCAAATCCCGTAACCTTCATCGGAATCGAACCCTAAACCCCCTTCCCGCATATTCGCATCGCATAGACTCAGCCATTCAGTCGCTACCGGCACCGTTGCAAATGAATCACTTGAATGTATCGTGCAGCTTCGTCCAAGAAACGTGGTAAATTATCATATTACTATAATCTAACTTTAACTTGAGCTTGAAACGTTTTGTAGGTTAAGTTTTGAGCACGACTGGGCCATCCCAGGTGTCACTTATGCCTTATCAACCCGCTCTGAAGTGATACCAGTTTTTTGCCATTTTCGGACCACCCAGAAGCCCGTAGCAAAAACGAAACACAGTTCTGTGATCCTTGCCCGATGCCCGTACAAGACCATATAGATCTCTTTGAGAATCTTTGGAGGAATTTCATGGACTTCCCTTGTCGGAATATGAAAAAAAAACCTTGGTACAATAGTTACCTCGTCGCTCTCAATGGGAGGATCGCCACATTCGGATGTTCGAGAAGAGATGAGCATAGGTGATGCCGCGACCGATTCGGGGCTGTAAATAACAACAAACATAAAAAATCTGAGAATGGTATGACTAGATTTTAACGAAGACAAAAGAACTGATTAGTCCTGCTCAAACAGACACCACTGCTGGTAGTTCATATGGCATAATCGGAGTATCCCAAACGAAATGGAATTAGCTCCTTGAGTGGCTAAGAGCACAACAGCTCACACAGCAATGTCTTCAAAACACTGGGTTTGACTTGATGTTAGGAATCTTAGACATAGTTTCCTGCTAATTCTCTGGATTTGCCACTTCGAATGCAAGGTGAAAGGGATAGAAAAGGCAATTATAAATATGTAAATAAAACTTGCAAAATAAACCTTCAAAGCGAGTTCCGGTGGGATAAATTTCGCGTTGTTGACTCCTAGCGCGCCTTACAGCGACAGCGGCGGCGCAGTGGTTACGTTCTCGCCTCGAACTAGCACGGTTATAGATTCGACTCCTGCTAATGCCGGCGTTTTTTTCATTTTGCGATTTATCGTCAGCGCGGTCCTTCATCCTCATGCCCAACGCATTTTGAACAAACACTTGGCAACAAATATCATTTACGTGTTGGGATCTCCTGATTGGTATAAAGGTAACGAGTTTTGATTTCTTTGTAAAGTAAACCAAGCACTGGTGCCAAATTCGCGATCAGCACTGCAATTAACCCTTATCCAAAAAGTTTCGGTGAAATACTTCAAATCCACCACTCTTACTTATTCATGCATACCTTAACATGACATAGATTAAAAAATCAGAATCCGACGTCAAATTCTGATCAGCACCGCTAGGCGAAGAAAGATTTTTTTGGATCTCGGTAATTTTGAAATAAATGTGGCTTTTCGCTTTTTTTTTTTGATTTTCGATCCTGTGTCAAGATGTAGATATGTGTCGTAGATAACAAATTTTATTTTTCTCATGAGCTGAGTCAAAAACGTACAAACCAAATGGTAAGGACAGCCATCTATGTAGCAAACTCATTCAACAATGATGGAAAAATGTGAAAAAGTGCAAGCGAAATATACTGCTCAAAAGCTGAACAACTATGTATCACTCCGCTCAATCTTTGTGGGCGGGGCTTTCTTCTTGGGGTGCTGGTCATGAATCTCGAATCAACTCTTGGTTTACATCACGAAAATCAAAATTCGTTACCTTTCTACCATCAAAGTGATCTCGAAACGTAAACGACAGTTGTTTCCAAGAGTTTCTTCAAAAATGTGTTGGACATGAGGATATAGGGTCGCACTAGCGATGAATCGCAAAAATTCAAAAACACCGCAGTGGCGAGAACCGAATCCATGATCTGATCTCTGCGGAATGAGAACGTTACCACTGCGCTGTAGCTGCCAGACGAGCTAAGAGCGCGCTACATGAAGTCAACTACGCGAAATTAAACCAGCCAGAACCCGCTTGTGAAGTTCGCTTTGGAAATTGGGCTTAGCAGGAAACTACCTCAAAGGTAGGTCGGAACGCCCCAACTGTTGTATATGGGCAGAATAGCCTCTCTCTGAGAAACAACAAAACGCAAATATTTCGACCCCAATACAACTCTGCACAGAGTTAGGGACGACGGAAGTTGGGCCGTTGGCGGCGTTAGCCCTATGCCTGGAGGCGGAGGGCGGGCTCAAGTTGGCTGGAAACAGCGATGACGAGCGAGCGATGGTGGCGCAGTGCGTCAAGGGGCGGCGTAATCCCCATAATCGCCGTTTCCAGCCAACTTGAGCTCGCCCTCCGCGTGCAGGCACATGGCTAACACCGCCAACGGCCCAACTTCTGTCGTCCCTAACTCTGCGCAGAGTTCTATTGGGGTCGAGACATTTGCTTTTTTTTTTGTTTCCCAGAGAGAGGCGATTCTGCCCATATACAACACTTGGGCCGTTCAGACCTACCGTTGAGATAGTTTCCTGGTTATATGTTTGTAAGCATTTCATGACCTACCGTTGAGATAGTTTCCTGGTTATATGTTTGTAAGGTTTCATGGAGAGCAATTACCGTTGAGCACGCCACCTCCATAAGTACTTGTAGTAAATGAAAATTAAAGTCGCAGTCTTTTACAATTGTGATGAATTGTCCATATTCTTGCAGAAATATTGTTTGCATCGTCGACAGCGCTTGATTTCTGAAGCGGTGACTGCGTTCCATTGACATTTCTCATCGTGTTAAGATGGCTTTTTGGGGAGATTGATAGCCGGTAGCACTCATATCTCACAGGCATAAGTCCCGTAAGCTCCAAGGTAAGGGTTTGAATCTGCTCACTACCATTCATCCCTTCGCTTTGTATGCCTATATCGGCAAAAGTAATTAGATTCACTAAAGACACTGCTGGATTTTCGCCAGAGCGGTGAAGTGGTGAACTGTGTGCAGTCCATCTTGTCTATGAATCGAGTGGTTGGAGAAATGAACCTTGCTAAGGATCCTTGGGAAAATCATGTACATATGTTAAAGGACGTGGAGACATAAACCTATGAGTTTCTGTTCTAACTAGATATACAAGAGGGGCTCTGCCACAAGACATAACGAGATCTTGTGGCAGAGCCCTCTTGGTTTGTTCTCCTTTCTATTCTTCATTCTCTGGGGTGTTTGTTATCGCATGTACTTTCTAATCATTCTATACTGTTTTTAATTATATTGTTCTACACATGGATTTTAGCCATGTAATAAATAATAATAACGGCTCCAACCCACGGCCCCGTTCAGAAGATCACCGTGGAGGAGGTTGAAGCGGCTTTGAAGAAGATGAGGCCAGGCAAAGCGACTGGGCCCGATGACGTGGCAGCTGATTTATGGAAGTCCAAGTACTGGTACCCTGCTGAGTGGTTGGCGGAGTTCTTTAATCAAGTTGTGGCGGAGAAGAAAGTGCCTGAGTGTTGGCGCCAAAGTACGACGATTCCGATTTGGAAGAAGAAGGGCAGTCCTGCAGACTGCTCCAATTACCGTCCGATTCGCTTGCTTTCGCACAGCATGAAGATCTTTGAGCGAATCGTCGACGGACGAATTCGTGACATCGTCCAGCTTTCCAGCAATCAGTGCGGCTTCGTGGCTGGTTGTGGCACCATTGATGCCATACACGCCGCCCGCCTCCTGATAGAGAAGCATCGCGAGAAACAGAAGTCGGTGCATATCGCCTTCCTCGACTTAGAGAAGGCCTTTGACCGCGTACCGCGTGAAGTGATATGGTACGCCCTGCGTCAACATGGAGTTCCTGAAGAGCTCATAGAGTGGGTGCGAATTCTCTACTCTTGTCCAAAGAGTCGAGTTCAAGCTGCAGCTGGAACCTCGATGGAGTTTCCCATCTCTGTCGGGGTACATCAGGGTTCTGCGCTTTCCCCACTCCTCTTTGTTGTCGTCATGGACGCCATCACACGAGATCTTCAGAACCCCGTCCCTTGGACGTTGTTTTATGCTGATGACGTAATGCTCGCTAGCGAAGATAAAGATGAACTCGAGCGAGAGGTGCAAGCTTGGTGTGATCGCTTGGAGCGGCTTGGACTCAAATTGAACGTGAAGAAGACCGAATATCTAACGACGGACGTTACTGAGTCCAGCTCCATCAAGGTTAACGGCATCGAGCTCCCACGCACTTCGGTCTTTAAGTACCTGGGATCAGCAGTCACGTCTGACGGCAAACTGATGATTGAAGTGAGTTCACGCGTGAGTGCAGCTTGGTCCAAGTGGCGCTCGTTGACTGGGGTGCTCTGCGATAGGAAGATACCAGAGCGGTTGAAGTCAAAAATACGTGAGGTTGAAACGCGACTCAGCGTCATGGAGACGAAGATGCTGCGCTGAACGGCTGGAGTCACGCGCATGGACCGCATCCGAAACGATGCAATCCGGCAGAAGTTCCGTGTCGCGCCAATAGCCGACAAGATGCGCGAAGCTCGCTTGCGATGGTACGGCCACGTTCTGCGTGGAAAGGAAGACAGCGTCCGCAAGATAGGCCTTAACTTCGAGGTAATAGGAAAGCGGCCTAGAGGGCGCCCGAAGCAGCGCTGGTTAGATACGTTACATGCGGACTTGAAGATTACTGGTGTTTACCCTGATCTAGCGCTGGATCGGGAAAGGTGGCGTCATAACACCAGAATAGCGGACCCCGCTACGATGCGGGACAAACGCTGAGGAAGAAGAAGAAGAAATAATAATAATAATAATAATATACGTGAGCTAACGGTACACACACCGAGACCTATCAGCAGCAGACACTGTTTTGTTTCCAAAACATCTCCGACCTCTGGTATTTTAAATTTTTAGCTATGCTACTTTCGCTACGGTTATTATATCAGTTAGCTTCTTAATACGGCGGCAAGTACTACAGAAAACTGTGAAAATGAAAATGATTGAAAAGTGAGCATCAAACAATGTCCATTCTTTCACTGCTGCTTGCTCACCAAATCACTGGGAAGAAGACCGTACGAAGCTAATTCCCACGGGACCACAAGCCTAGTCGGACTCCAGAAATGCGAAGATGCCGTGAAAAGAGTCAAAGCAAATTGGTGACCGATGGTGCACTTCCACGGATCGACCGCAGGTGTTAGCGTCTTCAGCTTCGTGTGCTTCATGGACTTCGAATGCGAAACTTGATGCTTCAAGACAGCTGTCTTTGTTTGACTCATGCTGCGAGCTTTCTCACTGTATCATATTGCTCTGACATTTTGCTATTAAAACAGCAATGCTCATCTTCTAGAAGCCCCCACCCCCAACACTTCTGGGGCAACGCCGGTCGCCGCTGTGGTTAAGGATAGGGCAGCGCAACACCGCAGAAGGGGCTTCCAAGCTTGTACCTGCGCGAGGACTAGGACCTCGCTCAGGTACCTAGCTTTAAAAGATGAGTATTGCTGTTTTAGTAGCAAAATGTCAGAGCAATACGATATAGTTAGAATGCTCACGCATGAGTCAAACGAAGGCAACCGTCTTGCTGCAACTCGTTTCGCAGGCGAAGTCCATGAAGCACACAAAGCTGAAGATGCGAACACTTGCGATCGACCCGTGCAAGTGCACCATCAGCCAACACCTTGCTTTGACTCTTTCAGAACACCCTCACATTTCCTGAGTCCGACTAGGCTTGTAGTCCCGTGTAAATTACCTTCGTGCGTTTTGTTCTCAAGTCTTCTTCGCGGCACTTAGCACATATGGCAGTGAAGCAGCAGTGAAAGAATCTATTTCGTTTGATAATCACTTTGCATTCATTTTCCCAGATTTCAGAAGTATTCGCTGCTGCAATAAGAAACTAAATCCTGTTATAATCATGTAAAATAGCTAAAAATGCAAAACATCAAGAAGCTCGAAGTTCTGCTGGAAACAAGACAGTATCTGCTGCTGGTAGCCATGTCAGTGGAAGAGCGAGCACATCTGTCCTAGACTTCAGCTTCTGTTTAAAAAAACTGAAAATTTCAGAAAACGCGTAGCGAATCCTCCTAAGTAGGTACTAGTTAGTGTTGACAGCCTACGTTCACATAGTGTAACTTCTGGTAAAAATCACCGGTGTAATCTTGACCTCTGCGCTAATCACTACCAGAAGGTAGGCACGCCGTGTAATAAGACATGGTTCAAGCGAATATAATAAACGCAGAGTCGTGGAACATGTTCAGTCGATGCTTTCGAACATTTTTATTCAATTAATAAAATATTTGGGCATACAATACCTTAACTTGCTAACAAGAGAAGCGTTTACCCGTAAACGCTTCTCTTGTTAGCAAGGGGTGCGCACGAATGCGCACGATTTTGGGGGCGGGGCCTTCAGCGCCGGGGTCTCGCGCGGTCGAGCAGTCGCAATCGCGGCAGCTGTTCACGTGATTCCAGCGTGCTTGCTGATTGAGTCAAGAGGATCGAGGCCTGACTCACGCGTAAGAGAGGTGGTTCCCAAGGTAGAATTAGGTACGCTAAGGTTTTCGGGAGGGCTGGCTACGATTCCAATGTCGTTTTCATCACAGCTTTTGTAGCTTGATGACTTTATGTGATTGTCGGATAGTTTCAAGATAATGCTAGTAGGCTTTCGTTTCGAATATATTTGTATTTGTAGAGGCACGCATAATTTCCTTGTCTGCGATTGCCAACCGGAGTAAACACTCGGAGCTGGGAATGCTTCTGAGCGTTACAAAGCGCAGTCACTGCCTAATTTCACCCGAAAGCGTTTGGCTGGAATAGAACCTGGAGCTTACTAACACTTAAAGGTTTGAATGAAAGTTTTGAAAGGTGTTGATTAGAAGACAGGCATTGGTTTGCATTTTTGTTTCTTCTGCATGTTTTTTTGGTGAAATTACTCCTATGTGAACACCTTTAGAATTAGACCACTTTTGACTCCTTAGCCGGCAAGCGGACAGACGCATTATGCCTCGTTGGTGTCGGATAGACCAAAGTAATAATTATTAGTAAAGAATTGGAGTACGTACCACATAGTGCTTGATCCGATAAATGCATAAGAACGACATTCATTCCTCCTGACGGCCTTTCAAGGCTTCTCGTCACGTGCGCTTATATGCCAACAATGGGGAATTTTAAAGAAAGCAGAGTGAACACATGGGCTTCCATAACTCTAAGCCGCTATCGCTTCTATTAGGAAGAGGTCAAAAGCGGGAACCTATGTTCTGTTCAATAGTTACACAGCATTGTAACAATGTCTGTGTGTCGTACTTTAAAGGCTAGACAAACCGAGCATCTTAGCCCTGTTGGACCCACTCGGAATCATCAACCACTATATAAATGAGTTAGCTCCCTGCCCTGTAGATGGTGAGGCGTATCTCACTCAGGTTGGGAACCTGGCTGAGATACGCCTCGTGGGACCACGAGCAATCTCATGGAACCCCTTGCGACGCCTCCGCGTACCTCGCGCGGGCAACGTCTGCCGTTCAACATGGGATGTTGTTACAGCACAGGACGCGTAGCCTCCTCCTGCTTGACACAACGGCATCTGCGCGCGTTTCTGAGTGCCTGAATCCAGAAGACGGGTTCCCTTCGTCACACCACAACCTTCTGGAGTCAGAAGAGGAGACACCGTCGTCCAACGACGAGGCATCGCATCCAGAATTGAGCGTGAGATGCTGCTGCAGCAGAGGAAGCCCGGCCTCCTCCTGCTTGACACAACGGCGTCTGCGCGCGTTTCTGAGTCCCTGAATCCAGAAGGCGGGTTTCCTTCGTCGCACCACAACCGCCTGGATTCAGAAGATCGAAAAGAAAGGAAACAGAGGTCTCATCGTCGTCGTACGAAGACCGGCCGCATCCAGAACTCAGCATTATCCCATGTTGAACGGAGAACTTTACTGCTGCAGCAGAGGAAGCACAACCTCCTCTCTATTGACACAGCGGCATCTGCGCGCGTTTCTGAGCATATGGATTCAGAATACGGGTTCCCTTCGTCGCGCAACAATCGTCTAGAGCGAGAAGTGGTTCACCGACGTCGTGTGACGAGTGGCCGCATTCAGAATTCAACATTATCCCATGTTGAACGGAAAAGTTTACCCGCGCCAGGTACGCCTCTGCGTACCTCGCACAGGCAATGTTTGCCGTTCAACATGGGATGTTGCAGCAGGGGAAGCGCAGCCCTCTCCTGCTTGACTCAGCGGCATCTGCGCCCGTTTCTGAGCGTATTCTGAATACGTGTCACTGACGTCTGCCTTGAGCATGGCCCTTTATGTGAACCAGGTGAGCGTCCAGGAAGGAAAGGAACAACCTGAAGGAGGGACCAGGGCGGGGAAGCCACCAAGAAGAGACCAGTAGGGGGTCAATAGTGAAAACAAGGAAGTGGGCCAGGGGTTGGGACCAGGAAGGTGGGGGGGGGGGGGGGGGGAAGACCAGTAAAGGCGGACCAGCAATTAGATCTAGAAAGAAGAAACGAGTGAGGGGGAAGCTGGCGCCCGGATTCGGAAGACGTGTACACAGTGGAGGGGCCGAAGTATTGCGCAGCACAAACCAATGATGTTACTGGAGGGTGTGGAGAAAATGTCTATGATGAAAGGTACCAAAGTGGTGAACGGCTTGATGCCGATGAAGTACGCAGCAGGTCCTAGATGTTAGCGAATTTTAAGTTTGACAAAAGCTACCTTCTTTAGGTCAGTGATGGTGCAAAGTCGCGCGAAGCGCGCAAGTGCGAGACACGCCGTTAGGCGTGTCGGAGCACTTGTTACTATATATTGTCATAACTCAGACCAGGGCATTTCAGAAAAAGCTTACGGGTGAAGTTGTTCTGAACACTTTCAAGGAGTTTTATGTCCTTCTTTTGACGGGAGCTGAAGACTGAAAGACCGCATTCTACAATGAGTCTTAAGGCCGCCACAGACCTCTGCGGCGCCGCTGGAGGCGAGCTCTGCGTCTCTGCCCTATGGTTAAGCATAGGGCAGCGGCGCCGCCGGTGCCGCCGGTGCCGCCGGCCGGCCAGCGGCGCCGCTGGAGGCGAGCTCTGCGTCTCTGCCCTATGGTTAAGCATAGGGCAGCGGCGCCGCCGGTGCCGCCGGTGCCGCCGGCCGGCCAGCGGCGCCGCTGGAGGCGAGCTCTGCGTCTCTGCCCTATGGTTAAGCATAGGGCAGCGGCGCCGCCGGTGCCGCCGGTGCCGCCGGCCGGCCAGCGGCGCCGCTGGAGGCGAGCTCTGCGTCTCTGCCCTATGGTTAAGCATAGGGCAGCGGCGCCGCCGAGCGGCGCCGCAGAAGTCTGTGGCGGCCTTTACGTAAGCTTTGTTGGCTCTCACGAGAGAAGGTTGGTCTTTGGTTTTCAAAACCTTAAACAAGTTGTAAATTCGGTAGTTAGCCTTCTTTACAGGTGCTTTATAATGCTGCTCAAAGCTTAGGTTCCAGGAAAAATGGAACTCTAAATCTCGTGGACTAGAAAGTAGTTCTAAAGCTGATCGATTGAGCGTGTAGCTTGGAAGGTGACTTCTAGATTTTGACTATACCACAAGGCAATGCGATTTTTCAGCAGAAAGAGGTGATTCCCTGGTGTTCGCCCATTTTTCTAGAAATGTATAACAATTTAAATGCATCAGATTTAGTTTAATTGAAAAGCATATCCACAAACACCAAAATGCTGGCGTAATTCTTTAAACACACAAGGAAAACCCGACGTTCAATTTTCTTTGTTAACTTTGGGTGAAGTTTAAAGCTCATATCGAATATGGTACTGTTTTAGTAACAGGTTTTTCAGGAAACGGTTGAGTTCCTCAGTTTTTCAGTAATTTGCTATCATTCATTCGCCGTCTCGAGAGAGCACACATCTGAAAGAGGGGGCTGTGATTTGAGTGGCATGGTAGTGTACGTTGGCGGTGAAAGTGTGTCAGACGGCGAGCTACGTGCACAGAGCATGGTGGCGCGGAGGGCGCGAGACAACGCGATGAAAAAGCGCGAAGCGGCAATGGCTAGCAGCTCGTCCGAAGTGGCGGCCGCGGCCGTTGGTCCCGCCCCCAAAATCGTGCGCATTTGCCTCCACCCGTATGCCACTAGATCGAACGCACTCCCATGCAAACTAATTGACTGCCAAAAAAGTCATTTAGCAAACATCGGGAGCTATCTGAAAGAGCGAGAGCGGTAGTAGGCGAAGCAGAGCAATCTTTCCGCACATTAACATTCTCAATGATGAAAACGTTGAGGAATAAAATTTGGTAATTGAACGGCTTCCATGTTGACTTCATTGTAGAACAAATTCGTGACCAAAACGACAAGCAACGGAGGAGATTAACGTACCTCGGTGCCGATGGTTCGAATTCTGAATGGGGACTACTGCGGAGCAGCGGAAAATCAGAGGGACGACGGTCCATCACCTGTGCACAAAACTATTAATGAAGATTTTCCCACGCTCGATCTTCAACACGACTATGCGAGGATATACGCAGCACGCGAACAATATCGAAACCAGCAAATCATCATTAATACCCTTTACAACACAAACACACACGTTTCCGTAGTCAGTAACTGTGTAAATACCACTGGATGGAGAATGTAGAAATGCATGAGCGAATTGGTGAGAATGAACGACAGATCTAAACCACATGATTAATCACAACTTCGTTGAATGGAGTTCTCAGTGAAATCGATGACTCGTAGTCGATACCAGCGGAGCTTATACCAACACAATTGCAACCAGAATGAATGGTACTAGAGTGCGTTTCAGAAGTGTAAGCCCGCCCCTAATTTTGTGAATTTTGCCTCTTTTACGACATTTCGCGGTAAGTGACTGCTTCCGTTGAATTCGCAGTGATCGAAAACTATACGACAATGAATCAAAAACCTCTCTTGGATTCAAAACTTTTAAAGAAATTATTGGTTTTCCGGTGTTTCAAAAGTACAAGGCCACTAACGATGCTGGTTTGCTATACCTGCAATTTTTCGCTCTGTCAAACCAAAGCTGCTCTACATTGACTCCGCTATTACCTACTATCCGAATCCCAACTTGTCGCGTAGTACCCGGCTGTCCGTCGAGGAACAAGCCCCAGTTCGAGCTCTATATCAGGCAGGAGGGACACTCCACTCGTGAAATCGTTGCCCAACTTCGTCTTGGCTGTGGAAGACCAGTGTCTGGAATACCTCCAGTGCTCTCTGGACAAGATGTTCCACACATTGAGCGACTCTTATCGAACTCGATGGCTTCTATCGGCTAAGTTGAGACGGACTTATCGTTGGATGCATTGCAGATGACCATCTCGAGACCAGCTAGATAGAGCGGCAACATTGTCTGTGGGTCGGTGTGGAGGGCTTCGAAGCGCCAAAAGGCCGAGCGTCTTCAATTTGCGCATACAAACATCAGGATTGATTGGAAAATGGTATGCCATTTTTTCGCCTCGAAATTCCTTCAAATTGAACAATCCGGTGCTTTCAGAAAGTCTTCTCCGACGGAAAGAAATTCGGTTTGAACGGCTCCATGGAACTCACCGCTAGGGGGAATATGCGGAAGGACCCACTCGTGTTCAGCAGACATAATTTGGGTGTTGGCTCCCAGATGATCTGGGGAGCCTCCTGTAGCTCTACTGTTCTTCGGCATCAGGGATATGTGGAATTTCCGTTTCCGTGTTCCGAATTTCGGCCGTTTTAATCCTTCCGTTCCGTGTTCCGCTCTCTTTTTGGCCGGAAGACGGAACGGAAATGGCGACTCATCATTCATTTGATTGTTTTGCGTTGCTCTCATTCACCTCTTGAACAAAAAAAAAGCTGATGAAGGAGATTAACTTTCATTCAAACCTTTAAGTGTTAGTAAGCTCCAGGTTCTATTCCAGCCAAACGCCTTTTTTTGCAATTGTTCCTTTCAAACCGGTGGTGCATCCTGATGTCGAAACATTGCAATAACCAAACTAAATTCTTTTTTCATTTCTGGAAGCAATGCACTACCGAATAACGCCATTAAGTTGAATGCTTGAATCAAGAATCAAATTTGTTACCGGAAGTATGCTCATCTTTTCCTAATAATTATAGATTTAGCCTGCAACACCAATTCTAGATCAGAGTTCTATAAGCACTCTTAGGTTGCTAACATTTCTTTCCACATTGGATCTATGCTAATCGGAGGGCATGTGGTGCCTTGTTTCTCCAACCCTCCTTTGAGTTTGTTCCAGAGCTTCAGCTACTGCCAAATGATACTATGGTACCCATGCGAAGTCACAGAGTGGGTGTTGTGTCGTGGGTGCTGAACGCAACTGTAACATAAGCGCAGCCCACTCCCAATTAGGATATACCTGAGAGATTCCATGAGATCGGTTAAGTGTCATGTGTGGGAAATCTCTAGCACCTCACTTGTCAGCTTTATTCATTGATTTTAAAATACTTTCTTCTTATTCACTGAAAGACTTTACATAAACTTCGATTTGTTACACTGGTAAAGCTTGAAAAGTCATCTTAGTAATGACACTAATACAATGGTTCTTTATTGTGATACGTTATGGGCAAGGGTTTCATTCTGCTTAGCTCGTTTCCTCAGTTTGTTAAAGAAAATTTTGTTAATAATACTATTATCGAAATGTATTTATGAAAAATCGAACGAAGTAATGAGTTTTGAGTCACTTCCGTTTCAGTGTTTCGCTTCTCTCAAAAAAATTTCCGCACATCTCTGTTCGGCATGCATTTACCACGAGTCGAATGAACTCGCAGGACTATCAGAATATTCTTCAAGATTATCTACTACCATTTCTTCGCGAACATCGTAACAGGAATTCACTTTTATGCAGGATAACGCTTAGGTACACGCCAGTAAATCAACCATGCTGTAGCTAAATTCCAAAAATATCCGCGTGTTAGACTGGCCAGCTTGTTCACCGGACCTGAACCCGATTGAGAACATCTGGGAATCCTTGTACGTCAGATAAATGCCAACGAAAAGCAATTCAACAACGTCGAGGAACTGCGCAGACCGAGGCAGCGTGGAACCACTTGGACTCTAATATCCTGAAGAACTTGGCTGAAAGTGTGCCAAACAGAATTTTTGAACATAGTTATAACCACGGCCGATCTGTCAGTCATTAATTTGTAACTGCTGGTTATTGGTTTAATAAAATGGATGCTTCTCTGCGGTGGCCTTATACTCTTGAAACAGTGGAAAAGCAATGATTTCTTCTTAAAAACTTTGCATCCAAGCGATTTTCTCATTCATTTTCAGGCACTGTTTTCGACCACGGCGCATTCAGTGGAAGCAGCCCATCGCCGCGAAATCTAAAAAAAGGCGAAACTCACAAAACTAGGGGTGGCCTTATACTTTTGAAACGCACTGTATACACGTCTCAACTAAAGATGAGTAGGAATGTCGGTAATGAAAAAAGACATGCTTCTTGTTTCGGTTATAGCACCATAGTAGTTTCCTGTCAGCCCTGTGACAGATAATCAGGTGCGTGCGTAAATGAAATCCGAAATCCCGTAAATCGTAAATCGTAATAACGACAAAACCGTCGTAAATAGTAAATCGTAAACCGTAAATCGTAACAAGTCTGGAGATTCAAAAGCGGTCTCATAGAAAACGATCCGTGCATTGCGTTCCCATGTCTACAAGAGACGTTGTTGTCGTGCTTCCTAGTAAACAAATATGTGTCTTCGCTCTTTTTCTATGTATAAGTCGAAACCATGCTTTTCAGAGCAGAAATTGCTTGCTTATTGGTTAAGCGTGCGAATCAAAAGAATTATAGTGACCACATTGAATACTTAGCGCATCATAACATAAGAAGGATCTATGACATGTAATTTGACGTTTTTAGCATGAGATTCGATTATCCTCTCTTTTCGATATTATCGTACAGCTAAATTACGCAAGTACCACTCGTTGTGAGCTCGATGTCAAGGCTAGTTTCCTGATTTAAATTAAAGGGAAAGTGCTGCAAAATATACAGAATCAGACGATGCTTGGCACCGCTAGCCACACTGAACAAAAATTCCTGGGAGTGCGCACGAAGAAAATGAGAAAATCTTAAATTTCCTGAACAGCAAAAAGTTTTGGTACTGAGAAGTGCAGTTAAAAGATGCACTGTAATCTAGGTTAACCTAGAAAAACCTTTTTGATCAAAACGTTTTTTCTTTTAATCTCAAGCCGCCTCAAGCCCAACCTGAACCTGAACCGCGGTAGAGAAGCACAAATTATTAACGATCTAATAACCTGATCAAACTATCCTTTCACCCTGTCTTCAATCTAATGGATCTTATTCAAGCTATATGCGATTTCTTGGCTGATTGTGGGTAATACCTTCCAATCGCAGCTAAATTGTAGAGCGTGTCAGAGCTGGCTTTGCACAGTTCCTTGAAGAATGTACGGCGTTTCGCGGATCTATCGCAAGGTAGATATCGTCTACTCGAGATGCACCATGCAATTATCACTTTCCTAAATTTGACTTTGGTGGAATTCGCCTGCCGTTTCATCCTGTGTAATGCATTTTTCCCAGAATTGGAAGATATGTTAGTCGTTTATCTGTTGTAGGCAAGTCTGGCATTAAATGATCTACTGACGATTGAAGAAGACCTTCCTTGAGCCAGCCGAGGAGTCGAATTCTAGCTTGTTCGGGCACATCTCTGCAGCTCCACTCATATAATCTCCAATAAGTTGATAAAAACAAGACAATCAAACACTTCACACACGAATTCTGAACGCCTGCGTGAAGTGCCGACCATCAAAGATTAGGCAAAAGTAAACCCAAACTAGGATCTAAAAATACCCCCCCCCCCCCCCCGAACAATCGATTCGGTCAGGTGTTCCTTGGTGGACCGCACCTGCGCACTGCACAGTGGAGCCGACGTGGGACAAGGCGTTCGGCGCGTTTGGATCGTCCGCTGCTGAACAGCGTTTCTAAGGCCTATGTTATACTCCCGCGGGAGCATCCGCGGATGGGCGGAAATCGCGCCACTCGTCGCGGCCCACCACACCCGCCGTCCGCGGATCGCAGCCGACAGACGAGGAGAGGGCTGTTATACTTCCCGCCCGCGGGACGACAGCCGTCCGCCGTGCACTGCACCGCGGGCTGCTGTCTTCCCGCGGATTCCGGCGCCAAAAACGCGCTCCAATGCGACGCTAGCCGCCCCGGGACGACTACGACCGTCCGTGGACGTCCCGCGGATGCTCCCGCCGGAGTATATGGCCCCGTTTATACTTCGTCGCGGCGCGACGCGACGCCACGTATAGTGGCCATATTGATTGTGCCACGCGATCAATCAATTTGGCCTCATTGCGCGGCCATCGCGTCGCTCCGCGACGAAGCATAAACGGGGCCTAACATAGGCCTAAACGTTTCTGAACGCCGGGGTTCAGAAGACGCGCTGTCGATGTCGTCTAACTTTCCTGCGGATACGGAAAGGACTCCAGGGTGGGTGCGTCGAAAGCTCTCAAGTCTCAAATAGTCAGTTGAAATGTAAAAAAGGCACGACGCGGGAAAACCGAACCCCCGACTGCGCTAAGCGGCTCGGGGGGGGGGGGGGAGGGGCACCATGAAATTCAGCCCTATAGTCCATTCTGTATTGCACAAAATTAAAAGTTTTATACCGCACTGGTGTGTTCTACCCCAGTGGTGAACTGAGGTAGGCCATTTCTGATGTAATTTGACATTCACGAGCTTTCCTACCAAGGCGGATGACCACTCAGTACAAGGTGACCCCCTGAGCCGCTTTGCGCTCCCCGACTCTACTCACTCGCCGAAGCGCCGCCACTACCCACTGTGCTCCTGGTCGCTTGCCTACGATGCCATCGCGGGCGTACAAGAGCGTACGAGAGAGCCAGCGCGCAGTTTCCGCGCTCCACCGCCAACACCTGACAGAATTGATTGCACGGGGGGAGGGGTATTTTTAAACGCGATCCCAAACTAGAGTGCGGTAGATGTGAGTGTCTGGTTTGCGAAGATTTCCGACCCAAAAAGTCGTAAATTGATTTAAAAAAAAACCAAAAATCGCCATAAATCGTAATTACGCACACCCCAGCAGATAATCCAGTCCACACTCGATGATCAGACATTACTTGGGACGTCAAAACCACGTCACCAGTGGGTACTGCAATACTGTGAACTTCGAAAAGGTAGCGACGAGTCCCTTTTTGGCAAATTGGATAAGACGCGTACATCTTATTCGTTGAAATTTTACTCCACATTATAAGAACGTAGAATGCCTGCAGTATGCCTTTATTATCTGGAGTCTGGAATTATATAGTAATTGGTATATTATATTACAGTTTGTCTTTATTAATTGGTATATCCCTATTATGTCTTTATTATTTGGTATCCTGCCCTTAAAAAATGTGTTAAAAGTTGAAAAAAGTCAAAAAGTCCCCACACGAATTCTATGGCGCCGATTCACTGAACTCGCGTCTAAAGCGACATGGTAGTGACGAGTTTTCCGGGGCGGGTTGGACGAGTTTTCGCACAGTATGCAGACGATCGTTGCGGGACCCAAGTACTCCAATCAATCATCAAGAAGCCAACGAGCGAGCGTAAGCTTCTGTACTCAGCAGGAATCTATGGAAGTTGAATTGAAAAGGAGATGAATGCTAGGAATGAGCAGAAACTACAATCATGGAGCTGGAAGGAATAGAAAACCCTCAATTCCCTAAAAATGTTTGCAAACGTTTGCACTGTTGGGATGGGCATGAGCTTCTGTTTTCGCTTCCACTAGGGAATTGACTATGGCTCACATGTTATATTTGTTTTGAAGAACTGATCCATCCACATTGTTCATTGACGGTGGAAATTCCATTTAAGCGGAGTTCTGCAGTAGATGTTGAACGATTTTCTTAGTCTGCTATAACGAACAATGCCGCTATGGTAGTTGTGGGGGGGGGTCACCTTATAAAAAGTGTCACTAACACGAACAAAAAGAAATGATGGCAAACCTATAATGAGGAAAACAAACAAACAATGCTATAGCTATGTTCTATGCTCTTGATTTAAGCAGGGGAAGGGACTCCAGGATGTGGCTGGAGTAACGCACCCGTGTTAAAATTGCCTACATGCTGGAGCTCCTTCCCTCGCCCAATACGGAAGCAGACAAAATACGGACCTGTAATCGAAAATAAGAGATAAGACTGCATTTACATTGGCTGTATGCAGCTACTCCACTCCCGCACCCCACGGTATGCTATGGTGACCCCTCCCCTAACTACCATAGCGCCACTCCCGCACCCCACGGTATGCTATGGTGACCCTTCCCCTAACTACCAGATACCAATAGTTCTCTATTTTAAAGCAGAAATCTCGATTGCCTGAGGCTGCCCCACAACTTGGTCCCAAGCTTACAAGAGCAACTGAAAATTAAATAGCTTATCTAAATAACAGTGGATTTGGTCTTTTGCGCTCCGAAGCAACGTTTGAAGCCTTCTGCGGCTAACGCTTTCCTTCTGCGCTGGCATCACCCACAACGTTGTAGCTGCTAGGAGCACTGCAGTAAAATCTTCTTCGGATTGGAATAAAACATGCTATAATCGTTTATTGATGAAGGTTTTTTTCGTTTCCGTCTGCAAGTCCAAAAACAACAAAGGAACTTAAGAAGGTCGGAAAATGGTTTTAGCAGAAGTGTCCTACCGCTTTTAATCCGCACTTAAAACTATTATCCTTCTCTTGGTGGAGCCTAAGGACCATAGGTACACTTGGTGTTACCTCCCGAGATGGAAGGTCTTATATGTGTGTAAACCTTGTATTGTGTTCCCACCAGGGATGGGCGGAAATTTTGAAAATTTTCCCAGAAAACAGAAAACAGAAAATCGCTTTCGTCAGAAAACAGAAATCAGAAAACAGAAAAGCCAAAAACGCCAGAAAACAGAAAACAGAAAATTTCGCAGTTATCATAATACTACCTAATTATTCAATGCGAAGATCCATTTGTCCAGCAGCAAATGCTTTTTGCACGACTACAAATGTGGTCGTAGACCAGTGTTTTAACCTGCAAGCGTTTATAGGAATGGCTTATAAATGATGAATTTTTCCTGCTGCATTCATATTAAAATATAGCGGTTTAAGGCTCACAGCCCAAATGTAGGTGTAATCTCAAAACATTCGCTCGATTAGGGGTCCCACTAGTAAGAGACTGGCCTTATAGAGCACGAAACACGGACCAAAGATGTTTTGGGTACTGGCTTGATATTTCACAGAACAACACGAGAGTGCGACTGAAGAGGCTGTCAGCGCCAAAACTTTTTGGTGAAAGTGTTTCTTTAAATACGTAGACATCATCTAATAAAGATCAAACATATGCCCTTTTCATCATCATATTATTATTCATCATACATTCGTGTCATATTACATCTCGATTTGTTAGGGAGGGAGACATGCCCGACACCAGCAACTATCGCACGATTTGCCTGCTGCCCGTAGTCTACAAGCTGTTCACTCCAGTCCTCCTGAATAGGGTTAGCAGAACGCTGGACGAGAACGCAGGACGGCCATGCGAACAAGCAGGATTTCGGAGAGGATCCAGCACGATCGACGACATACACACCATTACGAAACTCATCGTGCAGCTGTGCCTTACGTTCAACGACCTGAAGAAGGATTCGATGCCGCCGAAACGGAGGCAGTCATCGAAGCTCTGCTCGCTCAGGATGTTCCTACTCAGTACATCAGAGTCAAAGTGGATTAACGACCAAGATCTCACCACTCCACAACGTCGTCATAATTGACGTGAAGAGAGGGGTTCAGCAAGGAGATACCATATCCCCAAAGCTCTTTAGCACCACCCTCGAAAACGCCATGCGCGAACTAGAATGGGAAGACATGAGAGTGAAGGTCAACGGCCGGCAACTGACCATCTTAAAGGCCCCCCAGAGTTCAGCGGCGTTGCCGCTGCCCTATCCTTCATCATAGGGCAGAGACGCAGAGCTCGCAGCCGACGGCATCGCTGTTCTATCCTTAACCATTGCGGCGAGCGGCGTTGCCGCAGAACTCTGTGGGGGCCTTTAGGTTTGCTGATGACATCGTAACACCGAGCATGGCCAGGCCGAGCGAACGCTAGCCCACTTCGATCGTGTATGTGGGAACTCTGGACTGCAGCGGGGTCTTACGAAGACGACGTTCATGAGAAACGGACGCATTCTCGCTCAATGGAACGAACATCTCCGAGTGCTCCAGCTACGTGTATCTGGTTTGCGAAGTCAACATGAGCAACGGCCTAGCACCGGAGCTGGGTATGAGGAAACGAGTTGTTTGGGGAGCTTTTCAAGAGCGTGAAATCATGAAGAAGACGAAGAACGTCCGACTACGTGCTAGCCTATTCGATTCCACTGCTCTTCCTGCCCTAACATACTCCTCAGACCTGCGCTGTACGGAAGCGGGATGAGCACGTGATCAGCGACGTGCAGCGTGGAATGGAGAGCGCGATGCTTGGAGTAACACGACTTCGCCGACGTTCGAAGATCAGGGACGCTGTCGCATGGGCCAAGTCGTCGAAAATTAGGTGTGCCGGTCACGTAATGCGATTCGCAGACACCCGCTGGATGAGAACCGTCACTGACTGGATTCCGCGAGATGTCAAGAGAATACCAGGATGCGCATCAACGCGCTGGTCGGACTTCTTCGTGGAAGCCCTGAACAAACGATATGACGCTCTTCGTGTCCGTCCGGCGAGGAGGATCCATTGGAGCACTCTGTCAAGCGACAAGGACAAATGGAGACGTTGCTGGTGCCCGTTCGAATAACTCGATGATGATCACCGGGACGATAGATGATAGATGTGATGAATTAAAATTTTTATGTATCACTATTCTATCACTACACCAGTGAAGTCAAAGGTAACTAAAACGTTTCAGTCTCTCACTAATGGTTGACAACCAAAAGCTGAACAAGAGTTAGAAAAGCAGCTCCGTCAAAGGCTCTCCTTTACGATCATTGGGAAAGACCAGCCAACAATTTTCAATAACCGGAGGTGGAGAATAATCCTACCCACAATTACTCTACGGCACATGGTTAGTTAACATATATTATAATGAAATGCCCCTCAGAACACTAGTTTTCTAGCCTTTGCATAAAGTTCTAAGTAATCGTAGATAGTCTAAACTACTGCAGAAATTTGAGAGAATATAAAGCGAAATTATGAAAGTGGAGAAATGTCCTGTGAAGGGACTCCATGTCAGCAGCACTCACACAATCAAACAAACAAAGCGGAATAGTTTTGAGTGTATGGCGCAATTTCTACACGAGCAGATCTAGAAACGTACATGTTTGCAATTTAAAATACTCTAGAAACATTATTTTGAGATGAAACTCATGATTCTATGATACTTTTTCGATTCTCCTTTTAGATTTCTATTATATAATTTTGTTCGCAGCTCTATTTTCTGTTTTCTGGCCAATTTTTGGCCATTTTCCCAGAAAACAGAAAAAATTTGCCCAAAATGGCCAGAAAATCAGAAAACAGAAATTCCGCCCACCCCTGGTTCCCACCCTTGATCGAGTCACGGAACAGCTCAGCCCGACGAGGCCTCGGTTGGCTGCTACCGCGTGGCAGCCGCCAGTCGGTCCCGCGACGATCGCCTGCACACTGTGCGAAAACTCGTCCAACCCGCCCCGGAAAACTCGTCACTACCATGTCGCTTTAGACGCGAGTATTCACTGAACGCTCAGATCCTTCTGCATTGCCAAACTATAAAGAGCACTTGAAAATGTTTGCTGTCGCATTCTAAAAAGATTTAGATTTTTAAAGACATATGTGCTGCTCTCGTTTCAAGATGACTAAAGATCTATAATACTATTCTATTCTGAGCAAGCCTGCCACTCGAAAAGAGGAACAAAAAGAAAACAATCAAATTCCACCTTAATTACCAAACCTCTGGCTTGCTTGTTGTATGGTGCTTCTCATTCCTTCACTTCGCAAACAATAAGACCTGTAACTCGCAGCAGAAAATCTCGTCAATCCCTTCAAAGCTCCCTTATTTCTTAAACTTACACTTACAACTTTGAATCTCTACTTAACCAAATCCTGATACTCTTCTATCTCATCGGTCCTACTATTCTTCTACATCTGCTTAAAATCTTTTTCATAATACACTGCTGCAGATATGGCGTCGGTTTGGAAGCATTAACACGTTCAAATCATCGTCATCCTTATTTCAACCTCATCATCTTACCATAGTGTCTCCTGTGCACCAAAACCACTTCATTTTATATTTGCCAATGTGAGACTGTTTCTGCCGGCAGTGCTACGATTTTGTAAATTTCGCATCAGAGGGAAAGATGAAATTGAGAAACAATTGAGCCTGTTACATGTTACGTTCTCATTTGATTGTGTTCATTTTTGTATAGCGCACAAACATGTGCAATAACTAAATAAACAAATTAATTAATATTACACCCTATTATCGAATGTAATAGAGATATATTGAAGGCATTCTGTATTCATAATGCAATCTGCAGGCATCACCATTAATATCTAAAGAGTTGGAAATTCGAATGACCGGGTCAGTATAGGAAGCTGTACTCGTCCCTAGGATAGGTGGTTCTGCTAAGATTCGAATTCACATATTCCTACGAGATGATCATTTTCTCATTCTACCTTATTTTGGGGGCACTAGGAGTACTCGTTACGGAGCCGTGGATATGGGACGTGGATACATAGTACGAGAGCGACGAGACCGAACTGTTTCCACCACAGCGAAATTCAAGACATCCTAAGGCTTCTTCGTGAGATGGTATTTCGTAAAGCAACAAATAACGTCGGGACATAATTGAATAGTACAGTGTAAACGGATGTATAACTGGATATTGTAACGGGTTTTAGCGGATAATATCGAACTAGTCACCTGTAAACAGCTGTGTGACAACGGACCTGGTATGCCACGCTGACAAGGAAACTGTCTCAACGATAAGCCGGAACGGCAAGAACGAATACTATAGGAAGAAACTCCGTCCTCCAAATAGTAACAGAATGCGTTTTGTTTTTGCCGAATCCTCGACGCGAGCGAGTGGGAGGCGCCGAAATTTGTAATGGTTTAGTGTCCGCAGGATGGAGCTTACCACGGCGCCGTAAAGAACCGGTGTTGTGGACTATGTGGCGCAGTGGTAGAGATCCTGCTGCATGACCGTGACATGAAGGGCTCGGTTCCCGAGCTATGTCGCTATTTTGTTCTTTTACCATTGTATCGGATTTCCATAGAGATTTCCATATCTGAGCTATTTTTTGGAGTTTGCTGCGGTAAGATGTTTTCACCACTTATTCCTTGTCGACATCTCGTGGTGCATCAGCAATGTCCCAAATATACAAAATACAATGATGTATGAAATATTTAGGGAATACTTTCAACACCAATTCATTTCTTGGCGTGAAAGTCTCATATGTGGTCGTATTTTGCATATTTCGGACGTTGCTGGTGCATCACGAGATATCGACAGGGAATAAGAAGTGAAAAGATCATTAAACTCTAAAAAACGTTCAGATATGGAAATTTCTATGGTGATACGGTTAAAGTGCCGTTGCTACCGGACGCAAAGCAGCTCGAGGGGTCTCCGTGTAAGGACTCGCCGATACACTTACAACCGGAAAAAACCGATCCGAGTTGTCCGAGAGCAACGCCAACAGCCGCGCGATTCAAACATGGTTTTTATTAACCATGGAACGCCCTTACTACAGGCTTTATACGTTGGAGCCAGGGATGAAGGACATTAACGACGCTACGACGCTCTATGGGATTTTCTGCCCATCAGAAGCCCCTTCCCGTGACGATTTCCCTGAATTTCACTCCGAAACTACGGTGAGTAATATAGACGGGTTTTTTCCGGTTGTAACTTTATCAAACACTCGTGTAAGGCAGCTCAGCACGACGTTCTGTGTTGAGCGAAACATTACACTGCACTGGTATGCCCTGCCCAGAGGTGAACAGAGGTAGGCCATCTCTGATGTAATTGAGCATTCATGTGCCTTCTTACCAAGGCGGATAATCCTACCATATATCACTTGATACAAGGTGACCCCACACCTGCTTAGCGCCGACGATTGTTGTAAAGAAAACCGCTACTGCTACAACTGACTCCTAGATGGGCGCTTGTGATTTTTCCTATTTGAAAATTGACACCAACACAAAAACGAAAGAAACAAATGATGTGATCTTCCGTTCAAAGAAACTGTACAGAAAGGTCCTGTAGTATAGTGCTCCAGTGTGTTGCCTTTGTAAAAAGTTTACTGTGAATTTCACTTCCCGTTGCCAAACAGATAAAGTGAGGTCCTCTCTCCGGATCAACACGGCGCTCCTCTAAACAGTGGTGTTGTCACTTTGTAAATGTTGCAGTATGGCCGTAAACATGAATATAAGCGAATATGGGATCTATAGCTGCACGACCTACCCTCAGCCATTGCGTGGAAATAACAAAAGAATACCCAAGTATCCTGAAAATGTACAGGGAAACACCGCACCCGAGATTGATTAAAAAAACAAGGGGAAGTCCACAATAAATAAACTTGACGTGACCATCACCGAACAAATTTCCCGGTGAAAACTAAGACAACGAACACCACAAACAAGTTGAGTGTTTGATCAGGAAATACGGAAACGCCCGGCCCACCTTCGGGATACCTTGATTGCTAACTGCAGCGAGCGAGGAGAATGCCGAACGGTGCAAAGAGGAGCAGATGTTTAAAGGGCGGGTGCACTCTATTTTATCTTTGGAGCGCGCTATCTGTTTGCAATTACAAAACCACTCTGGAGTGCCGTAAGTTTAAAAGCTTAAAGAGAATGAGACGAATCATTCGGTCAAATAGTTGTTCAAGGCTTTGTTCGAAGAGTCGGGATTTCAATTCAAATCCTCTGTGTAGAAAGCTGCAACCATAACTAGTATTGAGGACTGGCCATGGTATTCTAAAGGTTCTTTAGGGAACTCTAGAACCTTGCAAAGATCGATTTTCACAGAGGAAAGTTATAAATATCGACTTTCCATGAAGCCTACACAAACAAAATTACTCTCGAGACACAAAAAATCCATTCTTGATCCAACACAAACTCAAGGGTGAACCTCTGTTTACTGGCCTTGTGACAATATTTTGTCGTTGCATCAGCCACTTCTAATGTTTCCACTGAATTACGATGAAAAGTAAGGAGAGGCACTGAAGAGTGTAGACTGGGAGCGAGCGAGAGTGTGCATTTCGAAACATCGATTAAGTGGCTTAAAATGGTCTAGATGACTTACTTAGCTATAAAGACATATCACATCTGCTATTGAACGGGTGTCCAGAAAAAATATATGGACATCGATGTTCGAGGAAACAACGACGCTTCGATGTAGTTAGTGTGATGGAACAGTCACTGTGAAACAGTGTCATGCCTCAGAAACCATTAGAAGTTTTAAGCACGCTGAGCGATAATGTAAATACTGTGGTTATAGGGTTTCAGGCTGCAAACGGGAAATGGAAGCGGGTAAACGTAATGTTTACATACCCAAACAATTTCGAGTACGAAGAAACACACTGTCGTGAACGAGTTAAACGGCACCACTCAGGAAGAAAGCAGGGAACGTAGGAACTAGTGACCAGCTGGTGTGCTTACGTTTGCAACGTTCTAGGCTAAAATGGGATACGGTGCAATAGTAATATGAAGCCGGAAACAGTCTTGCGGCACTACGCCGACATCTCGTCCATTTCGCTCCTATCGTGGTGAAACCCACGCCCCCACTGTGGTGGGCACTCCGCCGCGGACGAGTCGTCGCATGTCGCGACAGCAGCCGCAGTTCTCGGTCAGGGACCGTTTAGGGGCCGTTTGGCCCTGTTTATAGTTCGTCGCGGCGCGACGCGAGGCCACGTATAGTGGCCATATTGATTGTGCGACGTGATCGATCAATTTGGCCTTACTGCATGGCCATCGCGTCGCGCCGTGACGAAGTATAAACGAGGCCTTTAAGGCCCATGCACACTTCTGCGACAGCGCAGCGCGGCCATGATGAAGCATATAAGGCCGCGACGGTCGCGGCGCGACACTGCGACACGTGCCAGAGGCATGCACACTCCCGCGACAGTCGCAAGAGTGTGCATGCCCCCTCCCTGCGGCACGTGTCGCAGTGTCGCGCCGCGGCCGTCGCCGCCCTATGCTTCATCATGGCCGCGCCGCGCTGTCACAGAAGTGTGCATGGGCCTATATCGATCCCGCGGCGCGATGAATCGATACGGGAACTTTTCATGACATCGCGTCGCGCATCGCGTGCACACTTAACGATCCCTTACAAGGAAAATAGTCTCCGTGGACGATGTGTGAGAAAATTTTTCTCAAAAATGTTTGCCAGATTGGTGATTTGCATCCAAGATAACCCTATAGATGAATTTGAGACGAAACAAGTGCTCTTATCTGCAATGCCCCGAGCCATCTCCTGTAAGTGTATAGGAGAGTGGTCAGGAAAAAATACGCATAAAATAAAAATCCGCATTGAGGGGTTGTGCACACTTCCGCTGCCGCAGTGCTGCCGGCAGCGGCCGCAGCGGCAGCGGAAGCTCCGCCCACATTCATCTGCCCTCTGCCCGCTGAAAGCGGGGGCAGATATAACTCCAACGCCGCGCGAACCCCTCCCCCCCCTGGCGTCGCGCACGGTGCGTGACGAAATTGGACGAGTTGTCGCGGTCCGATGCTTCCGACGGCTAGAAACGCTTCCTACAGATTACATGTGAACTGGTCCCCGAAAAGTTCCGTCACGCGCGAGCGGCGAGAGTCAGACGAGCAGAGTGACTCTCCAGATTGGGCTAGGGAAGGGACTCCGGGGTGTGGCGAACAGGGAGGCGTGGAGTGCACGAGACGACACGACGAAAAACCGCGCGCCGCCTCGGCACTATGCCAAGCGGACCAGTTCTCCGGCAACGCTTCCTACAGGGACATGCAGCACGCCTTTGCTTGCCTCATTTCAACGTTTCTTAGAGATGGTTTATAGGTGTGGTTTCGGTGGGACGATCAGCGACAGTTTATGAAGGAATCCGAGTCATGTGGATGGTGTCTAGCGTCAGGACTTGCCACCTACAACTTCTTCGGTCTATTTTTACTCGTGATTATGATTATACTACGGGAAAAGGTCACTATCACCCATTCCCTTCTCAATTGTCCTACTGCAGACTGTTGCCTACCACATTCTGTGAGATCTTAAGTTCCCTACTAGAAATGTGGTCTGGGAGCTTAAACACTGACCAGGGAATGCCGTCAGCTTCCCATGGAACTTCGGATTGACCAGGATACTATCTCAACGGTAGGTCGGAACGGCGCAAATGTTGTATATGGGCAGAACCGCCTCTCTCTGGGTAGTAACAAACTGCAGGTATCTCGATCCCAATACAACTCTGCGCAGAGTTAGGGGCGACGGAAGTCGCTGGTTGGCGCCCTGTTGATTCACGTGCTCCACAGCTGACGGGCGCGCGCGGGATGAGGGCTCGTATTGCGGCTAAGCGCAGTGCACAGGTGGCGTAGTAGGGAAGAGCTCGGGCTCGTAAAGGCTGGGTCGGTTGTTTGGATCCCGCAGACTGCGATCGTCTTGCACTTTTGCAAAATCCATGTTTATCATATAGGTAATCCACCTAGGGGTATTATAGTGTGTTATAGAGCATGTTTAGATATAACATATGCTTCAAACTACAGATTAGCTAAAATGTTCACTTCTGTGTGTCACTTATTTTAGGCCTATTTTGTGTGAAGCTATAGTTATGTAACGATAGATATTTTGTGGCACTAGTAAAAAGTTCCGACTCCACCGACAAGACTTCGGTCAAAAAAAAATTTCGCTGAAACTTTGTCTAGGGGGTTATTTGGGGTGCTGATCACGAATCTGACATCCGTTTTTCACGATTCGGTCGGAGGCCACCCATGCTGTTAACGATTCTGCCTCTACCTGCCGTCATCGGCAGAAACTTTAAGAATGTAATCCTGTGCCTTCCTGTATCTATATTATTCAGCCGACGTTCATTGGTTCGGTTCCCGCCGCTGACGGGTTTTTTGCATTTTGTGATCTATCTTCGACGAGGACCTATAATCTCATTTTTAGCACATTTTTGAGCGAGCGGCTAGCGGTGACTTACATTTACGTCTATTTGAAGACGGAAACGTGTTTCAGGTAAAATGTTTTATTCATGACGTGAAGCAAGTCAGAAATTCAAAATCAAAACAAAATAAAAAGTAAAAATAAAGCCAAAAATCAACAAAACTTAATAAACATAATAAATAAAAAGTAAAGGCACTAGTTAAAAGTTCCGACTCCACCGACAGGACTTCGGCCGAACGGTTGTAGCAACGGTATGGGTGGTCTCCGACCGAATCGTGAAAAACGGATGTCAGATTCGTGATCAGCACCCCAAATAACCCCCCTAGACGAAGTTTCAGCGAAATTGGTGACTCTGCCTGGACCAACCTTGTTAAAGGTATGGGTGATCTCCGACCGAATCGTGTAAAACTGATGTCAGATTCGTGATCAGCACCCCAAATAACCCCCCTAGACGAAGCTTCAGCGAAAAAAATTTTTTCGACCGAAGTCGTGTCGGTGGAGTCGGAACTTTTAAATAATGCCTTTACTTTTTATTTATTATGTTTATTAAGTTTTGTTGATTTTTGATTTTATTTTTAATTTTATAGCCGTTCACTTAAAAATGTGCTAAAAATGAGATTATAGGTCCTCGTCGAAGATAGATCACAAAATGCAAAAAACCCGTCAGCGGCGGGAACCGAACCAAAGAACCCAATTCTTTGGAGCGAGCACTCTACCACTGCGCCACCGGCGCTGCCGGCGGCGTTGCGAGCCGAACCGCTAATTTCCGCGCAATACTGCGCCCAACGCTGATTGAGTGCGCCTAACCCATGGAAGACATCGCGGCTTCCGCCGGCCATAACTCGCTTGGGAGATCCATTTAGCAAATTTGGTCTACATATCTGTGATCAGCGTCTCGAGCTCTTTCACGTGATATAGGTCTCAATCCGAAGTTCCATGGGAAGCTGACGGCATCCCCTAGTGAGAACATTTCGTGCTCCGCGGGTAACCATGCGTCACCGAGCGCACGTCCGCGTTTCAGCGCCGCGATGTCGCGTTGGAGTTAGATCCTGGAGCCCGCTGAAAGTGTGCACGCGGCTATAGATCACGTTGAGAATCTTTGGGGGAATTTCATGGGCCTGCCTTGCTAGTGTGCACGCGCAATGCGGTATTATTATAGGCTCTCACATCGATCGCGCGACGCAGTGGGTCGATATGGGTGCTTATCAACACATCGCGTCGCGTGTTGCGTCCACACTATACGATCCCTCCCACACCGCTCCGCTTAGGCCCCTGTTATACTCCTGCGGGAGCTTCCGCGGATGGGCGGAAATTGCGCCGGGACCCTGCGCCGGACCACTCGTCGCGGCCCGCCACGCCCGCCGTCCGCGGATCGCCGCCGACAGACGACGAGAGGGGTGCTAAGGCCCCCACAGAGTTCTGCGGCATCGCCGCACGCCGCAATGGTTAAGGATAGGGCAGGGACGCCGCCGGCGGCGAGCTCTGCGTCTCTGCCCTATGGTTAAGCATAGGGCCGCGGCGCTGCCGCAGAACTCTGTGGGGGCCTTTATACTTCCCACCCGCGGTAGGGCAGCCGTACGCGGTGCACTGCACCGCGGAAGGCGGTCGTCCCGCGAAGTTCGGCGCGGGAAACGCGCTCCGATGCGACGCTAGCCGCCCCGGGACGATGACGACCGTCCGCGGTGCACCGTCCGTCCGCGGACGTCCCGCGGAAGCTCCCGCGGGAGTATAACAGGGGCCTTAGGGAAGTGGTTCACTTCAAACCGCCCCGGTGCAGTAATCTCCTCGCGGCATTTCTCCGCGTCAAAAGCCGCCAGGTTCATGACGTCATGCTGCAGATTTCTGTTTTCGGTCTGAATCTTTATTGCCGCTGCTACCCAAAATCGTCCCGCAGAAATGTGCTGGCGCGGCACGGCACCGCCCGGTGGCAACTCTTGCGTCGCTATCGGGAGTGTGCGTAATTACGATTTAAGATCCTACGATTTACAGCTATTTTTGGCATTTTTTACACGATTTATGACATTTTGGGTCTTAAATCGTAAATTTTTGCGGTGATGCAGCCGTGAGCGAGTTAGGAAGGTGTGCCCACTCTCCTTCTTCTACTAGCTCATTCCCGCTTCGTTTTAGCGTAGTTTTTTAATGTTCTGATGTGGAACCATGACGGATCAAACCGTGCCGTGCGCATCCTTTTCGAGTTCAACTTAATTTTTCTGAATCCTTTGACGAGTCATCTTTGCAATATGTGGTCGAGCATTGTCGAGAAGAAAGTAAACATGCTTCTGTCATGGTTGTTTCCGTTCGTGATCTCATTCAACATTTGCAGTTGGACAGCATAAATGCTCGCGATCACTGAGGTGCCAGTTTCAAGGGACTGGTGGTAGAGCACTCCCTGAGAGTCCTATCAACAGCACAGCATCTCCTTCTTCTGGCGGATGTCGGGTCTCGACTGCTTCAGAGGGGTTCACTGAGGTCCTTCAGTTGACGTAGAAGATACCAAACTCACCTCTCGTGACCACGTTCCCCATAAAGTTCTTAATACAAAAGCGGAGGAGAGGCTGAGCGAGCAAACGGTCCGAGTGGCGGAGATCGTGGACCACTCAAGTGGAGACCACTTTTATTATAATCTGCAGCACTCTAGAATGTGTGACATTATGTTCTAGATTGTTCGGGCTATAACCTTGTGGCATTAAACCAGACAGTAATAGGATGTGTTAAATTTTTGAAAAACGGTTGAGAATTTTGTTGGTGGATTTTCCGATAACTTAATAGAAAATCTAAGACCTTTGGATGCATGAAAGGATAGACTTGCCTCAGCATTAGCTCACTACGCGACGTTTGTTGAACCGCATGCACAGTTGCTAGTTTCCCCGAGTTGATGAGCGGCGATATGATTTTTTTTGTTTTGATAGGCTTTTGTCATACCACCGCTCACCCCGAGCGATCTAATGATATGCTCCCACATTGATCGGGCGGCGCGATGGGATCGATATGGGTGCATATCATTAGGCGTCGCTCGGGGTGAGCGATGGTATGACAAAGGCCATAGTGACATTTTACCTTTGCTTTTGCTAAAACCTACATTTATCTGCACCAAAGAACTGCTTAGAGGTCGGAAATTCAATGATCATTCAAACAACGAAAACTTTTCGTTGAAACACCATGCATAGGTTAGGGTAGAGTTTTTGAATCAACAACTTTTTCCAGCTTCCTAAAGCGTGGGGAGTTTGATTTGAAAGGTGCCTGACCAGAAGGAGAAGTAAAAGTAAAAAAGGAAAAAGTTCGGCAAGATCAGCTTGGGCTGAAAATAACACGATAAATAAATTCCGGATAAACCTGTTTTAACATTAGCAACAAACTAATAAAAAGCCAGTTGTACTGTACTACACATCAGGTGACTCTTACGACGTAATTACGATTAACGCTTTACGAAATTTGGAGTTTCATGTACACACCCCTGCCCCTTACCGTATGTTTAAGGGTAGGGCTGCCGCTTTGTTCCAAAAGTTTGCGGAGGCCTTGAGGTGGCTGCGAGCGACGATACTCACTCGCGTCCATGCGTGCGGTCGCGGTGCGGCGCTGCAGGCAGGGCCACCTCTAGCCGCGGCAGGAACGCGTACGAGTTCTTCGGTGCGCCCAACGTGCGAGAGGGCGAATGCACGTCCCAACCGATCGGTTGAACCGCTTCGGCTTGCCCAAGAGGAGGAAGGCAGGGGGACTCGAGAGCAGCTCACCCTACACAATGAAGACGTGGGAAGGTTTTGTAATTGAGTGCCTAGAAGTGGGGTAAAACCTAAACCAAACGATGAGAGAGAACTGGTGAGGTTCAGTTACAGGTATGGAATGGACGTGGTCAAAAAAGTGATTTTAGCTTATTAAATTATTGTGGAAAATCCCATCGGAGAGAAACTCCCGTTTCAAGCGAGCATGTGATGCTAACAGCAGACAGCCCGACATTTGTCCAAAAAGCTTCTCTAGTCGAGCTAGAGATATTGTAAAGTGATTCAAGCTTCCACCGAGCTCATTTTGTTTTCATAATATATGAAGAGCAATTCTTGTTTTTTGGTGAAGTTCCAAATCCCACACAGATTCCAACTTGGTAATTGTACCTGTAATTAGGTCAGTTTGCTATCGGGAATAGTGAACTCGTGAGATGTTTGCCATGCTTCGAGCTATTGATGATTAACAGTAATGTCCACGTCCGAGTTTCCATAAATCTCGGCATCGCTCGCACTGATGATTAATAGTTGGAAATATGTTTCATACACTTTACGATTTTGAACCAACGCGGAGAGCGAAGGGGTGGCAATCCACAAAAATCTCGAAATTTTCGTAGAAAAGGTCAGCAAGCCAACTTTTGTAGGTCGCTAATTACATGTGCATTCGGCCTCTGAACACACAGTATCTTTTCTAAATGCGTGACCGCTGTAGGCAACGCTCGAAACGTCGTAGTTCTACTCATAGGAATAATCTATTTCAATAATTCTCCCACATGAAACTCTGAACTCAAAAACAAAGTTTTATCTTATCTCATCATTAACCAACTAGTCGTCAGTAATTCTGTTTTTCGATCTTCTTCATCATTTGCCTTTTACCAGCTACCTCTCCCACTTTGACGCAGCTTAATTCCACTCGATTGATTAGCACTAACCTATTCTCAAACTATTCCATCCTACGAGACAAAGTTTAGGTATTCTACCTTCTTCCTACTCACGTGTGCAGTGCATTCTGACCGTCCCCATACACTCACACTCCAGCTCATCCAGCCTTGGCACGTTCGCGCAGAACTCGTCCCCTCCGCCAGCGAAGCGGTGAGGACTCCGCCTGGAGCGACGCACGCGCGCGCGACCGCAGGCGTCAAAATGAGTATCGCTGCCGCCTCCCCCTTGAGGTCTATGGTTACTCCTGCCACGCCCGCGGTGTTGTGCAGGCTGCCGGCGCAACGTGGGCGTGGCGGGCTGTGACGAGTGGCCAAGTACGGGGTCCCAGCACGAGCCGCGGCTGGTCAAGGGAATGTCCCCGGGTGTATACCATAGGTCTAATCGTAGGGAATGTGTTGGATCTCAATGTCGCAAGTTACATAGAAAAGCTTCAGCTGCAGTTAACTCAAAAAACATAAGCAAAGCATGGGAGAGACGACAATTCTGTCCACATTACTTCAAACGTATTTCACCTCTTTATGGTACTTTTCAGCAAAGGGAATTTGTATTGTCTCTCCAGTTTTTGCATTCTGCGTAGCAAAATTTCGTTTAACTTTTCGTTTTTAGCTCGAGTCTGTTGCAATTCAAGAAACTCATGGGCATTCCTTTTTTACATCCTGGTATTTCCTTTCAATTCTTTAGCTTTTTTCTGTTCTCGCATCGCTTCCTTCGCTTTTTTCACCTTAAATGTTCATGTTCATACAAATCCAGCTGATTTTGTTCCGCTGTATCGATTCGGCGGTGTTCTCAACTATATATGTGGAAATTATACCGATCGGCATATTTACAAGAGTACGGTTTCTTCGCATCTCTCGTGTTTTTGACAGCTTCTTATGAGGATTCTGATCTTCAGAAAGGAAACACAAGGCATACAAAAATGGGAAACGGAGAAAGCGTACAAAAGGAGCGGTAGTCAAAGCTGGAGGAAACGTTAGGCAAGACGAAATAAAAGAGAAGTATCGAAGAAGCTTGAGTATCGAAGACAGATGGCATTTCTTCTGTTCGCTTGAAAATAATGATAGGTTGCCACGACAAGATATGAGGTTCAAAGCGTGCTCAAATATGCTGAGAATCGGGAATTGAGATGAATACGCAAAAACTGTCGAGGCATTCGATGGCAATAGCGAATGAAGAGGAAGGCTGCGCTACATCGACGACGAGCAGTAGCCCACAACGAGTGGTCGCCTCGACATCATCAGCCTCCGTTAGCAACATCAAGGCTTTACCTGGAAGCATGTCGGAGACACGCTCGCCGTTGTCATCGAATCGACAACATGCAGACATCTTCGTGCGATTTCTGCATGCGCGCGACTGAGAAGCGATCAGGGCAGTTGTTGCAGACCGAACAGCGGCTCTGTGACGACGACAGGCTGGCTGAATAGCTGTCTCGGCTTTCGGGCTTGGATCCGGTGGTCTCGTTTGCCCCTCTGTTATTATCGGGCGGTGCCGTCTGCTCCTGTGTTATTAAGAGAAAAACGATGTGTTATGCGGCAGGTACTATTACTGCACATCATCGCGACGTTCTGATATGAAGACTAAGGGCATGATACACTCTTTTCAAGCGATTCCTTTTCCTAATATTACGGATCAGGCAGAGAAGAAGATTTCAGGCTACCTTTAACTGTGACAGATTACAAGAAGTTCATCATAGTGATGTACAGGAGCGGAAAAAATGCGTACCGAAATTTCCAACATCCGATTTCTTGAAATTTTTACAAGCTTAGCGCTTGATTACTCAACGTTGACGATACTTTCCTACTATTCTCAATTAGCTTATAATTGTTATCGTATACTTGTCACAGAGTGGCTGGTCTTCATACAAACGAATCATGGATGTCCCCTTGACGAAAGCACGACACCGGAAAAAGGAAGTTAGTCGCCAAATCGCACTAAAAAAAGAAGAATGTGCACGCGATTAAAAAAACAAACCATTTCTATTTTCAACACACTACACCAGAAAATGAAGCCTAGTTGGCCCAAGAGTCTTGCTTGAAAACCGAAGCGAGCAACACAGGATGTTGACAGGGAATCATGTCAAAATTTTAGAACTGAGTAATACAACAATACATCTCAGTCTCAGTAGATTCCGCTTGTTCATACTTTTTAATTGTATTTTTAACATTATCTTTATTAATTGTTTCTGTACTTAATGTGGTGGTGCCCGTATCGAGATTGCATTATATTTGCTCGAAGAACAGTAAGACGAAACGGTTTCGCAAAGAACTAGAAAAGAGGGGAACTCCGGGTTCCGCCTGATCACCCATTGATAATTCCATACCTGTTCTTATTTCACAACCTGTAGATAATTTGTTGCTGAAGACTTGTTTGTTTTTGTATTTCTTGATGTTGAATTATTATGTTAGATTGAAGTATGTTAGATTGCGTTCTCAAGGATCTCCCTCGATAGAGAGCCCTCGTGCTCTCTTGTTAAGAGGGATCACGGGCCGCTTGTCGCAGGGCCACGTGGCGTGTCCCCGGGTGGTGGATAGGGGAACGAAACGCGAACCAAATGCGACCGTGTACTGCCCAGAGACGCAGGTGGGATGCAGGGGATGGACTCCTTGCTCCTGCTGTGTCGGGGCAACGCGTTCCTTGTTCGTGGGAGCGGAACGTTCATGCACAGTTGTGGATGTGTTTGCGCCTGTGCGGATTGTAACTGTGTCGGCTCGGCCGAAAGCTTGCACTCGGTATACTGGGAGTACATGTAAGGCGATTTTAGGCCGCCTCAAAAGTCTCGCCCCTCCCTTCGGGCAGTCTGGCTGGCTACCCAGAGCTCTTCACCCGCACGACAGAGCCTGACTAGTAGACATTAGATCCGACACCGATTTTCCGGGTAATCGGATGATTCGGATTGGCCATTTTTCAAACCCCCTGATCTTCGGATGATTCAGATGAGGGCAATTTCGAAAACCTTGGATCTTTGGATGATTCAGATGAGGGCAATTTCGAAAACCCCGGATCTTCGGATGATTCAGATGAGGGCAATTTTAGAAACCCCGGATTTTCGGATGATTCAGATAACCTGATTTTCGGCCGAACCGGATTTGGGTATCCGATTCGGATACAACCGGATAAGTGATAATATAGAGGCACGCAACCTCTTAAAAACGGAACCGATCAGTAATTCCGCGTTTATTTCATTGACCAATTGAAGTCACGAACGCGCAAAGCAGCTTGGAGCGCCACACCTTGAATTAAGTGGTTACATGCCCTGATAGCAAGGCACATGAATGCCCAATTACATCATAGCTGGCCTAGCTCAGTTCACCAATGGAGTGGAATACTCCATTGTTACGTAAAAGATGTCGTACTTGGCTGCTTTACGAGGGGAGTCCTTCTCAGAGCTACTTTGCGCTTCCAGACAAACAAGAAACAGCATTAAGACCCCAAAGAGCCAATGCCCACTCAATAGTGAGTTGGCAATGCACAGCGAAGTCTTGTAAAGGACAATAATGAACGATTACAAAACGTCCTGCAAGAAGTTTCTCGTGCTCTAAAAAGGGAAGGGTCTGAAGCGTGTCTGGACGGAGAGAGCGAGTCATATAGGAATAATTCCCATTCCTCAATCACTAAAAATGTGTTTCTTCTTTGCCAAGTCGATAAACCCGAAAAGTAGGGGATCCTTGAACTTACAGTAGGCGCCTCACAAGTTCGGGGATCTTGTACGCCCGCGATGCTGCTGGCGGGAAGCGGCTCGTAGCGCGGTGGATAGCGACGTTGCTCCATGATAGGGAGGTCGAGGGATCGACTTTTTTGCGCTGCTGCATTTTTGCATTTCAACTGATTGATTGATTTGAGAGATTCTGACATCTATACCATTTTAGATGTCTGCTGCGCAGGTTTTCCAGATGTGTGCCGTGGGGAGTAACTTTGTTGCTACTTGTTTATTACTGGCGGATATTTAACCAAAAGGCAACGAGAAAGCTGTTCAACATAATATGATATATAAACGTTAACATTAGTGGTACACAGACACAAAGTGCATGAAACAGAAACACTGGTCAAAATACGGACTGCGCATAAAGGCTACAGGCTCCTCACAGTTTGTTTCCATACATGGACCAATGAGATCGGCTCCATAGACGAAAGCAAACTGAAGACGTACTCTTTCTTCCGAAAGAAGAGTTCCACCCGAAAACGTCATGTTCCCACTGTTTGCCAGCCTTTCCACGTCTATCAGTTCATCTTGCGGATCCCAACCTTCTTGCTTTTCGACCACTTCCAGCCGTTCGTCTTCGTTAACTTCAAGTTGACGTGCTTCAAAGTCCTTCAGTATGCTGACCATCCGTTCGGTCAGGTTGGTGTCACTCCCTTGAAGGCTCCTTATCTAAAGATGGACCACACTTCAGCGTGAGGAAGTGGAGCATCGGCGACATTGTTGGTGTTAGGTTTTAGAGAACCTCCAGCAGACCTCTGATTTTCAGATGACAGGCAAAGATGAGAGAGAGTTTATCGATGCTGTTTAGGTCAATTTGCGGGATCCACAGACTTTCTCGTTTTAACCACATGTGACGTCACATCATGGTCTCCTTTGAAAATCCGAGCAGGATGGTTTTACCCAGGTCATTGGCCGATGTATAGAAACAGACTGAGAGGAGCCTGTAGCATTTATACCCTGCCCGTATTATGTCCAGTGCTGCTTTATGCACGTTGTGCCTGTGTATCACTGGTGTTGAATATTTATGCACCACCATGTTCAGTACCGCAGCATGCAGCTGGAAAATGCGCAGAAAACGTCTGAAAATGGTGTAGACAACAGAGCCCCTCAAATCTCAACCAATGAGTTGAAAAGCAGGAATGCAGCAGCGCATGAGGATCGAACCCCCGACCTCCCTCCCATGAAGCATCCACACTACCCATTGCGCTCCGAGCTGCTTGCCGGCAGAGATCTCGTGGTCGTACAAGAACCCCAAACTCGTGATGCGCCGTATCCCATTGTGACTTCAAGGACTCCCCCCCCACTCCTTGGGTTTAATTTTTTTCCTATTATCCGATTTTTATCCGATTTTATCCGAATCATTGCGCTCTTCAAAACCCCGGATCTTCGGATGAATCAGATGAGGGCAATGTTGAAAACCCTAGATCTTCGGTTGATTCAGATGAGGGCAATTTTAGAAACCTCGAATCTTCGGATGATTCAGATGAGGGCAATTTTCGGCCGAGCCGGATTTCGAATAATCCGAAACCGGACAAATCCGGCCGGATATCCGAAAATGCATGATTCGGATCCCATGTACTGACTAGCTACCCGTGTTGTATGGAAGTCAAACACAGCAGCACTAAAGGGCCTCATTCCCCTGACCCCGAAAGAGCCCCCATTTCTGCAGCGATGGGAAGGACGAGTACGGAGAGGCTGCTAAAATCTCAGGGCCTAACCAGGCTGCGCAAATTGAGAAGGACTAGGATGACAATCTGTACTTACAACGCCCGCACGCTTGCATCGGAAGCATCCGTCGAGGACCTGATGATGCAAGCCAGGAAGATTAAGTACGACGTCATCGGACAGACCGAGACGAGAAGACGCCACCTCCTACACTCCGTCTACGACTCCGGAGAAGAACTGTTCCTCGGAACATGCGACAGCAGGGGAGTAGGCGGCGTTGGTGTCCTCGTCAACACGCACTTGGCCATGAACATCGATTCGTACGAGTCTCTGACAACCCGAATCGGACGTCTGCGACTGAAGCGATGTGGTTCCGTGCCAGCTTTGACTGTGTTCGTCGCGTATGCCCCAACATCCGACTACGACGACGAAGAGGTCGAAGCCTTCTACATGGAGCTGGAGAAGTTCTATAAGGAAGACCACACCTTCTACAAGGTGATCGTCGGCGACTTCAACGCCAAGATCGGACCGCGAAGGTCGCCGGAAGAACTTCACATCGGAGCCCACGGTTTGGAGTGGAACGAGCAAGGTGAAAGGCTGTCTGAGTTTATCTTGTCGACCAAGACCATCCATGGAAACTCGCAGTTCCAGAAGCCTCCCTCCCTACGATGGACCTGGGAATCTCCCGGTGGCCAGTTCCACAACGAGATCGACCACATCATCTTCAATCGCAAGTATTGCCTGACCGACGTCTCCGTTGTCCCCAAGTTCTACACGGGATCGGACCACCGCCTCCTTCGCGCAAGGTTCCGCTTTTCGCGTCAAGGAGAGAAGGCCGCGAAGTTCAAGAAGAGGAGTCTCAGAACGACCATCAACTGGGACCTCTACGCCTCTCTTGCCGGCCTTTGGGAAGATGCCGTCATGGACAACGTCGATGAGGAATACGACCGCTTCGTGCACCAACTCCACGATAGTGCTAAGGGAGCCGAGAGCTTGAAGACCACCAAGAGACGCCTGTCTCCGGAAACTCTCGAGCTTATATGCCAGCGTGGAGCAGCAGCAGGAGAGTCAGGCAACTACCAGCTGACGTCCGAGCTTGCGAAGCTATGCAGAGCGCGATAAAGGAAGATCTCAAGGAGAGAAGGGCGGAAGTGTTGGCTGAAGCAGCAGAGGCAGGGTTGAGCATCCGCAATGCCCGATGAAACTTTGCCAACTTCAAAACCAAGATGACCGCTCTCCGACGTCCTGACGGAACCGTCACCTCTTCCAGAAGGAACATGGAGAAGGTCATCCACGACTTCTACTCCGATCTCTTCGATAGCCACGTCTACCTGCCCCCATGCCATCTTCCGCAGGATGGATACGTCGCTCCCTCTGTTCTCCCCTCCGAGATCCGACACGCCATCTCGTCGGTGAAGAAACGTACAGCACCCGGCCCTGACAGGATCAGACCCGAACACCTGAAGAACCTCCCGCCAGGGCTCATCAACACCCTGGCGCGGCTCTTCACACGCTACCTGTCGGAGTGCAAGGTTCCATCTCAGTGGAAGACCAGCAAGACCGTCTTGCTGTACAAGAAGGGAGACGTGCACGACATTGGCAACTATCGCCCGATCTGCCTGCTGTCCGTAGTCTACAAGCTGTTCACTCGAGTCATCCTGAATAGGAGCAGCAGAACGCTGGGCGAAGGACAGCCGCGCGAACAAGCAGGATGTTCATGAGGAACGGACAAGTTTCTGATGCCCCATTCTCGGTCAACGGAACGAACATCTCCGAATGCTCCAGCTACGTGTATCTGGGTCGCGAAGTCAATATGGCCAACGACCTAGCGCCGGAGCTGAGCAGGAGAAAACGAGCGGCTTGGGGAGCTTTCAAGAGCGTCGAAGAAGTCGTGAAGAAGACGAAGAACGTCCGATTCCGTGCCCACCTATTCGACTCACGATGCTCGGAGTGACACTACTCACGCAAGTGAGAGAAGGCCTCCGGAGTTCCGAGCTTCGTCGACGTTCGAAGATCAGAGACGCTGTCGCGTGGGCCAAGTTGTCGAAAATTAGGTGGGCCGGCCACGTAATGCGCTTCGCAGACACCCGCTGGACGAGAACCGTTACCGACTGGATTTCGCGGGATGTCAGGAGAACACCAGGACGCCCACCAACGCGTTGGTCGGACTTCTTCGTGAAAGCCCTCAACGACCGATATGACGCTCTTCGTGTCCCTCGAGCGGGGAGGATACATTGGACCACTCTTGCACGCGACAGGGACGAATGGAGACGCTGCTGGCGCCCGCTCGAGCAAGTCGATGATCAACGGGACGACAGGTGACAGGTGACAGGACTATATATAAAGGAGCAGTGTGTGTGTGTTTCCGTCCGTCACAACTGGAGTGGGTACACTGCGTATTGGAAGCGATTGTTGAACATCGACGTGCCTGGCGTTGCCGTAGACCTGCTGAACACGTCGGCAACCGTGCATGGCGAGCCGTAGACGTCTCGAACACGTCGGCAACCGTGCATGGCGAGTCGTAGACGTGCCGAACACGTGGTCAACCGTGCATGGCGATGCCGTAGACCTGCCGAACACGTCGGCAACCGAGCATGGCGAGCCGTAGACGTGCCGAACAGGGATGAGCGAATAGTAAAATTTTGAAAACCGGATAACGAATAATGGATAATTTTGCCCGAAAATGGCCGGATAACGGAAAAGCGGATAACGAACAAACAACAAAAATTAAAACTTGTTTTAAATTGCACTAATTTCAACAACAGATCAGGGCTTAAAGAACTGTTAATTTATAAGCCATTTCTAGACATTTTAGTAGTGTTTTTAAACGTTTGCAGTCGCCGCATTAACGGCTGCTCCATAGCATCCCAAGATCCAAGGTACTTTAACGTGGGATCTGGAATAGTATCTGCAAGCAGTTGTGTACGGCAAACACACACAAAGAATTATGACATCCAGACCTTCTGAATCTGAGGAAGAATATCCGACCCATCCCTTATGGAGCAGAGGAAGAATACCCAACACAGCCCCGAAACGAAGGTGTTCTCCATGTTGCAGATAAATTTCACAAAAAAACTCAGAAATTAAAACAAATCTACATGTCTTCAGCACCCACGATGACAAATTTGTTTAGTAGTGTATCCCCAAAATTTTTAATGGAGGAGTTGCTTACTCTACGTATTTGGAATAATCCCATTTCTTTTGCTAGTATTCATTGCTGTACTGCAGTATTTTCTGATAATTCACGACAGCACATGGCTAAAAAGGGTACCATTACCGCCTGCAATCCAATCGATCATACTGCAATCGTGTAACCACAAATGATATGATGGAAAGATCGGCGGTAAAAAATTCTTCCTCTCCATTTTTGAGAATTGCTAGTAGCAGTTTGTATGCCTTCTTGGTCAGCACATGACTTGAGATGAATGAACAATGCTTTGCTAAGTAGGCCTCACATAAGTATGGTACAGGCTTAGCGCGCCTTCTGGAAGGCTGGAAGTTAGATATCTTTAAAACGATGTAGTCAATTTCCAAGTGAGGAAACTTCAATTAACCCTTTTAGATTTGAATACTTCTGTTGTTTCTGATGACCACTCTTACGATCGTGAAGGATCCTGTTCATAGTACACCCATCACCACGTCCAAAGCTACGATTCAGCTAATTTGTTGTTCGTTATGCGGCTCAAAATCGCCGGATAACGAACAACAAAACGGATAGGTCAAAACCCCCGGAAACCGAATAACGGGTAACGGATAACGGTTAATCCGCTCATCCCTGGTGCCGAACACGTCGGCAACCGTGCATGGCGAGCCGTAGACGTGCGGAACACGTCGGCAACCGTGCATGGGCATTTATGGGCATATGATCATCGACGGGAGGGGTTTTTGGAGGCAATCGATATCGATCGGTATTATAGATTTTTTGAGGATGACGTTTAAGCGGCACTAGACTTTAGCCCTGTGGGTAATCGAGGTCGCCGAACACGAATCTTAAGTCGACCAATCGATATCGATCGATATTATCGATTTTTTGTGGATGTCGTTAAGCGGCACGAAACTTTAGCCCTGGGGGTAATCGGTCGCTGAACACGAATCGGAAGTCGACCAATCGATATCGATCAATATTATCGATTTTTTGAGGATGACATTCAAGCGACACGAAACTTTACCCCTAGGGGTAATCGAGATCGCTGAACACGAATCTGAAGTTCGTTTTTGAACTGTCGATCGCCATCAATCGATATTGGGCAAATAAGCGTTTTTGTGGATGTCGTCAATTTTTTC
This sequence comes from Heligmosomoides polygyrus polygyrus, assembly GCA_947396885.1. Lineage (NCBI taxonomy): Eukaryota > Metazoa > Nematoda > Chromadorea > Rhabditida > Heligmosomidae > Heligmosomoides > Heligmosomoides polygyrus. The sequence goes on from OX377206.1 coordinate 29,807,369, forward strand.
GCTTTTTTTCTAGCTTGCCCTAACCGACGTAGTTAAGATGTTATTCCTGAAGAAACCATGACAAAGGTGTTAGCTACAATTGATGATGAGAAGTTATTGCCACGGCGAAGCCGTCAGAAAGCCGTCGGTGCGGCCGAGAGGCCGCACGGACGGCTGGTAGTAGGATATATAATGCGTTTACACTTTGTATGATGTTATTGCTTTGCAATGTTAGATTTTGATCATGAAAGAAAATTGCGCATTTTTAGGCTTAACGCTTGGGAGGACAGCAAACAAACAGAAAATGACGCACTTTTTGAAGAATACTTGCCATGGAAGAAGGACCTCAATTGGAAGGTTCTGAGGTACCGACCTACTGCAGTCCGTTTCTGCGAATTTATTCTATAACTGGGAAAGCATTTCTTCGAGGAGAAGTCCTAAACGGTATTGACGTGGTTGAATGCGTTTCTTTGGTTGCTTTTGAAAAGTGATTTGAGGTGCTCCTGGAAAATGATGTGAGATTGCAGAAACGATTCTGGAACGCTATCTTAGAAAAATATCTTTTTTAGTATTTACAAGATATCCCGCGGCTGTCTTGTTTTTCTTTCTTGTTGTTGGCAGAAACATTCTGTTATTATTTAGGTTGTCCGGAAAGTTCTCAGCGTTTTAAGTGCTTCACTTTGAAGTACCATTACTTTTTAAAATCTTATCGGATTTAGTCGAAACAAGCACCTTTTGAATCAGCACACTTTTGCCAATGAGCCACCAGTCGACTTATTCCTTCAGCGAAACAATTAGGTGGTCGAGATCCTACAAAATCCACGAGAGCTGTTTTGGCTTGGTCCTGATCGGTGAAGGTTTTACCAGCGAGAAAGTTCTGAAAATGTTTGAGAAGGTAATAGCCGCTTGGTGAGAGGTCTGGGGAAAATGGCGGGGAAGACAAAGCTACAACCCTCGATTCTTTCGATTTTCGAACAGTGATTTGTGAAACGTGTGGGCGGGCGTTATCGTGCAAAAGAAGGGCCGCTTCTGTTGATCAACGCTGGCTGAAGTTGAAGCAATTTTAGGTGCATTTCAGCGATTTCCTTGCAGTAGAACTCTGCTGTGGTGGTTTGGCCTGGTACCAGTAAGTTGTAATGGATCCCACCAGCCGCCGACCACCACACGGTGACCATTACCTATCCACCCTTCATCACAAATGGTGATTCGACTCGAAGTCCGTCCAGGATTGCTCTAGCTCGACCGCTACGAGGGTCATCTTCGAGGCCAAAATCTGCGGTCCGAAATTCACTAAACCACTGACGCATAGTGCTTTCTCCAACACTACTAGCCCCCACACTTGATTGATTTGTCGAGCTATCTTGACTGCGGGTTGTCAAAATCTGAAGTTAAAATAAAATATCGTTCGGGATTCCTCCTTCGACATACTTCAATAAGCCCTTCAAGAACAGAAATATAAAACAACGTTGAAACATTAATTATTTAATCAGGTAGAGCGAAAAAGTCTGTACAGAAAGTAGCAAGTCGCAATGCAAGTCGAGTTTTCACTTAATAATACAGGAATGAAAAATAGTTACACAAAACGCAGACGGCTTTCCGGAGAATCTAATAGTTCGGTTTTATTTTTTGAAATAGACCCGGCGCATCGCATGCGGCAAGAATTTTTTAAAAGTTTTATGTTCTTTTATGCTTTCAACAACTTTATAAATTATTTTCTCCCGTCATAAGAAATAATAACGGACTACTCTTCAGAAATTGCAAATATCAGTCTGAATACTTGACATTTTTTTAGACTTCTTCCATAATCAATCGTAGGTTTCTCATGGTCTGTCTGTTTTTTGTAATTGTTATTGGCCACAATAGATATAAATATAAATATAATATAAAACTTGCATCAAATGGTTAGATGTAGGGAAATCCCTAGTCTTTGAAGATCCACAGGAGGATTTCGCGCGCATATTTCATGCTCATTTGAGAAGTACGTAACGCTCGCCCCGCATTAGCTTCATACTACGGCGAATAAGGAAAACCAGTTCTTATTCAACGGCCAGTGTATTCGATAGGGAGCTCACTAGTTTCGGGTTTCTGATGTTCTGCAGCACCGAAGCGATGCCTGACAGTGCACGTCCGATATCTGAGAGCATCACACGGCTCTGCTTGCAGCTACGTTTGCTTGAATATCTGAATATCTGAATGAAATAAATAAATACTCCCGCCAAGATTAGCATACTATGGATAGAAAAATGAGCGCGTCAAAGTTCATGAAACTTTGAACCAGGAAAACTGCCATGATCTGAGAGCGGTACACTTACCCCGCCTGTCGGAAGAAATGTTTCCATGGCAGCATTGAGGAGGAACTGAAAAGTTTGCGCAACGTCCCTAGCTATAGTAAGAAAACAGAGAGTGTGTGTGAAAGTCGCCCGGACGCATTTCTCGGAGTAAAGGCCTGAATTGATACCGTACTCTACAGCAGTACAAGGCTACGTCCATTTCAAACCCAGGCCCTGATTAGCGATGTTGTGTGCAAATACAGGAGAGATTATAGCGACAGAAGAGTGCAATTGCTGGAAGGACTGGAGAGGCCAATTTTTAAAGCTAGCCGGAGTCTGGCAGCTAAAAGTCCAAGTTGAGCAATGACCAGGTAAAATCACTCCCTGTATCCAAACCTTCTCTACATCTACGTCTACGTAAACCGAGGTCATATGTAGGAGGATGCACGCGTAGGATACTCATTCGGCTTATGTCCGATAGGGTATCTTGTAGCCCAACAGCTGGAGAAAGGCTTTTAAGAAGACGTCTCCACTCTTCAGATTAGCAGGCAATGATAATTCCGCAATCGATTCGTTGCCCACCTCGCTGCCCAAAGATGACATCAATGTAAGGAGCAGCTCAGCAAGGCGACACCGTATTACCGGAGCTAAACAGGTCCACACTGTTTGACTGACCAGAAAAATTTATGCTCCAAGCTTCAGTAGAGTTCAGTAACTACAAGAGCAAAAATGGAAAGATCCTTTGGTGTATTGGGTGCTGGGATTACGCCGTACTGTAGCGCAGTGTGCGACATTGTTCTTCTGATTTATAGTACTAATAAACGTTGGTTACATAGAGGTTCTCGTTCAACAACAAAAAAACCTGGTGGATTTTTGCGTAGAGCTTCGTTAAATCATTGCTATGACCTGTAGTTGTTTAAATGAGTAGTTAGTGACAAAACTTCATGTCAGAATTGGTGCTTTGAGAACAAACAAAAAAATTGGCTAGGTGCGTTATTTCTTCTTGAAAAACCTATTTCTTGACATAAATCGTGTCCAGTCTATCAGCCTTCGACGACACTCTGGTACTGAAGGGACAGTTATGGTATCGAAAACACAAGTGGGCGTAATTCGTGACTCGCTATTGCCACAAGAAGGTAGAGACTGCTTCAGTGGGCAGCACACATCAGAAGAGCTTTGCTAGAACAAAGCAGAGTTGATTGTCAGCATTGTAAAAAATTGGAAAGGATTTAGAGCAAAGACATGGTTGGATTCGTTGAACAAGATCTCCTTCTTCTTCTTCAGTGTCTGTCCCGCTTCGTAGCGGGGTCCACTATTCTGGTGTCATGACGCCACCTTTCCCGATCCAGCGCTAGATCAGGGTGGAGACCAGTAACCTTCAAGTCCATATGAAACGTATCAGCCCAGCGCTGCTTCGGGCGCCCTCGAGGCCGCTTTCCTATTACCTCGAAGTTAGGGCCTATCTTGCGGACGCTGTTTTCGTTTCTACGCAGAATGTGGCCGTACCATCTCGGACATTCGGGTTCGACGAGCCGAACAGTCTCCGCCCAGCCACGCCCCCTTCAACAGAATAGCAACAGCGGTTGCCAACAGAAACAGGTGTTGCTATTCTGTTGCAATAGAAACAATGTGTTGCTATTCTGTTGAAGGCTCGGAACATGTGTTGCTATCCAGGCGCAGTGACTAGCGTGCTCCAATCGGGCACGCTCGCGCCGAAAAGAAGAAGTTAGAGCTAGAGTTGGGAATGTTGCAATCCAGGCGCAGCCATTTCTCGTTTTTTTCCAACGACTGTATCGTAGATTTGTGTCTGCATTGTTGTGTACATGAAAGCCCCGAGAATCATTCTAACCTTCGCTTCGCCAGCGCTTGGCTCTGCCATCTTTTTCCAGGCCTATGTTGTTCAACTGCTTTTTCAGGGAATTCATTCCTTCGCATGGTACTCGAGTGCAGTGCAGTGGACTGTGTTCTAGTGGTTTAGACGAAGGTTGCTCCATAAAGTAGTCGGAAAGGTGGGTTTTTTGGTTTCGTTTTTACTATGTATATGCATTCACTATGTACATCTATGTATTCTGTCGGCGCTATACGGGAATTCATAAAATGTCCTTACTAGGGTCCTTACACATTGTCAAAAATATAGGCGTTTGTGGCGGGACCCAGTTTGTGCAGCCGAAAAGCTGGCATATTGCCAGAGTTTCGCAATCGGTGTCTCGCGCGAGTTTCGCAATCGGTGTGTCGCGCTGCGTAGAAACGCCCTGTCCGCCTTGTTCTCCTTGCACTCCCTTCCATTCCGCCTGTGAAACTTAACTATCTGTCGCCTTTTTACGATTGTCTTGCTTTCAAAGCGGTGGTGATCGTAATGTCGGAACTGCTAATTGCACTGATTTCTGCCATTTTTGATGAGCTGTTGGTTGGTTCTTTTTCTCCTTTATTCTGTGGTTTCAGTGCTGGCTCTCAGAATATGATCTCTTCCGTTCGAGTGTGCAGGAACTCAATACATGTGGGACGTTTTCGTTACGTCAAGGTACGTTAGAACTTCGTCCCTTTGTAGCCATGGTGTCGCTGATTCGAAATCTATTCTGGTCGGAAGGGTTGCCATTAGAAAAAGCGGAGGGCCTATCCGGGCTGGGAAATTGCAAACAAAAGACTAGGGCGACCATTTCGTCATAGTTTGAGGTAATTTACCTTTAATGTTGCTGTCGTTTTCTCAAAAAGACGATGAAGAGTCTCCCTCCGACTAGGACACATCCCTGACTTTTCTTTTTCTCTTGGCTTTGCTTTGCTCTGCGTTAGCGGAGTCTAGTAACGTAGCGCTTGATTGTTAGGGCGTTGAGCTTCATACAAAGGCATGCGCCTGTTAGGCGCACTTGTGAAAGTTCTACCATCTCGAATAACATTTGGAATTTTTGTACTGTGAGGCTGATCGATTCGATCGAATGAGATTCGGCAGGCTGCAATTGAGCCTTCCTATTTGCCGAGATGTGGTTTTAACGAAGGACTTGGATAGTCTATATCTATGCAGTAGAAATGTACAAATGTGAAATGCAAATGTAAAATTTTAGGTGCGACAAGTGACTGGATGTTCACTGCTGCGGCACTGCATGGGAGGACTATGTTCTATGTGCTGCTCGATTCGCCGGACTATATCTACGAACTGGATGTGCGAAAGGTAAAGGAGCGCATTATTCCAAGTGGGAAGGAGTTGCGCATCATGAACATCATCGCTTACAGATACTGTTGCTGCGTGAGCGTGTTGACAAAGTTGACTGGTGCCCCAAATGTAAGAAAAAGGACCAGAAGGGACCATTCCTGATCTCACTGGAGGGCTGGTTGGTATTCTTTCTCTACGAGTCTTTTTAGCAGAAAGAACGCAACCTTGATGCAAAAAAACGGAACTTTGAACATACTTGATGACCCCTTGTTAAGGAATGCGATTCACTTGCATGAAATGTCTAAGGTGGAGATGCTTGATGTGAGGCGAATTTTAAAGGCTACTTAGCGTATTTCTCTTACTATCACTTAAAACTATAACTAAACCAAAGAAAAAGGAATGATATGACAATGACTCTTCCATCGACTGGTCATCGCATTCCGTTGTGGAGGCCAAATACACATTCAAAACTGCCTTCACCACATCCGCTTGAGCGGAATGGTGGCGCATGCCAAAAAGAATTGATTGACGCCTGTGTTCTTCATTATCTTTTGCCTCCCTCTGAAGGCCGAAATTATTTGACTACATACATTATGTCTGTTTGGTAAAATTTTCTCACTGGAAGAAAAGTTGAAGAATACAGTGAAGTGTCGTATGAATTCCTCAACATCGGAGGGCTTGCTTAGACGGGGCGGAAACAGGACTATGAATCATTGCGGGGTACCCACGAAAATAGGCGCCTGCTGCGAGTCTGTTACACGTGATCTGAAGTAATGCCTTCGGGAGATTCACTATATTTAGATCAGCAAAAGTTTAGGGCAACGCATTCGAGACAGCAGAAAAGGGCAGTTCGATTCCCGACGAGGTTCTCAACCAAAACATGAGACTTTGGCCAAATTTCGAAACAGGTACACATCTTGCAACGGTTATGTGGATCTGCTCCAACTGTCAGCAACATCCTGGCGATGCGACTTCTGCGCCGCCGAAGAGCAACTGCTGACCCTAATTCTGATTGCGAAGCTACATATCCCGCTTTTCGAAATGAAACCTTTAATTCTAAGCTGAGTTTGGGTAGAAAAAAGAAATGCTGCGACTTTGTTCCATCCCTGCCCTTAGACGTACCGTCATACTTCTCTCAAGAGGCACTACCATACCTGTTACAGTCACTATTAGTTACAGTAGTTCATGCACTGAAACTAAGCGCATTGTTGAAAATCAAAGATTTCGAGTCTGCGAGGTGCAGAATCTATCACATTTTACAAGTGGTTTTCACAACTGAGTGTACAGGCCCAAATCCCAAAGTAGTGTACAGGCTCCTATAAATGATAGCAGGTGTAGGGAAACAAACACGAACTGGTTTTCACATAGTCTACTCTAGGGGCTCTAATCTTTATATTATCATTCTTGGAGAGAATTTTCGGAGCTATGGTAGTTGAGGGGAAAGGGTGTGAGGTCACTACAGCATACCGTACCGTGGCGCACAAAATTGGCGTGTGGCTACATATAGCACATGATATCTCACTATTACCTTCTTTTTTTCGATTGCAGGTCTGAATTTTTTTTGCTTCTGTGTTGGGCAGGGGAAAGAACTCCACGATGTATTAGGTTGGAAAAAAAAAGTCTCTTCACACTTCGAATTTTTTTTTACCCTTCCCCTTGTAAACGCACTAGCCAATGTTGATTGCTGATTTCGTAATCCTATCACACTTGTCTACCGTTCGCACGCAGACACAGGTTAAGACTCTTCTTGTAATTCGTTATCCATCCAATCTTCCGAACTCAATGCCAGATCTACCTCATGGCCATTTTCAGCACGGCATTCTTCAAGAATTCATTAAAGAATCCACAGCACGTCAGGCAGCAGACCAAATTAACCACATATATGGCTTGGGATCTACTACTCATCGCGCCTGTTATGAGTGGTTCGGAAAGTCTTTAAAGGGAAATTATTCACTGAGGGCAAAGCATGGTCAGGAAGGCCAACTGGATTGGACGACAGTGAACTACACCATCTTCTTCGTACCGATAGTTGGCAGACGACACGTCAGCTGGCAGAGAAGCTCGAAGTGTCTCATAGGATAGTGGGGATCCATCTGAAGAATCTTGGCTTTCATGGAAATTTGGAGCTTGGATTCCATATGCCCTGTCAGACACTCAGAAAGGTCGACGGCTCTCCATCGCTGCTTCTCTTCTGTCCAGATAAGGAAGAAAATCGTTTCTTCCGCGGATTGTGACAGGCGAAGAGTCCTGGGTTCTGTGTGCCAACTTCCGAGGAAAAGGCAATGGGTACAAAAGGGAGAGAGCCCTAAGTCTGATCTCAAGCCCAATGTTCACGAACGGAAGATTCTCTTGAGTGTTTGGTGGATATCAGAGGAGTGATTTATCGGCAAACTCTCAGAAGTGGAGAGACACTTACTGCTGCCACATACAGTGGCCAACTCCACAAAGTCGCCGCAGCTTTCCAAGAAAAGAGGCCTGAGAAGTCGAAGGTGATGATCCTGCATGACAACGCAAAGCGACATGCTGCAAGACTCACAAGAGAAACAATAAAGGAGCTGGGCTGGGAGGTAATGCCACATCCACCGTATAGCCCTGACCTCGGCCCTCCCGAATGCTATTTCTTCCACGCTCTCAAGCAAGAAATTGGAGAGAAATATTTTGAAACGGACGAGGACCTCAAAAATTGGATTCAGCGGTGATTCGACTTCAGAACTGCAGTCTTTTACGCGAGAGGAATTAGAAAAATTACCACGTCTTTGGAGAAGTGTAGTAGAACAAAATAGAGTTTATCTCAATTGATTTGACTTTGTAGTTGTGAAGTAATAAATCTTTGAAAAAAATGAAAAGACTTTTTTTCCAACCTAATAGATAATTTTAACACGGGTGCACTCGTTGGGTCACACCCACCGGAAGGTCTTTTTTCTTTTTCTTTTCTTTACTATCAGTGTACCTCGTTTCCTTTTTTTCGTGTTACTGACAATTTTATAATTTGTCTCCCTCCCCGTACTACCATTGCGCCAAATTTTCCTGTCAATTTCCAATTTCACTTCAATTTAAAAAAATCTCCGATGACTCTCTATTTGAGGAAGCAGCAAATGTGTTTTTTTCGAAACAACTGGGCGCTTTCTACATTCACTAGCGTTTTCAAAGCTGTCTTTCACATGCCTAGTAACTTGTATACCTACAGTCTTCCTGCAAGTATGACAAAGCGAATGAACTCCAGTTCAGTTGTTGTTTGTTCAAACCAGAGAATGATAAAAAATGTGAGTTGCTCAAGAAGAAATTAGGAGAAATCTTACAATGGTGAACGGCCTATAAAGGAATTGGGTGGGCTATATATGTAGCGTTGGGTTTCTCTGCTCCTCACAATCAGTTCTTTTTAAAATATTTTAAGATTTATCTTAATAGAGGATCTATAAAAGTGGCAACATCAAGAACAGAGACCGGTAAGTGTAAAAATGGAGCTGTGAAGGATAACAGACAGTGACAAAGTCGGCTACTTTCCGTTGCAATGTCTTATCACTGGCTCCTTTTCTAGAGCAGAACCCTCAGTTGTGTAGATTTTTAGCACCGTAGGGGTGTGGTGACTTTGGATCACTATGCGAAGTAGGTTGACGCATTGAAGTTCGGAATTTTGAGAGGGTATCCAGTTTTATTATACCTTAGGCAATCATCCAAAGAAAGCAAAGTGAATGCTCCCACTATTGGACTACGTTTATTTAGAATCAGCTGATTCTACTCTTTCCGAAGCCCAACTACATTCTGGCACACAAGCTGGCTTTCCCTGTCGTGTAAGCCGTCTTAAATAACACACCACCCGAACTGGGTGAAAGGAAAGGAACCACTTGAGAAGAATTCGAAAATGATTATCTAAGAAAATCTTTTCATTTTCTCAGGTTTTCATACATTTTTATCGCTTCGTTTTTTCTGTAAGATGTTGCCTGAAATCAAATCATTCATTGATTCAATGGTGAAAGTTCACTCTAGGTGCTGATCAGTGGGCAAAGAGCCCCTGATAAAGAGCATGCGGTCGTCCGCATTTCCACTTGCTACCACCTATGTAGGTCGGTAAGACCTCATCACGTCTTCCTCACCGTATCTTTTTCCATTTAAGTTTTTTCCTGCCACTTTTATATGAAGAATAAAACGTCGAAATGACTAGCTTCACATTGGAAGAAATTTGAGATGGCATTCAAATTGCTCATGACATCCCGTAGAAGTAGAATGTGTGAAGCATAGAAGGGTTAAGGGTTTAGAAGGAAAGCGTTAAACATTTCTTTTTCTAGAAGGTGAAAATCGTTCACGCTGGCCAGCACCGAAGAAGCCCGTCTCAGCTATATGGTGATGACGACAACGAGGACGATGACCACAACGAATAGACGACATTCTCATTTATCGCATTGTATGCCTTATGCTCTAATCTCACTTTATGAATGTGTACGAATTATTAAGCATTCTCTGATGTCACTTATGCCATACCTCTGTTACTGTCCATTCTCACTTATCACATTGTATGCTTTATACTCTAATCTCATTTTATGAATGTGTATGAATTATTCAGCATTATCTGATGTCACTTATGCTATACCACTGTTACTGTCACTTTACATGTACCAATTTATAAATACATTGTTATATTATAAATTAAATTTTGTAATTATAAGTGTTTCCTAATCTTTATCCTGTATATATATATATATATATATATATATATATAGTCTAGCAGCCGAGCGGCAACACAATAGCAACCGGATGGCGACACAATAGCAACCAAACGTCAACACAGTAGCAACCGAGCGGCAACACAATAGCAACAGGAGCCGCCCCTCTGTTGACCGTCTTCTCCCGGATAGCAACAGCTGTTCCCCCCAATAGCAACTCGAGCCACCCGACCGCGTGGCTCGTGTTGCTATTCGGTACGGCTCGTCGAACTCGAATGTCCGAGATCGTAAGCGAGCTTTGCGCATCTTGTCCGCTATCGGCGTGACACCGAACCTCTGCCGAATGGCATCGTTTCGGATGCGGTCCATGCGCGTGACTCCAGCCGTCCAGCGCAGCATCTTCGTCTCCATGACGCTGAGTCGCGTTTCAGCCTCACGTATTTTTGACTTCAACCGCTCTGGTATCTTCCTATCGCAGAGAACCCCAGTCAACGAGCGCCACTTGGACCAAGCTGCACTCACGCGTGAATTCACTCAATCACCAGTTTGCCATCGGATGCTACTGCTGATCCCAAGTACTTAAAAACCGAAGTGCGAGAGAGCTCGATGCCGTTAACCTTGATGGAGCTGGACTCGTTAACGTCCGTGGTTAGATACTCAGTCTTGTTCACGTTCAATCTGAGTCCAAACCGCTCCAAGCGATCACACCAAGCTTGCACCTCTCGCTCGAGTTTATCTTTATCTTCGCTAGCGAGCATTACATCGTCGGCATAAAGCAATGTCCAGAGGACTGGCTTCTGAAGATGTCGTGTGATGGCATCCATGACGACAACAAAGAGGAGTGGGGAAAATGCAGAACCCTGGTGCACTCCGACAGAGATGGGAAACTCTATCGAGGTTCCAGCTGCAGCTTGAACTCTACTCTTCGGACAAGAGTAGAGAATTCGCACCCAATTTATGAGCTCTTCAGGAACTCCATGACGTCGCAGGGCGTACCATATCACTTCACGCGGCACGCGGTCAAAGGCCTTCTCCAAGTCGAGAAAGACGATATGCACTGACTTCTGCTTCTCGCGATGCTTCTCTTTCAGGAGACGGGCGGCGTGTATGGCATCAACGGTGCCACAGCCAGCCACGAAGCACTGCTTTTTGGAAAGCTAGAGATGTCCCGAATTCGTCTGCAGGACTGTCCTTCTTCTTCCAAATCGGAATCGTCGCACTTCGGCACCAGTCGTCAGGTACTTTCTTCCCTGCTACAACCTGATTAAAGAACTTCGCCAACAACTCAGTCGTGTACCAAAACTTTGACTTCCACAGGTCAGCCGCCACGTTGTCGAGCCCAGTCGCTTTGCCTGGCCTCATCTTCTTTAGAGCCGCTTCTGTCTCCTTCACGGTGATCTTCTGGACGGGCCGTGGGTTGGAGCCGTTGAAGGGATGGCTGGATGAGGAAATTCTACCGTAGAGGTTTCCTCAGAATAATCGCGCCATCGCTTCAATGCTTTCTTGCGGTCCATAAGAAGACGGCCGTTCCCATCATTGATGCCGTAAAACTTTTCAATGTCCTTGGTCTGCCGATGGCGGTTCTCTGCAAGTTGTTACAGATATCACTCACCATCGCGTGACTCGAGCTTCTTGTCTACATCTCTAAAATGGCTTTTGCAACGGCCTTCTTTGCAGCTTTCCTCGCTTCTTGGTACTTCGCCAGTTATCGGCCGCCGAGAAACACATGATAAAGCGACTTCTTCTCTCGAACTTTTCCTTTACGTCGTTCCTCCACAACCATGCCTGCATGTCGTCCTTGCGTCTCCCAGGCTTCGTGATGCCGAGTTTCGACTGTGCAGCTTGACGAATCGCGTCGGTCGCCTTCTTCCAAGTTTCGTCGAAAGTTGTGACCGTCAGTAACCACACGCGAGAAATCACAGCTGCTTCCTTCTCTCTCATTCGATTTCGATTCTATCCGAGTTTTGTTACCCTCACTATAGTGAGGTGGGAGTCGCGTTTTCAGAAGGAGGTTTTCACTATGGTGAGGTTATGTGATTCCGCATAATCAAGAATACGCTCACATCGGCGTTACGCGACCCGTGTCCGAAATCACCATGACAGCTGTAACCGTCCTTCGTAGCACTTATGTGCCCATTTAGGTCACCAAGGTCATCAGGGGCTATGATGATATCTTTCGGCGGTACCTCTGCTGTCTTCTCTTCAAGCAGGTTCCAGAACTCATCCTTGGCTTGATCGGAGCAGCCAGTCTGCGGAGCATATGTACGCAAAGAAGAATTGATAGAGTCGCCCCTTGCGGCGACAACGATCTTCATCAACTGATCGTCAAAGCGCTCGACGCTTACAATCGAGTCTCGGAAACGTCCGGAGACGATTCTTCCGACACCACTGGTGGTCCTGGGACTTCCACATAGAACGGCTTTGAAGCCACGTCCTATGTCCCTTGACTTGCGGCAGGACCACCTCGTCTCCTGCACCGCACAGAAATCAACTCTTCTGCGCTCCATTGCTTCTACCAACTCGCACGAGCGGCCTGTCAACGTATCCACCTTCAGCGTTACTACGCAGGTCTTGCCTACGTTACGGGACTTTCGGACTAGCTCAGTTGATGCAATCGAGTGTCCGTGTTCGGCTCGGTTCGCCAACGCGGCCAGTTTCCAGTGGCACCACGTGGAGGGACGGACATCGCCACCATTCGTTGAACATGATAAGCTAGCGATAAGCTTCAGCTGTCAAACACGCTCAATTTTTCTTTGTACCATATCGGCTTCCATTATTACTTGTACTCATGGATAAGCTAGACTAATAACACAAACTTCTCCAATTTCGATAGGAAAGGAGGAGGGAAAAGAAGGGAAAGGAAAAGCAAAAGGAGGAAGATCGGCGTTGATCAACCTTGTCATGGGCCCTTCATGCTACATCTGAAAGAAATCGTGAATGTAGTTTTAAGTGCGCATTTTGTTATATACATAAGCCTCACGTAGCTAACATAGAAAAGAGTTTTGTCCAGCACAGACACGTCCTGATTCAATTCACCAACACCAGATGAATGGAACGTTTTAACAGCTCAGTGCTCCAAGCGAATGATTCATACTGGATTTTTTGTCGTCTGCGCTACGCGAGTGTTTTATTACCATAAAGATGATAGGCGGTGCTAGTCAACCACATTGCGAGATGCGCCACGCATTCTACTTTACGAGATGTCATGAAGGCAGGTTGGATGTATGCAGACTATACATAGAACCACTAGTGGTGGCAACCTGTCCGAACTGGAAAACTTGCTTTTGAGTGACAGCAGGTGCCTCCTCCGCGTGGCTACCACATCTCCATATTACTACAAAGGACAGTAATTAATGGAAATGGATGGTGCTAAACATGCTATGCTATACTGTTGTATTTCTCATTGGATGTGCTACGCATTATATTCCATGGGATATCCTGGAGGGAATTTGAACGCGTATTTGTCATATACAACGAATTACAGCGGCCAGCCGGTGAACAATTCCGTGTTTTAGAATTCCCAGAGGGGTCTGATACCAATTCGCCGACTCAAGTGTGATGAGGTTGTGGTTGAGTTAGTCGGGGATTCGAAGGCATGAAGTCTGAATCAGAGTGCGAGCGACAGCAGACACCTCTTCCGAGTACGTTGCCGCACAGCTATTCCACATTACCATATTTAGATGGTTAATCTCCAATAATTTCTGGAGTATCAGTGAAACAAACAGGCACTCAAAACAAAAAGAATATCAAATAGATAAAGGACGACGTTCATTCCTTTTTTTAGGATGCGTCTCGCATTCCACTTCTACGATTCCACGGGGTGTTATGGTGACGATTTGAATACATATTTGGTGGCACAATGACTTGATCGCCAGCCGATGTACAAGTCAGTGGATTATCCTTCTCAGACAAGTCTGGTACCAATTCAACGACCCCGGAGTGATGGAAGTCTAGGTTGGCCTGGGCGGGAAATCCGAACCAAGAACTTGGTATTTCGGGTGCACGCGACAGCCGGCGCCTTCTCCGACTGCGATACACGAACCAAATAAGAATAATAAGAAATTATATGTAACAAGATCAGATCTAATGGAGTAAATAAACACAATAAATTTTCCAAGTGTTAGTATTGTGCCAAACGAGATTTTTATTATGAATCTTCTTTCTTTATTCGTGGGCCAACGTTTCAACGAGATCGTCGTCTTCAGATGCCCGAACGTGGTGCAAGATTGAAGTTGCACTCTACTTCACCAAATGCCGTGGTCACTCCAGCCGTTCCGAAAGCATAGAGGGCCTCACCAAAGCTCCCCGAAGAGGAGAATAAACTCACGATTCGATCCACCAGGAGTGCTGTCACTGTCAGTGGGGGTAGAGTGCAACTTCAGTCTTGCACCATGTTCAGATCTGTGAAGACGACAATCTCGTCGAAACGTTGGACCACAAATAGATAAAGAAGATTCACCATAAAAACCTCGTTTGGCAGAATACTAACACTTGAAGAGCTTGTAATGCCAAGGTTTTACGATGAAAGAGGCTTTGATTTAAACACAATAAAGTTTGTTGGTAAAAAAATACAACAAGTCAAACAGAATAAAAACGGAAAGGTCTTGGACAGTGTGGAAATTGTCACCAGTGATAGAACACCGCCAATAAGTTAGGAATGCACAACAACAGTTCATCGACCTCTTTGCAACATCGATTTTCAGTCAATTTTTATGATAGTAAAAGGCACAATTTTCGACTTTTCGTGCTTCATAACTTTAGCATTAGGCATAAAAGGCTGGATTCGGATAAGAACCGAGAAGCCTGGATCCCGCATCCGGTAGGAGTGGTTTGAAGAAGGAGCAGTACATGCCTGCCTCAAAAGGCCTAGGTCCGCACAAACACTAGTCAAGAATGCCGCCATGTCTGGGAAGACCTTCCTTAGGATAGACGATGTCTTCGAGAAGCCCAGGATAGAGGAAACTTAAGCGAACTAAAGCTACTAAAGGAACTACACATTTCGAAACTACACAAACTACACATTTCACGTTCATTTCGTAAGGAAACTGAAGTAAGAAGAAGAAAGCCCAAACGGTCTTCCACTGATTTATATAGGTTTGATTTATATGGATTTATATGGGTTCAGGACTAGATGAAGGATACGTCCACCGTTATTGAGCTGAACCAACTTCGTGTATTAACAAAAAAGAAACATCGCACATAGTAAACAATCTCTGGTCTAACGCATCCGCAGACTACGACGCCAATGGATGCCGGTATTTTCCAAGCTTGTGGTATTAGGGGGGGGGGGGGGCAAAAGTAATGAGACACCCTGTGCCGTGTCCACATATCTCGTGGCTGGAGTCTGGATTTCGTGCTTGTCGTATTTGTATGTTTGTATGCTACTTATTGAAGCCCATCTGAGAAGTTACCACTTCCGCCCTTTCCAGAAGCATGCCAAAACCCCAGTCTGTCTCATGTCAAAAACCCCAGTCTGACGAGTCGACCTGTGTCGCGCAAATCTCGCCCAATTCCCAACCCCGAGCAGCCTGGGCTCAATATTCACGCAAGATGAGAAGTACGTCTTCTGCCTTAATCCTGCCAAGCAGCGAGTCTGAGTGAGGCTTGGTAACCTGTTACCAACCTTCGTTCGGCGAGATGTTCACGGCGAGAAGCACCTGTGGAGCTTTTGGGTCTGCGCCCAGGAATCGGTTTACCGGAAGCTGTTTCCCAAGAGCACTAAGATGAACTCCAAGGCCATGGTGAACGAAATAGAAGAGATGGGCAGGCGACTCGCTCTTATTCATTCGCAGCGCTTCAAGAAGGTCCTCCTCTTCGACAACGCCGCACCGCATCGGGAACAAGTAACCACGGATAAGCTTGGCCAGCTGGGCTACGTTCACATGCCTCAACTACCGTATTCGCCGGACATCTCTCCATGCGACTACCACCACTTCTTGGGCCTACGGGACTTCCTTGTCGGAAGGGACACAAAAACCCAAGGAGTCCTTGACAACCATATCGAGCAGTTGATCAACGCCAGGCTCAATCAGTTCTGTAAGGATGGGATCAGGAAGTTGACTGAGCGATGACAGCAAGGTCACTGCCCTTAATGGCAAATACATTCCTCAGCGTCGTTGAGTTGTAATTGAGTTATAAAGAGATAAAGATTTTTTTCAATTTGTCTCATTACTTTTGCCCCCCCCCCCCCCCCTAATAGAAAAGACTGGTCTTTCCCGATGAACATAAGTGAGTTGAAGCGCGAACTCATGAACATGACAGCACAGTTGTGCAGAAATTTTCAATGGAAAGCGTGTCAAGCACTAGACTCCTTACTTGAGGATCCATATAGGTAAACAATATTTCGCGGTCTGTAAGGGTTATAGTTCACCAAGCAGCAAGTTCCTTTTTAACATCAGTGTTTATAACATTTCTGGAACACCGACAAACACGTCACAAAAACACCTGTCAGTGTGCACCAGCCTTCAGGACTAGATCTGATACTGGAACCCCACCTTCTCCCCTCCTCCACAGTTTTGTTTGTACATTTGCACTTGAGGGTGCACCACAACACCAAAGAAACAGTCAAACAAGCGAAGCAACCACCATAAAGTAACAGTAGAAAGAACGTTCAGTTTCATTCACATCAGAAACATATGTATCTCCTTTAGTAATTACCTTCTGGCTAAAGTGATGTTATGGCGCCTTCCGTAGCAGTGTACCATACCAAAGAAAGTGAAAAGACCTAGGAGTCGTCTTAGCACAAAGATGTCAGACTCGCAAGAACATAATAACTCTCTTATAAACTTCCCCGAGCTCAAGCATAGGGCACAACTACGACACTTCAAATAGTAATGCAAATATTAGAATGAACTGTTTTCCGTGAAACCGAAACAGAGATAGAATAGGAGAAGTCAGCTTGGGCAATGCAACTAACAGACGTTATTCTGGAGCGGGCCGGCAACGTACGCACCTCTGTGACCTGGAGCGAAGCCCTGGCGTAAAGCTCAGACCCCAGTGAGCAGTGGGTAACGATCAAGTCATTTGCTGACTTCTGTTCCTCCTCGTCAAGTTGGACAATAGTTTAGGCCGCGATGAATGCTATGGACAGAATGCTGTTTGCGACAGACGGTTAAAAATCGGCAGGTCACCGGTAATATCATAAGCGTTACCACTCAACAAACATTTTTAGAAATTTGCATAAGGTCGCAATTACTATCATAATAGCGCGAGTACCACAAACAGGAACCAAATGACGAGGACTGCTGAAGAGGAACTTCTCAAAGTGGATTACATACAGTACCGTATGCGTCTTTTGATAGACGCCGCAAAAAGCGCGATTTTGTGGTTTTTGGGTCTTTTTGAAATAACTCGCCCAAATTCATTCATTTTAAAAACTAAGAATATGGTTGAGCTCCTCTATCGTTTGGTACACATTGTTGATATGGAGCCATGAGAATGGCCGAAATCGAAAACTTGCGCTCATTGCGAAGGACGGCCGCGGACGAGTTGTCGGTCGCAAGCCGTCGAAAACCGTTGCGTGCTCACAATTCCTCTAATTTATTTATTTATTTATTCATCAACATCAAGAGGGCGTGCTTAACATTTGCCAATTCCTCTAATTTGAGGTTTTTTGAAACATGGTTAGCACCGTTCGATTCGTCTCTACGAGATCTACAAAATCGTGTACACAACTTCGCCAGACCGCCGCGCTTTCCTAGTGGGTGGTCAGAAATGACTGGAGCAGACTTTTTGCGATTGGAGAAGCTTGTCAACGTATCCACCGCCAGACCGCCGCGCTTTCGTAGTGGGCGGTCAGAAATGACTGGAGAAGACTTTTTGCGATTGGAGAAGCTTATATTCCAAGACTTCCATGTTCTCGGAGTATCTGAAGCATGGCGTAAAGTGTTCTGTCATGCCGGAATCTTCAGAGAGTGCGCCGTGCACAATGCATATAGTATCGAACCTATCAATCGACTAGGCGCGAGAGCAAATTGTACCGCGGGCCTGTTCTTAGCGCAATAACTCTTCAAATGCGTGAATTTTAGGTGAGTTTTATCAAAAAGACGCAAAAGCACTGCAAAATCGCAGTTTTTGCGGTTATTCAAAAGACGCGTCTGGTACTGTATTCAGCAACAGGAAACTTGTAGGTAAATGAATCCACACCAGGAATAGCCGAGCAGCTTATTACGAAGGTTGTCTCGGTGCCAGTTCAGCCGTGAAACTGTTGAATGAGCGATTTAACTTGCTCGGCGACGGACCGGACAATATCCTCCTTCTCCTGCAAAACATCCGCAATGGATGGGGAAGGGCAAGAACCGAATGCTCCACAGCGCAGCAGGGTTGAGGCCCATGAGCACAAGCATCAGGCTCAGCGACGGCACACACTTTCTGCAGGCGCTCTCTGCAGTGCTGCCGGGTATTGATCCACTAACCGTGTTGACCACTGTTGGCCTCGGCTCTTCCATCTAGGAGTCGGACTCGCCCAGTCAGAATACGTGGCCGTGACAATCTTCGGCGGCCCCCGTTTCCGACGACCTGCGATGGGGTGTGTGGTCCCTGGAAAACGGTCCGCGGCCTTGGGAAGTGCCTAAGCGCGCGCGTTTCCGCTGGTTGAATTTATCGTCACCCGTGGTCCTGTCTTCATGCTAGCTGTACATCGTTCCGGGTTGTACGTCTCGTCGTCACGTGAATAAGCCTCATCTGTTGCCTTTTCTGCTAAGCTGGTTGTTTTCGGGAGCGATTACAAACAAATTCTTGAGTGGTGCAATGGAACTCTGGGGCAATGCTGTTGCCTCGTTGTCTCTATCTTCAACCTTCTGTAGGTAGTCGTGTGTTTAGCTCTAGCTCCTGACCATTGCTCTAAGAAGCCTCTCTGGTCTGGAATGTTGTCTGCGATGGTCTCTGCACTCGACCCTCTCTGCACTATTTCTAACCTTTTCCATTTTGCCTTTAACAGCTAACGTAATTTATCGCTTTGCTTCACTTTTTCCGTAGTTGAGAGGATTCATTCACGTACGCAGACGCTTTTTCTTTGAAATGAATAAGGGAATGTAGTTGGTGCAATTCAGCCCACTTCACACTTTCGTTGCTTGCCTATTTTTGTGGAGAAACTTGTGAAGTATCCGGCTAAGATGGTGAGAGTTACGTAGTGTTCTGAAAGCGCTTTGTGAAGTTTCTTTCAGTACCTATTCTGCGATCTTCTAAGGTCTCCGGCTGCGTTGTTTAAATGCGTCTTTCAGTCTAATTATTGACGGCCACTGGAAATCGCGGAAGGATGCGAATGCCTCTTCAAATGAGGCGCACAAGAATAATCGGAGCTTGACGACTTCAATAATTGCCCGCACCAAGCACTTTCAAGGCAACATTTACCCTGTTTTCTTAGTGCACAGAATCGCTTATAAGCTGACGTTGCCTCGAAGTGTACAGCACAGGAAAATTGTATTTTCCTTCCGAATCCTCCTAAAATTCCCAACGATTTAAGAGATCGGCTTTTTTATTGAGAATAGGTAGCGAGACGTTTTTTTTTTCATACTAGTAATGCATCATGCCCTCGTCCAGCTCATCGCGATATTTGCTTGATTGATAGCGTAAATGTCATCAACCTTGAGCTTCTTGCAAGCCAGAGTGTGGTTTTCGCGCTGGTTTTGAGAAACGTTCCCTTTATTTTGAGCAGCAGTTTTGCTTAATTGTTACTTTTCACGAAGCATTAGCTAAATAAAAGGAGTGTTTACAGACGAAACACGCTTTTGTTATGCTAAGCTGGACCTGTCTTTATTGAAATCAGCTTCCGTTCTTCATTCAGTAGGGGTTACGTATAACGCCATAGCCGGCTTGTTATCCGTGTACTGTTTTTATGATCTGTGATTTAGGGCCTAGTAATCGTATTTCCGATCCCATGATTGCCAACCTTCTATACCAAGCTCTCGACTGATAGTGCAAGTATTCACCGATTGTGACATTCCTCATTTTTGACTTTGCAAAGTCTCTTCTTCGAACAAGGAATAGCATGGCTGATGAGTCCTATTATACTGTTGTTCTTAGCTACTGTACATCAACGTGGCCGCAGAAATGAATATCGCAATTGCGATATCAATTTTTCTGTGTTCTAAGGATTCCCTTGGGCAAAGTTAGGGCTAAAGTGGTGGAGCTAAGCCAGCGCGCTTTACCCTGAGAACCATATGTACCACAGCGTTCCATAATCCCGTAATCAGTCGATATTTTAATGATGGATATCATATTCGTGGTCTGCAAGCCTAATAACATTGTTGGATGAGGTCTAAGCAGAAACGTTCCTTTCGAAACCTGCAGTTATGATATTACAATAGTGCCTACGAATGAAGCAAACCGTTGGGATACGTCGTGACTCTTAAATACTACCTAACCGTTAGTCACGGGCAAACTTAATTATGCAGTGTTAGATATTGCCTGATACGATGTTAATGATATTAATGATAGGAAAGCTCTAGTTGCATGTTACGTATATGGGACCAAGAATCAGGACATATTGTACGACCTTATAGGAGTGTGATAAGTGGGGCAAAACGATAAGAATGTTTGTGCAAGTTTATCGAAGGACCAAGTTGCGAATAATGATATGACCAACATTTAAATACGGGAATTTCGGCAGAAAAACAGTGGTTCTTAATTCATTTTCCTCTTTTTGCTTTCTATTTCTTTGCCCACACGTATCTCATGTTCAGATCTTGAAATAAATGAGTAGGTAATAAGCTGGTTGCTGTCGCGGATACATATGGAGTCATATTTGAGAAGGAAAATTCTTGCAGTTGCTCATTACGTGCTTCCTTTCCTGATTCCACGTGATAACCTTCAGGGATACTCCGTAAGCAGCACGAATGAAAATCTGATGGAGAGGAAAGTTCGGCAGGTTATATAATAGTGTCAGAAAGGAGCAGTGATGTACTGAGAAAGTGTAGCCTGCGACTCAGCCGGCGAGTTGACCACGCCGAGTTGAGAACAGCCTACCCGTAAATAGTGTAATGACAGTTGCGTGAACAACTGGACTTCTTCAGGCATCCCCAGTCCTCTTCCAATTGCTTTTGGCTGTGTTTTTCCTTAACTATGTGATTTGTCTCACCTATTCACGAAGTGAGATGAAACCGTGATAGTTACTACTGCGCAGATTGTATGATCGATGGAATGCTGCGATGTGACTCAGTGAGATTGCTGTTCTACGATTAGCACCGCTCTATAGTGCAATGAAAGCCCCTTTTCCCAAAGGCAGAGGAGTAAAGAATTCTATGCAATTGAGTCTAGTCAGAAGTAGCCGAGAATCAATGTGATTTGTTTAGCTTTTGCAAAGTTTTTGGACGAATATCGACGGAATTCGCCAGCCTTAAGAAGCAATCAGAACTCGACAAGGAGACTTCGGTTGTGGCTCGTCAAACGATTCTGAGCCAAAGTAGGCCACACGGCACACGGGGCAACATCCCGACAAGTACCATGCTTTTAATGCTCATGGTATTCAGCATTGTTTTCAATACTGCACTCTTAAACCGTCTTTCCATGGAAGATGCATAAATTTCGCGTACTCCCTGCTTCGATAAGGAATAAAGGGTAAAGGACGGTGTTATTCAATTCGTTCTGAAATGCGGCACGCACTCCGTAATACAATGACTTGCGGTGGTCAGGCGATGAACAAGTCAGCGTTTTTGAACCAGCTCACCGATAACAGAGGGATGAAAGGCTTGGTCAGCCTGGTCCGGGAAATCCGAACCATGAACCTGGTATCGGCAACTTGTGACAGCCGGCACCTCCTCCGGCTGCACTCCATGCGCCCCTGCTTCGTCATTGTTGCTGTTAGTGGTGATTTTTTAAAATCTCATAAATGTTCCTGCTTGTCTGTAGCGTCATGCAATGCGTAGTCTTGAAGCCTCACCCTAGCGATGGCGGCTTGTCCAATTCTTCGTCTCGATATCTTCTATGAGACAGTTGATTCCCACATGTTGTCTCGTAGAGAGGCTAGAGAGTCCCCCTTCTGTGAGGCAGTTGACTCCCACATGTTGTCTCGTAGAGAGGCTTCCTCCTAACCATGTGACATTGCATGACAGCTATTTTCTTTATTCAGCCTGTTCTGCCCTCTCACAAGCCTAGTGCCTTCAGGTGCTTCATAATTTTCTTCAAAGAATTTGACTGTGAGATGATTTGCTATCTATCTGATTTACGTTATGGGTTAGTTTCATGTACCGGATTATACTGTGTACAGCAAAAAATGCATTTTGCAAACTTGTTTCGTAGCGGTAGTTTCATCCACTTTATGGAGGCATTTCGAAGGAGAGAAGTGGCCTCGCTTACCAGGAGTCTCTTTAGTCTTTGCTTACCAATATTCGTTGTTGGAAAATTCTGCAGTTATATTTTGCAATTTTTCACTCTTCACTACTGTGTAAAGCTCTCCATAAGTTTGCTTACCATGACCGCTACTACTCCTCTTTCTTACCGAAATGGAAGAGTTTTGAAAACGTTTGATCTATCTGTTTCAACGCTCCATTTTTCGTGATTATCTTCTTACATTCACGGTTCCAAAATAGAGGATTACGTGAGGGTAGGGTCCAGATGTAGAGTTTGTTTACGTGACAGCTATTTACAACAACTGTCGTCCTACTGATAATCGAGCTGCTCCAGTGGGGCGGTGCCGGTGACGTCTCCATTCGTCCCTGTCGCGTGCCGGAGTACTGCAATCCAGTCGGTTATGGCTTTTGTCCAGGGGACAGCAGCGAGCAGCAGTCTGCGGCCGACCCACCAATTTTCGACGACTTGGCTAAAGCGACAGCGTTTCTGAATAGGTGGTCGCAAAGCCAGACGTTCATTGCCTTCCGCATGTGTTCGTATGCCTTATGTACATCAAGTGAACAATCGATTTCAATGAAATTCAAATACCTCGATCCTCGACAAGCACTCTGTGAAGCGTAGGCGGATTAGGCTTCTGGTTAGAGCGTCTTTGGTTTATGTGATAATTAATTGTGAGTGCTTTCGAATCATTGTCTGATATTTACTATTTATTTACTATATCATTATTGAACGGATATATACTATGCGTTATGCTGTTTCTCATATGTACACACTGTTTAGGATCGTCCTCTTGCTTAGCGTGCTCAGCATTGCTATTCTTCTCACGTGCTTCTGGCTGTCCAATATGTTTGCTCTTCTTAAACCTAGACACGTCAGCATTTCCGCTGCTCCTCCCCTTCTTGTCTGCAACTACTCCTAATCCAGCGATTTCGAAGACATACATACATTACCAGCACATATAGAACCTTGTCCGTTGAACAATTTTACCTAACGTTGAAAATACAGCACATAATTTTTATTGTAAGACACTTTTGAACTTTTCAATTTGCATCCGAAGATCTTATTTGCCATAGGAGCTCTTCTTTCTCTTTAAAACTGTAAGGAATATAAGCCTTAGAAAGTATTATAAAGATCGCCTTATCGTTGAATAATGTACATATATCCCCTTGAACAGATATATATCTGCATCTTATAAGTTCACGGAAAAGGGCGCCATAAATTTACATCTCGTCGCCGATTTGACTTTGCGTTCGCCCTTTAGTGGGCTGGACTACCTCAGCAACCCATCATATCAATTATGATTTCTGTGAAGTCGAACACAGGGCACCTAGTGCAAAAGGTTAAAGGAGCGTTCTGCTCCATTCGACCGTCATATCCGAATCGCTGTTTCCTTCGTGCTGTGTAGCGTGACAGTCGCATTTCGTCGACTCTACTCCCTCGTGAAGATTAGCTTTAAGCATGTACAACCTTGCTATATTTGAACGCCGTTAGTTATGATTTTCTTAAGTTGTTTAAAATTTCTATCTAACTCATTTCTTCGTCCCGCTTATTGTAAACCTTCAGGCCCCTTTCTGTTATCACCTAGTCGGTATCAAATGCTGAACGGTTCTTTACTATTCTCCATGCTGAAGATCACATCCACCAACTTCAGAGTGTGCACGACATCCACCATCCCTAGTGTTGTTTTCTAAGGTAAGAACACCACATGCTGTGTGGTTTGTTCGCGTGTGGCAAGCAACTGGGACAGCTCTTCATGTGCTGTTTGTAGGAATGCTTCAGTCGAAGTGAATATCAACAATTCTACGCCGTAGAGATGGAAACACTCTCAACAGAGTGGCGGCTAACGCCCTACCTGCTTGCTGTTCGTTGTCGTTTGAGATGCTCTTCAAGATTGTTGTCCTTCAAGATTTCTTTCGAGATTTCACGAATAAGATCGGAGAAACACGAAGAGAAGCTGCCTAAGCTAGCAGGATCTTGGAGAGGATTCGACGTCGTCGACCGCATATATGCGGTGCAGAAGCGCTTGAAGTGTCGTGAAAGTGCAGAGTGCTACCACCTAAGAGATTCATTGCATTGGAGAAGCCAATCGACTGACACCCTAATTGGGAAAGTGGGTAACTACTCAAGGGGCACAGTAGAGAGCAGAGCGGCGCTTTTGCGACCGTCGGTCCATCGTTCTAAATCGTCGTTGTCATCGATGATGAGAAGAGCGCTATTTGGACAGTGACGGCTAACACTATTGGGAGGACACATTCTGAGACTCGCGATGCAACGACGACAGAAGTAGGAAGATATTCGCTAGCTTGCCTTTCGCTTTAGAGGTTTACTGCCTGACGTCGTCTCGGGGGTCCGGAGTTCTGTGACATCAAAAGAAACAGAATCAGGGGAGCTGAACTCTCAGGAGGCATATCTCGTGGGTTGTTATCCGATTTTACGCGTGATAGTGACAGCGAAGTCATAACAAGGCTGCCAGCCCGATTTTCCAAAGCGAAGACTTGGATGGTGTCAGTAATCAGAAGTCAGCACTCTTTGCGATCGCTCATTACCGGCTCCGTTCGGCATCTCGTTGGGAGAGATTCATAATGCAATTTGGGTGTCCAAACCTAAGCGACCTGTGAGCACTCATGACGTATGAATAGTCTATGCGTATTCTCGAAGGAATTTCGGTGCTTAGGCACATTGCAACATGCTTTTTTGCCTCTACGAAAAGGTGTCACTGGGCTGGAAAAAATCCTGACTGGATCTTGATTCTTTCTCCGTAAATTCCTAGCCACCATGTAGATCAAGTTTATACCAAAATGTGGTAGATTCTTGAAACGCTACCTAGAGGGGTATACGCTCGCTTACCATAATAAAGCAGTTATTGTTCCAGTTGGTGGAGACCATCTTTGAGCCACAATCTTCTGTGAGATTTTTAAAAGGCTATCTATGCAGGCCGCTGTTGCCAAAATCTGCAGTGAGTTCAAGGAGGACATCACCTCCGAATCCAGGGCTCGTCGCTTGTACATACCAGTGCTTCCGACCGATAAATATTCCTTTCGAGGGAGAACCACGTGTTGAGTGTCCTACGCGTTAGAGAACGAGACTCTGCGCAGTGCCCTGGAAGAGTAAGACCAATGCTATCATCTACGAGCTATCAGTGACAGTTGTTGGATCAAGAAGGTAACAGCCAACTGTATTCACAGAGTTGGCATCCGTAGAATTCCTTAGGCTTCGGTGTCACAAGTAATCCGTGGTTCGAAGAAAACGCCGTGAATCAGCGTCTGTGAATCGTTGCTTTTTCGTAAAAATGAGATTCGTGTAGATATTGTTACTGGGACCGGCGGATGGATTTTTAAATATCAACCGTACGCAGCACCGCCATTGGCTGCCTCCAACGAATCACTTTCGAGGGAGCCAAAAGGTGACTAACTCCAGATTCTTTCTTGTTGGTGGGATTCGAATGAAATGCTCCATTTCGAGCTCTTTCCTACTGCGACCACGATGATGGATCAGCTGAACAATGCTTAGCTTTATAATTTGGCCGAAGCTATTGGTCTTACCAGGAGACTATCTCGACGATGGGTCGCAACGGCCCAAGTGTTGTATATGGGCAGAATTTCCTCTCTCTGGGAAACAACAAAATGCAAATATCTCGACCCCGATACAACTCTGCGCAGAGTTAGGGACGACAGAAGTTAAGCCGTGGGCGGTATCAGCCCTTTGCCTGCATGCGGAGGGCGGGCTCAAGTTGGCTGGATACAGCGATCATGGGGATACGCCGCCCTCTACCCACTGCGCCACCACCGCTCGCTCATCATAGCTGTTTCCAGCCAACTTGAACCCTCCCTTCACGCGCAGGCAGAGGATTAACGCCGCCAACGGCCCGGCTTCCGTCGTCCCTAACTGCGCAGAGTTGTATTAGGGTCCAGATATTTGCGTTTTGTTGTTTGCCCATATGTAACACTTGGGCCGTTACGACCTACCGTTGAGACAGTCTCCTGGTTAGACGTACGAAGCACTGCGATGTCAGTTGACTTTACGACAGCGCTCGTTTTATGGTCATCGGCCAAAAAGGACGCCCAGGCCGAGCCCGACATGCGCCGCTCTTGAGCGTTCCAAAGCGTCCTTTTTTAATAACCTTTTTAAAAAACAAAAAATACATGTAAAAACAAACAAACATTTGAACTCAGCAGCTCGAGCTCTATCTGTTCACGTACAAATTTCAGTAGAGTTCAACGATGCATGCGGGTCCGGCAGAATCAATCGAGTGTTCGCAACGACTTGTTGAAAGAGCTTAGTTTAACGGCAAAAGTTTATCTGAATATTGAACAGTATAGCAAACCAACTAGATTCTCTATGTCTAACATACAATGAGTTTTCCAATTCCATTGACTATGCCGGACGTTGGACAGATGCTGCTAAATTGGACGAGCGGGGTATTCAGAGTGGAATGACGCTGTCAAGTTCGAATCGTTCCAGCTGCAATTTGAGGATTTTTTAAGCAGTTGAAAGTTCTAGCGGACTAAAGTACAACGGCGGAGCTTATGACGAGACAAAGCTATAGCGGTGAGAGGTTAGGCTTATCTGGTCCTATTTTTTCCAAATTCGGTGGACCACTGCAGGAAGACGGCCTACAAATGCGTGGGCGAGCAGAACACTTAAGGTACTTTGCGATTACTTGTTCACAACTTCCAGGAACCAAACCTGCCTTAGCCCTAGCTACCAAGATTGATACCTTTCGATAGAGCTTTTCATTTTTATTCATTTATTTATTTGCTCCACAATTGTGCACTAATACAGTTAAACACACTGGACACGATGTATCAATAATCGAGAATTACTGAATAGAGTAAAATAAAGCCTCATCAGATCAACCTATTGTATCCACCTTAACAATGTGATGAGAACAACCTTCAGTCAAGAGGAAAAAGCAGTCTCACGCATCAAATGAAATCAGCTTCCAAATACACGGGGCTGGGTTAGGGGAACTGGATGAAGACGAGCAGTGGCCCGCCAACACTGCAAGTCGCTAGAGAGAACGGCTCCGGACACCAGCTTTAGGCCTATGTCATACCACCGCTCACCCCGAGCGAAGCCTAATGGTGAGCTCCCATATCGATCGCGCGAAGCGATGAGTCGATATGGGAGCCTATCATTACGCTTCGCTCGGGGTGAGCGATGGTATGACATAGGCCTAATAGGTCCGCCCCCTCCCCCATCAGTGCCCCTTTGACGGTTGTATGGGAAGGGTAAAGTGAAATTAGATTTTAAATTATGTTGAATTGAACGGCGTTATTGATAATATCGAGAACAGTAATCTGGGCGAATAACACCGCAGAGAACTTGGATCGATGTCGTCCGCAGCTCTAGTGCAACAGCAGTGCTGAAAGAATTTAGGTAGCTGAACGGCTGCGAGTAACTCTTCGTAAAATCGTGTAGGTCCTCTGCTCGCTTACGCATTTGTAGGATGTGAGTGGTCGTGTTTTCCCGCAGTGGTCAACTGAAGACGGAAAATGATTGGATCACAAAAGCCTAACCTCGCATCGCCGTAACCTTGCCTTTCCTTAGGATACACATTGTGCTTCAGCCTTCCACTACTTTTTACTGCCTACAAAGTTCACAAACTGCAGCTGGAACGATTCGAACTTGACAGAGTTACTGCACTCCTAACACGCCCGCGCTTCCAACTTAGCAGCACCTATCCAACATCCCACATAGTCGATGGAATTGGAAAACTCATTGTACAGCGATCACCAGCTAACTGCCAACACGTCACCTACTCAACTCCTGCACAATCATTGCACACAAATATGATGTGGAGGAACTTCTGGTAAACTCTGTATTGAACAGTTGGCCAAAAAACCGAGATGTAGCACATCCGTTCTTCCAGCGTTTTCTCTCTTTTTCTTTGTAAAGAGCTTGCACGTAAAAGTCAAATTCATGGCAGCCAAAAGCATCGGCGGAAAAAAGCCCCATTCTACATATATTGTGTCGAGTGTGAAAAACCAACCATTCGGTACCCAAATTTATCCTTAATTTACTACTCATTCCATGCAGTCTAAAATTACATCGTTTCGTTCATCAACGCATGATCCCTTTCTCGAGGAGTTATCGTCGGAAAAGGTTTCCAGCGAGTAGAGTGCCCTGTTTTCCATCAGATCCATGGAGCTGCAGCGACGCTCCATGGTTCTGATGGAGCGACGCTGCGAACTGTCATGTTCAGTATTCTTAATCGCGGGTGGAGCGCCACAGTTCGATTGGAGCACGGTGAATCGCAGCTAATGTAGCGTGTGCTGCGTGAGTGTTCGGCGTTGCCAGGTTCGTTGTGTTAAGCACGCAACAGGTCCTACACCTGTCAAGTCAGAAATTCCAAGGAATGATTCGAGCTGAACGTTGAAAGCAGCTGATAAGAAGGGATGGAAAGTAGAAGGCAGATTTGGGCGAAATCAATGATCCTGACCCGACCATCCTCAGTTATCGATATCGACATAGTGGCCTCCTGCCGTAATCGGCGAAATTTTAAAAAACGGACGTTCGATTCGTTATCAGCGCCTCAAATAACCTCCTATGTAGATGATTTTGAACGAAGTTTGGGCATATTTTTTTCTTCGGCATTTGGAGTCCAAAGAGGGCTGCACTGAAGGAAAAGGTCGAGGGTCTACCAGCTGCGACTAGAGGGGTCGCCAAGAAATTCGATATAAAAGTCAATCAAAAAAATATATCCCATATATAATACATGACAGAGCGCAAGCTGCTGAGCTCAAAAATGAGTTTTTCACAAGTACATATTTGATTTTTAAAGATATTGAAAAGGACCGTTTTGGGACGCTCAAAAGCGGCGCAAGTCGCCTTGCGCCTTCTCTTTGGTTTGTAGTCTCGTATGACCAGAAGGCATGCAGAGTACTGTACTGTACTCGCTAAGGAGGTTCTACCGTATGCTCCTTATTTTCCCGATTTGGTTCACTCCGAATGCCGCCTGTTCCGCGCTTTGAAGGGACAAGAAATGCAAAATGCAACGGTCAGTCCCAACTCGTAGCTGAGCTCGTCCACTTTTTCGACTCACGGCATTGCTGGGAAAAGGGAAGAAAAAGCGGCCTGATCCTTGAGAACATGGTCAGACAGGACTACGCAATTGGATAAGTTCATGCTGCTATAAAGCTATGATTTTTTAAAAGCTATGAAGGAAGACTATTTAGTGAAGACCTCTCCCTCGACCAAATATGTACATGGTATTTGATTAGAGCAGCATTGAAATATTTCCACAAAACGGACTGACAGGGCGGTGACAAACTATCACTTCTGCGAAAGTAAATGATTCAGCACCCGGTCGTTAGGGCATGTTGCCACTTCTCCTCAATGCATAACTGAAGATGCGCCAAGGCTTCCATGCACTCGTCGGCCCCATTTCTCCAGGACGTACCAGATTGGGTTCACTTTGGAACACTGAATGGCCCTAAAAAAACATGTTACTTAACGGCAGTTGAAAAGTGAAAAAGTGGCCATCTGCGCAGTTGTTCTCTCCGCTTAAGATTGGAAGTTTTGCTCAGTTTTTTATAGCATTTGGAAGAAAATATTCTGTGCTACAAAAATACATCTTAATTCTACTTGCACATTTGTCCTTTATTGATTTTTAGGTCATCAAATGGGGACGTCCGACTTTTCCGTCCGAATTTTTACCGACAGCTCGGTTCTGCGGTGAGACTTTTTTGCTTGGTGTTTTATGTCGTTCGGAAGAGGATTTCTTCCTCAATAAGAATTTGTGTCGCGTTCATTGGCTCATGCTGGCTTCTGCCTAATATCAACAACTGAACAAGGAGAAGGAGTTGTTGGTAAAGATGATTTTTCTCTCCTTGGAATTCTGTTGATATTCGACAGAAATAAGCATGAGCCAATAAACGCGACACCGATTCTTATAGAGCAAGGCATTCTTTTTCGAACGACATATAAAACTGAGCAAAATGTCCTACTATGTAGCAGGAGCTGTCCGTAAAAATAAATCTCCTCCTTCGGACGTCCCAATTTGATGGCTTAAAAATCAATAAAGGACAAGTGGGCAAATAGGACCAACACGCATTCTTGTGGTCAGAACATTGTTTTCCAAATGCTATAAAAAACTACGCAAAAAAATCCCAACCTAAATGGAGAGAACAACTGCCAGGTGGCCACTTTCTCACTTTTTCACTTTTCACATTAACGACCTAAAAGTTGACAAAATTCAGGCTGAAAAAATGCATTGTATGTTCTGATAGAGCAAATCATTCTCTTTCGAACGCTATATTGCTCTATGCCGGCGAAATCCGCAATGAATCGTTGGAAAAAACGGCGGGGACTTATAGGACAACATAATACTTTCTTGCTTGCTCGAAGGTTAGTATGTATAGTACAGCTTTTCTTTATATAATAGGATTTCTTCCCCTTCAGCTATGGAAAAGTTCTAATTGTTATCAAAAGCTCAGATAATTGATTTACTCGTGTGTTTTATTTACGCAGACTGCTTCGGTCGATCAATTAGGCTGCGTATTTCGGTGCCCATTTGATTGATAGCTTAACTGCCATTCACATGAACTAGTGGAATTGAAGAGCCTTTTTGCTTTTTGCCTTGCTGAACGTACCGAACGCGTAATTTCGGTTAGCTAGGATTGCTTGTAAAACTGATTTTTGCGTGGAAGTTGCAGCTAAAAAAGAGTCTTGCCACGCAGCTAAAAAAGAGTCTTGCCACGTTTCTGCACAATCACGATACAAACTGCTTCATCCAACTAGACGAAATGCTGGAGCTTTATGCAGACATTACATCCGATATGCTGCATCAGAACTGATTGGAGAACAGTTTGTGAGTTACAGGATGGACATCTTGTTGTCAGATTCGGACCTTCACTCGAATATTTCGCTCTCTTGCCTATCCTAGAGATGTCGCGCGATACAGCGAGATAGTAACTGTATAGCTCTTGAGCCTTGACATTTCGTTCTTTTGTCTCTTTTTCTTACTGTTTTCTTGCCAACCACATCGTGCGCAAACACGGTGTAGGCGGGGAAGTTTTTGGAACTCGTCGTTAGCATCTGGTGACCTCGCCTAGGACCGCCCCATGCAAGAGCAGAGGTCTGCTCACCTGCTGTGATTTCTATGCACATCCCTTTCCTACACCTCTTGTTGTTATTCTACGCCGTCCTGGTTCAAAGGGAAACCAACAACACCAGATTTTCATCTTCAACTTAAAACAAATACTTGCATTGCGTTGAGTTTGGTGCTCTACAAGCTTTTTAATAATGAGCGACGTGCAGTTATATCGTTATTCTACCACAAAGGAATCAGTACATCGTCTTTTAATCAATTTCCGCATTCTAACTACTTTTGCATTTCCGGTATCTAAGCCGTGGCGACTGCTTTGAGATTGAGACAGTCTTAGTATGTAGCTACGCTTTGGCAAGAGTTGCGAAACGAGACCCTGGTCATGGTGCGCTGGCGCTAAGCAGCCGAGTCGTGACAAAGTTGTTGGATGACTTCCTACTGCTGAAATGCCGTTTTCCATTTCTCGGAATGGATGCGCAGGAATGTAGGATTTCCAAATATTGTACCATATTCTACCAAACCTATGTTCAGCACCTAGATATTCTTATTGAATTTCTGCTGAAGTTAACACACGATTCATCGTGCACTCTGAAACGATATTCTGGGTTCGGTACCACCACTACAGCAAAGCCTTATATATCTACGAAGGTTGCGAAATGGGCACGCGTTTGTCTGAGGACAATTCATCGGCCTTTTCATCAGGTGGTTGCTGTAAGTCCTTGAATGGACCATTCAAACTGCCTCTACGATAACCCGTGGAAGTAGAATGAGCGGCGCATTCCTCAGAACAATGTACTCCGTTATTTACACATTCGCCCTTTATTCATCGTTCATCTATTAAGAGATACCACTTTCCGATTCAACCAATTAACATGGGCTTCCCATGTGATAAATAATAATATCCGCAATAATATTAACCATAATAATAATAATAATAATAATAATAATAATAATAATAATAATAATAATAATAATAATAATAAACCGAGGAGATGGTGCACTGCACATAGCCATCCATCTTAACCACATTCGTTCCGTGGAGACAATCAACATCAATCCTCTGTCCTTCATGCAGCTATGGAAATGTTAATACATATTATAATAACCGAGTTTTTTAACTTTGTTATTTATTTATCTATTTATTTAATCAACACAACCAAAGGTGAGCCACATGAATCAAAACTGACCGAACGAAACCCTTTAAGTATCTGAAACAGCTGCCGAACCACCGTCTCCTCTATTAGCATAGGTAGACGTTGCAATCGGCTGTTGAGCAGTAAACATTTGTGAATCAAATGCTACTGTGATTTCTGAATAGCACTTGCAGAAAATCGATTTCTGCTAATTTTAGTCCAAGAAGGTTGTCATGTATGCTGGCTCTTGTAGGTGTGCTTCAGTTGAAGTCAATAACAAAGGCGAGAACTAATTAGCCGGAAAAGGCGCATAAATTAGCCATCACCTGTATCACTTGTCGTCACTTTGATCATGGAGTTGCTCGTGGGGGCGCCAGCTCCATTCTTCCCTGTCGCGTGCAAGAGTGCTCCAACTCGCCGCTCGAAGGACACGAAGGGTCTCATATCGTTCGTTCACCTTCACGAAGAAGTTCGACCAACGCGTTGGTGAGCTTCCTGGTGTTCCCTTGACATCCCGCGGAATCCAGTCGGTGACGGCTCTCGTACAGCGGATGTCTGCGAACCGCATTACGTAGCCGGTCCACCTATTTTTCTCCCTACGCGACAGCGTCTCTGATCTTGGAACACCGACGGAGCTTGGATCTCTGGCGGCTTTCTCTAAATTATTCATAGATAAAATATTACTTACGTGCCACTTTGCCCACATTTCAAGCGTGCAATTATTTTTCTTTGTTGCTGTTTTCCTGAATGATGTCGGTCTTTATGGAATGTCCTCGCGCCCTGAAAACGTGATAGATCTGGCACGATCAGGCACGTGTCGAAGGTGAGCGCTCACATACGTAGACGGACTAACCACGGTCGGATAACACACCGTGACTTCGCGGTGAAAAAGGCATGGGCAATTTATCGTACCATAAATTCACTGCAAGCGTTAGCCACAGGTACAAGAAAGTTATAGTGTATTTAAGACAGTTGGATTGATGTCACTTGGAATGGTTAAACCCTATATGACACTAAACTGAAGGGTCTTCTGAATTTCTTGACGTCTTTCTTACTTGCTATACAGCTCATTCTGTAGCCGTTGTGTAAAAGCTTGTTTGATTAAGGTGTGTACACAGTGAATAACATCATCAAACAGTTTCACTCGACTATTGCGGTTGAATTCTGGCACCTGCACGCTGCGGTGTTATCAGTCCGTGATCTGTTATTCCCACCTCTCCTTTTTTACTTTTTTCCATTTTACTTCTTTTCCAATCTCAGAGTAAGTCTATCACTATACAATACAGTGGTGGTTGACTATAGCTTTGGATTTTGGTACCAAAAATCCAAAGAAAAGGTTTTGTAGAGGAGTAGAAGGGGTTTTCCCACCTCTGTATAAAACGAGAACTTGCGTGGCGCAGGTGCACTTAAATTCTGTCTGCGGCAGCGTTTCCCTACAATTTCATGGTTCCTCTTTATCTGGATGCAACATCATTGCAATCGTCGTTATAAGTTTACCGAAAATGAGACAAAAACTTATGATGAAGAATAGCTACCGTTTTATCAGCTGTGGTAGTCACATTATTCCAGTTTAATTGTTCTGGGAAATTGTCGTCATTTGTGGGTTGGATAGGCCTCGTCTACACTTTTCGCTTGGTCATTTGCTTCCCGAAGTAGGTGACGGCAGCTGGCCATCGATCAGAAAACGTCCTCCGACCTCACTCGCTTCCTGGCGTTCTTACAGGCGAGAAGGAGCCCTTATCATCGTGTGTCGCGTGCTCTCCGAATCAGTGCTCTTG
This sequence comes from Heligmosomoides polygyrus polygyrus, assembly GCA_947396885.1. Taxonomy (NCBI): domain Eukaryota; kingdom Metazoa; phylum Nematoda; class Chromadorea; order Rhabditida; family Heligmosomidae; genus Heligmosomoides; species Heligmosomoides polygyrus. The sequence goes on from OX377206.1 coordinate 29,841,675, forward strand.
GCTCGGATGCCCCTCCCAGGCCAACTAAGCGAGCGTTCTATTGGTCCGAAGTCGTTCAGTTGACGCAAGACTTCTCTGGGAAGGATTAAAACACTGACTTGTGCATCTGCCTGTCACTACAAGTTACTGTGTAGGTCAATTACGCCTTCATGCAGCCTAAACGATATCCGCTAGAAGTAGAGTGCATGGCGCACTCCGCGAAGGAATTGAATATCGATGACTTTTCTCCCTTTAAACTTAATAATAAGCGATAATGTTTTTAAAATGATAACAATTTTAGTAAAAATGTTTCTGTCTGCAAGAGTGGCCCAGTGGGCCCGCGAAGGGAGATAAACCGCAGAACTGCGACCACATGTGCATTCGTGGCCTCTTCTGGTGTTCTCTCGACACTCTGCAGAATCGAGTCAGTTCCGGCTGTCGACAAACGGGTGCCATCGGAATGCATTACGTGGGGGGCCTCTTAACTTTCGACGACTTCACCCGAGTGACAGCAATGCCATCATCAAACGCCGATGAAGCTTGCAACGCCGAAGGCCTCCTCGTGCTTTCTTCAGCGTTCATTTTGCCTGAGATGTAAGATCCACCCTTCTGGATGGAATATTACTACTGCAAGAGAAACATATCGAACACAGCAGCACGGATCATGCTGTTCTCACCAGCTGTTTTTTGAAGCTCTTGCTTATTCGGTTGAAATACTCAAGCACAAGGTCAGAGCTGTTCTGATACAGTTATGGGTTATCAGACTAGTCTCTTTCTTTAACTTAAAGGGGTAGGCTCGAAGTAGGTTACGATGGCCAAGACTTCCATTGCTCAATCCAGTTGGAAATTACCGTCTTGAGAATGCCGTTGTTCAAGTGGATTACCTTCGTGTTACTAGGAAAATGATGTTACCATGTGAGGAAATTTATAGACTCCTTGGTCATCAGGTAATGCGCAGAATATGCCACCTTTTCTTTTCTCAGCTTGCTATTCTTTGTCGAATTTCTCGTTACCGATTCTCACAAAACGTTGATCCTAAAGGAAGGTATCGAAATGCCTACATGTGCAGTTCTATCGCGAAATCGGCTTGATCCGAGTGATTGATGCATTTTGTGAAAATATTCATTTGGCAGCGCAACATCGTTGAGGAGAAATGGGCACTTTCATGCACCAGAACTTCGTAGGTTGCACTGATGAGTACCTAGGGCTCAATCTGAGTCTTTTTAAAATGTGTAGCCGGTAGTTTTTGTACTGCTACTCTCTCTATTTGGTGTTGTCTTTGAATTGAGGTTTTTGACTTTTTGCGAACGAAGGAGCGAACAAGCCTCGCTGTTTCCTACTTTCGGGCTGAGCATTACCATGAATAGCCTCGAGCAAAGGTTGCGGCTACATATCTAGTGCCAATGAATAACGGCTGTCCAACGTAGACAACAGTGACGGAGATCTCTCTGCATAGTGAGCCAGGCCGGCGGCGTTTGTCTGGCAGCCAAGGACCGCCTGTCTATCGGCACCTCCGCCCGTCTGATTGTCAGCGCACCGGGGCGGAGAGGCCTCCAGATATCATCGATGGTACCTTGATGTGACTCATTTTTAGCGCAGCACCCATATCAGGTCCAGTGCGCTCTCTCTGGTTTGCTTACTCTGTACCCACAATATTTAAGGTAGTTTATAACACATTTGGAGGAAAGGTTCCGCATTTTGGTCGTCATCTTCTTCCGCGAACTGCCTTGGGAGTTGCATTTTTGTGAGTAGTTCGGCTTCTGAAATTTTAGATTGGCCGAGAGGCCACCAGGCACCTGGTTACGATGCAAGCGTCTAGCGAATGGAAACAGCACGCACCTCACACTGGCATCGTCATAATAACCAAGAATAGCGGAAATCATAAAAAGAGTGGTGGGTTCCGTGCCACGAAGGTTTACTGAGAACCACTTCTCCAACTAGCTAGCCAACCGGTAGCCCCGTCACACCTTGAGAAATCTGTACCACTTACAGTTGCCTTTTTACCACTTTTATGAAGGAGGGTATTCGTTGAGGTATGCATTCTTTACTTTGGATCACAGCTCGAATATATTAGAAATAGCGATCGCTCGATGTCTAGCTCGAAGCTGTGAATAAGACACTGTCTTATCTTAAAATTCTCTGTCTATGCTATAACGCGGTCACGTGGAGAGCACTCGAAGGAGGTGCCGGCTGTCGTGTCCACCCGATACAAGGTTCTTGGTTCGGATTTCCCGCGTAAGTCAACCAATCCATCCTGAGTCGGTGAGTTGGAACCAGACTTGCTTGGGAAGGATAAAGCATTGAATAGTCCAATGGCTGGCCAAGTCGTCGTGGAGATCAAGTACGCTTTCAAATCGTCTCCATAACTTCCCGCAGGTGTAGAATGCGTGGAGCATTCAAGAAGGGGTTATATAACGCCGTCCTTATCATTTATGTTATAGGACGATTCGGTCACTGTTTTTGCTGCTGAAAAATGGATAAATTTAGAAGGACCGCAATATGCTAGCTCCCTAAAAGGCATGCCAGAAAAAAAACTTTCGAAACTGAGTGAGCGCCGTGTTTTGAGACGCGAGCAGATGTATCCCTCTGTGAACCTCTAATTAGATTCGCTAAACTATTTGATGATGTCCTTGTGACATTTCAGCGTTCGCGATTGTTTGATGGTGTACCAGTGAATAAGAAACGAATGCCAGAAGAGGTCTATAGTTTTTTGATCTTTGGGACGTTCCTATATAAAAGAAATCTATTTATCCGCCTGAAATTGGCGGTAACGTTAATTCAGTACTCCTATTCAAACACGCCTTCACTGCATTTTTCAGGTAAGTTTTACATTTATTTCTGCAAAAATTTGGTACAATTTCTACACTTCTTCACGAATTCTTGAGAAGGTACATACTTTCTGAAGCAGCTACAGTGCCGGACATGTCTTTTTGTCATTGGCCAAAAAGCCGCTTTGGAGCGTTCCAAAGCGGCGTTTTTGAATAACTTCTTTATAAATCGAGTACTTGCGAAAATAGACATTTATTTGAACTCAGCAGCTCGAGCTCTATATTTTGGTTTATAAATGTTAGTAGAGTTGAACAATGCATATAGGCCCGACAGAATCAATCGAGTGGGCGCGACAGCTTGCAGAGTGGGCGTTTAGGGATTTTTTTTTTCAGAAATTTCCAGCCGTCTTACTGAGGAATTGTTCTAAGGCTGTCCAGCTTGCCTTTGGAGTGAGCCGTGAACAATGCATATAGAATCGGACCTATCAATCGAGGGGGGAGACAGTTTGTAGAGTGAGCATTTAGGGAGTTTTATGGGAAATTCTCAGCCGCCCTACTCAGAAATTGCTGTACTCTGTTCCGGCGGGACTTTGGAGTGCGCTGTGCACGATGCATATAGGATCGAACCTATCAATCGACTGGGCGAGTCAGCTCGCAAATTGCACCGCGGGGGTGTTATGAGCGCAATAACTCTGTCAATTTCGAGTCTTTCCGGCTGCAAGTTGTGGATTTTGTAGGAAGTGGAAAGTTCAAGAAGCGCGCTAAAACATAGCGACCTAGCTTAAGACTGGACAAAGTTACAGCGGTGCGAAAATGCAGGCAAACCTTGTGTCACACGATTTTTTCCGAGTTTAGTCGACTACTACAGGAAGACGAGGCGAGCTAATGGCATCCAAATGCACGGGCGAGCACAATTCTGAAAGCACTTTACGATGACATGTTCGCAGCTGTGGCGAGAACTGTCATCTGGGCGAGTAAGAGCACGAAGAACATAGACCGTTGTCGTGCTAAATTGCACGCGCGGGCGTGTTCGGAGCGCGATAACTCTGTCAGCTTCCAATCTTTCTGGCTGGAACATGTGGATTCCGCAGGCAGTAATATGCTTTAGTGAAGCGTTAAAGCACAGTAAATTATCTTACGAATTGGCAAGGTTACGGCGGTGTGAAAATGCAGGTTGGGCATGTGTGACACGATTTTTTCAGATTTCGGTCGACCGCTGCGGGTACATGAGGCGAGTTAACGGCATGCAAACTCGCAAACAAGCAAAACGCCGAAGGCACTTTAGGATGATCTGCTTCAAACTCTCCAGCTGCCTATACTGCCTTAGCCCCATCTGCCATTTTAGAGCGGCGGACGGTAGCGGTGAAGATTCTTCCGCCCTTAGTTGCCCACATTCGAGTTCTCGACGCTATCAATGGTACCACTCTGTTCAGCTCGAAAAGCTCTATCGAACAGTGTCAATCTCGACCAATTCCAGGACATCGATTTTTTGACAATTTCGCATCAAAGGCGAGGAGGCTCAAGGCCGCGGCAGAAGGACAATGACGTCATCGAAAGTCGATATTTTGGAGCCAGGCCAAGTCTGATACCGTTCGATAGAGCTTTTGGTGGTGAATTGAATGGTTTTACTGCGAGCAGCAAGAACTGTAATCTGAGCGATTAAGAGCGCGGAGAACATCGACCGTTGTTGTGCTAAATTGGACGCACGGGCGTATTTTGAGCGCAATAACTCTATCACGTTTAAATCTTTCCGGCTGCTACTTGTAGATTTTGTAAGCAGTAGAACGCTCAATAGGTGCGCTGACAGCAACGTAGGTTATGATTGGACAAGGTTACAGCGGTGCGAAAATGCAGGCAAACCTTGTGTCACACGATTTTTTTCCGATTTCAGTCAACCACTGTAGTAACACGCGATAAGCTAGCAGTCTACGAATGCGTAGGCTAGCAAATCAAAGTGCCCATAACTCTCCAGCCGCATAAACTGCCTTAGTCCCAGCTGCCATTTTAGAGCTGCGGAGGGCAGCGGTGAAGATTCTTCCGCCCTTACTCGCCCAAGTTTGAGTTTTTGACCCACGAGATGGTACCGTTCTGTTCAGCTCGAAAAGCTCTATCGAACAGTATTAATCACGGTCAATTCCGGGAAAATTGATTTTTTTGACAATTTCCTTCGAGGACGATGGCTCTTCGCCGAGCCTGCCCGGACAATGACGTCATCGCAAGTCGGCGAATTCGAAAATTGCCAAATGTTCTTGTCCAAAATCATCCAGAGGTTATTTGGGGCGCTGATTACGAATCCGACGTCCGTTTTTAAGAATTCCACCGATTTTGGCATGTTACAGCCATTTGAGGTTGGTAGGGTCAGGATCACTGACCACCCTCAGTTATCGGTATGGGTGGTCTCCTGCCATAATTGGCCAAATGGACTTCGGCATCATATTCGGCATCTTAAATAAATCCTGCACTTTGACTAAATTTGAGCAAATCGGTGTTCCTGACCCGATCACCCTCAGTTATCCAGAAGAAAATCCAAAACCTATCGAAATCGGTGGAATTTCTAAAAACGGACGTCAGATTTGTAATCAGCGCTCCAAATAATCTCTAGATGATTTTGGACGAGGAAATTTGGCCCGGCTCGAAAATATCGATTTTCGATGACGTCATTGTCCTTCTGCCGCGGCCTAGAGCCGCCTCGCCTTTGATGCGAAATTGTCAAAAAACAGATATTCCCAGAATTGGTCGAGAACAACACCATTCGAGAGGGCTTTTCGAGCTGAACAGAATGGTACCCTGGCTGGGGCTCGAAAGCTCGAACATGGGCGAGTAAGGGCGGAAGAATCTTCACCGCTACCGTCCGCCGCTCTAAAATGGCAGATGGGGCTAAGGCAGTATAGGCAGCTGGAGAGTTTGAAGCAGATCATCCTAAAGTGCCTTCGGCGTTTTGCTTGTCCGCGAGTTTGCATGCCGTTAACTTGCCTCGTGTACCCGCAGCGGTCGACCGAAATCTGAAAAAATCGTGTCACACATGCCCAACCTGCATTTTCACACCGCCGTAACCTTGCCAATTCGTAAGATAATTTCTAGCTTTAACGCTTTACTAGAGCATATTACTGCCTACGGAATCCACACGCTCCAGCCAGAAGGATTGGAAGCTGACAGATTTATTGCGCTCCGAACACGCCCGCGCGTGCAATTTAGCACAACATCAGTCGATTTTCCCCGCGCTCTTACTCGTTTAGATTACAGTTCTTGTTGTTCGCAGTAGCAACATGCAATTCACTACGAAAGGCTCTATCGAATGGTATCAAACTTGACCCGGTTCAAAAGTATCGTTTTCGATGACGTCATTGTCCTTCTGCCGCGGCCATGGGCCGTCTCACCTTTGATGCGAAATTGTCAAAAAATCGATGCTTTCGGAATTGATTGAGAGTGACACCGTTCGATAGAGCTTTCCAAGATAAACAGAAAGGCGCCATTAGAAGTGTCGAAAACTCAAATGTGGACTAGTAAGGGCGGAAGAAACTTCACCGCTGTCCTCCGCCGCTCTAAAATGGCTGCCGGGAGCGAGGCGGATTAGGAAGCTGGGGAGCTCTGGGCACTTCCTCGCAAAGAATCTTAGCTGGTTTGCTCGCATACGCATTCCCAGACCGTTAGCTCGCCACGTCTTCCCACAGTGGTCGACTGAATTTGGAAAAAATCGTGTCACACAAGGCTAACCCCATTTTCGCACCGCATTAATTTCGCCCGTTTAGAAGCTACCACGGTGTACTTTTGGGAGCTACAAAACCATTCTACTACCTACAAAATCTGCTAGCCGCAGCCGGAACGATTCGATCTCCACAAAGTTATTGCGCTCAGAACACGCCCGCGCATGCAATTTGCGAGCTGTAGCGCCCACTCGATTGGTAGGTCCGATTCTGCATGCGTTGTCCACGGCGCACTCCAAATGCAATCTGGACAGTCTTGGAGCAATTTCTGATAAGGACGGCTGGAGATATCCGATAAAACGGAAGCTCTACAAGCTGTCGCGCCCACTCGATTGATTCTGTCGGGCCTATATGCATTGTTTAACTCTACTGAGATTTATATACCAAAAGATAGAGCTTGCGTTGCTGAGTTCAAATATATGTTTATTTTCACAAGTATTTGATTTCTAAAGAAGTTATTCAAAAAGTCGCTTTGGAACGCTCCAAAGCGGCCTATGTTGGCCGGCGCGGCTTTCTCGGCCAATGACCAAAAGACATGTCCGGTACTGTATTTGACAAAAAGCTTAATTTAGCCTTCTTACTATTGCCACATATACCTTTACCTGTTGTGGCGTTTTCTCTTGCACAAGCACGTGTTGTAAAAAAAATGGTATGTAGCTAATACGATAATAAATGTACAGCAGCTTCTGCTCAGAGTGATCAAGTGATACGAATGATAAGAAGGTCTGACGCGCTGCCTAAAGAAAGGAGATCAAAAAATGATGGTTCATATTTGGAATAGATATTGTTGTTGGCACTTTTTAGAAGACCTCCCAATGTTGCAGGAAATTTATAAGATTAAGGATTAATGCGGTAGTTGTTGAGTCTAGAGTGCTTGGTAACGGAATCGAGGGAGATGCCGGCAGTCACATGCACCCGAATCGAGGTTCCTGGTTGGGATTTCCCGGGGTCAGTTAATTAGTATTAGATTTATTTGGGAAAGGTAAAACACTGCGATATCTATCGGCTGGCTATCGCAAGTCATTGCATGCATGGCCAGATACGTATTCAAGCTCCCTCCTAGGTACTCCGTAGAAGTAGGATGCGAGGCCCGTCCCACAAAAGGGATGACAAGCACTAACCTTGTGCTTTATTAAATAATTTGTTAAAAATTTATTAGCCCAAGTAACTGTGAATGCGATATTCCTCATGTCGGGCACGTTTCCCATTTTCTTCAGGGACACATCTGAAACAATCAGAGATGAAACCTCTTCGGAGCCGCTATGCAAAGCAATTTACACCTTTTTGTCAACTAATGCAAAAGGCCTCCAACTTTCAACAGACATAGTATAGACCATGCCCAATGTTCTCTGTATAAAAAATTAGTGCTAACGGACTAACTCGTGCTGCGCCTAGTCCACCTTTGCCACTCTAGGACACACGAAGATTGATGAATCCTCTCTCTCCATACTGCGCTCCATCTTTTTGAAATCCATATCCAATACAACGGTGGTGTTTGCCAGTTAAACGGTCTTGTTGAATGGAACTGCTCTTTCAATGTGACGGCTGCACAAATCAGCCGTAGTGACCTAGTTCTTGTTGTAAAGCTCAAAAATGGTGGACATTCCCAACATCCTACAAGCTTCGAAATGTTTCCATTCGTTTTCATTTTGTGTAATGTGATGTGATTGATATTCCACTCTATATGTGGCGCCTCCTCCGACTGCGCCACCACAGTGTGGCGTGGTGGCGCAGTCGGAGGAAGCGCCAATTGCCATCCCGAATCGAGGTCCATGGTTCAGATTTCCTATCCAGGCCAAATAAAGGGCCAAATAAAGGTACCAAAAACTTCTCTACTGTCGTACGATTTGGTTCCAGAATTTCACCTTTGTGCCGCCTAGTTCCGCGCTTTTGGAAACACAATGAAGTGTCTGTTATTCTTCGTCAGGTAACTAATGGTTCAGAGCGGTCTACAGGAGAACTCGAAGTATACATATTATAGAGTTTGAGTTAGATGTCAAAACTGCTGTGGGACAACCGCGGCTGCAAAACAAAACAACCAGTACACACTATTTAAATTGTCTTAGGCTTGCCTTGATGGTTGATAAATCTACCATAAAAGATTACTTGTTCATCGACTGGCTGCCGCCATTTACTGTATAGACCAAATACGCAGTCCTATTGCCTTCGCGGCATCCCGTAGAAGTATATAGAATGAGTGGAGCATCCTCGATGAAATCGCTTAACACAGTCCTTTATCGTTTATCCTTTATATTTCGACCAGACGTTCAGCGGCCAAACGTCTGGCTGGTGGCTTGGCCCCCAAACCCCGAGAATAGAACAACGCCAATCTTCCTCCATTCTTCTTTTGGCCTTCTTCTATTACAGTAAAAACCCGGTTTTGCTATATAGATTAGTGCAAAGGGATATAGTAGGGCATAGAACCTTCACAGCTCTTATGATGCGCATCCACCCTTATCGCATGTTCGCGATTTACTCTTAAGAGCCCGTTCTCTACGTGGCGAGAAACAGATTATGAGAGTCCCAATCCGAAGTGTACAATCTGCAGAAACATAACTAAATTAATCGGTATTGGCCGAAAGGTCGACCCTGGTCACGGTCCGACGCCGGTAATACTCCTCCGAATCCCATAGTGTCACTCTCTCTACCTCTTCCCATCCCCCCCCCCCTCCCCACTCGTATTTTCTTACCTATGTGCCGGCAATGAAACGGAGTGAGAGTCAAGGACGCACATGCGACACTGAGTCTCGACTCACGTGTCACCACGTTGCCGCGACGTCTATAACACTTCTGCCCCGACACACGTGCAACGATTTCTGTGACCCGTCTTCAGAAACCCGTCGCACATTGGACAATATTGAAAACACTGGTCCCCCTTATTCGGAATCTCTACGCAAGTTGGACGTCGACGGCATGTCTTTTGAATCCCTGCACACGTTGGACTACGTCTTCGGCAAGTCTTCTGAATTCCTACCACGTTGGTCGACGTCTTCAGCACGTCTTCTGAATCTCTACTCTCCGCACTTGTTCCCATTCATGCCGTTGCCTGCCGAATATATCGTAAACTAGGACGATTCGCCGCCAAGCATATAGTTCGCCAGCAATCGCCCGTGATCGAGCTCAGAGAAAGCCCGGCTGGCATACGCCGCACCGTCGTAGACATCTCTTGGCTTCAGTCCGCCTCCCTGTCAAGGACACGTGACTTAGCCGATCACACATATAGTAACATAATAACGGACAAATTGAAGCTTATAATGCGATAACTGCGCAACATAGTGCTCCGTCATAAATGCTGCACTTCTTGATCCACTTCCTCAGGGTATTTATATACGGGAGCGGCGATTCTACTTTGCCCCCTTCTCATTGAAATGCTAGGAGAGATTATCAGTTTCAAGGTGGCTAGAAGGAGTTCCTATTGATGCGGATCGAGCGCCCGCTCGCGTGACTGTCCTTGGTCGGCTAGGATGTTTTCGCGGTGTACATATATGCCAGCATGACGCATTCCAACAACAAGCGCTCACTATGATTAAGGGCCAACGCTCGCCAAAACTGGACCTCTTGATTCGGAACTGAAAAACTTTCGCATCACTCCTACTCGGGAGGCGCAGAGACCCCTCTGCCTCACCACACGTCGTCTAATTTTTCCTCAGTGTTCCAGTTCCTGCCCTACTGTGCGCATCAATATCAGTGGCCCATCTTAAAATTTATCAGAACCGGACATCTCTTAGAACTTCCAAACGTTTCTATGGAACCGTGATACTTGTTGTGTAGAAAATAGCGGTACACATGTCAGAATTCTAGTATTTTTTAAACCTTCTGACATTTGCACCCATAATTATGTGTAAATCCACTTGGTAGAAATTCCTGTTCTTGTATGAGAGCTCCCAATAACTAAGAGTGGAAAATAAACTGATATTTAGCACATACCGCATGTCCCTCATGAATCTTGGAGGTTTATTTGGTTCTCTACTGACCAAATTAGTCACATCGACGGCTACAAACTGATCTACGTATTTAAGGTGGCCTTTCTCAAGTTTGGTGGGAGGATGTCGTTGCATATGAAATGGCCGATTTTGCTGCCTCAATTTCTGGTCAATTTTTCTTAGCTACAAACGCTCCCGTTTCAGGCACTGTATACCGTTCCTGAAAGCGCAGTAGCTCCGCTTTCTTGCAATTTATATTTAGATTTTGTGACATAATTGTCTTTTGCCGAGTTTTTGACGTCGCATTCGCAGTATGAATCAACGTGATATTCGGGTGCTCGACTTATATGAATGGAAAAGTGGAAACAAGGCTGCGGCCGCAGCTCGTAACATCAACGCTGCCTTTGGGGAGAACTTCGCTAAGGAACGCATAATTCGCCGCTGGTTCGGAAGGTTTCGATCTGGATGTGAAGGCCTCAAAGATGATGACCGAGGAAACCCGCCATCACTCCTTAACGACGACCAACTCAAAGCCATGGTGAAAGCGAATCCGCGTTAAACTGCGAGAGAGTTGGAGTAGCGTTTCGACGTTGAAAGCAGTACTATCAGTCGCCCCTCAAATGCGGTCGAAAAAGTGGAGAAATTGGATAAATGGATCCCGCACGAAGTGGCAGATGCTGAAGCGCTACATCTGTGCTTCTTAATGCTGTGCAATCTAAGGGGCCTTTTTTGAACAGGATCGTGACACGCTACGAAAAATGAATCCTTTGTGACAATGATCGTCGCTCCGCATAGTGGCTGGAGAAGAATGAGAGCCCAAAGGAGATGCCGAAATCAAGTCTTCATTCATAGAAGACCATGGCGACCGTATGGTGGACAATGGCTGGTATAGTCCATTATAAGTTCTTGAAGACTGGAGAGATTATCAAAGCGGAGGAGTGCTGTGCCGACATTGAAGTGATGCACCAGAAGTTGATTGAAAAACGGTCAGCTTTGGACAGTCGAAGAGGCCAATCCTACTGCATGACAACGCTCGTCCACACGTTTCAAAAATTGTTGCCCAGAAACTGGATGAATTAGAATACGAAGCACATCCAGCATATTCACCAGATCTGTCCACTACCGATTATAATTTTTTTTCAAGCATAAAGATCGTTATGTGAGGCATAAAAATTTCAGCTAATCAAGATGATGTCGAAAATGACATCTTCTGTTTTATTAACTCCCGTTGTCCTGGTTTTGACGAGGATGGAATATCTAAGCTATTTTTGCTTTGGGAAAAGTGTATTAATTATAGTAGTGCTTTTTCGATTATTAAAGTAGCTTCCACGCAAATTTATGGCTTATCGAAGTCTTCAGTCAAAATCGGCCATTTCATATGCAACGACCTAGTAAATCGGTCCTTATTCTTACTCATATAGTAATAGCGATGATAATGAGGTTGTGAGATCCCAGTTGTTCAGAGCTGCATACTATCTATGGTATTCAATTTCTTCATATGCGCCAGCGTACTTAATTGGACTGCTGTATCACTTCTACATACAACCAACCGTCAGAGCGGCCTCTCGGCCGCACTAGCATGGAAGCCGAACCCCTGACCTCGCGAACATGAGGCAGCCCTTCTACCACTGCGCCACCCAGCCCACGAGGAAGGTTCCTTGCGCCTCCGTGGTAAGCTTGCTCTGCGGACCCTTAACCATTTCACCCTCCTACTCGTTTGCCTCAAGGATTCGGCAAAAACGAAACATGTTCTGTTACTAATTGGAGGACGGGGATTCTCTCTATAATACTCGTTTTTGCCGCTCCGGCGTACCTTTCAGACAGTTTTCTTGTCAGAGGTATGCGTTAATTTTTTCGGTAAATTTTTAACGACTATTTTTTAACGAAAAATTTTTGCGTTAAATTTGGTAAATTCGGTAAAATCGTTGAATAAAATTTTCCTCAGATGCTGTCAGTTTGGTTGTATTTTAGTATATAAACTGCTAAATCGGGTTTTTAATTAATTTTTTCGACTCCATCTACATGGAGACTACATGACTACGTTCTCATGTCCACAGCAAATATGTATAATAACAACAGTTCATCTATCGTGAACAAAATTGCTAAGCGTTTCAGATTCCAAAACCAGACAGTGTCAACAAGACTTCAAAAATAACAAATTTCTTACTAAGCCTAGTTCGTTTAGCTTGTGGAAAGCCGTCAGCTTCTGGAACGAGCAAAAGTATGTACTACCAGCATTTCACGGTCAAAGTTTTTGAGCGTTTTCATTCGTCCTGACCTCGAAACTTGCGCTCGCTAAGTAGACTTTTGCAGCCCAACATTCTCCTGTGTATACTGCCATAAGTGTTTCGGAAAAGTACGGAATGTTTTAATGATAAATTCAGGTCAGGCACTGACCACTGTGAATTCTTTGGTATATCTTGTCTTTGGGAGATATTTACCAATCCCATGGATCTGTTTGTTTCACAGAATGGTTCCTTTTGTAACACAAGGTCTTTCTTTCACTGCAGACGACAGCAGAGAATGATTTAAGCAGCCATGGATCACTGAACAAATTTTAATCGAATCAAATTCTACTGAATTTACTAGGGAAGGGTTTCGACCTCCCATGGAACTTCAAGTTGAGACCAGGATCATTAGAAAATGCTCAGAATGCTGATTACGAAAATGGGCGTCAAAATTGCAAAATGAAATTCCTGAGTGAGTTATGCCCTGCCAAAATCGGGTGAGCTCACCACAGGCTGGCCGTGCGACACAGCTGGCGCGAGAGTGGTGAGTCATCGGGCTCCGTAAGGCCGGGGGCATACTTCCATCGCCGCGATGCCATCGTGGCGCTCAGTTCATGGCCATTCCGCCGCACGCGGAAGAGCATTCAAAGAAAACTTCGCCGCGGCCGCCGCAACAGTGGCGGTCGGCATGCGCGATAGCTTCCCGCGCCCATCGCGGGCATGGCATACTTTTTCGCGCCGCGCGCGGTGTTTAGCGTTGGTCCTGGACGGATCGCTGTCGCGCTTCCTTGCAGAGCGATGGGCGATACGACGAGCACAGAGAAATTCAAATTCTTTCGCGTCGCTCTGCAAAACTCATCGCCGCGATTCAATCGCGGCGACGGGAAGTATGCACGAGGCCTAAGAAAGACCCGCCAGCTGCTTCGGTGGCGCAGGAGTAGTTCACCTGCTCGTCGGTAGCGACGTCGTCGGTTCGGTTCCCATTGCTTCGGATTTTTTTTTTGCAAATCACTTATCTTTGATGTGACCTTTTATTCTGAATTATGACATGTGTATGGGAATGCTACCATACACGTTTGTAAAAATGCTTGAAGGCAAAAAACTGCTATAGCTACATTTTTATTTACTATTTTGCACAAATAGGGTCCAAATCATAGATTAAGCAACTAGAGGTGTTTCTAACAACCTTGGCATTCGTGGAACAAAGCAAAAAAAATGTTTTAAGCAAAAAGGTAAGTAGAATGCATGATGAGGAAGAACAAAAATATCGTTGATCTACTGCACTTTGATTGATGTGGAAGCATCTCTCAACACACTCTACATCAATATTACATTATTACATTAAAACCAGAGCAGTTTTTTTGCCTGCAACCATTTTTACAAACATGTATGGTAGTATTCCCGGCTATTCAATCAGACAGATGCCATAATTCAGGATAAAATCTCATTTCAAAGGTAAATTATGGTTTGCAAATGAACCGGCAGCTGGAACCGAACCAGCCAGTCGCACACGGCGAGCAGGAGCACTACCCTGCGCCGCCGCCTCAGCTGGGCGGCCCTTCTTACGCAGCCCTTATGCCAGCCTGTGGTGAGGCCACCCGATTTCAGCAGGTCATAACTCGGTCAGGAATTTCACTTTGCAATTTTTACATCCATATTCGTAATCAGCATTCCGAGCTCTTTCTAATGACCCTGGTCTCAACTTGAAGTTCCATGGGTGGTCGAAAAAAAGGTGGCCTTCCCTAGTGAGTATTTCCGTCTTTGCCACCCAAGTAACATAAATTTCAGTTCTTAAGCTTTTCTCCTTTCAAAAGAAATGCATAAAAACACAGGTATTCAAAACCCCATTTCTCGTCCTCTACTAACAGTGAATCACCTTGGCTTTATCTTTCATACATAATCCCTTCAAATAGAATTCACCACTGTCCGTCACTCCTTACGCAATTCTTTCAACAATTGATTACTCTGATTTTGTTCTTGAAGACATGGTACCATACAATACAGCACATTTGCTTGAGCTTCGAATATGTCTTGGGTTTCTCAATTTCTTCCCTTTTTGTGGAGCACATTTTAGATTGAGGAAAGGTATTATAGTAAATTCGGAAATTAGACGAAAAAATTTAAAGATATAAAGTAACTTTCTTGTTAGAGCGAGCCAGAACCGCACCTTCAGAGGTATACCATTTTCGTAGAACTTCAAGAAAATCTTCATGCAATGGACTGTATTTAAGGTACCGACCAGTTTTTGGAGTAACCTCATACATAATGACTGACGAAGAGTGGTCATCGGCTTCTTATCTTCTTTAATTTAATTTTATTGCTTTCACGTGAATGTGTTTGTCGTTTCACGTGTGTACTGGCTGTGCTTTTACCAAAGAAAACTGACAAGAGGGCCCTCAAAGAGGGATCCATGCACGGCATGAAATTCAATAAAAGCGAAGCAGTGACACTACCAAGAGCCACGCTCTATCAGTTAGGTGGGAGTGAAAGTTGATTTAGCGTAGTCCTTCAATCATCATTTGATGCTGCACGACAAACCCGTGCCACCTTTGGTACTGGTAAATATTAGGGTGACCATCAATTACATGTTATAGTACGCACTGTATGATATGAGGGCTATTGAGCAAATTCAAGCTATGGGACGGTGTGGCAAAGGAGGAGAGGCATGTGGGTCTTAAGAGGCATGTGGGTCTTAGGAGGCCCTTTGGCTCTATTTCTCTTCCCTTTCTTTCTCAGTTCCCTTTCTTGAAAAAAGGATTGAAGTTAAAGAACGGCGTTACTCAATTCCTTTTGGGATGCCACATTCTACTTCTACTTCTTGTGGAGGCAATTTAAATGCGTATTTGGCCATACAACACATGCAGTAGCCAGCCGATGAACAAGTCGGCGTTCTATCCTTGCCGGAGAAGCCTGGTGCCAATACATCGAGCCCGGAGGGATGGAGGGCTTGGTTGGCCTGGGTGGGAAATCCGAACCAGGAACCTGGTATCGGGTGCTTGCCATAGCTGGCATCACTTCCGACTGCGCTACACGCACAATTTGCGGAATTGCGCAGCGTTGCTTGATTCTTGCCACAACAACTCATTCATTCCAACTTTCTAGGTTTCATATCGGAAGTAGACTTCTAGGATCATAACCTAAGGTTTGATGGGACATATCACTGTCGATCATACCTGCTGAATACCCACTTATGATGGCTCCATGAGATCGAGCAAAATGCTCTGGAAATCTGCCAATAGCAACTATTCTACCCCACCTACCACACGGCGTTGGAGGAAACGACGTGACGTATATGTTGACAAGCTGATGCGCGCTGTCGGTACTAGATCATGAGCAAGCCTATGAACTGTCATTTGGTCGAAAGACACACGATGCTGTAAATAACCCCATGCCGGTGATCTGGTTTTCCTTTCGATATGTCTCGCCGTGCACGCCAGACAGGTCAGTGGTCGAGACGCTGTGCTGGTGCCTTCCAAATTACCTACGCCTGGCAGGGACGTTCTCGTTTCGTTGGCCCGTTTCGCCCGTCATCGGAAGAGCAAGCTCCATGGATCAAAAATTGGCCATGTTTTCGTTCCCGCCAAATATCCGCGTTGATCACTTCGACGGTGACGATCATTTGTCGCGGAATGTGCGGCTCCGAATGAGTCAGCCGTGTTGCTCTCGTTTTTCTATTATTACTAGCTGTCGCGGCTCGTAAGTGACAGTCACTCATCCGCTCTGCATCGGTCGCATTGCTCTGCTGTCCGGGATAAAGTCCCATCGTTATGTTGAAATTGCTGCTGCTGATGTATCTCGCAAGGTTTCCTGCACACTCATTTTCGAGTGTTTAACTATGTGAAGCAAGACTTAGAAAGTTTGTGCTTTCAATGAATTCAAACAGCAAGAGCCGGCTGTAAAACTCCGAGCTTCGGTACTCCATAACACGTTTCAATGTTTTGTTAAAAAGCACCTGTCAAGGCTTGACGTTCACCTCTCCTTTCCGGTCCGGTAGTACGTCACGAAATGAATGGTCAATCCTAGTATGGATGGGGGGATACATGGACACGGGGTGCTCTATAAATTGATGATGACTGACCTCTGCACCGTTATACCACAACAAATTATTTGCTTAATTTATGATTACATTAAATGGACTTATTACTTCTACTCTCATTTTATGACCATAACTTGATTTATGCTTCTTATATTTAGAATTATGAATGGCTGCATAATACTGGGAAGATGAAAAATAACGAAATTGTAGTACATTATTATTTTACTTTATTTATTTTGTTGCCTTGTATGAGTTAGCTGAAATTGTTCAGGATTGTTGTGTTTGTTATTAGCCTGTTTTACGAACGTACGTAAGGTGCAGTTATAAAACTAAATAAATAAATAAATTCTAGAGACTGTCCTTTTAACGATCTACCAGGTTGCCGGGCGCGTCGAGCGCAGTCGGAGGAGGCGCCGGCTGTCGTCTGCACTCGATACCCCGATAGTGCTTTGTTTCACTACACCTTACTCTGAACATGCTCACAGGTCTTAATGGAGTGACATATGAGACGGAAGGAAATACCTAATAGTGGTTGGTCCTTTGGAACTAGAATCCCAGCAAAAGCTGCAACGAACAGTAACCTAATTGCCCTTTATATGGAGGAGTTATCCAATAATGGTTATCCTAACCTCCACTAGCCCGTGCGCCGCCACTTTTTCGCTCCAGTGTTCTGGCATTACTTCATTTCATTTTCGTCGGCTGAAAACGCGGATTAAAATGCTCGTGAAGTTGAGTTCATTTAATTACAGCTGGACAGCAGTTGTTAAGCAGAAAATGGAAACAGGACATATGTGTATTCCCTGATATATAAAAAACACTCAAGGCGCGGGTTTGGGGTGAGGGTGTTCCCTCGTAGGCGCGGATTGCTTCGATGTATAGTTCCAGGTAGGACGGCATGGTGTGTTTTCCTTGGTCCGGCCCCCAGTTTCTAGGTTTTCATTGGATTTCGAAAGTGAAGTAGAGAAAAAATGAACAACAAAAGATGTCAGCGCAACTGTGAACCCTCAACACGCACTGCGCCACATTCTGCGTTGAGATCCTGCAGGACAGCATCAGAGTGTTCGGTATATGTACGTTACCTCATCACGAAGTACTATTTATATATCTGGCGATAAACAGGATTCCACCCTTGTATCGTACGTGCGAGAGCGTGACTTTGCGTCTTCTCTTACCGTAGGCACTTCACACGCAGTTTCTTAGCTGTTGGTTAGGAAGACTGTCAGCATTAGGGATCCCTGCAGTTGCGCGCCGGCGAATACAACAGCCGACGCTATATAAGGAAGCATTCTGAGGTTGAGCCACGTTCCTAGCGAGCTGGTTTGACGTCGGTGAAATCGGCTAGCGGCCAGTGTGGTCCAGCACCTCAGCGTCGGTTGCTGGCCAAGCGTGTATCCGACGTTGCTCGAAGAGGCGAAATGTGCTAGGTGGCTGATGGGAGATCACTATGCAGGACAAGCCTATGTGACGTTCTGTGTTGCACGAAATTATAAATTTTATGCAGCTCTGTTGTGTTCTAGCTCCGTGGTGAACTGAGCTAGGCCACACCTGATATTATTGGGCAATCATGTGCCTTCTTTATGTTTTGACAGATTTGTTTACGCCAGGAGTGGCTGATATAGAAGCTATATGTATTTACATGATGTTTTGCTGTGATCAAAACTTTTGCGTCAGGCGGTATTCGAACCTATACCTTCTGTTTTCCAGTCAGTCGTTCTGGTGCGCGCAGTGCACTCGACTTCTACATAGGTGTTATAGTGGGGATAATCAGTTTGGCTTGTGCAATGACCTGTAATGGGTAGCCGAAAAACAAGTAAGTGATCCAGCGTTATTGAATGAGCTTTATACCAGTTCTCGGACCAGGAGTGGATGAATGCCCTGGTCGGAGCGCCGTGAGAAGTTATAGTCAATTTGTGGCGTACACGATAGCGGTGCCCCTAGTCGGTTCTGCTTATCGTGCCGATCAACTACAATGCACATTTTCCCTTTATTCTTTGTTCTTAGTTGAGCTTGCCAAAAATTTTCAAAGGTTTTCAAGTTCTCTGGCTGGCGGTAGAGATGTGAAAAAGCAATTTCACGAATCGGCTCCTTATGTGTTTTAAGCTATGTTGGGGAGAAGCTACCTATTTATGTATTTGTGTGTTTACCATGCTAGAACAAATTGGTTTTGTTTGTTCTACCACAGCATAAAAAGGCATTATGGCATGTAAAATCCGTTGCTCGCTTGAGAGCTTGCATCGCGCAGCTCGAAATTTGTAACGGTTCTTCCAGTGATGATGACCTGATGTCGTTAACCCAGAAAATTACATGTGAAACCGTTCAAAAACAGGGAACAAGACCGCATGGGAGATGCACAACACATCCTGAGGGCTTATAAGAATAGGAAAAACTGGATAAACAGATGATGAAGTCGCCTGACTACAATGCACTGTCTCGACGTTACAAAAGCTGGTCGAGCTCTACTACGTCTATCCCGTCTATAGCTCATCGGTGCCGTGACTTTGAGCATTGCATTGTCGTCGTCCAGTTCTGTATGCATCCTGTTCTTGCCTTGCGTGGGTATTCATGCACGTGCAGCTGCTCATGCAGCTGCTTCTGGCGGTATAAAAAGATAACGGTCTGTTTTTCTTGGCGAATCCAAGTCTGTGTTTTCTTTCTTAGACGATTCTGCTACCAATTTATGGGGATTTATGGAAAGCTGGGCTGACCCGAGAGGATTCCCGAACCAAGAGCTTCGATCCAGGCTGCTTGTAAAAGCAGGAACTTCCTATGGCTACGCTCAACACGGCCGGGAATATGTAGATGATCTTTTAATTAGACGATCAGGATTTGTGCTGAGCACCACCGCCTTCAACATTTCTTAGATTTCATTTATTGCTGCACTCCTGAGATTTAATATTCAGGCTTTTTTATTCACACTAACCGTCGCTGTTTCCTGGCAACGCACTGGCTCAGCTCTCCACGTTCCAGGTACCATCGCAGTTGTCGAAGAGTGGGCACACCGATGTATCCGTGCTTCAAGGCTCTGTAGTTGGCAGATTGTCTCGTACACAGGGGCTCAATCTCAAATTCTGTGATAGATTGAGAGGTTTTGATGACTAATTGAGCGACGTTTGAAGTACGTTAACTAAGCCTTCTCGGAAAATCACTTTGTCTTTGGACGCAGTGCGATTTGCATTGTTTGGAATTCTCTTGCCTCCTGGGGGACTTGCGACCAGGTATCTTCATGCACCTGTGATTGAGTCGACCAGTTTTTATGCTGGACATTTTGGAGGTGAAAGAAGAGTGGCAATTTTAAGATGCACGGGTTTCAGCGGGTTCGTCATTGCTTTGCCTTTCGGTCTACCCAGTGTAGGCTGTACTTGATGACTTCATCTGCTTTGAAGCTTTAGAATAGTGAGCAATCGTGTGGATCCGGGAGCGTGCATAATTTTCGAGGCTTCTGGTGTTCCTTATTATTAAGGATAAGGATAAAGGACTCAGTCTCCTTTGTGATGCGCCACGCAATCCACTTGTACGGGATGTCGCAGAGACGATTTTGAATGCGTATTTGGCCATACAAATGACTTGCGGTGACTAGCCGACGAACGAGACAACGCTTTATCCTTATCGGTCAAGTCTGGAGCCAATTCACCGACGCCGAAGGATGAAAGGCTTGGTTGTTCTGGGCGGAAAATCCGAACCAGGAACCTGGTATCGGGTGCACCCGGCACCTCCGACTGTGATACATGCGCCCTCCTTACTATTAGCCGCGCAGTGTTCTTGAGTGTGGGCAGTTTTCGAGCAAGTGACGTATTGTAGTGACTATAACTTTTCATAGGTTCTGCACGCTTTCGGACAAAAGGCTCGAATCTGTTTTAGCAGTGGAAAGCCGAATTTGCGAATGTGCTCCTATTCTCGTGCCACAGCGCCTCATCAATGGGTTATTTTCATCAGATTGTATTATACTATCAGCTTCAGAATTAGCCTATAAAAGAGAAAAGATTCGCCATTAATCAATCCAATTGTTTTCTGATCATTTCCTAGTCACCCATATTCGTACCAAGTCTGCGACCAGTACACCAAGCGGCCAGAAGGATGGAAGGATCCGACCCGACCGACGTCTAAGTTTTAATGGAACCTTGATTCGGAACACGCGCCTGCTTCAGCCGCGCTTTTTTCTTCTAATTGGGATCGACGATAAGGATAATACTAATATAGAAATAGTGTATGAAAACCTGACGTTTAGGTGCTGTCCTTTCAAAGCTCTTAATTCTATCAGCGAGGAGCTGCTGTGTTGTGCAGTTCCATTTGAGACCGTAACTGCAAAGTAAATAGTTTTACAGTTTAACTTGCTTGAACAAACCGAGGTGTTGGTTAGTAGGCTCAACAGCCTCTTGAGGACGTTAAAGGATACGGGTAAAGGAATGCGTTATTCAATCCCTTTTTGTATGCGCCGCGCATTCTTCCTTTACGGGATTTGGAGGCAATTTGAATGTGTATTTGGGATGAGTTGCGGTAGCCAGCAGATAGAAAAGTCAATATTCTATCATTCCCGAAGGAGTCTGGTACCAATTCACCGAATACGGAGGGATGGAAGGCTTGGTTGGCCTGGGTGGGACCGGTACCAAAAACTCGGCGCCGGGTTCACACGACAGCCGGCGCCTCCTCCGACTGCGCTACAACGTCCCCTAGGGGATGTTTCCGATGAGAGTATTGAAGAAAAGATGCAGTCCAACTGAATAGGCTGGAGAGTACGAAGAAATTGGACGTCATGCAGTGTGCTTCTCCGAACAACTGGAATCTCGCAACCCTAGTAGCTAAATACGGTCAGTTGATCAGGAAAAGAAGAGAAGCTGGAGCATGGGGGATATATTATGCAGCGGATTCTGTACAGGAGAGTGAAACATCTACACCAGAGTTCCATATGAGGAGCCGTAGCAGGATCGAAACTATGCGATTGGCGAAGACTTGGTTAAAGGGCCAGCGATCCATATTAGATATACTAACGTCGCTTTTGATCACATTACAACGCCAGGAAATCGAAGTTGCACTGCAAACTTTGAAATCATCGCTTTTATGCTGAGTTTCTAAAGTTTAAATTTTTTTTGTGCCTTACGTCGTTGCTGTCGCTTCCAGAAAACAATGTATGGTGGATTACTGTGAGAACTTTTTCTGCACGCTTTGCTGAAGCCGTAAAAGCTAATATTTTTCAGTAAAGGGAATACTTTTTTTATAATTTTCTTTTCTCAGTACTGTACACTTTTGACGATTTGGACGTTGCGAAAGCAGTTTATTTGATGCGCTGCAATGGTGCATATATATCTTTTTATAAATGTTGTCCATTTCTTGATAACTGTCTTCATTTATGCGTGTGTGTTCCTGACGTTCATTGAAGGGCCTGCTGTCACCTTTGTTTGCAAGTTACACTTAGTTGACCACGTCAGCTCCTCCATCGTTCGTTTAATCTGCGCAGATCTGAGACAAATACTGCACTTTACCTCGGCTAAGCGGTTTGCACTTTCCTATCCTCTCTCCCTCCGATCTAAGATCTTTGCCAGAGTCAGACTCCCCTTTGCTAACTCTTTTGCTAACGTCTCTGAACACAGTTTCAAACAAATGCGGGTACTGCCCAGTGTCTTCCATTGAATGGGGTAAGTTTTTGCTTCCGCTTCAGAAGCCTATCGACGCGTTGCTCTAGGCTGAAGTGCTCAGTGTTTAATCCCGAGGTGTTACGACTAGCGCTTCAAATGGCCGTTTGAGAGCTGCATTACAGATGACTTAAGTCGAAGCGATTACCTTTCGGTGGCATTATTGATGAGTGTCTCTGCATTATTGCTTCGACGAAGCAGTCTGCTAGACAGCCAGTTGGCCAGCGGCTCCCTCCAGGGTATGAACTCTCGTGTTCATTCTTCGCAAGCCTCAGAGAATCACTGATCGAGGGCGCACGAAGGCGGGCCCCTTGCTCTGGAAACGAGAGCTGCCAAAGTCGTCGAATTTTCAACCTCGTGCGAGTACGTTTGTCTTCCGCTACATTCTTCCTCAAGCTCGAAGAACTTGCCTTCCTCTGCTCCTTTTGAGAGCGTCATGTCCGTACTGATGCTTTTCACAATGGTGTAACGATGCTAGTTCAAGTTAGGGGCCATTTGAGGAATTTTAGAGGAGCCTTTTAGGCGGTACGTGTGGAAAAGCCGATTCCATTCTACTTTTAAACGTGTACTGTGTGAATGAGGGGACATTCAAACGGGACCGATGGAAGAGATTGATAGGATTAGCAACATTGCCTCTAGGAAAGCGAGAGCCACTAGCCTTTTCTTCCGCGATTTATATACATTTTCAATAACTAAATTCGGGTTTTGACCATTATTTAATCCGTTTTCTATTCTGTCATTTTGTTCTTTTTTGCTGATTTTTCCTGCATGTCAACGTTTTCGTTTTGTGCGCAAAGCCTCTTCGAAGCGTCTCTTCTTGCATTGTTTCTGTATTTGTAAAAGGCGCAGCATTTTCGGTTGCCCTACACAGGAAGGAAAAAGCGATTGAATAATAGCAGGTTCTGCCCTTAAATTCAGTCATTATCAATACTCTAGATACTCAGCACGCAGTAGTTTCACTATCAGGGACAAATGCCTCGTTGAAAGCAAATATTTTCTATAGACCATTTTAAAGAAAAATTTCCTCATCGGCTTTCCCCATTCATACCTATTTCCTTTACTTTTCGAAAAAGGACTTCAGGCCCGAAGGTAACGTTTGTTGCTGGGTAGTTCGTCGAATTACTTCATGATTGTGGTAGTTGGGCGCGTACCGCAGTCAGTCACGATGAAAGTGGGAGGAAGTGTTAAGGGCACGCTAAAGACTCCGCTGAGGCGATCCAAACAATGGACTTCGACGCCCCACGACAGCACTTCTGGGCACTCTTCAGAGGTCCGATCGACTCTCCAAAACCCTAATCTCAACTTGTTCATTACAAACTGCCATTAAGTACAGCACTTCGAAGAGCACAAGGATGAACTGGCGTCTGAAGGTATTTAGTTAAGGACGTTGGCTCTGCAAACTTTCCTTGCCGTTCTTTTCATAGTCGTTTTAAGTTTAAAGACCTTTGAACAATCGTCGCGTATGTGGATCGTTCGAGCTTTCAGCGTGCTTCCGGCAAGGATCCTCTTCTTCTCAATTTGTAGTTACAGCAGCTGTTTGCAGGCTCTGTGATGGTGATTCTGACCAAGGAACAAGAAGAAGCCATCAAAGAGGGCCTTTGGCTGCCTCAACTCGAGCGTGATGGCTGTGGTGTGGGTTTCGTCGTCTCGATTAAGGGCAACAAAACTCATAAGGTAATGTCTGCTTTATTTTAGTTAATTTTTAATATCCTATGGTATTCCTTGCTCAGCTGTTAGGACCTTACGCAAGATGCTCCAAAAATTCAAGCAAATTTGTTTTTATGAGACCGCTAGAATAAAATACGTGCTGTTTTGAGGCGTATTGGATGGACTACTCAAAGCTCAAGCTCAAGCTCACGCTTGAGTAGGAACCACTTTTGTTGGAAACAAATGCATTTCTTATTCAAGCTGGAACACAACAAATTTAGATGTGTTGAAAAGTCCTCAGCCATCGTTTGAAGGATTCGAAAACGGACTTCGTTGCAGCGGTGATTGGGAGACCGATTGTCTAATCAGGATTGTTGAAGAAATCCTTTAGACTTGTCATGAATATGGGATGCTCATTGTGCCTGGGGAATCTGTTAGGGCATTTCGACAATACGAAAGTGTTAGCATTGCTTGTATTTTCTGAAAGGAATTGCTGCCTTCGACACCTTGGGGTGTTCTTTGCTTCTTCAATGAAACCGAAAATGGCGAGTTGACAGCAAAGGTCACTACTCCAACCTTACTTCCGTTTTTCGAATTCTGGCAGCGTATTTATCCTCGCAGCTTATTTCTTTGGTTTCTACAATTGTTGAGCGAAAAGGTTTTTAATCTGCGTTTAATAAACTCAAAAAACCTGTTCCGTATCCGACTGTCGTTGTATCTTGGCATGTCGTTTAACTGTAGGATGTCGTGAAGCTGTTGAGCCAAGATTGTTATCGAAGTTTTATTCGGCTTACGTTCCGGCGTAACCGCCTTCTTCAGAGCCTGGAAAAGTCAAAAAGAGTTTGAGAAATTACTCGTCCAAGGATCATTTCAAGCTACAGGAGCCTCAAAAATTAATGAGGGAATGAAACAAAGATTCAAGATTCAACATCCTACACTACAGTCAAAAAACCTGAATTTTAATAACGGATGGTGACTCGATTAGCTCTGATGACTCAATAACTTGACGGCACATTTTCTAAAATATCAACAAAATAAGTTGTGAAAACGAGGTCTGTCTATTGAGAAACGGACACATTAAATGCTAGAAAATAACGTCCTTAATTTTTGGGACTTCCTACCATTCCAGAAGTGTTTGTTTTGCAAATGTTAGTCTGTCTTCAAAAGCAAATATTACTGTGAGCCTACATAGCTCTTAGAGGTTTTCGTTTACTCTGGGATTATGGAATAGGTTTCGGAACCAACGATGAGGACGACGCTTTTTGTTTGGACCCCGATATCGTCGTATCAAATCTAGCAGGACGACAGCTCTTTTAGGCTTGAAAGGAGAAATTATCCAAAAGCACGTTGAAGACAGAAGGAAGCCAAATCACGAGGAAGTGCTTGAGAGCGATTCCTGGCCTCGCTTGTCTAATCTTATTCCACAAAGGGTCGTCGCATGTTGAACTGGTTCGTGCTGAGACTCCCGGAAACAGTTTTTTGGCGGCGTTAACCTGACACCAAGGAAATGACGTGAACTCGACCTTTTTCCTTTATAAAGGCTTTCAGTGCATCATTGCAGTGAAATCGACTTCTGTGAATCTTCTGAATCTTCTGTCATCTTAGTCGGTGCTCGATTAAGAATTGAAGCACAACGTATTTCTGCTTTGGTTGTTGCTATACTCTGCTATGTATATTATTAATTCACAGCCCTTGTAACCTTGGAATATGTTATTCCTTCGGGAAGGCATCTATCGGAGAAAAATTTATAGTCACGGAGTTCTTGAGCTGTATCCTCGTGTATGCAAACTATGCCGTCGATGTTTAACTGTAGATGAATCTTGTCATGCTGATCCAAATCAACTTTGATCCAAATCTTTTTTTCGATACTATGATCTATATTCATGTATTCGTATAAAAAGGGGTTCTACATATTTCGCCATCAGTGAGTCTAAAACCGATAAACACGTTAGGTCCCTGTAGACTACTCTAAGGGATGAAATATGGTCTATTAGTTCCCCATAACACCCTGTGGTGAAGTTTGTAAAGAACTAGGGTGTATGTCGCGAAGACGGGCAAGATTGGGAGATGGGAGCGCCCCATCAAATCAGACCGCATTGAATGGGAGGGATATCGAGAGAGGGCATGTACATTCGGTACCCCAATCGACTCGCATTTGTTCGGTCTGTGCTGTGCTTGGCTATTATTGGCTGGCGCGCTCCCACTTACCAATGCTGCTGCTCGCCTTCGCGACATGTACCAGAACTAGTCTGTTTTTGGTTTCGCGACAGGACGTCAAAGACGAGTGGTGACTTTTACTTTGAAAAGTGACTTCATCCCCCTCGAGTCGCCATCACTTCCTTTGTTGGTGCTCATTCAGAAACCGGAAGCACTTAGGTGGTATGCGCTACATCGAGCGCGCAATTTGTCAAGGCTAAAATAGTTAAAGGCTTACTGACTATGCGTAGAAGAGGAATATCAACTGCAAATGGCCACTCAAGAATACGTTTGTTTTAGATCCTCTGCGAAGCTCGAACGATGCTCGAACGGATGGCTCATCGCGGTGCTTGTGCTTGTGATAACGATTCTGGTGATGGAGCCGGCGTGCTAACCGCCATTCCCGATCTCCTCTATAGGAAATCCGTTAAGAAGTTTGTCATATTACCATACCTGGCGCCTTTATAAATTTTATTGGGAAAACTGTACTTCTTAACAGAGAAAATATGTGAGATATGTTAAAAAATGAAGATTCGTAGAAAGAAAGTGCGCAAAGGTTATGTAACTAAAAGAAGCTGCTGACACCCCCCCCCCCCACAAAAAAATTCAATCGCAGCACTTCTGTATTGTGTCTTAAGGAAGAGAGGCTGAGGTAACCTGTCAGTACATACAGTGCGTTTCAAAAGTATGTATCCACCGCATAATTTGCCCATATCTCGTTTCGTGTTTATTTCTGCAGACCTGCACTAATTCCTCTAGATTCCTCGTAATCGAGAATAGGTAAGCCCTCACTTTCAGAAAAATTGTTCGCTTCACACGAGTATCAGACATTCTCGAAGACAAAAATTGGGTGTTTGGGCGTTTCAAAAGTATGTATCCACTTACGAAGACAATTTTTTTTTATTAAATTGGAAAGTTGATCGGACCACCGTCACTTCTTATAACATCACACATCTTATTATGCATATCGCTGACAAGGTTCCGGATGATTTTACCTTCGACAGTGTCCCAAGCAGTCAAAATCGCCGCCACGTCGTTTTAGCTGTCGGTTATTCGTCTAGGCTCGTTGAACCAAGCGTCCCCACATGTTCTCCATCGTGTTGCGATCAGTAGAGTAGGCCGGCTAGTCCATTACTTGAATGCTGTGAGGTGAAGCCAATCTTTGGTCGACCTGACACATGGACTTCAGCGATGTCCTGCTGGAGTACATGTGTCTGGCGTCTTCTGCCTCTCAGGAAAACAGAGAGCTAGACTCCAGTACACCTCAACACTCCAGGCTGTCCACGAGACACACCGGAAGACTACGCTTCAGGTTTCCGCAGCCTATTTCCTTAATGATCCGTGTCCGAAGTGGCAACCACGGGGCTTCTCGTAGGTCTCTCCAGTAATGTCGGTATCCATCGGGACCATTCAGATTGAATTCTTCCTGTTGGTAAAGATGAAAAAGGATGAAAAAAATAAATTAATTTTATAACTTGTTTCAGGCAAGACGGAGTAGAACTGCCACCCTGTGGCCAATATGCTACTGGAATTCTGTTCCTGAACAGTGATTCATACAAGCAAGCAAAGGTATTTTTGATAGAACTGCGTGTACTGAATAATATTGCTTCAACAGTTGTAGCAGTGAAGTAGTTAACCGTGGAACAAAGGGTCAAAACTTTACTTCAGTGTTTTTGTAATGGACATTGTTCAAGAGAAGTGACAGATCTATTTTTCAAAACTGGAACTGCAATGTAGCCACTGTCGGCGCTATTCATTTATAACTAGAATATGGTTGGAAAAAAGCAAGTTCCGATCATTTCTTGGGCAATAGACTAAAATTATTTCAGTCTCTCTGTATCAGTTTTGTGCAATACTACTTCTTGTTCTGCTACGACCGTAAAATAAGACGGTAAAATCAAACAGTAATCGTAAAATAGACGACGAAAGACGATTACAGCTGTCGTGGTGGATTCGGTTATGAGTTGCGTGGTGAGCGTATCCTTGAATATGCGGAGTCGCAGAACCTGGCCATTAACGCGCTCGGTTACCGACAGTCACGACATCGATGAAACCTTGAAGAAGGCGACGATGAGACCGACCCGATACGTCAAGCTGCACAGTTGGAGCTCGGTACTACGAAGCCTGGACGACGCAAGGTTGACAAGCAGACATGGCTGTGGACAGACGATGTGAAAGCAAAAGTGCGTAAAAAGAAGTCGCTCTTCATTGTGTCCCTCTCGAAAAGACAGCCGATAACTGGCAGAAGTACCAAGAAGCGAAGAAAGCTGTAATGAAGGCCGCGGCTGTTGCAAAAGCCACTTATTATGGAGATGTCTATGAGAAGCTCGAGTCACGCGATGGTGAGCGATATTTCTACCGACTCGCAAAGAATCGCCATTGTCAGACCAGGGCCAATGAGAAGTTTTTCGGCATCAATGATGAGGACGGCCATCTTCTGACAGACCGCAAAAAGGCGTTGATGCGACTATTTTGAGAAAATTTCCACTACGAAACTTCCTCATCCGGCCACCCCTTCTGTGGCTTCTGTCCACGGTCCCTGAGTTGGCTGAGTTCTTCAACGAGGTAGTAAGGGAGAAGAAAGTACTGGAGTGTTGGCGCAACCATACGACGATTCCGATTTGGAGGAAGAAGGGCAGTCCTGCAGACTGCTCCAATTACCAACCGATTCGCTTGCTTTCGCACAGCATGAAAATCTTCGAGCGAATCCTCGATAGACGAATTCGTGAAATCGTCAAGCTGTCCGGCAACCAGTGCGGCCTTGTGTCTGGTTCAAGGACCATTGATGCCATACACGGCGCCCGCCTTCTGATGGAGAAGCATCGCGAGAAACAGGAGAAGGTGCATATTGCCTTTCTCGACCTGGAGAAGGCCTTCGATCGTACTGCGTGAGGTTATATGGTACGCCTTGCGACAGCACAACGTACCGGAGGAACCCATAGAGTGAGTGCGGATCCTCTACTCTTGCCGAAAGAGTAGAGTTCAAGCTGCGGCTGGAACTTGGAAGGAGTTCCCCCTGCTCTCTGCTGTCGTCATGAATGCCGTTACGCGAGGTCTTCAGCAGTGTGTTCCATGTACGCTGCTTTATGCTGCTGACGTGATGCTCGTTTGCGAAGATAAAGGTGGTATCGAGCGGTATGTAGGTTCAAGCTTGGTGCGACAGTCTGTTGATGTTCGGACTCACATTGAACGTCAAGAAGACGGAATACCTAACGACTGACGTGAACGAGTCAGGCTCCATTAAGATTGACGGTACTGGGCTTGCACGCACTTCGGTGTTTAAATACCTGGGATCAGCAATTGCGTCTGAAGGCGGTATGATGGTTGAAGTGAATTCACGCGTGAGTGCAGCTTGGTCCAAGTGACGTTCGCTGACTGGCGTGCTCTACGATGGAAAGATACCAATGCACCTGCAATCAAAGATCGACAAAACAGTCGTGCGGCCGGTAGCGATGTACGGCGCTGAGTGTTGGCCTGCGACCCGTCATGGAGACGAAGATGCGCTTGTCGGCCGGAGTCACGCGCATGGACCGCATACGAAATGATGATATTCGGCAGAAGTTCGGTGTCGCGCCGATAGCTGGCAAGATGCGCGAAGCTCGCTTACGATGGTACGGCCACGTTCTGCGTGGAGAAGAAGACAGCGTCCGCAAGATAGGCCTTAAGTTGGGACTGTTTGGAAAACGGCCCCGAAGCAGCGCTGGTGTGATACGTTCCATATCGACTTGAAGGTAGCTGGTGTCCACTCTAGCGCTGGATCGGGAAAGGTGGCGTCATAATAGCAGAAAAGCGGACCACGCTACGAGACGGAACAGACTCTGAAGAAGAATAATAATAAGAAGAAGATTAAAGGAAGTAGTGGCATAGCTTTTGGTGCTCAAAAACACGAGGAACTCGGCTGCAGGTTTGAAGCTCGTCGCAGGTGTTCTAGCTGACCTTTTTGAGGTTGTCGTATACCTATAATATGAAACAAGGTGTCATAATATATTTATAATATAATATATATTATATACGTCTTGCCACTGAAAATTATGTACACAATTTTCTCCCAATTCATTGCTAACTTGATTATTTTATTTCTGGTTGGCAATATGTCAAACGCATCCACTTCCAGGAAGCTTTTGCCGATCTTGCAAGAGCTTGTAATGTTCGGGTAATCAGCTGGCGGAAGCTGAGTACGAATCGCGATGTGTTAGGAGAAGAAGCGAAGAAGACGGAGCCACTTATGAGACAGGTCAGTTCTGTGGTTGTTTATAGCCGTTTTCCATTCCACTCAAGCGTTAAGTTGTAGAAACGGCACATCATTTTCTTGAAGTCGAACTTCGGAGGTCGGTTCCCACCAGAAGGCGTGATCGCGGCATATAACTTAGCTGCCCGAGTGTGCAGGGTGTTCCAAAATAATGTGAACGTTTTTATTATAGCTATGAAACGACTGACAACTTAACAGAACAACGCATAAACAACAACATAGACATCAGGCAACACTGGATTCAACCGGATTCGAAATGGTCCACTTGACGTGAATACAGAGGTCGAAAGGTTTGGATGGGGCTTTCGACGATGGGCCGCATGTTATCAGGAGACAGTCGGTTCTACTCGCGGCACAGGGATTCCTTTAGCGTCTTTAGGCTGTGGTGGCCCTCGGCGCAGACCCTTGCCTTCAAGTAGCTCTCCCACTGTTGTCCGTCAGATTTAGATCTGGGGAGAGCGGCGGTGGCCATTCCGCAGACGTGATTAAGTACGTGAAATTGGCCCTGCTCCACGCCTCAGTGCCTTCTCCGAATGAGTAGGGGCTCAGCTTTGTTGAAATATCCACTTGTCGAAGTGCCGCTGTGCCCAAGTAAGTGCCACGGCGTCGAAGATGCCCCGTCGTTGCACGTCTTGAACAATTTTTACTCCTTCGTCTGCAAAAACCACGGTGTACTTCCGTTGGTGTAGATTCGGCCCCAAACTATGACCGCCTGCGAATTTTGTCGATGCTCCACGATGGCGGAGGTGGTGGGGCTCTGTAGAACAGAACCTGTCGTTCGTCGTTCCGGAGGTTACAAGCTTGCTCCACGCTGAACAGCTTCTTGTCTGTTTGCTTTTTGCTATTTGATGCGCCGATATGATATCATGGACTGTTTTTCTCATTGAGACCCTCGAATTTGGAATCGCTCGCGTGCGATATCTTTCCCGTCCTGGATGATCAGCTTCATAGCCATGTTCCATGAATAGACGAATTGCTGTGGAGACAGTCGGTTGACTCTGAGCAGGTTAACGATTAAACCGATACAATAAACAAGAATAAAAAAATCTTACATTCGTTTCGTTCCTGCCCTTAGACGAATGTAAGAAAGTAACAAAGAAAATAAGAGCTTCCCCGGAACTCCTCAGTAAGGAGGGAAGCTCTTATAAGTGTTTAAAAGCAACGTACCTGACCAATGGAGTCGAAGTGACGGACACGCAAAAGTGCCGAGAAGCGACATCTGTAAGCATTGCAATAGTGTACGGCAAATAATTGAAGAAAACCGGGCAAAATCGAGTATAAAACAGAAAAGTAAAATAGCCTAAAGATAGACCTAACATTATAGATGATAGGAGAGTTGAGCAAGAAAGGAGGACGCATCAAAAAGGACGAAAAAGAAGTTCTAAAAGGGTCGATAACAGGAAAATACGAAAATTCTATACGCAGCGTGTGATACAGCAGTCTTCGCAGACTTTCGCATTGGAGCGCGGAAACAACCATGAAGGGGTGAAAAGATATAGGGAACGAAAATAAACCTAATTAAACAACAAAATTGTATGCCCATGTTCTAAAGTATGAAAGGGGAATAGAAATGTAGTGGAAAAGTAAGGAACAGTAAGAGAGGGCTATAAAAGGGCTGTAAAAAACGACGCATAATAATATATAGCGTAAATAAATAAGCATTATTTTAATTAAAGATATTACTGAGATTTTTGATGAACATATCCTTAATATTGGTAATACCATATTTAAATTTAATATACTTACTTTTGCTTATACTTTTAAATAAACAACTAATGATTCTATTTTTATCATAATTATTATCCAACATAATGTCAGCTAGCTGCTCTAAACGCTCCATGAAATCTTCAAAACGAGAACATGTTCGTGCAATACGTAAAACCTCACTATAGATAGTAGCATTTTTAATACTAACAGAAAGAGACGAAGAAGCATGCGGAAGGCGTTTAACGGGGAAATTGAAATCGTCCGTCTTATTGTACATTTTAGTAAACATTTTGTTATCAATAATCTGTATATCCAAATCCAAGGAACAACACCTATATTCACTTCTGTGTGTTATTTCAAAAGAAAGCTCATTATTATAAACATTATTTAAGATCCTAACTATATTATCATCATAGATGTCATGAATAACCAGAATGTCATCCATGTAACGAAAGGGTATAAACAAACCAGTGTAATTGAAGTGCTTAATAGAGTATACATATTCTAAAAATGACATAGTAAGATCGGCTAGTAACGGACTAAAATTACCCCCTTGTGGTACACCTAACTTTTGTTTGAAAATAGATTCGCCGAAGCTACAGAAACTGTTATCTAAAAGGAATTCAACATAGTATAAAAGTTCTTGAATAGTGTATGTTCTGTTATTTTTAGTATTGCTATTGTTTGTATAGAAAACACGATTATATCCATTAAATGCCAAATACTTTTTATTGGCATTCTTGAAGCAAATATTGAGAATCCCCAGAATATTACGTATAATAAGACTATGTGACAGATTGGTAAACATATTAGTAAAGTCTGCCGAAAACACCTTAAGACCATCTGCAGTAATATCTCTAATATTATCACTAATGTCAATGTTATCAATAGCACAGTAACCAGTAAATTTATGATTTCTAAGTTTAATGGAATTAACATAGTTTTTAAAATGAGTTTTTATAAAAGTAAATATATTTTGCATTTCCACTGCCAAAGGTTTAATACTACTGTTAGCAGCACCAGTTATGAACCTAAACTTAATAGGTGTTTTATGTAGTTTAGGAATACAATAAATATATGGCAATACAGGCTCCTCCTGTTGTTTTAAACCAAGATTTTTACAAATTTTTTTTATGATATTCGATGATTTCATTTCTATTTTTGCTTTGGTAAATAGAATATATAGCTACATTAGCATTATTTTGAAGTGTATCATCAACTATTATAAAACCCATCTCTTTCAAGATAACCATTATATAAAATTTTTTACATACAATACCGTAATTATTATTAGCTTTATCCAAAGGACATATAACAAAGTTCTTATGTAAAAATGTAAATATCCAGAATTATATTTGAGAATGTTAACGTTAAGCTTATCTTTATATAACAGTGGTTTAAACTTACTAATAAATCTTTGTTTTAAAAAGTTAGCAATATCATCAACCTGACGCTTATTTAGTTTATATTTCTTTTTAAACGAGTTAATGACCATGTCAACTGTGGATGTTGTCCAATTGTAAAAATCCAATTTATTTACTTTCCTGTTACACTTAAATTTAGTACCTTTACTCATTATCTCATATAGTGAGTTGTCTTTAATTATTTTATGATCTATTGTTACTATATGTCCATGAAAAACGTTTATAAATTTATTATAAAACGGTTTGTTGCAGATACAACTACTATTAGAAAGTCTAAGAATATCAAATTTATTTATATTTTTAAGAGTTTTATTATAATTAAACAAATTTTGTGAAATAGCTGGGGAGTAGGTGTAAACAAGCTTGCAACGGTAAAATTGTCCATTGGTTTCTTGTATGTATGTAATATTCCTTACATAGTTGTTATTAAGGATTTTGTTAAAGTTAATGTTATCCAAAATGCTATGAATAAAGGTAGTAGTGATGTTGCATTGGTGGTGCTTTCCTTGACACCTCAAGATCGCAACGCGATGGTCTGACATCTTGAAAAAAGCGTAACTTGGTCAAAATCGAATTTAAAAAATTATAACGGGACAAAAAAATAAGCTGGAAATGGAGCTATTGCCATCATGCTTCGGAGCGATACGTCCGCGTGTAAACCCATCATCACGCTATTTTAGGACACCCTCAATTAAGTTGGACCGATTTTTTTGCCCTTTCAATGCGTCGAACATGCATTATGAAGACCAAGCATCGCGCAACAAGATATGTAAAGGTTTTGTGTAAAATATGGGCAAGCGCTGGTCTCCTATAAAGATTGCAAATCTTAATCTAAATAAAGTAATCTCAATCAAAGGACAATTCTTATCTTGGTCATCATTATTGGCATAGCTAATAAAAGAAAAAAGGACGGAGAGTAAGACATTAGAGCAGAGAATGCTGATAAGAGAGGAAATTGTGCTTGAGGGGAAAACCTGTTACTGATGTATCTTGATTCTGGTAAGTGTGCTGCTGCCTATCCGAAGGGCAATGCCAAACATTTTATCACTTCCTTTTCTTCTTCTTCTTCTCCTTGGCACCGTGTCGCGCGCAATCGAAAAGTCCGCTGTCTTATGAACCGCCATCATCTCTCCTAACCAGGACGTCTTCTGGCACAACGCGGACTTCAGCAGGAAGTCTCTTGATGACGTCCCTTTCCTCAGGGCTCCTCTTGATCTCTCGTGGTCGCTTTCCGGGCACCTCTAACTCTAGGGCGATTAGGGTGATTGTTCGGTTTCCCGTGAATGTGACCATACCATATCATGCGCTGCTTCCTCATCTTCAACTGGATCGAGGCTGTCTTCATCACTGCTACTAAATCCGCATTCCGCACCCTGTCGCACAGAGTCCATCCACAAGCTCACCTAGGCATCCTCATCTCAACGTCGTGCAGCCGCCGCTTCTGAGCATTACCCAGAGCCTAGCACTCACTTCTGTAGAGGAGGACGGGCCTGGTCACTATTCTGTAGAGCTAGCCTCTTTGTCTGTCGTCGATCCCTCACTAGAGTCCTCGTTCGAACTAGCTTCTTTAGCCGAGTTCGTTCGCCTCTAGGTGGTCCTCACATACTGAGCCCAAAACTTGGGTGGACTGCGCCACGTTTACGGGGGAGGTCTTAGCCTTTACAATGATTCTATTGCGACTGATAATGGTTTGCAACGAGGTTTCTCTATCAGCCGGTCTGACGCTGGATCGTTGCCATTTTTTGCAAATTCTCAAGGATTGGCGTGGCTGAGTTGGGGTCGAACCTGACACCATATGTAATAGGTTGGAAGCTAAGTCACTGCCGTTTTTAAACATCTTATTCTGAATTTCGCTGAAAAGCATAATGTAGTATACCGTTCAAAAGAGAATGGGAATGAATGGTCCATCAGAAAATATGTTTCGCTTTTTCTCATTTAAATTTTGTCAATTTTAGGTCATTAAAGTCGAAGGTCAAAAAAGAAAAATGACCTTCGCCGACAGCTTCTTCTCTCGGCTTAGATTTGAGGTTTTTTGCACGTTCCACGTATACACCTTCCGAAAGAGGATGATTTGCTCCAAAAGCATATATGCTGAGTTTTTTATTTTGATTTCCGTTGATTTTCAGACATCAAAGAGGAGTTTCCGGACGACAAAATATTTCTACCAACACCTCCTACTCTTTGGCTAACGTTTTTTAAAAGGTGTCGTATGCTGTTTGAAAGGGAATGCTCTATCAGCAAGTATATATTGGATTTTCCCACTTCGATTTTGTCAATTTTTAGCGGAATCTTAAAAAAGAGAGAAATGATCTTTTCCTGCCCTTTTTCACATATCGTCATATTTCATCTGAAAGAGTATGTTCAGCTCTATCAGATATGTTTTGCTATTTGGTCATTCTCAATTTAACCAATTTTTTGATCATCGGAGTGGAGTAAAAATGTTGAAAGAAGTAGGAGCTGTTGGTAAAAATACACCTTACTCCCCTGAAAATTTAAGGAAATCAAGGCGGTATAACTGTGTCCAAAATTCTCAAGCATAAGCAGAGAGATGAATTTGTCAGTGAACGTCATTTTTCTTTTTTTGACCTTCCACTTCATTGAGCTAAATATTGACAAAAATTGAAGCGGAAAAAAGCGAAACATACTTTTTGATAGACCAAGGCATTCCCTTTCGAATGTTGTATGACATTATGTGAAAGAAGCGTATAGCGCAATGCAGGATAAGATGTAAAAAGTGACGGGAGCTTAGCGTCCAACCTAATATGTGCGGCTGCACTACTAACAACTCGGCTAACTCAGCTCAACACCTCGTCAAGCTCCTGCAAAAACTGTCGATTTTGAGTTTGAAATTCTACTTTATTCAGCGTAATTTCCACGCAAGTTGTTCACGGAGTGTTTGTTATTCTCCCTGTTTTGTAAGAAAGCATCGATAGAAGAAATCTCACCGCGGTCAAGGTGCTGTCAAAAATGTGTTCTAGAATTTCTCTAATTGCCAATTATTCACAAGGGGAAAATAATAGCTTCCTTGCATCACTTAAGATATGCCAAGTGTAGTCGTTCTTTCATTAATTCATATGGTTAACTATGAACGAAGTTACGAAAGCTCCATTTTTAGAAATCGAAAAGGCGAAAGCTTTCGGTCAAGCGTTTGGAGTGGAAGACTTAAACGGGTTACCTTCTCCGTAAACTAGGGCATAGAAAACGAGGAAAACTGACGACGAGGATATGCTCTTTTTCAATACCAAAGCTGGTAGATTTTGCTATTAGTAAAGCAAGCATTGTTTCTAAGACGCTAGGCGGCTTTGAACTTCTAGCGAAGTTCTACTAGGTTGCCTGAAAAGTTTTCAGCGTTTAGTGTTACCATTTTTCATTCGTCTGTTATGAAGTAAAAATTCAACTAGCATTTTGCATTAATGCTACTTTCTGTACAGAATTTTTTGCTCTATCTGACTAAATAACTTATGTTTCAACGCTGTTTTATATTTCTATTCTTGATTCTTGAAGGGCTTATTGAAGTATGTATGTCGAGGGAGCAAATCCATCAACCAAGTATGAGGGCCTAATAGTGTTGGAGGAAGCACTGGGCGCAGGGGTTCAGTAAATTTCGGACCGGAGATTTCAGCCTCGAAGGTGACCCCCGTAGCGGTCAACTAGAGCAATCCAGGACGACAAGTTGAAGGAATTGGTGGAAACTGAACCATCCCAAACAGTTCGCGGTATCGTGGAAGAGCTAGACGTCAGTAAAGCTGCTGTTGCAGATGCTCTGAAACGCCTTTTGAATGTGAAAAAGCTCGAAAAGTGGGTGCTCTACGAGTTCAGTGAGCGGCAAAATTTGACACGTTTCGAGATTTGTTCTTCCCTACTTTTACGTAACAAAACTGACCCGTTTTTGGATCGAGTCATCACTTGTGATGGAAAGTGGATTCTTTATGATAAAAGGAAACGTCCGGACAGTGGTTGGACGCTGATGAACTCGTAGGCATTTTCCAAAGACGAAACTCCACCAAAAAAGGTAATGGTCACCGTGGGGTGGTCGGCGGCTGGTGTCCTCCATTACAACTTCTCGGCACCAGGCCAAACGATCACAGCAGAGTCCTACTGCAAGGAAATCGACTAAATGAACCGAAAATAGCGTCAACTTCAGCCAGCATTGGTCAACAAAGGAGTCCGGACTCTTGCGCGAGCACGCCCGCCCACACGTTTCACAAATCACTGTTCGAAAATCGAACGAATCAAGGGCTGAAGTTCTGCTTCCCTCGCCATATTATTCTACAGATCTCTCATCAACCGACTACCATCTTTTCAAACACCTTCAGAACTTCCTCGCTGGAAAACCTTCACCAATCAGGACCAAGCTAAAACAGCTCTCGTGGATTTTGTCGAATCTCGACCACCCAATTTTTTCGCTGAAGGAATAAGTCGACAGGTGGCCCGTTGGCAAATGCATGCTGATTCGAACGGTGCTTATTTCGACTAAATCCGATGGGATTTGAGAAAGTTATGGTTGTTCAAAGCGAAACACTCGAAACTTTCCGTACAACCAAATAATATAGCTTTTGCGGAACAGTAATTGTAGTAATTTCCGGACAACCTAATATAACTCGATTTATTTTTGCTTTATTTCCACACCAGTCGTCAGATGCGATCCAGGGTCTATCCGTTTAGTGGCCACTGTTGGGCAGATTTTCTCAGAAGGCGCTTTTCTTGATTGTTTCTTATTCCGGCTATTTCAAGGGCTTTGGTTGAGGTTTCCGTACAAATGACTACAAGCTTTACTGAGGTTGTCTTCTCGGTGTCTTCACGAACGTTCCACCAGATATCTCGGCTTTATATTGTTTTATAGGTGTTTGTTACGGCGAACTACGTCGCTGAGGATCCGGAACGCTTCGAGCGCAACGTTTACTTGTTGCGGAAGCTGACGGTTAACAACATGGCCAAGCAAAGTGTTGACTGCTACATCTGTTCACTCAGTACTACTACCATAGTTTACAAGGTTGGTACCCTTTCAGTTTCTTTCCCTTTTTTGCTTTATTATCCATATTTTTGAATGTATCTGGTAAAACATTCAAACCTTTGTCTTCTATAGCGCAGAGGAAGACATTTCTTCGATATCCAAGAAATGGATGAGTTGATAGAGGCTTTAACGTTCTTCTTAGTCAGACTAGAATATCCAAGAATATCCATTTCAGCGAGTTGTATGGCTTCTCCCTGAACAAGCAGCGAATGGTTTCGCTGCAATGTGGCCGTGGTACCTTGGTTTATGGTTGTCCCTAAAAATAGATGGAAATTTATAGCTCCTAGATTTTTTTTATACGTCCTTCCTACCAACTGAGCCGCCGAGGCCTACCTCGTGGGGTATCGTAGGAGTTGATGATAGTTGCGCGCGCGCCCTCAGACCTCCTTTTCAGGCCTCTAAAAAGCGTTCAGCAAAAACTGACTACAGTTCTGGATTTCGCTCACAGGGCCCTACATCCTATCCAAATATTAGGTTGTAACGAAATAAATGGCACTGAACCACTGTAAATTTAAACAGTTAATATCTCGGCTTGTAGGCAAGTTTATTAATCGAAATAAAAACCTTCTGATTCTACACATCTTTGCCAACGTGACACAGGCTTTTTTATCCCAGTAGCATAAAAATCAGAAGTTCAGAAGAATCAGAATTGACGAAATCTTCGAAGGCACTTTCGGCATCCTGTTGGTATTTGAATATTTTCCCTACCAAGAAGTCGCCAAGATGCTTGAAGAAATGGTAGTCTGTTGGGGAGAGGTCGGGAGAAAACGGAGGATGTGGTAGAGTTTCAATGCTCAGCTCATTCAATTTCTGCAACGTCATTCGTGCTACATGGGGACGAGCATTGTCGTGCAGAAGGAGAACTCGCCTTCGGTTTACCAAGGCCGGGCGGATATCCTTCAACTTTTTCATCATTTCTTCAATTTCAATGCAGTACTTCTCTGCCGTGATGGATTCATCGGGAGGGAGGAAGCTGTGGTGAATAATTCCCAGCGATCACCACCATACTGTCACCATTACTTTCTTTTGGTGCAATTCCGGCTTCGCAAAAACCTTGGGGCTCTCATCGCTGTACACCCACTGTGCCGATCGTCGCCTGTTGTCGTACATTATCCATTTCTCGTCACAGGTTACGATGCAATGAAGGAATGGGTCCGTTTCGTTCCGTAGAAGCAGTGCTGACGAGATCTCATATCGTCGGTTTCTTCGCTCCTCAGACAGCTCGTGAGGCACCCATCTTCCCAGCTTTTTGGTCTTTCCAATTTCCTTCAGATGCCGGGCAGCTGTGTTGTGACCGACGCCAAGAACCTTCGCTATCTCACTGGTACCTTTGTGTGGATCCTCTCTACCACATCTCTCAGCTTGTCCTCATCAACATCACTATGCCTCCCACGACATTCATGTCCTTCCAAGCTCTCATCTCCATTCCGCAACTTCTGATACCAACGATACGCCGTCCAAATTGTGGAACATCCTTGACCGAATGCGGCGTTGATCTTCTCGTCCGCCTCCTTAGCTGTAGTGCCCAGCTTGAATTCATACAAGTAAATGCCTCGGATTACCCTTTTGTCCATCTGCAAAAAGTCAATAAAACTCTAAAGTTTTCCCACTTTTACATAGAAAATTTGGTACTCGCCGGTAGAGCAAAGTTTTTACTTTTTTCAAGTGCAAAATAATGAGTGGGTAATTTGGGATTAAAATTAATATCCTTTAAATCATGAGCGCACGGAAACTAGTAGAGCTTTTCTTACAACCTAACAGATCGATGTAGATTGGTTGATGGGTAGTTATTTACTCCCATTTGTAGGCTACAAAGTTCCGTAAATTTCAGGAATAGAGATACTTCAATTGACTGCCAGCACAGTCGATCCGCTGATCATGGTTACCTCATGTCAGTTGATTGTGCCCAGGGATGTGCGGAATTTCCGTTTCCGCGTTCCGAATTCCGGTTTTCGGCCATTTTGGGCTCTTCCGTTCCGTTCCGTGTTCCGTCTGTTTTCGGACCGGAAGGTGGGAACGGAAATTGGCACTGTTCAACACTGGTTTTCTGTTGCACACAATTAGCTTATCACGTAAAAAGAGTTCTCCTTCATATAATTGTGAGAGAAATACTGTTTGACAACCATAGCATTAATATTCTTGAAATTGGTTAGACTACCAAAAGAAAGTACTCAAAAATGGCAACGTCGGAGTGCGGGGCAGAATTAATGTGCCAGCGAAGGCTATGTATGCACTGTTTGCTAAGAAAATGCACTCAACATTTGAGTGGTCATAAAATTTTTGATCCATTAGTTACAAGTACAAAAACTCTCTACAAAAACTTTGTAAGCATATAGCGCAGTATCATGAAGCAAAGGGTTCGGTGAAGGTTGAGCCGTGCGCTTTTATGCTCAAAATGACATCAGTGCTCCTGATCGAAGATGCAAATTTCAATTTTTAATTTCGTTAGGTGTGGTATTCATTCATATAGAGTTATGTATCACATTTTTAATGCAGCATAACGAATATCTACCACGAGCTATTATTTTGATTGACTAGGGTGACTTATTGAATTCTGAAACAAATCAGTTACTTCGAGAATCATCTAGGAACTGTCCAGCTGTGTCACCATCATATCATGGAGCTTCTAGGCTGGCGCAGACTGAATATTCCTACGGAAGTGTAGACTTAACAAGACTGATCAGTCAACCAGTTATCATCTCAGATCCCAGAATGAATTCTAAGTACTATTATAGTTTTGGTGATTAGAATATAACTGCTAATCTTTAGTATCCAGATATTTGTACAGTCATCACGTTGTCCATGATGCCACAGGTTTCTAAAAATTTTGAGACGAATGTCTTTTCTGGTAGGAGAATGATCTAGGTGGCTGCTCCAGTTTTAGACTTCACCCGAGTGAGTTTTTAAAAGCTGGTCTGTAAGGAGCCTAAGGTGGTTAAGTCGGTTAAATCTACTCAAAGTTAAAGAAAGTACAGCAACAAAAAGTCAGAGAAAACCCGTCGCATAAACTAGATATGGAACACAACGGCGAGACAGTATGCTGAAATAGTGAGAAACAAAAACATGACAGGACCATGAATTTGCTTTCGTTTATTGCTCAAGCCATAGCTAAAAGGTTATCATAACAATATTATGAATCCATGCCTTGTTATGTTATGTTATGTTATGTTATGTTATGATGACGATGAGCATTAATCTGTGGTAAATTCTGCCGCTCGCAACGATCTGCAAGAAAAAGTGCAATAGAAGCCGCCTCTGACGTAATTTAAGAGGCACTTTTGAAAAATGGCGAATATGTGTCATTTACGTTTCCACGTTTCGTATTCCGGTTTCCGGCCATATTGAGCGTTTCCGTTCCGCATTTCGTCTTTCGCTTTTTCCAGGAACATTTCCGCACATCCCTGATTGTGCCGTGATGGAGGGGAGCATAACGTGCATCCCGTTCTCATGGGTATACGGCCACATCAAAAAACGTCAGAACACGTGCGCCAGGCTTCAAACCTCAAGCACATTTTGTGATTTCTAATAAGCACAAGCATAATATTTCTAATAAGCAATGCATTACTACCTTTAATACCTAGTTTTATCAAATTAAAAGCATAAAGCCTAGGTGTTCATCGGCGTGTCCGGAACGTTGGTGTAATACCGTAGAGCATCCCGTCCAGTAAGAATGGAGTGCGGGTTCGAGTCCCGCGTCGCGCTAAAATTCTAATCGCAGCAAAATATCTTGGCAGAGTGGTGTTCTTTCCCCGCCCTTTAAACAGAGGCGTTGGAAATGTCTGCGTCTCCACTACCTCGCAAGGCAGCCACTGGACTCTCGAGCAAGCCCAGGGGATCGGGGGTGGGCGGGCTAGGGGGACGAGGGGTAGAACGCTCGTCCCCCAAATATCGTTATAAGTGCTATCATAAGTTGTTAACTATAAATAGTTTTCGTGAAGAATAAGGTTTTGGAGCAGTTATAAGTATATCATAATTGGAAGCCCGAATTTTTCTTCCATTTTCTCGTTAGATGGTACCCATGTGGCGACGGCGTGATATAACAAAGGTGATCACCGCAATGCATATGGATGTGTTTTCTGCGTATGGTTCTACAATTTGCCTATCCACTGCTGCTGGTACCCTGGGATCGTCCAAGCGCGATTGGTCAGGAGTCCCCTATGTTTCCTGAAATGTTAGCGTTCTGTCGCGAACGTTTGTTGAACTGCAATTTTTTCCTTTTCAGGGCCAATTCAACACTCACCAACTATACAACTACTACGACGATCTACGAGATCCTGAATTTATCACACATATCGCTCTGGTTCACTCACGCTTCTCAACTAACACATTCCCAAGTTGGAATCGAGCACAACCTAACAGGTAATTGTTGGAGTTTTTCGTTATTCAAAACAATTCAACGATTTATTGAGATATTTTCTGAAGGTTACTGACCTAGTAGAAGAAATTGTCTTTGAATATTCGGGTGGACTGGTGAATCGTGCCGACAAGGAAGTTCCTACTATTTTCTGTGTACTATTCCTTGCGATATCTATGAAATGTAATATGCCGTTAAAACGGATATCTATGAATATTAAATTTCCTTCAACAAAAATTATTCTAACCATCTCATGAGTCTCTAGTTTATCCTGTCTGAAAAAAAAAATACTGGAATTGGATTTTCGATTTTGAAGACTTGGTTTCAAAAGTCTTAAAGCTAGTTTAGGGGAGTGTCCAACTTTGCATTTTGATTTGCAAATAGATTCGACGTGAAAGTGAAAAATGGGAATGAAATTCATCCTAGTCGTAGAAGACACCTCACTCTGATCGACATTTTCTGAGTGCTTTTCCATACGGTATCTGTGAAATGTAATGTGCTGTTGAAACGGACAATACACATGATTTCGCGTGCATGCATAGTCTTTAAATTCTACCTTAAACGTTTTGTTTCTGAGACATTATCTTGTTGGAAGGAGTGCTAATTCTTCTGCAGTTTATTTTTCGTCATTATAGTTAAAACATTGATATTTTAGCAACAGTAAGCTTTATTAGTCGTCATTTATTGCGATTTCATTATGTTGGGCTACTGCTTTTCTTAACATTTTCACAGCGTCATGAGGCGGTCACCCTTTTCAGATGAAGTTGCTTCAAGATCATTTAATAGCTCGAAGATAGCTCTTGTTTTCGAACCACATACCAGAGTGTATTGGAAATCGTTTTCTCCGGACATTGGGGTTCGTTACTCCTCTAATATGAGACCCAATCGCTTCCTAGTGAGCAAACTGTAGAATCTGCGGGATGACGTTGGAATGAAAGAGAAGTTGTCAAGAAGAGTGGTAAGCAAGTGGGCGTTCATTACCGCCAGCTTGGGTGAACCAACCATAAAAAGCGGATCAAATAAACGCTTTTGTGCGTGTTGTTGTCGTACCCTCAAGACAAGGCGAAGCGAACCGTGTCTACAAGGAGTTGCTAAGGCATACATATTCCAGTAACGCACACATGATGTTAGAGTGTAAGCAACTTAGTCTTTCCCAACGAGATATGCAATAGAAGAGCTCGCTCATTGCCGCCGATTTGATGGAGCATTTCAATAAG
This sequence comes from Heligmosomoides polygyrus polygyrus, assembly GCA_947396885.1. Lineage (NCBI taxonomy): Eukaryota > Metazoa > Nematoda > Chromadorea > Rhabditida > Heligmosomidae > Heligmosomoides > Heligmosomoides polygyrus. The sequence goes on from OX377206.1 coordinate 29,885,748, forward strand.
GGCTAGCTCTGAATTATTCCCATATATATGGAAGCATTTTATTTGCCATCTAAACTAGCTTATGTTTGCTCTTCTTATCCTTGGTTACTAGGGCTCTAAGAACGGTTTCGAGCAGGAGCAAGCTCGCTCTATCTACCGAACAGGAACTGAAACTATTTGGGAGTTATTTGATGAAACTGCAGTGTCTACAGTTCTCTTAGGAAGAACAGTGCTTCTGAGATGAATTGTGAGGGACTAGTTAAATATTTGCGTAGGTTGGCTGACTCGAAGAACGAAATAGAACTTTCAACGCTTTCTGATGGATCATGGGGTAAATACCTTGCAATCCAGGTCTATTAGGGGGGGGGAGGCAAAAGTAATGAGACAAAATGAAAAAAATCTTTATCTCTTTATAACTCAATTACAACTCAACGATGCTGAGGAATGTATTTGCCATTAAGGGCAAGGACCTCGCTGCCATCGCTCAGCCAACTTACTGATCCCACCCTTCCAGAACTACTTGGGCCTGGTGTTGATCAACTTCTCAATATGGTTGTCAAGGACTCTTTGGGTTCTTGTGTCCCTTCCGACTAGGAAGTCCTGTAGCTCAAGTAGTAGTTGTAGTCGCATGGAGAGATGTCCAGCGAATACGGTGGGTGAGGCATGTGAACGTAGCCCAGCTGGCCAAGCTTATCCGTGGTTACCTGTTCCCGATGGGGTGCGGCGTTGTCGAAGAGGAGAACCTTCTTGAAGCGTTGCGACTGAATAAGAGCGAGTCGCCGGCCCATCTCTTCTATTTCGTTCACCATGGCCTTTGAGTTCATTGTAGTGCTCTTGGGAAACAGCTTCCGGTAAACCGATCCATGGGCGCAGACCCAAAAGCTCCAAAGATGCTTCTCGCCGGGCACATCTCGCCGAACGAAGGTCGGTAACAGGTCACAGGACTCACCCAGATTCGCTGCTTGGTAGGGTTAAGGTAGAAGACGTACTTCTCATCTTGCGTGAATATTGAGCCCAGGCTGCTCGGGGTTGGGAATTAGGCGAGATTTGCGCGACACAGGTCGACTCGTCAGACTAGGGTTTCGGCATGAGACAGCCTGGGGTTTTGGCATGCTTCTGGAAAGGACGGAAATGGTAACTTCTCAGATGGGCTTCAATAAGTAGCATACAAATATACAAATACGACAAGCACGAAACCAGACTCCAGCCACGAGATATATGGACACGGCATGGGGTGTCTCATTACTTTTGCCCCCCCCCTAATAGCTCATTCAGGACCCTCGACCCTCCTTTGTTTCAATCAGCTTGACAGAATGTCATAATTATCTGTTGTAGAATTTTCAGCTCTTCCTTCTCGGCACCGTCGTTAGTATTAACAGCGGAGAAAGAGCTTCTTTGCCCTGGAGAGAGAGATGTAAAATCTGATTATGGATGTACGAATGCCGGGTCCTATCATCGTCACCTGTTTAAAGCTTGTTTTAAAGGGCAGAAAGGCAGTCATTTTTAGTGGCAAAAAAGAGATTGCACCATGCCCTTGTCGAAGACGTTGCGATTATTATTCGATTGATGGCAGGATTTCAGTTTGCATGGAGTTTGACACATATTAGTAATACAACAAAGACAGCTGTAAAGAACACACATATCCCCGCTTTAATGGTCCATGTAAGAGGCATTTATACTATCAATTATATAAAAGCTGCGGCGAGCTTTTTGAATGCGCATGGCGCGATTTGGTCTTCCAATGCGCTGTATGGTTATTTGCTTGATGTGCTTTAAGAAGAATTTTGATTTATCATTTTCTTCTAAAAACAACAATTTTATAAAATTATTACATTTATTGGACAGGTAAACTAAAAAAAACTCTTGAACGATGGCCTCCATCGCTCTTCGAGACGTTTGTGTTGTTCCATCCTTATCGACAAGGGCTGACATTATTGCCTTCTGGTCGCAGAGATCTCGTTTGCAGCGCTTTGTGCTTGAACCCTTCCCAGCGGCTTCTAACAGCTTCAATCTTCTGTGGGCTTGAATGGACTCCTTCACTGCAATTCGACAGGCCTTCGAGATGGTGACCTTTTCCAGATGGGAAGCATTAGGATCCAGTTTAACAGCTCTTCTTTGCTCCAAGAGTTTAATCGCATGTGCGTTGAGTCTTGAAGCAGACGGTGATGTGGCTTCGCAAGAGCTGCCAGCACATTTCAACAATCCTTTGGAGAGAAGGTCGTAGTCTTCCGATGGATCTTCAAGAAGATTGCAATCATACGACTTTATCGCATATTCCAACTCCTCAGACTTGAATATGGGGATCGTCACCGGTGGCGGTTTATGAGTGTCACGCTTGAACGCTCCTCTTTTTAAGAGTCAGCTTCGCATGGACAAGACGGTGATCGGAGCCGGTGTCAAATGAAGGCAGCGCGGAGACGTTGAACAGACTCCGGCGTCTGTTTGTAGGAACATGGTCGATCTTCGAACGCGTTTCTCCATTTGGGCTTTCCCAGGTCCATCGCCGGTTTGAAGGCTTCTTGAACATAGAATTTCCATGGAAGAGACGATGTGGTCCTAGCCTCCACTCATCGTGATCGTTCGTACCGACGGTAGCGTTAAAGTTCCGTACAACAACTTTGTAGTAGCTCTTCTCGACGTTGACAGTTCTTTCGCATAGCTTGTAGAATTCCTCTTTTTCTTCGTCTGTGGCGTAGATGTTGGAGCATATCCATTTATGATGGAGATGGTTCCTGTTCCTTGACCTTTGGTTTCCAGACGCAGAACAGCTACTTGTGGATTGGTGATGTTGTAAGAGTCTACTAGGTAACGTCGTATTTGATGTTGCGGCTTCTGTGAAGCAGTGTCCGAAGATCCTGCTCAGATGCGATCGTACGACAGTTATAAGTGCAGGCGAATAGGCAGTTTTTGTGTCGTGGTGGCAAGGGGTTTCCGGTAGTCCGATTCCAATGACGTCCTGATAGTTTAACTCCGAGATTAGATAGCCCTCGCCGGAAGTGGATTCAACCGACGTCGTAGAAGACCACCTCCGACGTGCGTAGGACTGGAGCGTGGGTTTAGTTGTTTGAGCCATGGCGGTGGCGTGGTTGCTCACATGTTCCTGGCCAGGGATACAGGAGAGCCGCCCATACACGACAAAGCGTCGCGTACTGCGTGACCGTTTGTGCCGTTAGCCATCACTAAAGTGATGTTCACACCTTCCCCGCGATGAGGTGACACATGAAGAGGGAAAATGGCATATGGTAAATGGTATATTTATATTTATTTATGTTTATTTATATATTCAAGTGGACATACTTTGGGGAGAAGTGGAACGACATGTGTAGACAACCTTCATAAGAGTTCAACAGGAGGTTATTTTACCAAGAAGAAGCAAGGGATTAAAATTTATTCCAGTCGGAGGAGACACCCCACTCGACAACGGCGGCAGAGTCTAAAATAAGCTGCTACACAAAACAGTGCGCTGAATTGTACTCTATGCGTACAATGCTTCGCAGTTTCGTGTCCTGGAATGGTATGGCGTGTCTGTGTGGAATTCACTTTTCTAGCGCTGTCTTCCAGTCTCGCCATTAAAGTAAGAGCGGAAGGTGGCGTATCACATCGCATGTGGTCATCAGCCAAGCTCCTAACATGTTTAATGTAATTACGTAGTAGAGTACTTGCACTGCAGTTCTATTTCCATTTTTTTCTGATCTTCGGAACCGGTCTATTAACATTGTCATATTTGACGCAAAACTTCGCACGTTTATAGGATTCTTGTTCCTAACTTTAACATATAGAAGTAGTACTTTTATTTGTACAGCTGCTACTCGGCTAATACTGCGAAAAATAATAGCTTTCCCATCTTTTGCTGCCTCCAGTGCAATGAATACGTAGCTGTGGGCGACCAGGGTACATGTGTAGCTCATCACGTTTAGGAGGTAGGCAAACATGTGGGGATGTGGTGGACGGTCGGTCAGAGTGCAATGAGCCGAACAATGTTAAAGCCATGGAGATCTTCTTATATGATATTTCCACTTTCTTCGTATATATCGCCGATCGGTCATGTGGTAGAAAAATGATTTCTAGGAGACTGCGAATGTTTCGCTTTCATTTCGACCTTATGCAGCTTAGCAGCTTACCTAAAAGTTTAGTTCGAGTACTTCATCAAAGAGCTTGCAGAACCTTTTCCGAGCCGAATTTGACCTTCGCAGTTGGCACTTGAGGAGCCGGCAATGAGCATCGGAGTAAAGTCTACTTGGATTTCCCGCCTTTACTTCCAGTGACCGATACAATGATTTTGGGGATGAAGTTTTCACAGATGTTCGCATATGTCTGCATGCGATCCCTTTAAGCCTGGGTTGAATCCTTTGTTCTTTTATAAGCTTGGGTCGAATTCTTCGTTCTGTCTTTCATTGGCCTCCAGTACTCGACTAACGGTGCTCTCTTAGCTTTTAAAAAGTGTTTGTCGCAGGATAACGCTTGCAATGTGCCGGATATCAACGATTTGAATCTAACTGGCTTCCACGAATATACGCTGCTACTGTGCCATTTCTGGAACCACTACTGACGGGTCGTATTAGTCTGCGAATTTAGTGCTTCAGCCCCACGTATAATTCACCAAGCTTGGCTTGTTGATCGTTTCATGAGGAGCTCGTAAACGAGGCTGCGAGGAACTATACATTGTACCCTAAACATCTAGGCTGTCTTTGAAACACCGTTTCTTTGGTGCCAATGAAATTGTTGAACAACTTCAGTCCTCATATGAATGCGAGGAGAAACGTAAATTTTGTGACAATGATAGTTAAAGAATGCTCCATGTAATCGAATGTGCAACAAAAAGTCACATTTAGATTGTGATTATCTACGCGCTAAATGTCTGTTACGTGACCTGTCGGCGGCGTTTATCCTTGTTTGTATTAAACTCCGGAAACGAGCAGTCTTCCTTGTTCCATCGCCCATCCTTGTTTTTGGGATGAGGCCTCTAACAACGTCTGGACTTCCGTTTGTTGATGGTGACGTTTCCTATCTCATCATAGAGAGCGCCCAGTTTGGACTCATCTGGCGGCAAGCCTGGAGAGTGGTGTTTAATGATACTGTTGTGATTCCATTGCTGAGGATGCAGGCGAAGAAGGACATAGCGATGTATAGTACCACTCCGTTTCAGCTTACAACATATCACTGTTAGAACTATTCATATCGGGATCCAATACATCGACTGGAAAAATTTGTGTTATTTTACAAAGAGTGCTTGTGATCTGTCTGGCGCTTCGTCTCTGTATCTGACAATGACCTACATAGAGTTCTTGTTGTAATCCACTGACCAACATATTCACGTGATTCCCAACTCAAATTACCACAAAATTGATAGTATCGATCAACAGTGGACATCCGCAACATTGGTTTTTTGTTATGGAGCCTGTTCAGCGGCCAGAATTCTATTTACGCAATTTCCGTCTTGAAACGTCAACGCTGAGCAGTTACCAACAATGTCGATCGAACCGTGCGTCCGGTCGTTGTGCATTGTGACGGTCAGATGGGCAGACAGAACTAGAGCCGAAGAGATTAGTTCTCCTAGGTATACATAGTTGAGTGGATGTACCTTTCTTAAGAAGCAACAAGAGAATGCGACGTTTCCTTGGTCTTCTGTTTGTTTCCGGCAAAAATTCATTGCCACAACTCATAATCAGCGAAGGTTAAGACAGTGTATTAGTAGGGCGAATTCTCCATTGACTGGCGTGGCTTTGAATGGCAAAACATTGACGTTCCGCAGTTAAACAGTATATGGGCACAGACATCTTTAAAATGAATGCTGCTTCGGAAGCAAGATGCGCTTCGCGATCGTCTTGGGTGGACCGAATTTCTGTAGTTAATCAGTCAACCTTCGTGAAAGCGTCATCTATTTCAAATGCTAATAAATACGTGGTAACATTATGCGAAAGAAGCGGAAGAAAAAACGCGAAACGTTCTTGCCTTTCACATGAAAACTTTTCAAGAGCGTATAAACATTTTATATATAGGAGTCAACGCATCAGTGGTTCGATCAAACGGCGCCGGTGGTGTAATGGCGTAGGGCATTCTCTTCCGGTCAGCAGTAGATGCGGGTTCGTGTCCCGCCTGGCGCTAGGATGTTGATCGGAACAAAATATCGTTATGAGGGTTGACAACACACTTTAATTGTTAAGATATATTGTACACTGCAAGGTTCCTGGGTTAAATCCCGTATGAAATCCTTAAGGTATCTAGTACAAAATTCTGTTTTTTAACATCACTTGACTGTTAAATTTAGAATGGTCGCTCACAATGGAGAAATTAACACACTTCGTGGAAATATTAACCTGATGCGTGCTCGAGAGGGCGTGATGTCGAGTACGCTCTTTAAAGACGATCTCATGAAGCTATATCCTGTTGTTGAAGAGGTTTGTCCGTTTAGAATTACACCTTTTTAAAGCGTGCGTGAAAACGCAGTTTTAACAGGCGTCTCTCGCCTTCTGTTCTTGATTCGAGTCTCGTCCAAACTTAGGAAGCCTTCCATCCCTCAGTAGTCGGAGTTGGTACAGGGCCAGGAAAGAAAAGACGCTGAATCTATCCATCGACTAGTTACTGCAATGAGGTAGAATGCGTGACGCATCCCACAAAAAGATTGAGTGACTCCAACCTTTACCTTTATCCCTTATTTTACTAGGAAGCTTTCGTGAAACCTATATGAGTGAACACCGTTGGAAATGTTGAATTTCTAATGTTCGTTCTGTTCTAAATGCCTCTGATTTCGAACAGCAGTTGTTGGCATTCATCACTTTCCTTTGCTGTGAAATTCTTATATTTATTTTCTTTTATTTCGTAGAAGTTTTTCAGGGATTAACTGACTCTGGATGTTTTGACAATGTGTGCGAGTTTCTGGTGAAGGCCGGACAACGATCGCTGCCTGAGGCTGCGATGACAATGGTACCGGAGGCATGGGAGAAGGACGACGTGAGGAAGTTTCTGCTTCTTTCTATGTGAGGAAGATTATGCCTATAGAGCCTCAGTATGAGATGATGCTGCCGAAGCTGTTTTGAGAATATATGATCATCGATCTCTATGTCTTCCACCCATTTTTTAAACCTATTCTTGTCACACACACAATAGCATGCCCCCCCTAACCAGGGGTTGAGGGTTTGTGTCCCTCCCGGTGCTAGAGTTTTGGTCGCAGCCCAACGTCATTGCAACAACATTAAGCCTGAAGTGGCCGTCACTGAGGTTATTAGCAAATGATTTCAATAATTTTTCTTATTTCCTCCAGCATGAATGCTCCCTAGTGATATCAGAGGCTCATAAGGAGCGTGTGTTTCGGTCCACAAGGAGGAATCTTATTTTTAAAGAACAGCCAACACTGATTCTGAGGGTCTCTGGGTTGGAATAATGTCTTCTTTATCTCCGCCTATAAACATTCCAAGTATTTCTGCCGTAGTTGTGACTCAAATTGAGATTCAGGAGATGGACCCCGACAAGAGGGCGTTTTATCGCTGGGCAGCGATGTCGATGGAGCCGTGGGATGGACCAGGTATGCAACATATTTTAAGAGATTGTCCCCCTAGCAACTTTCATGCATTTGTAATCGGGGCTCGAAGAAAATTAATAGCGCAATTTTTTACTGGCGCTAAATCAAAAAAAGGGCGTCGTGGAAAAGTACAGTCGGAGCTGCACTATTCAAGGTGCAGAAATGCATTTGTCATCTGTTCGGTTGTTGCATACTAATTTCACCACAATGAACAAATGGTGGTATTTTTATACTTTATTGCTGCAGTTCCAGAAACAATTAGGTAAGGGCCTAATAATCATTATCATCATAAGTCATTTGAGCAAGGTCTCCATAGTTTTCCTCTGAGAGAGACAGGTGGGAAAAAATTCGTTGGGATTAATCCTGAGGTTGTTGCAGTTCTTCGGTGTTTCTCACGAAGAAGCTACCGCAGGGTGTGGAGCGAAGCAAGGCTGTAAATGGGGTAGAGCGCAGTCATCCCGCCGAAGTTTTCAGGAAATGTATTGCTCACTTTGCCATACGATGGCGAGGTCGAGGCTTTTGCAGTTTTTCGCGAACCCCATCTGCCACTTTCTGGGGTTTCTTTATGTGGACACTGCTGTTTGTGTTGCTGTTTCCCATCAGCAGTTGCACCATCAGCAGTTGCAGACGAGAGTCAGTAAATTGAAAGTGCTTAAACTGAACAGCTTGACTGAACTGGTGACTGCACGCCAGGAGTACTTCATTCCTGTCGGTTTCAAGAACTTCGCCATGTGCCTCGATGATAATTTCGTCCTTCTGTGTTCATTTTTTTACTGGGCTATTACTCGTAGAAGATATTGGTTAGAACTCAACGTGACAAGGTTTGAAAAAATCGTCTCTGCGGGGTTTCGCACTAATACGTAGCTTTAAAGAAGTTTGAAAAATACTTAGAAATACGCGGGAGCCAATCCGGAAATTACAGAAACCCAGCTGTCCAGGATCGAACGAATTCCGAAGCGAAAAGATACGCAACGGATCAATAAAGCAAAAGTTTGCCAACTCATAGTGCTTGCAAAGTTTCTGTGATAATTTCGTATTGCCTTTTGAGCGTGTGGTTATTTTATAAAATTGTAAACAAATAATTGGTAAAATACGTGTTGGGGTCCTCTGAATTTCTATCCTGGTGCTTAGAACGCGAGATGAGACCCACAGGTGCTTTATGCTCAAGCCTTGTGTGAAATTCCTTGTGAAAAGGCAAATATACGTGAAGCAATTTTGGCACACTGATGTCCACAACGATCGCTTCTTTAGAACACTCAAATCAAAGGGATTCTTATCCATATTCCTATTGGAATGGAGAGGCATCTACGTCCTCAAATTTCGTGTTGTTGATCGTAGTGCAACTCCCTCCTAAGTCCAATTTCCCACTTGCTTGTGCCCTATTTATCCTTATTATCTGAGAGAATGCTTAGCTAGTCTTTACCCTTTCCACATTTGAGTGCTAGCTAAGCCTAAATTTCAGCGTTACTGGCTTTCTCTGACGGTCGCTATGTGGGGGCGATTCTGGACCGAAACGGTCTTCGACCTGCTCGCTACTATCTGACCGCTGATGATCATCTATATCTGTCGTCCGAAGTCGGCGTTAACGATCACGATGTGACAGCTATAGTGAAGAAGGTGCGTCTACACAGCATCTAACTTTCATTTTATTCGCACACATCATCTCAACGTTTGATGCTGGTTGAGAGTATCGGATCACTACTGGGTTGGGAATAGAACTCGTTTGGAGTGGAACTGTGATACACTTCAATGGTGAACAGCGCTGCCTTGAAGGGCGATTTCGACGAAAAATCGGCTGACATCGACTGGCGGTAGAGGAGAGTTTGCTAGAGAATATGACCACGTGCCATCGTTATGAAGAAGAACGTTCCGAAGCACGTGCATCTACATGTCGCCGTAGGTGAACCGTGACGAACTGAAATTGTATAAATTTCATCAGTTGCCACAGAAACTACTGAAGGTTAACTCCATCCAACAAGCTAAGCAAATAGTTCTCCATTGACGCTCCGCTCTACATTCTGCACCGAAGAGTTCTGGCTTACAGTTGAAGAAGTCTAATATGATTTGGAGTTGGTAACGATAACGAGTTTAGAATGCGGCTTTAAAAAGGCATCGTATATCACGTACGGCTACGTCAAGCATGTCATGCGAAGAGGAGTGGCTTTAGTCAAACGTGCAATAGTCACTCTTGTTGCAGTAAGGTTTCGGCTGTTGAGAAAGTGTACTGTATGCATTCAGAATGTATATTTTTTTAGCCTATGTGACTCGTTTTAATAGTGAAGGCCATCTTCTGTTTCTGGTGATACAAAGTAATGTATGAGTACTAACCCGAGTTCCTCTAACGGGAAATAATCGGACGGCAGGACTGCATGGAAGTCCGCGGGAGTTGCGATTGTTCGTTTGCCAAATCGCATTAGAATACGGTTCGGTGCTGAGGTGACGATGACAATACCGAACAGAAGCATATAGAAAAGAGCGAGTACTGCACGGGTCGACAACATTTTACCTGCAAAAGATGACGTTTGGAGCGAACACTACGCTTTCATTTATGAAGGACGTCGAAAGACGTCGTGATATCCCATAAATTCGATTCTTAAGCAGTTGGAGTCGCTTTCGGGGGGAACGATATAACGGTAGTCGTCTTTTTGTGTACCGGAGAAGGTGCAGTAAAACAGAGGGATTTGCGGACAGCTGACCTAAGGAAGCGCGTATAAACTTCGTACGTCAGAATTAGAATGCTTTGATATGAAAGGCGACAAAAAGAATAAGTATTGACCAATAAGAGAACGGACAAACTCTGAGACTGAAATTGTCCTATGATTTTAGAGATGACGTTGTGGAAACAAGAAATGATCGTTAGGAAAGGCATCTCTGATGGACACGGTACATCAGCTCGAGCCCTGAGAGTGTGCTGAGGACGGCTAGCGCAGGACCGTAGTGCTGAGCGAGCGAGGAGAACCTGACTGACACCAGCCATATATGCGGAAGGAATCCTATGGCTGGCAGTATTTAAAGGAAGAACATTATTAGGAGGTGGGAGAGGGACAGAGAGAGACAGAGTGAGAATGAGCGGGCGGGGCCGTGCGCCTGAAAACGATGAGGGAAACCCGCACTGGAAGCATGGGAGTCCGTCGGAATAATGAGAAGAGATCGCCCACGGCCGACAGCAACAATCGTTGGCGGTTCATAGAAGCGGAAGATGAGTACGGCCTTGTTCTGCTTTGCGACTTCTGCTTGGCATAAAACGAGCGCACTGCAAGAGCTTCGCATGTTGTTGTGCGTGAGATACCGTATCTTTCTGCCTCTGTAGCAGGTTCTTGAGGCAGATTTTTCGATAGTTAAGCGCTTAGGAGATTTAAGTTGCAGTGAGCACAGATCAGAAGGAGTGCAAGGAGGACTTACAATCATCACCCATACGGTTTCTTTCTTCCAACTTTCTTTCAAATTTGGGCGGCAACTTGCTTGGTGTGAGACGGTAAGATGACGACCATGCTAGCTGTTTTGAGTGGTCATATATATTTTTACCATTAAACCAAGCTTCATCTCGAAGGAGGAGTCAATGGTTTGTCGAGGATACCATAAGGTATCCTATACTGATGAGTTGTTTTCATTTTGTTGCAACAAAATAGCGGTGCTGCAATGTCAATCAGCAGAAGTGCATTCCACGCGCGTTCGAATCGATCGCTTCCGATCAAAATCAATGCAATACTTCCACGCCTCCGGGCTATGCTTACCGCTGTAGAAATGCTTGGAAAGAATAAAGAAGAAGATCAACCAAGAAGTAGCAGTGAACGCTCTTTCACCGAGAGAGTGGTTTCGGTTGTTCCCTAAATGGTTAAGGAAGCCGCTTTTTGTCCCTATCAACAACGACCGGATTAGAGTAATCATAATTTGGTGACTGCTTGGTGTAGAATCTTTTTGGCTCCCGGGGTAAGTTTCAAGTTATTGTTTGAGGCCCTCAGTCAGCTACCGTTAAGCCACAGCCGTTTGATCGCATTAAGCAATGCAGGCTCCGGAGAACTGCCTTTTTCTTTAAAACCTGTAATATTTTCGCCCGAAAAATATGCGAATTCTTTAGATTTGCATGTCGAAATTGTTCAGTGTAGAAACTCACTTGGTCTGAACCCCATGATCTGGCGCCTCGACAAATAGGGGCGCCTACGACAAGCTCTGATTCCTTTTTCTACTGGGATAGGAACGTCCATTTTTGAAACAACAGGAGCGGATCAGGTGCAATAGCACAAAATGGTTTGCGAAGCATTTGGGGAAGAACCTTTTCCGTTTTCTCGAACTGTCGCGAAGGTTCTAAGTCACATTCATATAATCACTTTTGGTATTGATGATCTGCTGGTAGCTCAACATGGAATCCAGTAAGTAAGCTGTTAAATTAGAACAGAATATGCTGATAAGCATCGGAAACAAGTTATGAAAATCTACTAAAAATGCTCCCTGCTTTGATAAATAAAATGTGTCTATCCCCTCAGCGCCAACCTCGAAATAATACATCGTTAAATTCATCCTTACAAAAACGTACAGAGTTTGAAGGAAAGAGTAGACAGCAATTTTGTATTGCATGTAATCTCTATATATGTCGCTCTGACAGTTATTTTTTGTATTTCTTGAAATGCTTTCAGAGGAGAATTCTCACCGGGTAAAAGAGGGGCGCAAAAATGCCCTCCGACAGTTCATGAGTCCTTACTATTTAATTCTTTGCAACTTGACGATTGTTGCTAAGATATTCTAAGGAAGCGACACGTCAAGTATAAAGGTGTTGGCCACAACTGAAGCGGTTGACAATGGACGAAGTTATATTTACTGGAAGCTACATAGAAATCAAAAACGCCCGACACTTTCTGGCCGACCTAATACTTGTCTCTCATGAAACATGATTTTGATGGCGTTCGTTGTCCACAAACCAATGGCGTGACCTCATGCGAGGTCCGACCCAAGAAATCATGATATTAACGAAGAAATGGCCCCTAAAATGGAAATTCCCCACGGCCTAAACGGATGAATGATGTGAATGATACACTCGCCTTATCGGCTACATAGTTGTAGATTTCCTACTACCACTGTAGATTGCGTTGCCGACGCACTTAGAACAAGAAGCGTAAAATGTGGCTGTTTCTCATCATATCATTTGTTTGCCTTACAATTTAGGCAAAGACTGAAGAAGCGACAAAAGCTCTCTGATTTTCTGAGAGACCCATCTTCACGTTGTGCATTTGAGATGAGGATCGCTGAAATTGTCCAAGAGCTCTTCCTTTGAAGCAAATAGCCAACACCACGCCAGCGGCTGATGTCTGTCTAATTATGAGCTGGTGTTCATCTGGAGTAGTCCACTGTGAACAACAGGAAAGGAGCTATTTCTGTAATGAGGCGACCTACAGTAGCGTTTTGCAGTTTGTTGTTGAATGTTGTCAAGACGAAGCTTTAGTTTAGTTTTAGCTTTAAGAAGCAGCGAAAGCGTACCTGGTTGCCGGTCTTAGCACAAAGGACGTTGTTACTTGACTGGGACTGAGTGGTGGATGCTATACGGTTTTTTGTTGCGAGTGCTGATGGTAGCATTAGAGGTCAACACGCCAACCTTAAGCCTCTTCCCGGAAATTTCATCCCAGTAAAGAAGTGTTAATTATGTTTCTTGTCCTTAGTTTCGTGCAGAAAAAACACAGGAGAAAGCGAATGATAATTAAACGATATGAGGGCTGTGATATGCAGCAAATTGTGGATTCAAGGTGTAGGAAAAGAAAGGAATTTACAAAGGAGCGTTTGTGACGAGAGGTGAGTCCTCTCTGGGTCTAACGAAGTGATAAGTAGCTCGAGATTCGTGGAGACGAAAGGTATGTGATGGAAAATTCCTCATTCACCATGTACCATTTACCAATTCGTTGGGCAGGGGAAGGAAAGGAAAGTCTATTATGAAGTCAGACGAGCGGTATTGAAGTCTCCTAACACAAAAAGTGGGTCGAACTTGAGCTGCGCTGCCTGCTGCATTCAAAAACAGCTGCCGCTTTTGCCCACCGCGATACGATCTCACCTGACGTCTGCTTATTGTTGCTAAACTCAGTCGCAGCAGAGACTGTTTATGGCAAGAAGCCGGAGCGTTCTGCACTCCGTCTCCCTACACAAAGCTGCAAATTTCAGAGCATACTCCTTAACGATGGCGAAGTGTTTACTTACCATACTAGCTTCTTTCTTCTAATCCTAATGCATTTTATCAAATGCTAGATACATTTGCTGTGCAGATAACACCCGAAATTATCCTTCTTGTTCTCCTTCAAGGACTGCATATCATTATTTTGAAAAGAAAACCGTTTTGTTGATTTCCATGAGAGCGCGCGACTGCCCAGTCTATGTATTAAGTCGGAACGGAAGTGATGTTTTCGATGGACTTCTAAGTTTAGATTAACCAAAACGTCCTTCAACATGATTTATTTTAGCCAAGCTAAAAACTTCTATCATTGACATACTTCTGCTAAAGATTGCAACTGGTAGATCCTTCTAGCTATGAATAATTGGATGGTTAAAGTTCGTAACTGACGACAAACATTTTTGGCATACTCTTGCACACGGTTAGGTCTCTGGTTTAGAAACCCACGAGGCAACGATGGTAAGCCATATGTTTAAGGACAATGTAGGATAAAAGGGAACGTTAACTTCCGAATCACATCATTTTTGAGCTGGTCAACATGACGATATTGCATTTGGAGTTGTCGCCTGAATGAATGGGAACACTTTGTTTCCCAAGGCACGACCAATCTGCAACTGATACTTACATTTTACTCTCAGATTCCCATCAATAACATTTTCTCGGAACTATTGTCTTGTTTGCTGAAGTTGTCCATGACAAACTTAATGGAGTTTGTCTTGGACAACACCAATAAAAGACCATCAAATAGCAAAAATGATCCCTTGGGTGTGACCGTTTGAAGGGGGTAATTCTTGTTTAAATTGTTCGTGAGCCTATTCATTTTATTGCGTGTAGTCAGCTTTTTACGGAGCATTAATATTATTTCGAAAAAAAAAGATCAATCTTCTTCCAGTAAGACAAGAAACAGAGGCTCCCGTTGGTCTCTCATCTGCCAAGAGTATAAACTAAGCTACCTTTCACAACGATGTTTCGATCAAACAGCTCCGGTGGTGTAATGGCGTAGAGCATTCCCGCCCGGTCAGCAGGAGGTGCGGGTTCGAGTCCCGCCTGGTGCTAGAGTTTTGGCCAGAACAAAACATTGACAGCTTACAACCTCGATACCAGCCACTTAAGCACTAAAGAAATTGACTTGAATCATTAAACTACTTATCATTTTTTTCTGGTGGCTATAACTATGCTAGACGTTGCTCTAAATTAAGGAGAGGTCACCTAGACTTTGTTTGTTTCCACGAGCAGTCAATTCATATATTCTAAACGGACACTTCCTTCCCTTTAGTGTCCTTTGCAGCTATGAAGTTCAAATTCCAGTATCTTCAGCTAGTTCATGACGACGTTTCTTCCTAATGCATCGCCTAATTTCGATCTAGTTTAAATGATCTTTGGGAAGCTCCATACAAGAAAATCGTGGTCTTCTGCGGTCACAAAAATGTCAAAAATTCTCCAACTTTTAGGAGTCGTGTTGCAATTTTATGTGTATAAAACTACATCTCTTTCTGTACATAATAATGCCTAAATAAGCTATCCACCTGTATAAGAAAGAACTTCAAAGAAGGCTGGAACTTGCCAATCACAGAGATAATCTTTCGGTTCGACGTAATAACTACGACATCTGATGTTTTTAGCAACTAGGGATAACATTAGGTTCAATATTGGTGGGACTATGCACTCCAGTGTTCATGTATTCAACTTGGCTGTTTCGAGAGCGGAAGTAAGCTCCTGCGAACTGATGTCCTATTCCTATTTTGCGTACAACCGTTCCGAACCCAGCACAATTCTCAGGAATGGTTCAGATGAGCTCACTCGGGCTCATCAGCTCGAACGATAAATAAATGTGTTAACAAGGCTTGTAACAAGCTTGTCGGTAGGTGAAGTAGAGTTGCCGCATCAGTGATATTGCACTCAAGCACATTCGAGAGCTGCTCCAGGCTGCACAGTTTTTTTCGAATGCCCGTTCTTTCATATTTTGCCTCGATTTTTGGATGACTTTGAGTTTAAGCGCATAGCTCAGTGATCAGTATGAATCTTTCAATGAATCAAGCCACAGCATTCCTGCTTCCGACGATAATATTCCATGCCGAGAGTCGGCATGCACAGTTTCTTATTGGACTTATAGAATATTTTGCCAATGCCCGGAAGCTGGTGTGGTTATTAAACTAATGCAGCGTCAGACATGCTCCTAAATGAATGACTATGTTTTTGTGAAGAAGTCGCACTTTAGAAAACTAACGAATCCATTCTGTATTGAACAATACCGTGGAGTAATCTGTGCAAGTTATGCTGTGCAGTAATTAAGATGGGAGGTAAATGAGATCTATATGTTCATTCAGCGTTTTTTTCTGGTCCTAAGAATCTTGTTTGGATGGAGTGGAGCGTAAAGGACATGTAGCAGAGCGTGCTGTTATAGCTTTGGAAGCTGTAGATCTGCCGAATCAGTTCTCGTCGAACTTGAACAGCTACATACATACAGCGCTAGAAGTCAAGCTGTTCTTCAGAGTCCGTTTTATAATGGCCGGTTACAATCAAACACTCCAGTGATACCTTCGCATTTAGCCTTCAAAAGCCAGATATGCGCGATATATGCATTCCTGCGATACTAAGGATCACTTATTGAAATAGGAAAATATCCATCAGTTTTGATCGGTTTGTAGATGTTAATTGATACTGATTAGGATTAATTTATCGAACATCTTCAGATACTAAGGGATGATACAATGATTTTTTAAGGACCGAGAGAAATATCGGCTTTAAAAATCTCTTCCTTGAGTGAACAGCACATCATAGACATGCTCGAATGTAATTATTATATAGCATGCGGCAGCCCATCAGCAGCGCGTTCTGCGTTTAATTCTGGTCAGGTAAATCCGCTACCTGTTCAATGACTTCGGGGGAGACCTGTGAAAGGCCTGCTTGGCTCAGAAACGGACAGCGCGACTTACTGACTATCGAGGATTTTTTGCACGAGTGCACTGTGAATTCAAAGCTAGTTTAACGGGTAAAGTAATGTATAGATCTCTTACTTCCTTTGTCAATTAAACGAGGAACAGTCTCTTATCCTTCGCTGGCTACTGTTCAGAATCCAGAGGTACGTGGGAGGGCGTTATATTACAAAAATAATTCTTCAAGAAATCTCCCTTGCCTTGAAACTTTGTCTTTGAGCATTGAGCTTTTGCCACTTTGGTCTTCTGTATGGCTTGCAGTCTCTTATGTTTTGCAACATAAAAGCGCAATGTCCACAAAGAAGGCAATCCAAATTGCCAGCTTTCGCTCGCTGTGGAGTTTCCACCAACATGACATTGGGGTTCGTTGCCTGTGTTCCATATTGATTCCTGCATCAATCGGAAGCTGCTGGCTGCTATTTGGTTGCTGTTTCATGGCTGACTACAAAAGGGTACACGTGGAACACTCGCAGGAAGCGCCGATGCCCCGGGCTCCAAAGATGTGTTTGAGCTTGAGTCTCGACAAGTACTCCCCTTTTCATCATCCCTTCGCTGTTAGTGAATTGGCTCCAGATGCCAGGGAAAGGGACAAATCACTGATTTGTTCATCAGCTAGTCACCGCTGGGCTCTCCATACGCCTTCAGAGTGCCTTCGAATCTTCGATTGTGAGTGGAGCATTCCAGAAGGACGATTTATTTGCGACCGTTTACCCTCCGTTCTCTTTTCTTTAGCGGGGCTTGAATTCCTCAACACACGTTGGAACCTCAGACGTTGGCAGCAAGTGAAAAGAGTGCGTAAAGCAGTATGAAGGATTGAAATGCGGGTGGAACAAGAGCAATGTAGAGAAGGTAGGTACAGCTCTCAAAATGCTAGCAGTTCATATTTCACCTGGAGAGAAGTCTTGAAGAAACAGTGGCTGTGTCGGACCTCGGGGGTTGCAAGGATGCCGCACTACATATCCGACAGTGGCGGGAGAGCAGCTCCAACCGGGCGTTGGGCAGCTACTGCTCGGGAAATAACGTTATTTTGCCAAAGGAATGAATTTTTCGATGAGGGAAGGATTAGCAACGCTGCACTGCGGACTTTGTCGCGGATATTCGGCATGAGACGAGCATGCACTCGCATGGCTGCTTCTTTAACAGAGACCAATCTGGAGCAAACACACCACGACAGTGAGCTACTAACATTTGGGTGCTGCAGTTGAAAGTACTTTCCCCATGTGACCATCTACAGACTCTGACGTTGTTTCTCCTGAAGAGCTGCAGGATCCAGGTGAGGAAGTGGTAGTTGAATGTCAAAAACAGAGAGAAAGGGAGGAAGGAGAAAAAGATGGAGGGAAACAGGAAGAGAGAAAGAAAGAAAGAAAGAAAGAAGGAAAGAGTGAGAGTGCGCGAAAGTTATTAACAGCTAGCACAACATTAAATCCTAGCAGTTTTACGAAGTCTTACAAGTGCCCATTTCCCGGCAGCTTCCCTCCTCAGGGGTTAGGATAATTGGATGCCTTGAGAAACAAAAGTGCTAAGATTGTTTTCTTCCTGGGAATCCAGTAAGAGTACTCTGCTTATTAAATGCCGGCTGTTTGGTCATAAAACTGCTACCGCCTTAGTCGACGTCGACGATCCTAGAACGGGATATTTTAGAGCAAAGAGAACGTGGAAAACTTTGGTTTAGAAGTGGTAGCTGTTCTATCAAGAATGAAGATTGTAGGCACAAGCAGCTAATATTTTTGTGGCGTTAGTCATTAGCCATTAATTTGTCGTTATCAAGTCTCCTCATCAAATACTACACTCATTCTGCTTCTACAACGGGACATCTGAATGCGGTGTGAATGCACACTTGGCTTGCACAATGACATATAGACAATTCAGTGTTTGTCTTCTCCGAACAGATTGGTTGCATGTCGTCATCCTGACGAATAGCGGACTTGTTGGGTCTGGGTCCTAACCGAACCTAAAATTGTTTCGTGTTGACGACGCGAAAGCCGGTGCATCCTGCTACTATGTATATGCATTCGTTACTCAAACAGTATTGGAAAGGTCCAAAAATCTGTTTATAAGAAAATCGGGAGTTTTTCGTAAAACTGAGCAAACCAACCTGGAGTGGTATGAAAAGAGCTTATTGCAGTTTTTTTGCTTCTTTTTCTTATTTATATTTCCATAATGTAAAAGTGTTTGTGTTCGGAAAATATTGTCTCTTACTTTACCATTTTATTATATATATATATATATATATATATATATATATATATATAGCATTCAGGATTTTCTTTATTAAGGCAACATTTCGATGGCTTTGTTGCCAAGATTTTTGCGCAGATGTCGACTGTCGCCTGTACTGCGAATCGAGGTTCTTGGTTCAGATCCTCCCCAGGCAAACTAACCCTTGCATCCCTTCGGGGTCGGTGCATTGGTACTAGACGTTTTGGGGAGGGTGAAAGACTAACTAGTCATCGGTCATCATATAGGATTAACCAACATTAGAATTGCTACAAGAAATCGTTTAGAAGGTAGAATGTATGGCGCGTGCCAAACGGGAACTGAAGAACGTCGTCACTTGTCTTTTGTCCCTTAATTTGTTACTCATTAGTGTACTGCTTTTCAGTGAAGGAAGGGTTATCGGTTGAAAACTTCTTTAAGTGAAAACAAATGTCACTTATGTATATTACGCCGTGGTGATATATGTATGTATGTACCGATATGCGTTTATGAAAGCCGTTTTTGTGCAAAGTTCTATAGATGGTTTATCCTGGGTTGTTTATCACTTGTTCTGCGCATGCGTAACATTCGGTAATCAATTAGTAATTGCAGGCTTGGGGAGTTCTGCCGAAAACTGTGGACCTCTGTGAGCTACGGTATCTTCAAAAGATTACGACTTATCCCATTTCGGCTTTAATAGCAGGGATGTCGTCGGAGGGTTGCTTTTTGCCCAAGGAAGCTCAGTAGTGCAGGTTTTTGAGTTGCTATACACTGATGGCGTTGACATCTGTGTGTCCGTCTGTCTTCTGAAGAGCATCCGAAATTGTGGCAGAGGAGAGGTCGCCGCCCAATTCACACGGTCAAATTGCTGGCTGCGTGAGCAATCAAGAGATCTGAAGATGGAGTGCATGCGTCGCGCATTCATCATCACACCGTCTGCAGCGCATCTTCATATCGTTGTCGCTCGCGTGCATTTTTTGCACAATATTACTCCGGATGACGAGAGCGGCTGATGGAAATCGCCGTCCGAAATGCATACAGTAGTCGGCCGCGATCACTCAGACATCTGAAAAGAAGAAACTAAATGGGAGGCTGCGCTGTGGAGTGACAGGTGTCGCCTGCGACCACCCCGCGTGATAGATAGTCCCATCTTTGTCGCCGGATTTCCGGGATTTGGTTCGAAGACTGTCTGCAGAACCCGGACTAGCAGTGGCACCGGCACGGCTGCGGAGCCTAGTGCAAGAGTCTTTTGCTACATGTATTATATACTCCATATGGAGGAACTATAGGCATGATATTCTGAAGTATTTCTGTAGTTCATGGAGAGTGCTTTTTTAAAATATTTCATGTCATATCAGGTACTGAGATTTATTATTTATTTCGACAGTAGCATTTCTGTGTTGATAGAAAAGCGCTGATCGAATTTTTCGATTTTAATTAATCATAGCTTACGAACAATGCGAACTCAGTCAACTACATAGGCTCTATCGTCGTTAAAAGGCGTGCCCTACGGTTCGGTAATTTTTCGATTACCTTGGTATAGAACGGCGGACTTGCGAGTCGAAGAAGGAGACCATCACGGTTTTGAGTTCCGACCGTTCATTGAATTTCCTGAATATTCTGTTTCATGGTGCGACATACTTCAGAATGTTATGCTTCAGAGGGGGGGGGGGGAAGGGATTCCTAGGTGTCTCCAATTTTGACACAGGTACGTCAGACGAGCCTCGTGCTGGAGTTATCTGTGCGCGCAAGGTGCCACATCCCGATAAGAACCACAATTCCTTTGGGGAAGTCCTTCTTCTGTGTGCATGGAAGCAACGATTCGCAGACGCTGATTCTCGACACTATGACATCACGCTATTCATGCGACAACCAGGTCGAAAAAAGAAAGAAATTCACAATATTTAAGAGAAAAAAGGATAAAAAGATAGAGGACGGTGTTACTCAATTCTTTTCTGGATGCTCCACGCATTCTACTTCTACGGGATGTCGTGGAGGCTATTTGAATGCGTATTTGGCTATACAATGGCTTGCGGTGGCCAGTAGGTGAACACATCATCGCATTGCTTTCCCAGAAAAGTCTTTTTTCCCTTCCGGTGTCGATGAACTTGTACTAGCTACATTCCGAGGTTCGGCGCCGATGGTGGCACCAAATTCCAATAGAAAGGAGATCGTCGAGATGAGATATGCATCTCCTTCTCTCAGTCGAGGCTTCAAGGATTACTTCGCTGAAGGTCTACGACTGGTGAGAATAGCTTTAGTTCTACTCATTTGTCTAGATTCATGTTCCTGTAGTGTAATAGCTAGCCCACAGAACAGGAAATCTGGAGGGTCAGGAAGATGGTTACTATATAGGCCACCATGAAATCGAACAGAAAGGGGCCAAGTGATGTCTACTATGCTAGGGATCGCCATAAGGTTGCGTTAGGATGGCATGACAGCAGGTGGTCTCAGTAGTAAAAATCACATTTTCAGTTAGAAAGATGCGTGACAGCTTCCTACATTTTCCAACGGGTGCGGCAATTGACCGGAACTCGGGTTTCCCTTTCTGGTAGGAATATTCTGTCGACAGGTTATTGATGTGCAAAAAACAACGAAGCACTAGCGCAAAGCATTACAAAATTGTAGGAAAATCTTCAGTTAGAGAAATAGTTCACTTGGATTTGATCAAGGTGTTCGTTTGTTGCTTGTGCCTAACAATGACAAACTCTTTTCGTGAATTTCGTGCAAAAATAACTCAGCTTGTTGAAATGAGATCTACTTCAAAAAGCGGAACAGTACATCAATCTAAGACTTTAAGGAAACTTTTCATGCGGGAAGATGTCGCAGAAGTGGAAGTCGTAGTCACTAACTCCTCACAATTCAGCGAAAAGACTATGAGAGTGGTGTCGGATGCGGATATTTAGGGTGATCACGCACATACACGCAGCGAATAAAGCTCATTCATCGCTGCACCTCAACAGAACTGAGCACATTTGGGACGTCCTCTTATACGCGGCAGAATGTCAGTGAAACTTGAACAAAACCATGGGCTAGCTCGGTTGCAACACTGAAGTCAATCTAACCTTCAAAATTCCGGGAGATTATCGTCTCATTGAAACAACGATCGCATGGAATGTGATTGACACAGCACCTTATTCAGCTTTAAGAAGGATCATTGAGGATGATTATGCCAGGATTTCAGATGGTCGGATGTGGGTTTATCCATCCCATCATTGCTCTCAGGATATTATGTCGTGTATTGTTTCAGTCGCCTTTATTTTGGCGAAATATAATTTTTAAAATTCCATCAGAGCTAAGATCGTTCGGAGCTAATCGTTTAGCGAATAAATACTTGGGGCTAGCCTATTTTCTGATGAATTATATAGAAGTTGGTATACTTTCGCATATTTGTACAGCGTTTCGTCTTGAGTCTAGAAGAAGAGGACCACTAGCTGTTGGTCGCAGCTCCACG
Organism: Heligmosomoides polygyrus polygyrus; assembly: GCA_947396885.1. Lineage (NCBI taxonomy): Eukaryota > Metazoa > Nematoda > Chromadorea > Rhabditida > Heligmosomidae > Heligmosomoides > Heligmosomoides polygyrus. Next base: position 29,907,983 of record OX377206.1, read on the forward strand.
ATCTCATCCCTGGGAGGTGCGGTGGTAATAATTTGCAGTGTGCAACTGTGATGTGTTGTTGCTGAGTCGGAGATCGGCTTCTCACTGTTATGTAGGTTCTCAGAAGAGTTCTCAGCATTTTGAGTGTTTCACTTCGAACTACCATACCTTTCTCAAATCTTATCGGTTTTAACCTCGAAATAAAAGCACGAATCACTACACTTTTGCCAACGGGCTACCGGTCGACTTATTCCATCAGCAAAAAATTAGGTGGTCGAGATTGGACAAAATCCACGAAAGCTGTGTTGGCTCGGTCCTGATTGGTGAAGGTTTATCAGCGAGAAACTTCTGAAAATGTTTGAAAGGTGGTAGTCGGTTGGTGAGAGGTCTGGGGAATATGACGGGTGAGACAGAACTTCAATTTTTTATTCGCTCAATTTTCGAATAGTGATTTGTGAAACGCGTGGACGAGCGTAATCATGCAAAAGAATCGGGCCTGTCATTTTTCACCAATGCTGGCTAAGTTAACGCAATTTTCGGTGCATTTCGTCGACTTCCTTACAGTAGGACTCTGCTGTGATCGTTCGGCCTGGTGCCACTAAGTTGCGATGGATCAAACCAGCCGCCGACCGCCACACAGTGACCATTACCTTTTTCTAGTGGAGGTTCGCCTTTGGAAAATGCCAGGGGTTCGTCGACGTCCATCCACTGTCCGCAACGTTTCCTGTTATCGTACTGCATCCACTTTTCATCACAAGTGGTGACTCGATCCAAAATGGGTCAGTTTTGTTGCGTAAACGTAGAGAAAAACAACTCTCTAGAGAGACGTCTGTCAGCTGCTCCGTTTGTGTGACACGAAAGGGGAGACTATTAAGACAAAGATCTCTTGCCAGAGAAGCACAAATGCATTAGCTAATCGTTTGAAGGAACTATAAAACTGCTCAGTTATTTCAAAATTGTGTTCTAGGGCTAGGTAAGAGGAGGGGGCGCTGCGCGTAAAATCAGAAGACCTTACGGTTGCCTTAGGAGCACGGTAGGCTGTCCTTTCAGGATCACCAATGGTTACCTGAGACAAAATCTTATAAAACTGCGAAACTCAATGTCCATGATCCCTGATTGCATTTTGAAGATAACGCAAGCGTCTCTCAGCTTCTTGCGTGATTCCAACGTGAGGGAATCAAAGTATGTATCCTAGAATGCAACAGAAAGATGAAACCTGCTCCGAATATAAGGATTTAGAGAGACATCTGGACATATTGAGAAATCCTGATGAAAAGTAGCTGGCAACATACGAGTCTCCTTCATTAGATTATCACAGAAAAGGGAATGTAGTGGTGTTGAACGTACGGCGGCGACTGCTATAAAACTATGATGCTCCAGACGAAATTTTCGGAAGTCTCTAGACTAACCGAAATCTTGAGGTCGAGTGAAGAGCGAACACCTACACTCATACGTTGAGTTCAATGCCTGCCTCATAGTCATGCTCTGGTCTGAACTGGGTGACGGCGTTCTATCGTTGTCGGTCTTGTCTCGCTACATGAACTCTTTAGTGAACTGTAAATAGAACAACGTATATAGGACTACCCAGATTTCACTGTCTACCAACCTCGTACTTCTGAAATAGGCAAAAATAAACAAATGGGTAGAAACAAGTGTGCTTCAATGAAAGAGAAAGGGAAGAGAGAAGGAAAAGCCTGAATTTTACTGCGAAAAAGCGTGAAGGAGAAACCATGCAAAACGTTTTGCGAGCACCACTGCGCAGAGCTGTGCATCGTTCAGACCAAAGGAATCAGTGCTGAAGAATTCTGTTCATTTATTTCGCTCTGTGAGTTATATTTCAAATTAGGCCGATTTTGTTCGTTGGTACCCATTTTTGTGCTGGTATGTTCTTGTAACAATAGCTATGATGCACTGTGGAAATAGTTCCTAAACAGCGAGCAGCTTGTTCGTTGTTAGGAAAGTTCTACACGTTGACAGCAATCATGGATTATTATGCACACTTGCTGTGGCAATAAAGAGATTAGAAGAAAATCTCACCAGAATACATGAAAAGGAGACCATCCATTGAGCAAGTCATGTCCCTTTTTCTCATAGTCTCAGTGAAAGAATGAGTAGAGCTTTTTCTTCTTCAGAACGTTGACGAAGTTATCAACGGATTTTTATTCATAGAGTTATCATTCTTTGCCCTCCCGATTAGGAAAGCGCCGGCCTGAATAGCCTTCGAATTCAACAACAATCTTCAAGAATAATGAGTCAGGCGCGTAACCACAATTGGCGGCAGCAATTCAGTGAAAATTCTATTCTATTAATGGATTCAGGTGATCCCCGTAAAATCTTCCTATCCTCGACAGGGACTTGCTACTAGAAAATACTCCAAAGCATATTTTTCTGGTACCTCCCAAATAGAGAGTATTTTTTGCTGACACTGGAAATATTTTGGATAACTAGCAAAAACGCAAACGGACATTTTGGATGGTCATTTAATTTGAACGTCATCAGCGTCTATCGAACTTGGACTGATATTTTATTAACAGGCTGCATAGAAGGATCTGTCTGGCTTCATAGGAGATATTCAGGGAACTATAATTCAAGTTGCACCTTTTTGTTCAAACGAAAAAGCCTTCTGTTCGCCACACCTGTCACAGTGTGATACATGCCACAGGTTCAAGAATAATTTGCTTCAAATTTGCACTCAATTCATTGTTCTGTCGAGTAACTATGCGGTGGTTACTACACCAGAAACGGAAAAAACAAATCGATCAGATTGCGGATCTTCTGACTGATGCCAACCCTTATCCTTAGTGAGCCTTGATCCGAATGTCGATTCACGTTCATATGTATTTATCCTTTGTTACAGGTAACAGTTCATTGAAGGAGGGTTCCGCGAGAGTAATCCTAAGGCTGCGACTTTTCACTCACTCAGGCTCACTAAGGACCCGTCAGCACTGATCCGCTTCCATCTTTGGATGAGATAACGTGGCACCCTGCTGTTACGTTTTCTGTCGACCTCCGTACAGCGATCAGCAATTGCGAAACGTCTACTGCTCTGGCTATCTTGTGAATCCATTGCCGTAGTCGCTCTTCTCAGATGCCCAATTTAGAAATAGCAAACGTTGTTCTGCTGATTCGCCGCTTTCGGTCCCTTGTCAGAAAACATCTAAATCGGAGGTAGTAAAAACTCCTTTGAATGCAGTGTTGTGTTCTCTTGCACTGCTCACGTCTTTAACTTCCACCGATACTTCCATACTAAGTTATAACCCGTTAAACAAGGTGGTGTAATAAACTCAGTGCTCCAAAAAAGTGTGTTCATTCGGAGATGTTAAGGATTCTACAGGGAAACGTGATTTCGAAAGAGCACGTGCTTAGCTATCCAAAAGTTGTGATATGTTGGAAGGTCTTTAAGCTGTTCAAGTTTGAGTGCGTTAAATTTGCAATGGCTAAGAAGTTCTGACAGAACTTCTCTTTGCGACCTGATCATTCGTCACTTTTAGTTTTAGTGAAATCTTTATGCAACGTTGTGGCGGTTAGTGCTGCCTCGTTGAACTTTGGTGGCTGTTGATCTGTCGAGATTGAAAATCGATTATTCTTTCCTGATGGTTTTTCGTTTAAAGAAATACTTGTTTAAACTTATTTAAAGCAATATTTGAAGCAGCTGTGTTCTTTATCAAAATTCATCGAGTTGACGGAAGTTTAACATGGTTTGAAAAAGGCTTAGTTTAAAAGTCGCTAAAGAAATTTATCGACCAGAACTCAACGCCTGTATATAACGTTAGAGATGCCTGCGCATAGAATATGAAAGCCTGAGGCGGTTTATGTGCTCAATGTTCGAGGTAGTGGCAGAAGCTATGAAGGCATGGCGATGAGTGTTTGGGATCAAGCCGTAGTTTGCCGGGTACTACACTCATAAATCAGTAATTGTAAACGCGCATGCTTTCGTTATTGCAATCAGCGAAAGTACCGTGGAGAAAGCGACCTATATTGGATTCTAGGGCGTTGTCTGGGAAGCACCGCAGTGCTTCCCAAATTCCCGGGGTAGGTCAAAATGGCAAAAAACTGTAGCGCTTCAGTGCGGACCGAAGACGCAAAACTGACGCCTCGGTATGCAAGCCGTTCAGTTTCGACGTGCGTTTGTTTTGCGAAGGTGAGAACAAGCTAGAACTGTCTTTACATTCTATTAGAGCACGATTGAGCGCTTTGTTTCTTACTTCCAGTTTCCCTTGAGAACTCGGTTTAGTGTCCCTATATGTAGGTTCAGCTTCTATTTTTGTTTTATCACGATCCGTGTAAAGATACACCTCCTAGCCCTTATTTCCGCTGGTGTCATAACTAGCCCACTTTCAGTTTGATAAGGTCATGCGGTACTTCAAGGAACAGGTGCGAAGCCGGTTGAACCACTTGGAAGCTAGGGTAGGGAATATCACGCGTCAAGGATTCTTGAGCATAGCAAAGGTTAAAATGTCTCCACCAGTTTGGCTAGCTTTGGGTGTTTTCAACACTGTTAAAAGTTAATCAGTTTGCTGGAAGTGGGCGCTGGTCAGTTCGATCAGCAAGACGGCTAAACTTCTGTGGTGTTCAGAAGGGAGAGAAGCCACGTATTCATGTCAATTGCGTGCATCATCATCGACCAGCGACCCGTAGCATGTGCATGCTAAGCACGCACCAGTAGTCCCTCCGCGGCCGGTGCATCCTAGAACAGATTGTCTAGCGCCGACTTCTGCCCTTTTCGGCGTCTAGGCCTCTCTGCCGGTACTGACCAATCCATCAGAATTGATAAGTAATCAGTTTCCACAGGCGCCAACCGTCTGGGGGCGTGGTACGCAATCGGAGGTGTTGTCGGCTTTCGCGTGCATAGTTCTGAGTTCGGACTCCCCGCACAGGCCAACCAAGCCTTCCATCTGTCCGGGGTCGGCGAATTGCTGCATAACAGACTTATCCGGGAAGGACGAAGTACTGACTTCTTGATCGACTGGCCACCACAGCTCATTGTGTTGGCCAATTACGCATTCAAATCGCTTCCACGACATTTGGCAGAAGTAGAATGCGTGGCGCATCCAAAAAAGGGATTGAAAAACGCTGTTTTTTATTCTTTATTTTTATTCCACCCAATTGTTTGGGGTGGAATGACTCGGAAACATACGTCCTTCGACGTGTTCTGTAACAAAAACTTTCGAACGAAAGTTGTTTGGTGACAGACCAGCATAGCGGCTTGTTTCTTCGTTCATCATCTCTTCGTTTTTGGAGTAGCGTTCCCTAAGCGCTGCATGTTCAAACTGCTGACGTCCGAACACGGCTGGGTGCTTCCAGATTCTACGGAAATCTCGTAATTCCCAGGGAATGTGTTTCAGTGGGTGGTCGTCGATGTGAAATTGTGCTTTCCGAACGCCCTGTGGGCTACCTAACGTTTGGTGGATCCGCATCGTTGGAGGAAATTGACGCCATTGACCGTTTAAAAAACGGCTCCAGTTCTGCGATTGTAAGCCAGGACATTTTATTGTTTGAAGGTGACTTGGCAGTGTGACGTAGTTGTTACCGTTTGATAGCAGCTTTGCAAATGGCCTTGAAATTTTTTTCCAAAGTCGTTTAGTAAACCATCTGATGACAAGCATCGATGGAGAAATGCAGCTGGTTAGAATTTATGTTTAAGCTTTGAAATAGGGAATCAAAGAGAGCGTAATGATACAGTAGCAGTAGTTCACGTGGATTGAAAGAAAAGAAAAAAAAAAGAGTTTCGATCATTCTCTTCCACCACCTGCTGCCGCACCTATAAATAACACTGCCAGAAGTCGCTGGTTTATGCCCTATTTCGGAGCGAATAATCATGAGATTTCAGGTAATCAAGGCTGGCCTGTTAAACCACCTCCGTTTATAATTTATTCGTAATTCTATGACGATATTCGTCTCGCCAAGTGAGGGAAGCAACGTTCTTTCTTCACTGCGGAAAGAACGGTCCATGTTTTATTATGTTGGTCCAGCAGTAATGTAGGATTTTGCTGTTCTTCCTTCAAGTGCCTGTCGTATTAAGATTTTGAGAACTTCTATGAACACGTGCTATGTAATTAATCCAAAGCGCAGGATGTACTATAACAGACAGTTGAAAATCACCTAAGACTTTTTGAAATCCTCCAATTTCTGGAGCGTTTCTTCTGATGCACACAGTGCGGATTTTCGATGTTTGTTCATTGCAAAAGTATTGGTTTGTAAGCTTTGGTTTATGACTTTGAAGGGAGAACAGGTCAGTGAACCCACAACGCAGTCGTACAGGATTCCCTTAGCGGTCAGTTATCTAATAGAGAACTCAATATTCTCACTTACATATAGACCAGTTGTAGTCGCAAATGTGTGGCAGACATTGACGAGTTACTCGTGGAGGGAGCACTGGGAGTAGAACCAATATGGACCGCAACTAGACTGAGCAAGAAGCAGATTCTCAGCCATAATATGTTCTTGGTCCGCCTTTTATGAAACGAAAGGGCGAAAAATACTTTACAGTTGTGACGTTCGTGGCTATGCTGGTCAAATTAACAGCTCAAAGTGGAGAGAGCAAGATTCGCTCTCATTTCGCACAACTGTGGGGGGAGGCAGTTCTTGGCTATGCTGTTAGCTTCTAGAATTAGATCTTGTACTGTAACGTGGGCAGTTCTGTAAAACACGGTAGCTTTACAGACAATTTTCATATATGAATTTTGTACCGACAATTGGTGACGGCCACTTTTCAAACGGAATTCTCATTGGAATTTTGCGGAGTCCCTCGAGACAATTACGACAGCGAGGGACATTCTCAAGCCGTACATAGTCTGGCAGCAGCTGTTCAATTCATTGAAGCGTTTTGTCAGGAGACATGGTAAAGTCCATTGGTACGTACGGTAATGCTAAGCAGCACGTTCGGAAATCGGCTCGGAAGAAGCAACTCGAGTGCCGCGGGGAAACTCTCGTCTGCTTGCCATATGCTCCGGACCTCTGCAAAACTAATCACTGAGAAGTGCAGAGACAAAGGAAAACAAACAAGTGTTTCCAAGAGTGTCTTCCTAGTGATATGTTGAATGTAGAGCCACTGACGAAACAGACCCCTATGGATGACCAACCTGAAAAGTGTAGGGTTTCGCATAAGAGTATACCCCTAGCACGTTGTCAATAAAGACATGCAGATTGTGACATTTTTTTATTTGGGTTAGTGAGCTTAGCAATAAGTCCAAATGCTTGACATTGAATGTCGCGGGTGAAATCCGACATTAAATAAAGGATAAAGGATAAAGGACGGCGTTATTCAATCCCTTCTGGGATGCGCCAGCGCATTCTACTTCTACGAGATGTCGTGAATTCGACATGAATGCGTATTTGGCCATACAATGACTTGCGGTGGCCAGCCGATGAACAAGTCAGCGCTTTATCCTTCCCAGACAAGTCTGGTACCAATTCACCGACCCCGAAGGGATGGAAGGCTTGGTCGGCCTGGGCGGGAAATCCGAACCAGGAACCTGTTATCGGGTGCACGCGACAGTCGCGCCTCCTCCGACTGCGCTACACGCGCCCTAAATCCAACATTATTTCAGGGCAAATCTAATGAAAGGATGGTAGGTAGTACTTTATGAAGGTCCTACAAAGCAAGCTTAGCAAATCGCCGCAACTTATTCCAATATTTTCGGCCATCATGGGTTGTTGCCGGTCTGACATTTTTTCTTTTATTTTCTTTTCGACTACCTTTTGCCTCAGCTACACGACAGAGGCGTTTTGTCAAATCATGGAGGATATTCTAACCTCGTTCCCGGGAGGCCACGAAAAAAAATCGTAGCTAGAGGTGATCGCATTAGGACACCTGAACCGATTCGGTCCATTTGGCGAGTCCCTCGTCTGTTAACTAGTACTTGTTTTAAGCGTATGACTAACATTATCTTAACATTCCACGATTGTAGTTGTTTATTTTGTTTGGTCGCTTTGTTTGTTCTAAATAGTTTAATCGTTTCCCTTCGTTTTGTCTCATTGCGTTCTTTCTCTTGTCGTTGAGCCATGGATCACTTAAATTTAGCGTGCCCCCCATGGGCGCATAAATAAATAAATACAAACTAATGAGGATCGTCTTGTAAAAATTGTACGAGACCTAGAGCGAATATAGTTGTCTAACCCTAACATAATCCTTTCTTGTCGGATGCCATTGTGTGGGGAGGACGCCTCCAGTGATTTCAAACGCCGTATTTCATCAGATTTTCAAAGGAATGCTATCTCTTAATATCACTCACATTGGCAAATGAGTGGCGCATGCAACAACGTTTAGTTTGAGTGAAAAGGCGCTTCCTGAGCCGGCCATGGCTTTTTGAACACAAGGCTCGTGATCTGACAGAACTACAATTATAAACTAACAGCTCCCACGTTCCCTTACCGAGTGAGTCCCAACCTGTAAACACTGTCAGGTGGAAATCCAGCTTCTTTATTCCCAAGCAAAATAGTAGAAACTTTTTTAAAGAGGTTTCTTGTGTTGTTCATTTTTGTTTACAACTGTATGATTTTCTTCACGTGTACATAGGTGCTTAAGCCGAGGCACGAAGCTATTTTGCTCTCATCTTTAATTATCAATTTTGGTGACTGCTATCAGAAATTTGTGCCGGTAAACGGCGAAGAAATAAATGTAAATGTAATGTCTGTCGAGTAAGCAAGTGTAGGCAAAGAGTGCTCATTGAGGTCCTTCTGGCGCAACATTGACCGCAACAAAACATCATTGCGGCAGCTGACAATATATCGTTATGATATCTGTGACGATATCGTATCTATCCCTTACCGACCACTACGAGAATTCTAGGTTAGTTTCGTTTCTGGAGGTTTTAGAGAATAGCTAATCGACAGGTAGAGCTGTTTACTTTCACGGAGTTGGGGTTAATGTTTTCCATAAGTTCTGAAGAACAAAATCGCAATCGCCGCTAACCGATTTCTCGTAGGATGAGCGACGCTTTTTATTCTGCTGGTTGTGTCGCTTCATGTTCTTGATGTGAACGACAGCAATACATTTCTATATTTCTATATTTCGTATATTTCCATAGGCTTATAAAGACTATTGTACGGTGGACGTTTATCAAATCGTTAAAAGGCTGTCTTCACCTTACGCAAGTGATTGTGAAGATCTTCTTCGCGTGGATCACTGAACTTCGAATTTAGGTCGCTAGAGTTTTTTGGAGTTACCCGGTTTAGGAACGTTATACTTCTTCGACCTACTTTATCTCCGTTGTCTCACTCTGAGAAAAGCGCTAGATGACCTTCAAATGTATAAATAATGACGCAAAGCCAACAAAGTTTTTGACAATCAGGCATTATTTTCTCTTACGAATTATAAAAATGCCTGAGGCGTATTCTAAATAATATTCTGCTAAAAATATGTAGATGAATAAAATAATGGATAAAGAACAGGGCTTAAAATTTACGACTGAGATGGAGCCGCGCATTTTACTTCCACGTGGTAGCAATCCGAATGTGTATTTACCATGTATTAGGCTGTCGCAAAATTAATAGCCGAAACGGACCGCTAACTTAAAACTGTTATAACTCAGCTTAAGCACAACTTTATTAATCGGCGTAGAAACTGCCAGAATCTATACATCTTTTCCAACGAGTAGGTAATGAAGCTAATCCTTTCCAATAAAAACTGAGATCACCTGAATTTACGAAATCAGGGAGGGCACATCGGCCAAATTAGTGAATTGTTTCTGACGCAGATGAGAATCAAGGGCTCGGAAAAGTGTTAGTCAGTGGGGGGAAAGTTGGGTAGAGTATGGTGGGTGAGGGAGAACTTCGAACCTATATGGGTGAATTTTCGCCGAGTGATTTGTGAGGTGTGGCCTTGCGTAGTCCTGCAACAGGAGCGGCCCTCCTCTATTCACCTCTGCCGGTCGCAATTTTTGCAATTTCTCGCACTTTTTTTCTAAATCACGGCAGCAAGTCTCTGCTATGGTTGTCTGACTAGGTTGCAAAAAGCTGTAATAGATCACACCTTTACAACACCACCACAAACTATGCACAATTTGTTTAGGGTGAAGGTCGGGGTTAGGAAGGAATGTTGGAGGAGCATCCTTGCTCATCGGTCAGCTCATGAGGCACCCACTTCAACATCTTCTTCACCTTGCCGATTCTTACCAAATGTCTTGCTACCGTACTATTATGTACGCTAAGGTACTCTGCGAACGTGCGTGTATTCGTCTCTGCGTTTGCTTCCACGGCTCTCCTCAAACCTTCATCGTCAAGAGACAACCTGCGTCCGCGACCAGAGATCAAAGTCGCCAGAATCGAATTTTTTGAAGCAGAGCCTCACCGTTCGCAAGGACAGTCCGTCCCAAAAGCGCCGCTAAGGCTACGGAATGCCTTTGTCGCAGAATGTCCGAATTTAAATTCGTAGAGCATGACTCGATAGAGCCGAGTTAGCCTAGTGGTTAGTAGTGTAGTTTCATGCACAAACGGTCACAGGTTCGACTCCCGGCTCGGGCACGCCATGCCCTGCAAAAATTGCAAAAATGGCAACGGTTCCAGCGTCAGGCCCAGGTTGACAGGCCGGCTGATGGAGAAACCTCGTCACAAAACCATGATCACAAGTCGCAATAGAATCAGTGTAAAGGCTAGGACGTCACCCGGAAGTGACGCACAGAACCCCCGCCCGAGTTCTGTGGTCAGTATGCGAGGGCTACCGAGGGCCGAACGACCTCGGCTAAAGAAGCTAGTTCGACTGGGGACTCTGAATGTGGGAACGCTGACAGGGAGATCTAGGGAAGTGGCTGACCTGATGAAGCGCAGAAGGATACAAGTCCTGTGTCTGCAGGAAACGCGATGGAAAGGGGCGAAAGCCAAGGAGATCGGAGAAGGGGTCAAGCTGTACTACAACGGAGAGGACACCAAGAGGAACGGGGTAGGGATAGCTGTCGCGGAGTCCCTCAAGGATTCAGTAGCGGCTGTCCAAAGAATAAACGACCGCATCATGTCACTGCGGCTGGACACGAAGGAGGGTTACTGGACCATCATGTCTGTCTACGCTCCGCAGACCGGATGCTCCGAGCACGACAAGGATGACTTCTACCTCTCGCTCGAGGAAGCCATAAGGTCCGTACCAGAAGGCGACTACCTCTCCATAGCAGGGGACATGAACGGGCATGTGGGGAGTGGCAGAAGAGGAGTGGAAAGGGTTCATGGAGGAAAAGGGATCGGCCTGGTAAACCCGGATGGAGAACGAATTCTGGATCTGGCTATCGCCCACGACCTGGCTGTCTGTAGCACCTTCTTCGCGAAGAGGGAGAGCCAGAAGGTGACCTATGCTAGCGGAGGAAGAAGAACTGAGGTCGACCACATCCTGGTTCGAAGGGCTGCCCTGAAAACAGTCCGGAATGTGAAGGTCATTCCGGGAGAAGACGTGGCATCACAGCACAGACCCTTGGTAGCCGACCTTAGCATACCTCTACCCACCAGGCCCAAAGTGAGGACGGAACCCAGGATCCGATGGTGGAGACTGCGGGGTTCAGAGCGGAACGAGCTACGAAGGGCAGTGCTCGAAGCAGGCCTTCCAGATCCAGCTGGTCCCGTGAATGAGACCTGGAGGAGGGTAGCCGAAACAATCCTGAGATGTGCCAAGGAAACCCTGGGAGAAACAAAGGGAGGAACCAGAGGGAATAAATCGGCATGGTTCTGGAACGAAGAGGTGCAGGCTGCGGTGAAGAGGAAGAAGGAGGCCTACAAGCTGTGGCAAAAGACGAGGGCACCCGAGCATCTCACAGCCTACAGGAAGCTGAAGAGGCTGGCAAAAACAGCTGTAGCGAAGGCAAAGAACGCGGAAATGGATGCCCTGTACGAGAAACTAGACGGGCCAGAGGGAGAGAAGTTCGCCATCCGCCTGGCCAAGGCGCGTCATAGAGCTAGCCTCGACATTCGAGTAGTGAAGACTGTGAAGAGTGCTGACGGTAGAGTGTTACGGAAGCCGGTCGAGGTCAGAGAGAGATGGGAGGAGTACTTCAAGGAACTCCTGAACGAGGAGTTCCCTCGTCGGGAGGCCGAGGAAGAACAGCCAACGGAAGGACCCATCCCACCCTGGACGCAAGAAGAGGTTCGCAAGGCCATACGGAAGATGAAACTCGGAAAGGCAGCAGGGCCTGACGGTGTGCCAGTAGAGGCTTGGAAGGTGCTCGGGAACCTCGGAATCAACTGGCTGACGCAGTTCCTCAACAGAATCACGAAAGAAGGTAAGATGCCGGATGACTGGAGGAACAGCACCATAGTCCCCATCTTCAAGCAGAAGGGAGACGCTTCCGAATGCTCCAACTACCGAGGGATCAAACTGATCTCACACACGATGAAGATCTACGAACGACTGGTAGACTCAAGGCTGAGGGAGATGGTACCCATCTCCCAGGTGCAGTGGGGCTTCATGCCTGAGAGGTCCACCACAGACGCCATCTTCATCGTTCGTCAGGTGATGGAGAAATATCGGGAGAAACGAAAACCCTGCTACCTGGCATTCCTGGATCTGGAGAAGGCCTACGACAGGCTAGCTCGGGCCGTAATCTGGAATGCCCTTCGAGGAAGGGGTGTCCCGGAACGTCTGATCACGGTCATAAGGGACATGTACGAGGGCTCGAAAGCGGCGATACGAACTCCACACGGGGTGACAAGGAAAGTGGACATCACAGTGGGGGTACACCAAGGGTCGGCTCTGAGCCCGTTCCTCTTCCTGCTGACGCTTGACTCTATAGTGAACCACCTTGAGAAAGACCCTCTCAGAACGATCCTCTACGCGGACGACATCGCCCTAGTAGCCGACAACCAGGAGGAGCTGGAGGAGAAGGTGCAGCTGTGGCAGAGAGCCCTTGCGGACAACGGCCTACGGCTGAACGTGAAGAAGACGAAGTTCATCAGCTCTGAGCAGTGCGCTGGATCGATCCTAGACTGCCAAGGGGAAACGATCGAGAAGGTGGAAGAATTCCGCTACCTCGGAAGTGACCTATCCGAGGAAGGAAGTGTGGACCAGGCGGTCAGGGGACGGATAAACGCAGCCTGGCTCAAGTGGAGGGAGTCCACAGGGATCCTCTGCGACCGTAGATGCTCCAGGACGCTCAAAGGCAAGCTCTATAGAACAGTTGTAAGACCTGCCCTCCTCTACGGCAGTGAGTGCTGGGCCCTGGGTAAGGCGCAGGAGAGGCAACTGCACGCGGCGGAGATGACGATGCTGAGGTGGGCATGTGGATGGACCCGTCGGGACAGGGTGCGAAACGAGGATGTTAGGGCAGTGATGAAGACTGCCCCGATCCAGCTGAAGATGAGAGAGCAGCGCCTGAGGTGGTATGGACACGTCCTCAGAAGACCAGAGGATCACCCCACAAGGTTGGCCCTAGATTACGAGGCAACCGGAAAGCGTCCGAGAGGAGCCCCTAGGAAAAGATGGAAGGACGTCATCAAGAGAGATCTCGCCGAAGTCGGCGCCACGGCAGATGACGCCCTTGATAGGATGAGGTGGCGACAGATCACAAGAACAGCGGACCCTGCGACTGCGCGGGACTAAACGCTCAGGAGAAGAAGAAGAAGAGCATGACTCGATAGTCGCGTCGGTGATTTTACGGAGCCCTGGAAAAAAGTTTAGAGCGTTTGGGATTAGAGCGACAACGACATATGTTTTTTGAAAGAGCAGGAAAAAACCTACCGAACGCTATGTGTGGCTTTCCCTGAGACGGAATGAATTAGGGTAAAAAAACGTATTTATTTTTACATACTTCGTAACGGAGATTATTTTTGCGACAGTGTAATACAATGGGTGGTTGGACGAGTCTCTCGTCTTGGTTGGTTAAGTCGGCTTTTTATCCTTTCCAAAGAAGCCTGCCACTAATTTATCGCTCCAGGAAAAATTTACGGCCTGGTTTACCTAGGCAGGAAGCGATTCAGGATGCACACGACAGCGAGCTCGTCTTCCGAGTGGCTTACCACGCGCCCGATGAATGAGATATCCATGCAAACCTTCTCTCTCTATGAAGTTATATGAGCTTTTGTTCCTGTGCAAGCTATACTCGCTGCTTTGAGGAAAATTCCTCGACGGTTGTGAATGAAGTGAAAATGTGTTTTCAGTGTAACGATTGTTAACAATGGCTGCCATTCCGTCAGTAAGGAGATGAGTTCATGTTAGTATTGCTGAGGTTGAGAAATGAAATCGCCCTTAAGTGTCACGCTCTCTGGCCGAAGTTCTCTCGCGTATAGGTGGATTCCTTTAAGGGTGATTCCATTAACGGACTCTTATAATTTCCTCATCGACGCTCATTTTGTTTTTCGGATGAAACCTTACAACTAGCGGAATTTATTTTTTATATCTGCCTCACACATCAAGGTGCCTTCCCCCTCGTAGCTTGCACCGAATCATCAGAGATGTCCAAGACTTACAATGGACTCTCGTGACGACGTCAATAAAAGGGTGGAAACTTCGTCTGAGTGTTACATCCGACACGGCCACTTCTTGTGCATAGCCCACCTCATTTCTCCAAAATTGCTGTCATCTTGACTAGATTTTGCAGCGAAGACGTCGAGCTGCGAGTAACAGTTATTTTTTGGCTGCAGAGCTCGGCTGCCACGTTTCAGTAAATCGCTCTTCACGGGGCTGATAGTGGCGCAATCTAGTAAACAAAATTAAATGAGAGAAATAGTCTCTTAACTATCCAGGCACAGGCACAGCAGGCACAACTGAGTCCCGTCGAGAATGGTACGCAAAAACCGCTTTCCATTCCCCCTATCACGATAACCAAGCATCATATTCTAGTTAGTTAATCTCGTACCTATCCTGCAGATTTAACATTTCAGTTCACCGTCGTTCGGCATTGCACCTTGAGATAATGGTTATATAAAAAGTCTACTGTATTCATCGAAAAAATCTTGGGTTTGAGTAATTGGTGTGGTTTTCGGAATTGATGGAAAGCGAGGAACCTATGAGTTGTGCCGGATGGAATGCGCTATGAGTATTGTAAATCAGTAGGTGTTTATATTACTAAGTAGTTGCCTTCACGTTTTTTCTGCCTAATTTTAGGGAATTCCTTGTGGTGGAGACTACAGTCTAGAGCTGAAGCATCCAACCAGGCATTTGCAAAGTCACCGTTTCTGCAGATCTTCAACGGCGTTTAGTGTTACAGTTCGAATTATCACTCTGCTCAATAAGCTCGTTGAAACGGCTTCCACGTGCGCTTCTACTGCTAAGTTTTCATTCTTTTTCATCCAGTATCGTAGCCATGGCTTCGATTATATTAGGCCGAACCGAAGGTTTCCGTGATTTTTGTGCTTCGACTGTTTCCGCCTTTATTAAGTATTTTGGCTCATAACTTGACTGCAGTTTTTGGTAACATTACGAAGAAAAAATCATGTTGCTTAAAGACATAAGAAGTACATAAGGAGTGGCCTGTAAATATTAAAGACTTTAAATCACTTTTCGTGGGAGCCCGTTTTCATATCTTTGATCTTTACGACTTGGATCCCGGAAATCTTACTGCAGAATTGATCGCAATTCTGCTGTTGCGTTAGAAGGGAATGGTGTAAAAAAATGAGCACTAAAGCGCTGCCGTAGGTCGCTTCAAATCTTAAAATTGCGGAAAGCCTTGCACGGAATAGTCGATTGCTCAAAAGAACAGGTAGAATCAAAGTCCTGAGTTTCTCCATACTTCAACCCAAGGAATGATGCATCAAAAAGTACTCTGCTAAGTCTTCTCCCTGCATAATGAAAAGAAAAGTTTTTTTAGCTAATGCTTTACGATCCTGCCACAGGTGCGGGTGTTTACGTCAACCCCTAACTTGTTTCGTTGGAAGAAAAAGCGGACATTTTTCTTTTCGAAAATTTTGATATACAAAGAGCGAATTGTGCGCAATAACATAAAATGTTTTGTAACTGAAGTTTAAAGATAAACTAGCTTCCCGGAATCCTTGCGAGACTTCTGGTCACTGTGAAAGGATAATTTTTGGCTCGTGATGATTTATTGCTCGCGTAATTCGGATAGGAATCCAGAAGGCAAACTAGTGGATTTAAACAGAATATTTTGATGACTGGGGCTTCTTGAAAAACCTTCAGGCGAGAAATCACTGCATGTGTACAAGAGGGTGTAAGAAATGCTTCACGACACTTCGTGATATCTAACTCTCAGTTGCTCTCAAATAGAAAACAGCTTCTTACCAGCTCCTTGATTGGCGAAGGCATGCCAAATGGAAGAGTTGTTAGGTTAACTGAAAAGGTTAGTTCTGGCTGAAGATAGGAGTATTTGTATTGAAAGCCCAAAAACGGCGGAAATTCTCCCCCGTCTAAATATTAGACTGACCGGAAATTAATGCAGGTTTTCGACCTCCAATTTAGAGTAGGATTTTTTCGCAAACATTACCTTGGAATAGTGCATAAATGTATACTGTTACAAAGCTGGTTTCGTGCGCCTTCTCACTTTGCTATTCGTTTTTATTATAGTTCACTTCACTGCAGATTTTGTAGGCTATAAATGGACATGTCAAAGCAGCAATTTCGGTAGATTTACGGCAGAGTTTAAGATAGGTTGTACTGCGGCGGAAACAACACCAAATATCAACCAGCTATGGGGCCAAGGAAGTGTTAACGAATACAGGGTGATGGGCTGGTTTCAAAAATTTCGTGGATGTGAATTCGATCTTGAGGATGAGGCAGGTTGGGGACCTCGCTCTGGCATTGATGACTACGAATTGAAGATCTTGCTGGCAGTAAATACACGTGTGACCGTTCAAGAACTTGTGAAGGAACTCTGCGTAAGCAAATCAAGTATATGTGAGCATCTGCGGAGATTTGGAAAGACGAAGAAGTTAGATAAATTGATACCACACGAGTTGAACGACCACAAAAAAATTGTCGGTTCGAAGTGTCATCAGCGCTGCTTCTTTGCAACAAGAGCGATCCATTTCTCGACCGTATGTAACTTGTGACGAGAAATGGATCCTCTACGATAACTGGAGGCGAGCGGCTCATTGGTTGGACCGCGACGAAGCTCCGCAGCAGTTCCCGAAGCTGAGATTGCAGCAAAAGAAAACCATGATATCTGTGGCGGTTTGCTTCTGGATTAATTCACCACAGTTTCTTGAATTCGGGCGAAACAATGACGGCAGAGAAATACGTCCAACAGATCGACGGAACGCGCGAAAAATTCCGACCTATTCACTCGGCAGTGGTCAATAGAGAAGGACCGGTCCTTCTCCACGACAACGCGCGATTACATGTTGCGCATCGACGCTGCAGAAGTTGAACGAGTTGGGCTACGAAACTTTGCCAAACCCACCATATTCACCGGACCTTTCGCCAACCGACTACGACTTCCTCAAGCATCGGGATAAGTTCTTGAGCGAGAAATGCTTCAATAACCGAGCCCAGGTGGAAACTGCCTTTGACGAATTCATCCGCTCCAGAACTCCGGACTTCTACTCAACAGGGATAAGTAAGCTAGTATCTCGTTGGCAAAGATGTGTGGACTCGAATGGGTTTTACTTTGATTAATAAAGTTTTGTTTGAGTTGAGATATGTCGTATTAAAGTTTGAGGTTCAAAATCTGCATTAATTTCCGGACAACCTAATATTTTCACTTCGGATTGAGAGGAGTTTTGCAGTGGGAAGCTAATCTTGAGATGTAGCTTCGAACCATGATTTTAAATGTTTTCCATATCTGCAACAGTGGGCGCGTGTAGCACAGTCGGAGAAGGTGCCTAGGTGGAGGAGGGCTGTCGCTTGCACTCCGTACCAAGTTCCTGATTCGGATTTCTCGCTCAGGCCAACCAAGCCTTCCATCTGTCTAGGGTCGTCGAATTGCTACATATCAGAGTTGTCTGGGAAAGATAAACCACTGACTTGTACATCGGCTGGCCACCACAAGTCGTTGTATGGCCAAATGCGCATTCAAATGGCTTCCACGACATCCCGTAGAGGTAGAGTGTCTGACGCACCAAAAAGGATTGAGCAGCGCCGTCCTTTATCCTATGTATCTTCTACGGACAACGGCAAGTGGTGTTCGACACCATTTACCGCTTTGCCTTGTCTACGCTCTGGATTGCGCTTAGAGTCACACTCGGAGAGCCTAAGTGGGCCGCAACTGAGTGCGGGCTGTCAAGAAGTTTCGTTACGATCTCATACGGAGAGCCTCGATTGACCATGACGGATCCTTCTGGCGATGTGAAAATGCTGAGTCGTCGGGGTGTCGAACCACAAAAACCCTTGCTTTCTACCAAGCCACTTCTCCACCCACGGCGCCATCACCGCTGCATAAGAAAGGGTCATTTATGGCCTACTTCAGCCAACTGTGCAAACAATGCATAGTGGAGCGTGGTCCACAACAACATCTGATAATTTCCGGATAAACGAAAACGAAAGGATGAACGACGGCGTTAATCAATCTTTTTTGAATGCGCCACGCGTTCTACTTTCCCGAGACATCGTAGAGTTGGTTTGAGTGCGTATTTTGCCTATACAATGACTTGCGGTGCCCAACCGATGTACAAGTCAGTGTTTATCCATTCCAGGACGAGTCTGGCACGAATTCATTCACACCGGAGGGATGGAATACTTGCTTGGCCTAGGCAG
Source organism: Heligmosomoides polygyrus polygyrus (assembly GCA_947396885.1). Classification (NCBI taxonomy): domain Eukaryota; kingdom Metazoa; phylum Nematoda; class Chromadorea; order Rhabditida; family Heligmosomidae; genus Heligmosomoides; species Heligmosomoides polygyrus. The sequence goes on from OX377206.1 coordinate 29,926,521, forward strand.
GGATTCCGAACTAGCAATCGGTGCACGATCGATACCTCCTCCGCGACGGTCGACGCCTCCTCCGACTGCGCTACCAAACGCCTTCAAATGCTGATAAAGAACACATATCTAGAGTCGGTGTTCGAATCATGCATCCCATGATATACATCTCATCTCAGCAGGTCACTGCGACCTGGCATCCTTCCACCTTACTCCTTCCGTTAATTCAATCAGAAACAGTTCCTATTCAAAGGGTTGGTCTGCGTCATACCAATCGAACAGCTTTATTACACTGAAGTTTGGTTCATCAGAGCTAACAAGTGGATGGTGGCTCAGAGCTCCATTTTGGGGATCTGCAAGGCTGTTATGGAAGGCACAGGCTCTCGAATGCACCTCTAATCAATCCATGGTTCGAGTCCCGCTCAGTAGCATCAAATCCTTCGATCCCTTCGCTATTCGTCTGATATGTATAGGACAGTGCCTTGCCTATCGGCTCCCTTAGCATCTACTGACACGTAGCAATTCAGATGGCTGTGATACATAGTTGCGTTGCCATTTTCACCTATTGGTGGTAATTTTGAAGGAACAGGGCTCCTGTAGTCCCTTTGGACCAGGTTGCTGCTGTCGTAATAACGTTGGTTCGCCAGCGTGTGCATTGCAATTATGGCAACCATTTGTTTCAGTAACTTTTGCCCTTTAGTGCACCGCACTTGAATTAGGTTTCGAAAACTTGAGCTGAAATTGGAAGTCATGAACGCTCCGAGTTCTTGCGTCATCTCCAACGAACAGCAAGTTAGAAACTATGTGAAGGAGCAGGTATAGAGAGCAGTTCCATTAATGATCCCAAGTGGGAGATCTCGAAGCTTCGTGGCAGGAGATATTTCTGTAAACTTCATCTGCTACTTTCCTGCCTGCCGCATCATCAGGACTACACTAGGAGCACAGGCCTGAACATCAACCCTAGGTATGGAGTGGAACATTACATCGCTGTTGCAAAGGCGCCTGATCTTTTCGGTGAAATTTCTATATTAATTTGCGAAAAAAAGAATATGCGGTAACGCGCGTCGTTAGCTACTTCCCGCTTGGGATATTCCACTTTCTCGTTTCCATGAATGCCAGTAAAGTTATTTACTGTCTCCATCCGATGTACATGTACATAAGTGTTAGGTTTTTTGAGCCAATAACGACAAAGTCAACGAGCAAAAACCGGGACACTTTGTTATTGCGCATGCATTAAGAAAGGCGTCGTCAAAGGAAGAACAATTCTTCTGTTGTCTGAGAACACCTTATGGTTCAGGTTCTTATATTTCTATAGGTTTCCAACATAGGCGCTGCCAGCTAAGTTACTTGTTTCGCATGCTCTGCGGCATTATATGCAAGCACGAAGTTGACGGAGCCATTACTGAACGAACTCGTTGCTTCGAGGACCTCTTTCAGCTGGTATCTAGCCGGGTTCTTACAAGCCAGTTGCGAGATGTAAGTCCTCTTCTTCGTCACTTTTTATGCACATTGAAAAATCATTGTCGTTATCAACACTTTGATTGTCTACGTAAGCCATATCCCTTATAGAGCTTTGAGTATAACCTTTTTCCTACTTACTTTTCATCTTACTATAGAAGCGGTATTGCCTCTTTCTTGTCCATACTCTTACTATAGGTATAATGCGCTAAATATACTGAATACATTATAATGTTCAAATGTACATACAGTTGGAAGGCGAACGAGCGTAGTGCATAAACATACTACGCAGAATGCAGAATGGGATGCTCCTGTGAAGACCAGCTCAGCTGCAGTGTGGTTTGTACAAAATTTATTAATTCCATAGCACTTTCGAACAGGACCCTTAGCTGGTCAGCAGCTAGGAGCTGGATTGTCGTCTTGTGTACTTAGGCGCGGCAATGTTCCCTTCAGTGGCAGTTTCGTTGCTTCCATTGCTGCAGAGGGCTGACCATAAAATTGCAGTGGGTAGATTGCCAAAAAATTTCGAAATAAGTCGTGATCAACGCTTGTTTGTTTTTGCTATCTAACTCAATCATTTAAACACACACTAAAATGTAACATCTCCACTGAGAAACAAACATTTAGGTGACTTAGCTTACCAAATATTAAAGTTGCGACCACGATATTCTTTCGATGTAGAGTGCTTGGAGCAAGAGTTTAGCATTTAGGCATGGGTTACAACCAGTGGAAGAGAGATGATGAGAGGCTGATATCCCACCCTTCCTCTTCATTCCCACTTCTCAGGCCAAATTTGGAGCTGAAACTGGTTTGCGGCCAAAGATGTTCGCTTCATGATTGTCCGCTCATTCTCAGGGATTCCTTGAGAAACAAAGACAGGCACCTCACTGCGAATCTTGTTTTTTTTTGGAGGGCAAAGTACTGAGTTTACCGCGAGCCCGTTCACTCTATACCATACGACATTCATGACGGGCTCTCACACGAGCAAAATAGCCAACTTCTTTAAGCATCACTGAATAAAATCAACTAGAACGATTTCACGTTTAGTGTCTTTAAACGGAAAAGTAGACGTTTTTGAAGAAAGTCATGTCCAAGACTCCTGCAAAAGTGCACAATCAATATTGAGATAGAAGCAGGAAATCTCCAGAATGTGAGAAAGGTCTTTGCTGTATCCTTTTAATTTTTTTTATAATCTGAGGGAGTGGTGCGAGCAGAAACTACTAAGACATGTATACTAATCACATCAACATTGCACGTGTATTCCACAACATTTATTGATGACGACCGTAATTTATTCAAGAATTCAAGAACATGAAAACACGTTCACAGTGCTGCTTAACAGAGTGGTAGTGAAGTAGTGCAAAGTACCTTCTACTTGTAGGGAATTCTAGTAATGGTACCACGTTGTCAAACACTGCAGATAGGGCGCTGCTTGTGTGAGTGTGACGCAAGACGAGGATGTGATAATGATGTCTGTTCAGTAGTCGAAGTAGGGCTGGAACGAAGATGTTCGCTTGCCGAACCTGAAATGCAAGTGCTTCTGAAGAGAGGTCTCGAGAACGTTCCTCATGGATAGGGCTCTCAACTGACCGAATTGGCTCGCGTGGTACGCGCTTACCGAACCGAATCGGCTCGCCACGAAACCGCTTAAACTGCTGGCGATTCTCTAGGACTCCGTCTGCTTGTGGTGACATAGCGGAGGCCTGCAACAGAAAAATGAGCTCGTTAGAATCACAACTGAGCATAAGAAAGCACAGCAACTTACAAGAAGGGTGAGGACAGCCAGAATAACAAGGATCACCAGGGGCTTGCCGATCATTATACCTGAAATGCACATAGAAACAGCCACACATTGGAGGAAGCACCCACACAATGGAAACCAGTAGGATGGGCTGGCTGGCAAGCTTCATCGTCAGATCAAAGAAGACTAGTATTTATGGGGAGTGTGAGTAAACAGAGTGAGATGCTATCACGAGAGACGATGTCACTCGTTATCGAGAACGGTGTAGCATTTCCACCGTGGCGGCTCACGCCGACTAGCTGCGTGGCAAGGCGGGGCGGCGGCGTTGAAGGATGCTACCAACCAGCAGCTAGGCCCTCTAACGATGTAGTCGCTGTGAACGGACCCGATGACGGCGTTGGCGTTCGTGCGACAAGCTTCGCATGGTGCCTCGGCGGTGGCGGTGTGGCTGTGATTCGGTTTGCACTGGACCACCGCCGTCGAAAAACATGGACACAACACGATTCCACATTGAGTAGACTGCGTCGAGTCCACTCTCAAAACGGCGCAGAGGGTAGGCCAGGGAAGGGAGATCAGACGAGTCTAGGAGTAGCCACCCTTGTTAGTTCCTCACTAGAATTGGATACCATCCACCAGTGTTTGGCGTTTCAGATTTACGACAAGCGAGTCTCAGTAACTGTAGGTTGATGTCATGAGTCACTTCCTACTAATATCTTCCATTTCAGGACCGACTGAAGCCTGGTCGAATGCTCCTGGTGGACACCCATGAGCAGAAGATCGAACAGGATGAGGACCTGAAACGTCGCATCGCACAGTCGCGAGCTCACAAAAAGCTGACTTCCAGACGAGTGTACTTGGATTTATTACGAAAGGATGACGTTGTGCGTGTCGTACTTCAAGGAGGGAGGAGTACAGCCTGTATCGATCCAGAGCTCACCACTGTCATACGAACATTGCAGCTCTCGCATGGTGCCGTGACAAACGAGTTTCTCATCAAATGTAACCTGGAGGCGCTTGGAATCGAGAGCATGAAGAAGAAGGATGTGCACTTGGACTCCGATCGACGTCTGTCGCTATACGCATATACGCACGACACTTTCAGCCTGCTTCTCGTGCCGATGATCAAAGAGAAGTGAGCAACTGTTATGGAAAATAGGCTGATAATCCGTCTAACACCAAATTGGGGCAGGCTGGGGGTGAGAAGGCTTCATGAAGACACCACTCCAGCAGTGACAAAGCGGATACGTAAGCAGCCGTTGAAAACCTGAGAACCTATGGGTAACCATGGCCTAGTGACATCGAATGTTTCGCGGGGTTCCAGCCATGAACGTGCCGGAGAGCAAAGTCGCTGCAGGAACTCGTGTTGATGTGGCCACGTGTTTTGAGCTCCTGGTCCACACGCTACGCATGATTTCTTGCCTCAGGGGTGGATTTTAATCGGCGTAAAAGCCACTACTTTCTGGGCGTTTTCCCATCCCCATGATTGTACAGGGACACTCGTTCAGGAGGTTTGCTCACTAATCATTTATTTTATTTCGAAGAAAGGATTTCAGCAGCTAGGTGGTAGCTCTTTTGAGCCATTTATAGCGATAATGTTTCTTAGAGCCTCTACCTAGACCATATAGGCGGAATTTTTTCTGTTATCACCCTCAATAGAGCGAGGCTTCTAAGTTTGAGTTTGTGATAAAAGGAGCAAAGATAGGAGCAACTATAATCGTGAAGGTGCATTCACTGTTTTGCAGGAAGGAAGCGCTGGGTTCCATGGGAAATGATGCCGCTCTGGCTTGTTTGTCGGATTTCAGTCCACTGATGTTCAGCTACTTCCAGCAGCTCTTCGCTCAGGTCAGAACACTCGAAACTTCCGCGCTAACGTTTCTTCCTCTTTGAAACCTATCAGAAGGGGAAGGAGCGCACTGTTCGGCGTTACCGTGTGGGTGTTGATGCAAAACGGACGGTTCGAATGGGAGTTTGAGCTAGGGAGGTGGTTATACCGCGGAGGACGCGCGACCGCGCGCTGGCCTTCGTAGAAGGAGATGCAATGAGAAGGGGTGGAGCTAGCCGAACAACGTCACTGTGCAGGAGCGGAGCAATTTGACTTCACAAATGCAATGAGTGATGCGACCTTAGGAAGGAGATGAAGGAGCTGGACAAGAGTTGAAAGGGCGATGTCTAACAGGCAGGGCAAGGCGAGTTGCAAGCTACTCAGCTCTCCATTGGGAACGAGTGTGCAATGCAATGAGTCCCAGCTCAGAACCTTTGCTTTGCCTTCTGCCGTTTTGAGAAGTCGTGGTGTGCTTGGAGCGATGGCGACGATCCGAGATCGAAGTAATGCGTTTTGGCAAGGACGAAAACATATACATAAGCGAAGGAACGAGGTCATCTCGATCTCTGCACATTTGAAAAGCTGAATCTCTCACACTGCCACAACTGGCGTGTTAGACGTAGCGAAAATAATCAAGGAAATCGTTCTGGAGGATTAACCACTAAAGCCTATTTTTCCCGCTTCTCTACATGTTATGTTGCAGAGAGCCGAGGTGTGTGTCGTGGTCAAAGCGCTGCTTAAGTACACATCGTTTCATAGACATACGACACCCGGAAAATTCAAGTCGGAGCACTTGCAACCACCACGTTTAATTCTCGGAAATGCTTGCTGAATGCTCGGAGCTTCAGAAACTATGGCACTACTTCCTTTTATAGGTGGCCCGGCTGCATGGTTATACAGCCATGAATATATGTAGATATTCGAGAGGGTAGCTATTTGTAATTCTGAAAAAAAGAACCGGTTCTGTGGGCGTTGCATAAGTATGTATATAAGGAGACCTGATGAAAATCGAGTTTCATGTAAGGAAAAAAGGACAAGTGTAGAAATATGCAAATGAATTTTAGCGAAATAAGTGAACCCCTTTCTGATTTTCAGATATATTCAACATTCTGTCAGGGACACTGAAACTGGGTTTCTTTAGGAGTGAGAGTCCTAATCTTTTCTACCTGCATAGTATGGTGGTCTTCTTAAGTTTGACAAACTCGCTGGATAGCCTTCTACTGTTGAGTATTTTCCAGGCTTTCCAACGGCTTCTGTGAAATTTGAGTCAAAGCTAAGTACTAGTCAACGAAGGGACTCACGACGATGGCTCTGAAACCACGATTTAACGCACATGGCGTACATCCTAATAATCCTGGGTATGCCAGGAGCCCTCACAAATTCTCATGTTGTGATAGAACACTCTCGGTGGCTCCTCGCATCTCGCATTCCTTTCAGTTCATATCGTTCAACGCAAGGGGGATCCAAGCGTATCCACTCCGCAAATACCGAAACATTTCTTGTTCGAAAATCGGTTCGGTTAAGATGACTTTCTTTATGGGATTTCTTCAGTACTCTAGAGTTGTATCTGGAGTGTGTAAATCAAGGATTCTGTTCACTTAGGAACTTGATGTTCATTTAGAGTAGAGCAGTACCATACTACGTAAGAGACAGAGCCTTTCATTTTGTTCCTGACTGCTTCAGAAGAACATCCCATAATTTCATATCTTCGCATCGTGACAGCTCTACAGCAGTTGTTGTATTTCCCGCCATAACATAACGGATAATAAGGTGGCAATGTACGCAGCTTCTTTGGCGTGAGTAGTTTATTTGAAGTTGTCGTGGGGTCGTCGAACCAGGCGCAATGCTTTGGAAACCCGACAAGTTTTCTCTTTTCGAAGGCTTCCAGAGTCGTGCTACCTTGGTTGGCTTGCTTTCGCTTGCTGTAGAGTCGGTATCACGTACAAAAGCATGTAACAGAATCTGCTATGTAGTAATTTCTTTCTTCATGTGCAGTGTTCCAGGTTTCCATTTTCCGTAGCATGGGGAGCTTTCATCTAAAATTGGCCTTCAGAAGAAAATAAAATTTCACATTTCATGAACGTTTATGCGTCTTCGGGTTGAGGTTTGTTACAGCATGCGCTACTTCGGCGATTGAAGCAAAGTAGTCATTTAGCACGAAGACCCTCGTTAATTTTACCCTTTTGTGAGAGGTGTTACGCATTCTTTTCCTGTGGAATGTGGTGAGGAAATAGGAATGCGTGTTTGCCCACAAAGTGACCTGTAGCAAGTAGCCGATGGATTAGAAAGCTTTTTCGGCTTGATACCAATTTACTGGTCCCGCGGAAGAAAAGGCTTGGTTGGCCTGGGCAGCACCCGGACCTTGAATCTGTTTAGGGTCTAGTTGAGAGCCGAAACCTTCTCCGGCGAAATGCCTCTGGCATCGCCTGAGCTAGTGGGTTTTGACTCGGTCTACGTCAATCAAGTCTTCCATCACTCTGGGGTCGGTATTGTTAGCATTCCTGCCTGGAAAGGACAAAATACTGGCTTCTGCCTCGAGCAGATGAACTCAGCTGTTCAGCTACGCATTCAAATTGCCTCTATAATCTCATGTGGAAGTAGAATAAATGGCACATCCCAAGCAGATATTGATTAGCGGTGCTCAACATCCGTTGCCCTTATCCCAATTCGCTGCATTAAGCATATTTCAGACCTGTTTATGATTTCTACGAAGGCCATAAAACTCTCTTTCGGATCTCAGTTTTGACTAGCGTCATTTCTGAATGACTTTCTTTCATGAGGTTTACGGTCATGGGAACAGTGATCTACAACATTCGTTACAAGTGTGAAAATCCCTAGCCGTCTTTCCTGAATTCCATCGGATGGGCATCACAACGATTCTTGAATACAAACTGTTCCTTGGAGCACTGGCTTCTCTTGATTGTGGATTCATCACGAGGCTATTTTCAACAGTCAGCTGTACTCAGTGGACATCTTTCACGTGCTAGCGCTTCTGACCTAATGTAATGAGCCTAATAAGGAACTCTCGAATGACAGACGTAATTCACATCATGCTGCTTTCTCAAAGGTTAGCGAATGCGCATCCATTTAACAAAATTAGTGACCGGTTGTTATTTTATTACGTTTCGCTCTTCTATTACGTTTACAGTAGTCACACAAATTTTCAAGGGTTGCAACATCCACAATGACGCAAATATCCTAATCGGTAATCCCCGGGTCTTTTAACAATCCAGAGGGTAGGATCCAGCTTTGAATGTGGGGTCGTCATCTGTTTACTTCAGTTTGCGGGTTCATGTTCAGATTCGAGTGCTCGCTGGCGTAAGGCGTGCCATAGGGAGTGTTTTAAGCGCCAAACTGCGCATCAGCCGAGCATCCGGCTGCTCTTTCTAGGATGTACTGGAAGAGACTGCATATATCAAGCAAGAACGGTATAACTCTCTCCAACCTCAGACCTTAAACCTCATACCTTGCCATATTACTTTCCAACAAATTTGCCCTTGGATTCTGTTAATGGTTTAAAAGGTTTTTAACACCATTCCATTTTTAGGTTTCAATTATGGCGTCTTAGTAGCCTTGCTCCGTCGTTAAAATAAAGGTTAATAGGAAATCTACGTGTAAAGGGCTGTCGCTGCTAAAAAAAAATCACAAGCGGCTATTATCTTAGGATGAGGCCGTCCGTTACTAGAAGGTATGATTTTGTTTACGAGCAATTGAACTCAGTTGTCATCCTCCGAACTAGAGTTTCCTGCTGACGAGGAGATATGTGCATGCAGTAGAAAGGAAGGAAAGAGAGTATTTGCGTTTGTGTATGTGTGAAAATATGCATTTCTAGGAAGAAAAGTCACAACTCATGAGCTTTGAATATATGTTTAGGGTAGTGAAACAGTAGCGGAAATTTTTTTTTGCTTCTGCAAAGGGTCAGGATGTTGGAAGTATGTAACGAAATGGCTTCTGTGTGGTTTCACAGCAGCAAAGGTCCTTGTGAAGGAGATGCTGTTGAATTATGTTAGGGAGAAGTGAAAGAATGTCAAAGCGACGAGTTCAGGCATGCGCTGCTCGGAGTGCATTCAGAATTTCAGGTCACCAATCCGCCGATTGACCCGTTCCGTGAGCAGATTGTGATGAGCTTGCGCTGCCCAGTGGGCCCGGAGTCGAACTTGCTCGAGCCAAACGAGGAGCTGGACAGCCGCCTGATTCTGGAGCAGCCCGTGCTTTCAATGGTCGACATGGAGGTAACCATCGTTTCCAGTGTTTCAAAAGAATACGGGGCAGTAAGGAAGCCGTCGGTCAAAGTCAACTCTTTGCCTCGTACTTACTCCTAGATGAGCCCATTTACGCGCGTGGCGAGGGTTGTCATTAGAGGATTATGACCTCGTTAGGGCAGGACTACTTCAGCGAAGAAATCGCAAAGCGCCTCGCACTGACGCATTCAGGCCGAGGAATGCTTTACTTGCCAACGATACCCTCTCGGCACACTCCGCAGCCTTTTTCTTTCTTTTTTGCATCGGCCGATTCTGAGGAAACGATACCTTTTCCTTTCAGGTAATCAAGCGAACCATGTATAAAGGTTGGCACAGCAAAACAATTGACATCACGTTCCCGGTGAGATACGGCGTGAAAGGTGAGGGCAACAGATCCGCTGCTGTACTTTTTAGGACTCAGATAGATGCCTTTGCTGAGGACAGGAATCTATCTCTACTAATGTCTGTGGCCATAAAATATGCATAATTCGTTTAGGCCTAGTACCCGGTTTGGACAGAATCTGCTGTGAAGCGTGCACAGCAGCTCTGGATGGCTATCAAATTCTTGTGCTGTCTGACAGGGCAGCTAGCAAGGACAACGTTCCCATTTCATCGCTTTTGGCTGTCGGAGCGATCCATCAATGCCTTATACGACACCGTTTAAGAATGAAGGTGAGCAGATACTCATGAGCACCCTTGATGGATTTGCAGTCACCAAGAAAGAGACCGAAAAACCTTTGGAGGATACTATGAGTCGAAGAGGAACAATTGCAGGAAATTCGTAACATCTGTAGGAAACAGACAAGCACCAGAAGTCAGTCTTTGCTCCGTAGATGATTTGATATTCTTGGCTGATGAGAGCTCGAGATACGGTTTCGAATCGGTTTCGTAGGGACTTCACAGAGCTGCAGATTTGAGAAATGAAGACGAAATTACACAAGAAGCGTCGGCGAAAACCCGCTGGAACAGGAATGTATTAGCCATGAGAGCCCATGGCGAGACTGACGACGAGCAAATGTACTTTGTCAGCGGCATGTTTTGGGCAACATCTAAGACATAATAAGATGAATCTCTTCGTGCGGGACAATTATGTAGGAAGAATTCGTTCCATATTCAGGACACCGGATACTGGCTGGTTCAGTCGAAGACGTAGGGCAAAGGTGCTCGCAAGTCTCATAGTCTTCGATGCTATCTAGGCAGGGTGTTGTGCAACCCTTCATTGGCAACCCATTTGCGCATGGCGGCATTGAGGTGATTTCTCGCTGGAGGCATGGTGCTTAGTGAGTTATAATGGGTGAAGGTTAATAACGAACAAGAAGGTCCTTTTGCAGCTCGGATCGGTGGTATTGGCCGACAGAGCGTGATGGTGTGTCCTTTTCGGAAAGCTGCGGTATTCCTCTTCGTTCTTACGCATTACTGCTCTGAGCGCTAGTAAAAAGTGCTTACAAGTACGTGCTTTTCCGAAGAGAGCCTTCATCATTCGAATGGTGATAACATTTTGACCCTCTGGAGGCACCTAAGGAACAAGTCGTTATAGTACATTTATTCAACGATGCAATGATTCTTTTCTTCGCGGAGTTTGCTGAAGTTGTGAAGGTGCAAAAGTACCTTCCCCTGAACTCTGCAACTACGAAAGGCATGATTTTTTCGCTAAGACTCACTGGCAAAAACTTTTAATAATTATTTAGAAAACTGTGTTCTTTGTTAGTATTGCTATGTGCTGGTGTTTCCAGGTGCGCATAAAAATTGACCGTCTATTTTATTTATTTTCCGATCAGAAAACATGCCCGATAACGGAAAGTCTCGAATTTTTAGCAGATTAGTGGAGCTGTGGATATGTCGTTAGTTTGCTTACAATCTAGATTTTTTCGAGAGACTTATGGTGTGACAAAGGTGTCTAGATTCTTTAGTGTCTTCTATAGAATGGCGATAAGCTGGAAAAAACTGGAATCGAGGCAGCACCAACTTTGATTGAAATATTTCAAAAACTAATCATACTCAGTTAATTCAGTCTAAAAAGTGGAGCTGTGGATCGGAACACGGAGTTCTAAGGCAATCCTTAAGTGAGTGGGAAAGAACGAGACCAAGCTAACAAAATTGCTCAACTCTGGTCACTCCTGCGAAAAATAAAAACATAGCAGCTGAGTAAACTGGAGCATTGTAAGAAGCCAAATTAAAGCTTAGCCTTGAAATTAACTAGTGCTAAAAATCACATTACGGAAGGAAGAAGCCAAAGGCTTCACCAGTTGTGATCACTTATATTACAGCTAATCTATTTCCCGCCATGCTGCAGCACAGCTTTGCTGACTGCGTGAGAAACCTGCTTACTCACTCCTCCTTGAGAAACAAGATGACTTATTCCCATGGCGCAAAATGCCAATGTCTGGAGGTTCATTGATTTTCTTTTTAGAGTGGTTGCTTCAGTAAAAGATTTTCTTAAGCGGGAAATTATTCGGTTGCTTGCACAATAACCTTGGGAAAAATAACGCACTGTAGGAAAAGAGAACACTTTGTTGGTTTCGCACGCGGTGTTGAGTAGGTGACCACAGAAAGGAACTCTTCATTTCTTTCTATAGTATAGCATTATATAAGAAGTCCGCTTCGCAGGAAGAAGTAGTTTACAAAAAATGGTTATCGGCATGAGAGTGCATGAAGGAGGTGCGAAGATAAAGGTTCTTTCTTATGAGGGCTCCTCTATTCTGCGGAATTTTGGCGTGATCTCTAGCCAATGATTCGTGGAACTGTCTTAGCATTGTCGTTGAGAAATGCAGTACTTGTTTAATCTTTTGTTACAACCCACAGCCTGTTAACCGAAACATACAACTCTCGTCATAGACATTTGATGAATGCTTTTTGGTTTTGGGGGCCTGAACTTGGCTCCTCAGAAAGTGGTTGTGCGATGTTCAAAAAGACATGTTTAGCAAAAGGCAACCGTGAGCAGTATTGGATTCTGGAAGTTCGTCCTCAAATAATCTATAATATTGTATTGGTAAGGAAAGTTGTCAGACTTTCTGTTGCTCCAGTCAGTGCTGCTCTGAAGAATACCGCGAAGGAGGCAAGGGGGCGCAATAAATCAGGAAGCACAGGAGACTCGACTAAGAGCCTCCATCTGTCACGTGGACCGTGGCGAAAAAAATCTCGGGGCGAAAGCAAACGTGCGACAATGAAAGCTGCATAAACAACATGAACTGCCGATCCAAGAGGAGGAAGCCAGACTGGAGACGCAAGCAACTCCTGGGCGAGGGGCGTTTCTTGAGGTCGAGTCTGAATGCTAACCGTTGATGAAGTAAAGCAAAACTTGAAGGGTCAAAAAATATGACACTGGTTATCATGTTTGTTCAAGAATCGGGTGCTCCTAAAGAGGTGTCATGTCCCGTTAGATAAACCAAGACTCCTCTTGTGGTTTCCTTTCATATCCGGCTATAGGCTCCAGCATTTTGTCGCTTTCTGCCCAAAGGTTGTTGTGACGAGGTTCTTGAAAAGCTGCTCGCCTTCCCATAAGGACATGCAGGATACCTGGGTACATGTCGCCAACATGAGCAGCATTCGGAGATGGGAGCGCACCAGCCAATCAAATCGTACTAAAATGGCAGGCCATTCGGAGAGGATGTGGACGATCAGCATTCTGAATGGCTGGTGTGATTTTGGCAGGCGCCCCGCTTAGTTGTGATTGGCAAGCTCGCCACCACCTCTCAACGCTGCCCATTTTCGCGACATCAACAGATACCTGCAACGATTATCGGCAGGTTCCCAATTTGGAAAGTGAAAAGAAAAAAGAGGAAAAGTGTGGAGTTTGTTGGCGAGGCATTCATTAGCCATAGGTTCAACCTAAAATTGGGAAAGAGGATCAGCCTAAGTGCACAGCGTTTCTAAGGCGATTACAAACTCTACAGCGGGACAGCAATTACCGCGATGGTATCAGCTTAGGCCTATGTTATACTTCAGCAACGCTGTTGTCGGCCGACGTCGCCAAAGTAAAACATAGGCCTTACTCATCTGAAATGCTGCCTAATAGACTTCCTTCAGTTTACTTATTTCGATTTATTAATTCATTTCTTGCTTTACACTCGACCACTTGCAGGTGGCGATCATTGTGGAGACTGGCGAGGCTAAGGTCGTTCATGACTTCTGTGTTCTACTCGGTTTTGGAGCTGACGCCGTCTGTCCCTACATGGTATTCGAGACGATGTATCGACTTCGATACCTTGGTCTGCTTGACAAGGAGCTCAATGACGATATGGTAGGGAAGCGTTTGTCAGAATACGTCAAAAGGGATGATACCCGAGCTGCGTATCGGTGTTTCAGGTGTATCAAGGCTATCGCCAAGGAGTTGAGCGTGGCATCTTCAAGGTGATGGCGAAGATGGGCATCAGTACACTCCATTCATACAAGGTGCGCGATGGGCATGGCAGCGGCCAGCCGCTTCAATACCAATACGGACACGAGAGGCCGTTGCATTCGAGTACCACCGTTTTCAGCACGCCCAGATATTCGAGATCGTTGGACTGGCGAAGGAGGTCGTCGACATGTGCTTCAAGAACACTGTTTCGCGGCTCGGTGGAGCGACGTTTGAAATTTTGGCCTCAGAGGCGCTAAAGCGTCACAGGGCCGCCTTCCCTGTCGTCACCAACGCCGACAAGCACGTCTTCGGTGAGTTTTCCATAACAGGTACTTCTCATGTCGTCCACCGTATCGCTGCTTGATCAGGAATTCGCTAATTAAGGTGAACGTTTTCGTTCCTTTTTAGAGGCCAATTTACGTTAGGCTGAGCCTTCACTAAAATGTGGTTCTTCTTTGAACCAAGCAAGATTATGAGCAATGGAAATTAGGTTGTATCACAGTTCTAGCTCTCCTGAGTCTCAGCTCTCTTAGGTTTGACTCTGTACAGGAAGCACCACACATTAAAGCTCGCTCCACACTGTGGTTGTGTGTTTTGGAGTGATTGAGTGGACTGTACAACTTCTTGCTACGTAATTCCTGACTTTCAGTGTGTATCGGTGAATATCTTGATCCCCTTCACGATCTTTAGTGGTGTTCACTATTTTTAGTTGATGAGCAGCCGAACGGTCGCAGAGGAGCCTATGGTAAGATGACTGTGAACTTGGATGTGGAATATGTGATGTGGCGACAAGCATGCGAACTACTATACGCTTGAGATTATGAACGTAGCTCTGTGTCTGGAGCACAACGACTGCTTTCTAGCCATGAACTCGCTTTTAGCACGTAGTCGGTTTTTTGTGCACTTCAGATTTATCTTCTCTATGGAACTTTATTGAATTGAACCAAGAGCAGTGTCGGGTTCCATGATTTTACGGCGGCGTGATCTAGAATGTAGTAGCTCCATGGAGTAGAGTCATTCAAGTTACCTTCACATTGGATTTCAAGAAAGCTGAGCAAGGTCTTGCACGGGTATGTGGTAGGGCGGCTCTTCGGGTTGTGGGCAAAAGGTCAATAGAGTGAGGTGGGCACATCTCAGTCGATTTTTTTCTTCAATTTATGGTTTTCTCTACAATCTATAGAAATTGTCTTCTTCCCGGGGAAAGTATCACCCACAATTGGGGATGCGTGAGATCTAATTTCAGGAAGTACCTACAGGCTTTGCGCTAGTCAAGGAAGGCTGCAGGTGAATGCCAGCTCAGACTCGTCTTCTTCTTGTGCATCTCTGAGCTTGTGCACAACATTTGCCGTCACCGTTGTCTAGCCAGTCTGGAGTGAGACTGCTTCCGGTTGCTGCCCAGGATACGCTATTCAGCGCAGGTCACATTATGATCCAATAATGACTTGTTTCTTCGCGGAAGAAACAGCGTGGGGCAGACATATGTGGCATCGACTCCAGTGCTGGGTGACAGTTCTGTTCAGACATCGAAACCCTACAATGGAAATCCTGCGGCTGGAGCCTTTCTTGCTAAGTGCGACTGCATATTCTTCAGTGAATACCAAGGGTCAATCGAGAAAACTCCCAAGTATCCTGCTTAGTAACTCTCATCTCCCATGTTGTCATCATCATTATCGTTATCATTATCATCAGGCACTCGAAAATCACTAGGATCTGCAAAGTAGTGGGTGCTCACTAGAGAAACCTTGGCGGAATGCAACATTTAGTTCGAGATTCCTTTTCGCAGACGTCGCTGCACAGAAAGTGACTGAACGAGCGATTATTGTCCTTCTTCTCAAATACAAGGGGCCATTTTCATATTCACTTACGAATGCCCGTGATCGTGCATTCCTAGGTGAATATGAAAATGGCAGCTCTCATATGGAAAGGAAAAGGGGTGCAGCTCTCATACGAAGCATTCTGCTCTTTTAAACCTACCTATCTGATATTCATCTTTGCTTTTCTGAACGAAAACTAAGCTGCGAATTATCAACTTGTATTAAATAGAAAATCATAGAAACCGACATTATTCTTGGTTCAGGTTCTAGTAAAGCATTAGGACTACGTAGGTCACATTGCCACAGTCACTTCTTAGAACCGCCTACAACAACACTTCTTCCGTGCTGCGACCGACAATAGGGGAGAAAACAGATGGAAAGTATAACGGACCAACTGTGTCTACGTATCTGCAAAATTGGCGTAGATCTGACCGCGATTCTACATTTACTGGGCTTCAAACAAATACTGTTCAGAAGTTTTATGATTTCTAGTGTGAAGAGTCTATTATGCTGCTTATATTCTCATTGCTGACCAGCCTTGTTGTCCCTGTTTGTTTAGTTACTCTCTGTCGGATTTAGCAATTGCGTTTCAAATGAATAATGATGTGCTCTATTCAGGAGATTCCCGCGTACTAGTCGCATCTGGTACGTACCATTGGAGGGCCGGAGGTGAAAAGCACATCAATGAACCGGAGTCCATAGCGAAGCTTCAGGTTCTTCTTTTATTTCTGAGCAGAACCCGACGAGAATGTGCTTGAACGGTGAAATGAGAGTTACGTTCTTCACCAGACTGCAGTCCCATTACAGTGCTGTAGGTGACGTGCTCGAAAAAACCGTCACCAGTGCTAGAATGCGTGACCATCAACTGCGAGAGTCCACATTTCCCTATGCTATCTTTAGAAAGATCGTGTGTAGTGCAGCGTGCATCCGATACCAGGTTCTTGGCTTGGATTTCCCGCCCAGGCCAACCATCCTAGTTGACAGTCGCCTTTCATGAACTCGACGATTCAGCCAGTGCTGTCCAAGCAGAACGCGATAGTAACATGACAGAACACGTGACGTCCCTCGTTTGAGGACAATGGCAGAATGGGTATCCTGTGCACATACGGCTGATGCGGAAAACCTGCCTTCAATATTAATACTTGGTCGAAAACTTTGATTAGTTAAAGGATAAAAGGATAAAGGACGGCGTTACTCATTCCCTTTCGGGATGCGCCACGCATTCTACTTCTACGGGATGTCGTGCACGCGACATGAATGCGTATTTGGTCATGCTTGCGGTGGCCAGCCGATGAACAAGTCAGCGCTCTATCCCTCCCTGACAAGTCTGGTACAATGCACTGACCCCGGAGGGATGGAAGGCTTGGTTGGTCTAGGCGGGAAGTCCGAACCAGGAACATGGTATCGGGTGCACGCGGCAGCAGGCGCCTCCTTCGACTGCGCTCGTGCGTGGCACGATTTTTACAACAAGCACAAAGATTTTCGCGTTCTGGCACTTTGAAGGAAGCTGTGAAGCTTTATGAGAGCGTGGCAGCAACGCAATTGGAGGAGGCACCGACTCTGTGGTTCACCAAAACATTAGCTTGTCCATCGGCTTGCCACCGAGCGCTTTTGTAGGGGCGAAGTACACGTTCACATGGCCTCAACGACAACCCATAGATGTTGAATGCGTGGCATATCCGACAAAGAGATGAATGAACGCTGACCCTATCCTTTATCTCCATAGAATTTCACTCTGGGGTAAGATTCTTTTTGGTCATCCGAACAAAAAGCGACATTCTTTTGAGATACCCAATATTTCTTTGGGATCGTTTCAACTATGAAGGTGTCGGAATCGCCCTCCTTTCATAAGGAATTGCCTAAAAATTCCTTGTTTTGTGAATTGTGCTAATGAGATGAAGCACGAAAAAAAGTGGTCTGGTTCATTCCTGGCTGTAGGTGCTGAAATTGCCTTACATTTTAGGCTGCAACTCGGCTGAACAACTCGAAGACATTCCACGAATACTCCCAGGCGTCAAATCTCGCTCAGAGATGGTGTACCTTGCGAGGTCAGCTTGAGATTAAGACGAGTTCCAAACTCGAGATCCCCATGGACCAAGTAGAGCCGGCCAGCGAGATTGTGAAGCGATTCGTCACTGGTGAGTGCCGCAGTTCACAGTTCGCATTCGAGTAAACTCAGGACAGAGAGAGATAGAGTGGTGTGTCGTTGTAGGGGCAATGTCGTTCGGGTCCATTTCCTGGGAGGCTCATACGACTCTCGCCATCGCCATGAATCGCATCGGCGCGAAGTCGAACACCGGAGAGGGCGGAGAGAATCCGGAACGCTACGTGGCGAACCAGGATGGGAACAACAACCTCCGATCTGCTATCAAGCAGGTTTGTTGAACGAAGGCGTTTGGGTTTCTCTCTCGGTTCAATCCACTTCTGCGGTTGTAGCATCGATCCTTGTGCCATCAATGCTGTTTTCCGAGCTTCGCCTTCAGATGTATGATGCCGCAGTATCACTAACAGCAGCGCTTTCTGTCAGGTTGCTTCCGCTCGATTCGGTGTTACTTCGGCCTACTTGGCAAATGCGGACGAGCTTCAGATCAAGATGGCTCAAGGTTTGATCTCTTTCGCATCGTCCACTGCCTTATTTGGATTTTATTTTATAAAACATTATTGACGAGGAAAACAGCGAGGAAATTGTGTTTTGACAAATCCAAACATGTGATCATTAATGTTTTATTTAATGGTAATCGTAGTAATGGTTCCAAGTGATAGCAGGACATTTCATTATAACCAATAACGTTATCCAGACTTGGTTCGGGTTAGATTTTGACTTTTTTAAACCACCTCCATCAGTCTAGAAAAAGGCAAGGGGAATTTGAGAAGTTCCCAGTTCAAGGATCATTTCAAGCTATGACATTTCTCAGGATTATGGGGGAATGAGACCAAGGGGTGTTCAGACAACTCATTCAGCCCTGTGTAAGCACGCGAGAAGCCGGTTAGTTACCGGTGAAGGCAAAGTGCATCACCATTGCGACCCTCCATCTTTTAAAACTATTGTAGCTTGCAGTGATTCTTGGACGAATAATTTCTCAAACTCCTCTAGTCCATTATGCGCGCTAAAATACCCTTCTACTCCTGTACGCTAGCTTAAGGAGATCCTGTTGACAATCATGGTCCTAGACCTGGTACTGAATTATTTGTTGCCCGCTATCTTTACTCAGCCTCATTATAGGATTTAGTGGCAGTCGAAAGTGGAATATTCCAGCTCTTATATCACTTAAATGTACTGAAATTTTCGAACTTTTTCTACAAGCTCATGCAAAAATGGATTCAGCGCGTCGGTAATGGCTAAAACGGCACTGTCATTCAAACCCACTCCCTAACAATCTCAATCAATTTTTGGCTCGAAAATGGTTTCAAGAAAGAAAAAATATAAAGAAAAATTGTAGTTTGAAGGGAAAATGAAGGTTCGGAGAGAATTTGGTAGTGTTTCCGACACAATCTAGTGGGGCGTGTGCTGTGCAGTCCGTACATAGGAAGCATCGGCAAACACGTGCACCCGGAGACGGCTTTAGGACCGTTCTACCTCTCCTGAATTGGACTTTTGGTAGCAGACTTTTCCGACAGCAATAGAACACTATCGATGGCTGTTGCAATTCGTTTCTATAGCCAGGTGAGTATCTGCGATATCTCACAAAGGTTGAACGTGTGGCGAATCCCGAAAGATCGACTTACGCTCAATGTATCGCTCATTTACTAACCCGGAATCAAATGTAACGGTTTGGCTTCAGCCTGTTCTTTGTAACATACGTACACAGCTTCTAACAGAGAACTTTCGAATTGTTGGGCATGTTGTAGCGGAAATTCATGCCATTCTGCGACCTTACGAACCCTTCCGCTGGTTGCAATGGCACAATTGGCTGCGTTGATATCGCCTGCATGTCCAAGCTATTCCGTTTTGCCGCATCGTTCTGGCTGTTTAGCGCTGCTTCACCTTCAGCAAGGTTACTGTGGTTAAACGCTCCTCTGCTACCACTGTAATAATGGTGTTCCTCGTCACCTTACCCTTCTAATGTTCAGAATTTTTCCATACGTCCAAGAGTACATATTCACAATGTTTAGCTGTGTCTTCCGAACACTATAAAAATCGCAGTACCTACTAATCCAGCTCGTTATCTTCTTCGTCTCCTTCAATTCGAACACCGTCGCGAAATCATTCTACATACTCGTCACCTCGATCCTCGTTCTATGCAGCAAGGCAATCCATTTCAATCCGCTTTTCCCTTCACTGGTGACAAAACCATGAACCTCCCCGAATTCTTCGACCTGGCGGAAGGATTAACCAGTACCTACGTTGTCCAAGAACTACGTTTCAAGGAACTTCCTGCTCTCCTGCCTTGCGACAACCACTAGCGGGCGAGGGGGGTGGTGTAGGGCGGTGGCTGCGCAATCTAATTGAATGTTTTTTCGACAACTCGGTTGCTTCACTGCTGGGCTTCGACATTTCGCGCATTCAAAACATTTTCCAACTAATGATTTTCGGTGTTCCGTATGGATAAATTCTCAATAGTTCTTCTCAGTGTTCGGTTTCAAAATATTGAATTCATCTGTACACCATTCAAAATCACGCCTTATTAAAAGATTGCTAAAAGGGCATTAACCCAACATTCAGCAAGAATCATTCGTCGCGGGCAGCCAAGGTTTCATTTAATGAAAAATATCCTAGCTATCAAACGACTCGGAATGCTTCTACAAGTGTATTGTACATTTTTGTATGATACTTTTCGAAAAATACAGTTTTTGCTTTCACCATCTGCACCCTGTTTCATAAACCAGACGGTCCCATCATTTTTCATCGTCAGTTCCTGTTCCTGTTTAACGAACGTAGGTGCAAATCTCAACTGACCATTTCAGGATTGGAGAACTGGTAAATATATTTGGTTGTTAGTGAGTGCCAGCAAGTTTGGATGTTAGACTAACCAAAATAGGATGATAGCTGACCAGATGTTGACGAACTGACTTCATTTTCAGGTGCAAAGCCTGGCGAGGGAGGAGAATTGCCCGGCCACAAAGTCACGAAGGAAATTGCCGATACTCGAAAATCGACTCCGGGTGTGGGCCTGATCTCACCACCACCACACCACGACATCTACTCAATTGAGGATCTCGCTCAGCTGATTTATGATCTCAAATGTGCCAATCCAGCTGCTCGAGTCAGCGTGAAACTAGTCTCCGAAGCGGGTGTCGGCATAATCGCTTCAGGTGTCGTGAAAGGCAACGCCGATCATCTCACCATCTCCGGGCACGATGGTGGCACTGGAGCGTCAAGGTGAGCTCTGAATGTCTGTTAACTCCTTCGCGACACGCGTGATTTTCGCGCGACTGCCGCGTGGGAGAGCGCGTATTTTTCCCGCGCCGAGTGAACATGAATAAATGAAATAATAAATAGATATGAATAAAACAGTAGCAAGTGACGTTTCCCATGGACCATCTTGACCGTAAATATTAGTAGACACAATGATTAATATTGTTCTATTAAATGTTCGATAACCTTCTATGAACTATTATTTTTACTATTATATTTTTTATGATGGTGTCCGACGACATCGTCGGACAATGTCGTGAAAGGGTTAAGGGAGGTCCAAAAGAGAGTCGCAAAGAACGGCGCGATAGCTTTTCGACAAGCTACCCACAAAGACCTTCGAACAAGAGCCTGATCTTCGAAGACAGACTCCGCTTTAGTCATGGCTTTTCTGTTTCAAAGTTGAGCCAGCTTGCTCTGTTCAATCCTGGTCAACATTATATCAACCAACGGACGGTTTTCAGCTGGACTGGTATCAAGCATGCCGGCCTGCCGTGGGAATTGGGAGTCGCCGAAACCCACCAAGTGCTTACTATGAACAACCTCAGAAGCAGAGTGGTTCTGCAGGCCGACGGACAGATCCGCACAGGTGAGCTCGCCTAATCGCTGTGAATGTGCTGAACACACCAGGAAGCGCAGCTCTAGGTCGTGACGTGATGGTGGCTGCTTTACTGGGTGCAGACGAGTTCGGTATGTCCACAGCACCGCTGATCGTTCTCGGGTGCACGATGATGAGGAAGTGTCATCTGAACACCTGTCCCGTTGGGATCGCCACACAGGTATGTCGCTCGAGCGAACTGAACAGCCTTCCAGCTGGAGCGGCAGTCTAAGCCAACGACATTTGGAATGCGAATTTTCCTACAAGGGTCCCGTTGGAATGAATCATCTCTTGTCGTAGGATCCTGTCTTACGCGCAAAGTTCGAAGGCAAGCCGGAGCACGTTGTGAACTTCATGTTCATGGTCGCTGAGGAAGTTCGGTATTTCCTTGCAAGGCTTGGGCTTCGCAAGTTGGACGAGGCAATTGGTCGGACCGATCTTCTCTACGCAAGCCCTAATCCCGTGAACAAAAAGGTGCGCACATATTTTCCATAAATAGAGCCTACTATGGACGCGTTTTTTCTGTTTGGTAGACCCTTCTGTTACTCACGGACAGTTTGGCTTTGAAATATAGCATCCTCAGGTCCAATGGACACTTTTCAAACCAAATTAGACACTCTTCTAAGCAGGCGTGACGCTCTCAGAATCAGACTGTACATCTTCCAAATCAAAACGAGCGTCTTCCAGGTTAAACTGAAGACTCGCCAACAGGTTAGAATAATGTTTGTTCAAGAAAAGTTCAATATAACTTTCTTTGAAATGTTTTGAATTTATCTGCCCCAGCAAGCGAGTAAGCGAAGCTGTTTTTTTTTTGAAATTCTCAAAGGAAAAATAGTCGCTTAAAATTTTTGAAGCGCAAGAAGGCTGCAATAAATTGTATTGATGTATTGATTGTACTAAAAGAAGAGATCGCGCCGTGCATTCGACTAGGTCGTCGCAATTTCTATTCGATTGATAGCAAAAATTATGTTTTCGTTAAACGGGACATTAAGAGCTGTTATAAAAACACACACATGCATGTCTTCATCCGTGTTTCACGTTAGCAGCATTTACAGTCGAAAGAAAATCACGATGGTTGTAGCTGAGTGCTCTGTGCGATTTCTTCTTTTAATACACTAAATAATTGTGTTCAGCTTAACCTGGAAGGCGCTAGGTTGGATTTGGAGCTTGGTTTCAAAGGCTTGCTCAGAAGAGTGTCAAACTTTGATGTGAAAAGTCTCCAAATTGACCTGAAGATGGTGTATATACACATATATACATATGTTATGTTTCAGGCGACAATGCTCGAATTCGGATCGATCCTTAAGAATGTTCACCATATATTCCCCAATGTGTCCACCAAAGGAGGATCAGTGAAACAGGTACATTACTTCTTCTTTCCTAGTTTAATGGTTTGATGCGTTGCTTCCCTAAGCTGCGATGTGTTAGTCCTAGAAATCCCCTTGATAGAAGTTCTTTCGTGTTTCCTTTCAGACCATCGAGCTCGGTGAGCTTGAACAAGAAATTCTGAAGGAGATTCCACGTGTTCTTGATGACCCCGGTGAACATTTGGAGATAGCGGACAAAGTCATCACGAACCTTGATCGAGCATTCGGAACCAGGATCAGCTACGAGGTTCTTTTGTCTGGATTGATTACATTTTCAATTAGCATTGATTTCCTCCCTAAAAGGAGCTATACCAAGTTGAAGCTAGCAACACTTTGCTCCAGATATCGAAACGATTCGGTGAAGAAGGCTTAGAGGGCGGCCGATCCATCAAGATCTCCGTAAAGGGCTCAGCTGGTCAGTCGTTCTGTGCTTTCCTCACGAAGGGAGTCACTGTAGAACTGGAGGGTGATGCAAACGACTACGTCGGCAAGGTTGGACTGATACTTTTTTGGCGCGTATTTGCGCTCCAGATGCGGTTCAGTTCAACTCTCTGCTTCAGTGCCTTTCTGGTGGCACGGTCATTGTCTATCCGCCGAAAAACGCGCGGTACAAGTCCGAGGAGAACTCCATTATCGGCAACGTAGCGCTCTACGGTGCTACGTCAGGTTAGTATTTTACGCTTGTCGAAGTACTGCGATTTCGCTCCACTTACAGGGACCATTTCCAAGCTAATTTTCCAAGTTATAAGGCTCTCAGCGAGGGAGTAATGGCAGTTTGTTTTCAGTTTGGTTTCTCTCGATGGTGGTCGTCCTCATCTTAAGTAATTGTTATCAGAAATTTACTAGAGGAAACCGCACCAATTAAGTTCTACACTCCAATTTGGAGCAAGGCTTTTTCCTTCATTAATTTTTAATATTCTTTTTTTTGGCGTCAATCAAAAACCAACAATGTCTATACTGTTACTTTCAAGACCAACCCTTTTATACGAAAAAAAAACACATTGTACTTCCGAAAGAGGGGTGACTACGACAACAAAGTGGCCTGCAATTGTTTGAAGCTTCAGCAGTTTCAAAAGCTAAAGCGAGGAAGAAACGAACCGTGTGGAAAACAACCGAACTGACCTTATGCAAGATTCTGCAAGATTGCAAGAGCTATAGTGCTGTTGGTGAACAGTCTTCCGGTTGGGGCGCTCGAGAATTTCATGCGTCAGCTTCACCGTTTAAGGTCCTGTGTCAGCATGAAGAATGCCGTTCGAGATGTATTGCGCCACGTTCACTACCGCATCGGCCAGTTTTTGGAGCTGTTCCATCTAGAATTTGTTGCTGATGTTCTGGTTATCATCCAGTATAGAACAGTCTGCGAGTTTCCGTAGTTTTCCTTTTAAAACGGAGATTATGTGCTAGGAGAAATTCAGTCGATTTGGTCGCGCTGACTTCTCTCTAGCTCCTGTTAATTTTATCGTCACAGAAGAAGATCGTTTGGGTGCCAACTGATCACAACGAAACATTCTTAAAAATGTACTTCATGCGGGCCTTCGAATCCGTTTGTCGTCTTGCTTGCAGGGTCTTTCTTACCATTCGATAATGTATGTCGAGCCGATAGAAAAATTGTTGTTGAAGATTCCTGCGGCAAGCAAAAATACTTTCTGTCCCATTCCACACAGTTTAACCTGTGCGACGTAGAGGCGTAAAAGGAGCAGGGATCTCCTGAGAGCCAAATCTACTGTCCGAATGGAGGGAGGGGGGGGGGGGGGGTTTGTCATGTGTGAAAAGTAGGACTGCCAACTGCCATTTCAAATGTCTTCTTTGCGGCCTGTGGTCGGAATTCAATCGGAGGGCTACTTTTCAGAGGTGACATCAAGCTCAATATACTGGACGACATATTCTTATGTTCCCTTCACGAATAGCTGTTCAGTCAGGATTAGCAGAATTAAACTTTTAGGCGACTGCTGGTTCCGGGGGGTGGCCGGAGAGCGTTTTGCAGTCAGAAACTCCGGCTCTGTAGCCGTGGTGGAAGCTGTTGGAGACCACGCCTGTGAATATATGACCGGAGGTCGAGTGATCGTCCTGGGATCCATTGGACGAAACTTCGCCGCGGCGATGAGTGGAGGAATCGCTTTCCTGTTTAACCGGCACGTCTTCATGGACATTTCATACCCATTCTTCTGTGTCTATGTTCAGTGTTCTCCTTCTTGCAGAGGCGATCCTTTTGTGCAGCGAATTAATGTCGCTACAGTCGATTTGGATACACCCACCGAGGAAGATCTGATCTTTGTTCGAGACAGGATAAAGAACTTCATCGAATTGACTGGTTCTGAACTTGGACAGCGCGTTTTGGACAACTGGCAAGTGGAGCACGAAAGAATTATCAAGGTAAGAGGCACATTTTCTGTTTCAAATTCGGAAATTCTTATATGCTGTACCGGAGGTTAAAGTTTTTTGAAAGTTTTTTGTGATGTGATCCAATTTGTGGTGAAACCAACGATGAAACTGTAATAGTCTGTGTTGCGTAGACTTCTAAACATGTGTAGGTGAAATTCGCTGGTTGGCGTGTAGATTCAGAATCTCTCTTGAGGTATTCCCTCGGGACTACAAACGCGTTCTGCAAGAGCAAGAGGAGGAGAAGAAGCGAATCGAAGCAGAGAGAGCGGCTGAGGTAAGGGTGGTAGTTCCTATCCGTGCCTTTCCACAAGATGAACGGATGGTCACCCTGTATTTCGTTTGAAGGAAAGCGAGAGTGTGGGACGTCCACGAGAACGCACACTTTCGATGGACATGCAGATTGCTCCGACTCTGATTCACAAGAAGAAAATCCTTGCCAAGAAGAGGCTCAGCGTAAGTGAATTGCAATGGTTGTCGCCTAATGTTTCACGTAATTGAGACGAAGGTTGTACGCCCATATAACGTCGGTGTGTTTCTATCAGCAGAGATTTTAGCGTGATGGATCTTCAAACGTCCATCTTGAAGTGCCAAAGGTGGTTACAAAGTGCCCTGCCTTATGCGCACAGTACATGGAAGTAGTGGTGGTCGTAGCAGCACTACTTGGTTGAACTGGTCTAGACTGGTGTGTGCAGTGCAGTGCACAACGTGCGGTCATTCTCGCTCGCCATTAGTGGAGCATGACTAGTTCTTTGACGCGGACACCCATCCGAGCGCTGAATTCTGCGAAGATTCAGGTTGCGCAGCGCAAACGACGATCATCGAAGAATCCCCGTCCACAGGACATTGCTGGATTTGAGGATGAGGAGGATTTGCAGGATGCAAACGAGGAGAATGAGGAGGATGACACGAAGTCTGACAACGACGAGGAGCTCCTCTCTGATGACGAGGTTTGTTCTATTTCTGTCGTTTCGTAGGGAAGAGTATCGCAAGGATGTACAGAAATATTTGCTCAAGATATGTGGTCGAATTGCGCAGCCGACGCTGAGATCTGGGCCATACGCAACTCCTTATTTAGGGAAGGCTTTTTCATGTCGTATTCCGGTTCCCAGGATAAATAAACCAAACACACAATGTCATCATATAGGCGAAATACGTATTCAAATTTAGAGCAGATTTTGGGAGTGCGTGACGGCGCAGTCGGATGAGGAGCCACCTGTAAAGTGCACCCGTTTCCAGGTTCCTGGTTCGGTTTTCTAACCTAGAGCTACCAAGCCTTCCATTCCTCCGGGATCTGTAAATTGCTATCAAACTTCTCTGAGAGGGGTAAAATATTGACTTTTCCATCAGCCGGCCACTGCAAGTCATATAGAGAACAAATACGCATTCAAATTGCCTCCGTGATATTCCGAAGAAGTAGAATGTATGGTGCATTCCGCAATGAGATTGGTCAGTGCCGAAATTTATTCTTCATTATTCGGATTTTCGAACTCTATCTACGGGAATTAGCAGTCCATGTCCAAAAACGCAAATTGGTATAGGGTAGAGGATCCGTGCGCGAAAAATGACGGCTTCGGTGCTGTCTTTCCCTTGCCGATTCCTCTCAATCAGCGGAGCAAAGTACAGGCTGAGGAAGAGAAGGACATGGAGGGTGTGGCCAATTTTGACGATTTTGTGGTAGATGGACAGCATCTTGGAGTTGTTTGCATGCGCACGGGCCTTCTGCCTATAAGAACTCGCAAATTTCTGAGAAATGCTGAAATGATATGCACATGAAAGCTCGCTTTCCGCATCTCTTCGTTAACTACTTTACTTTGGTGCGCAGGAGGAAGACCCGAACGTGGAAGCGTGCTACAGTTTGCATTTGCGACTTTATCTAGGAATTTATTCGAGAACACCGTTAGGAACACCGTTAGGAAACATCGATGGCCGCAAATCCTATGAGTAGCAGAAAGCGCGGCGTAGATTCTGAATTTGTCAGAAAGAACATCTAGAAAAGTTGAGGAAAGAGGAATCTGTTGATGAAGACCAGACAGTTGTCCCTATAAGCTTAGCATGTGACGTTGATAGTAGATCGTAGATGAGGGTGCAAGTATGAAAGTGCAGGAATCCAAATCGTTAGGACTGCTCAAGGATCTGCGTTATCCTCCAAACGCCTTCTCTCGGCTTCACGCCTTATGATTCGTAGCAAAGCTTCTCAGAAGTGTTTATCAGTGTTACATATTTCAACAAAAAAAAATGTGCATATCGGAACCAATGATTCCCTTCATGGGGTGCACTACGTGTCCCTGTTAAACGTATTGCGGATCGAGTGTTTGGAGTATAAATGTCTTGCAGTGTTGTGCAAGCTAGTACTTTATCGTTCTCAGGCAAATCTGGCACCAATTCACGAGCATCTAAGAATTGGAAGGCTTGCTTGGCAGGGGCGAGTTTCCGAACCTTGAAAAAATTCGGGGTGCAAACGACAGCTGACGTCTCCTACGACTTCGTTACCTACATCATTTTCAGAATAATCTTCACCCAATGATGCTACCTGGGATGCAGTCACTACGATTTCCCTTTATATATGTGTTCCTTTATTTATTTATACTAACATTTTATTGTAACATGTGAGAAGGTTTGTGAAGAAAAGAGAGAAGATCAAGAAAGAGTGACACGGCAGTACTATTTTTGGCCAGGTGGTTAAAATGGTAATATAATCAGGAAAACGAAACTAGATAAAAGCATGGATAAGCGCGCAATAATGACGCAACTAAAAAGCATGAGAAGTTAGTAAGGATGATGCAAACAGCCACAGTGAGGGTTTAGAAAAGGGCATCCGAGAGCAAAAATTTACGCAAGGCTTTTTTAAATGAAGAGAGGATCGGAGTCGTGTCGTATTTTAATATAGGAGGGATATATACAGGGTGCGTAAAAAGTATTGACGCACCTACGTTTTGATTCAGCTCCAGCTTTTTCTTTCTACCCCTCTAGGTTTTTGTGTGTTATTTTTGTTGTCTGTATTGTGCTCAAAAAAACACTCACGACAAAACTGAAGAAACATGATCGTCATCGTTACGGTGGCCCTTTTTTGTCTGTTACCCAAAGAGCCGAATACTCAAATCCGAATTTATCAACTTCCTTAACAAGAGATTTAGGCGCTGTTCGAAACGGTAAGTGAGGAAAGATGTCAGCAACCCAAACGTCAGCCACGGCTCTGTCATAACAGATGATGATTACAAGAGGTTCACGCACGTTAACGCTCAAATCCGAAATTATCAACTTCTGTCCGATAACGGTAAACAGATAACGCGCGCAGGTGTAGACAGCTTCTCAGACGAGCACAGCTTAAACAAGAATCCGCTGGATTACTCTTTTTAGGCGATTTTGGAGAATGAGGTCTGGGCTACTTTCAACAGAAGTGACCAGTCGCACAAGGCTACCCTGTTCAAAGCACGGAACGAAATGCAAGCAAGTGCTTGCGGCGCGTGCTCATGAATTTTTCCGTCGTTTTCACTCCTGTATTCACAGTAAAGGAGCCAATGTCAATTACGGGTTATTCTATCGTGTTTGCAAAATCATTTTCCATATTTCTCAAGCGAATATTTTAAAACTTACTGCGCAATACTATTTCCACAACCGCCATTTACTGCGTCAATACTTTTTACGCACCCTGTAAATTATGGGTTTTAGCAGAAGTTGGTGATCGTCTTTGGAGATAAACTCAGGGCGAACTGGAGACAATTATGAGGTCCTTCCTGAGCCGGAACTGACGAGCTTTTAAGAGAGTAATATTAGGCTCGAAAGCGTAAGCCATAATATACCGTCTAAGGTGGCTATATAGTTTGCCGGTTCAGTTCCCAGCCACAATAATACTTAGTTTGGCCATCGCGGTTGCAATCCTGGCTCGCGAAGTTGACATCGCAGCACGCAAGACTCTCGAGGGGTTTGGATTGAGCCTCCATCCAAAGCAGCAGAAATCTCGCAAAGAGTTCAGAGAATAGGCCACATGTGAATCACCTACGTAGGAGCAACCGAGCCGACCGCTCATCGCAATGGTGTGAGGTTCTTCCTTATCCGGTAGAGTTAACGCTTTCTTTCCCCTCAGTGCCGTTATGATTTTCATCATCATGGTCCTCGTTTGATGTCTTAATATTGGATTTTGATAATTCTTTTCAGATCTTCCACACCAACGACTTCCTTCGAACTATCAAGAAGAATCATATTGACATTGAGAACATCGTCGTGCCACCTCACTTGAAGAAGAATGATGAGCCCCTCGACAAACTCCAGTCAGTCTCATTCCTGTGCTGCATTGCACGCATCTTTCAAAATATTTGATCGCCTTTCCTTCTGCAGCTGGTGAACCATCGCTCCATCAATATTGCTTTGCCTTTTACGAAAAATGCTTCTCAACTGCAAACGTTGCCTTCCACGACAAGAACTGCTCCTTCACATGTTTGCGTTGTTGCTTTTTTGGGGTTTAGTACAGGCGCAAACTTTTTTTTTGCCTGTGAAGACTCCGCTTGTTTGGCGCTACCTCGCATGGCCTTATGCCTAATCGTGCTACATATACGTAAGAAGTACTGGTAGAGAATGCTACTAGAATGATGAGCTAAAGAAAAATTATGGAGCAGCATAGAGTACCATATCAAACTTTCTGAACACCGTATCCTGGAGGCGTTACCATTAGCTCTTCAAAAGAGAAGCACGAACTAGGGCCTACTTCTCGTGTAAGCGTAAGCATACGAATGGCTGCCGTTGTATTTCGCCCTCATCGTCGAAATGTGTAGTACTGGGTGTAAACCGAATGCATTCAGTCATGCGAGTGGATACGCAATATCGGCAGATCGTTCATGCCTTGTAGATGGTCATGCAGCAGACCTGTCTCCATGTTGAGATAACATTTTTTGGCAATGCTAAACAACCTCCACAACGCGTTTCATTAGATAAAGGTCACTTTCGTTCACTATTCAGTTTGCGCTGCGGACTGAAGGTTTCCTTGTTTGTATACATATGCAGTACGTATCATAACTATCAGCATCATAACTATTAGCTCATCTCAAACATTTCCACTACCAAATTTTTTGAAAATTTACACTTGTCTTGCCGAAAACTTCGTTAGCCATATTTTGAGAAAATTGGATGCCTAGCATTGTTTGAGCTCTTCTTACGGCATGTTCTGACCGTATCATACTTATAGGTTCACCTGGAGGAAAATACAATTTCTTGCAATAAAAAGCACCAATTCGCAAGAGTTGAAAATAAATTAGCAACAGTACGTCTACATAGTAGGCCGTTCAAGAACCTTGGACAAACTTTGCTAGGTACACTATTGTCCAATTTATTCGCATCTACGCTCTAGTTTGTGGCGCAGTTTATGAGGGGAATTTGAGCAGCGCATTTTTATGGAACTGGAACTAAACAGTTCTGCAGCGGCTTTCAGGATCGTATAGGAATTGTTTCGTACTACTTATCAACTTTCTTCAAAAGTTTTTTGCTTCATTACGACCATTACCTTCATCAGACGCCGTTGTGACTTAGTATGGAGTAGATTGTCAGGTATCAAATTACAACTTCTGGTCTAAATGCTTTCACGCTTGTCCCCAATCCTTGCTCATGTCCTAGGATCCGGTACCCACCATCAGTGCAGCAGGAGCGATACTTGATCGAATAAAATTCTGCCAGTTGTTAAGTAGGTCTTCACCACTTTGTTTAAGGCTATAGCTGGAGTCTGTTCTCGTTCAAACACACCGAAGTTCCTGGTGTATCATAAACTTTACATGGGGCATGTTTGACGCCATTGGTGGAAATTCCTTGTTCATCCAGGCCTTCCCTCTCATACAGGTTTCGGAAGTGGGTCTATAGTTATGCCTATTTTTGATAAATCGCCTCCATGACATCTCGTAGGAGTAGGATGTGGCACATCCCAAAGCGATTGAGTAAAACCTTTTAGTAAAATCATTACCGTTATCTTTTTTATTTACTGTCAAAGTTCGTAATTACATACAGGGTTGGAAAATAAAACCTGTACTTCTGGTACGCAGTATCTATGTCATCTGCCTTGCTATCATAACTGGTATGTGCTTTCAGCGGTTTCATGAAGTACAACCGCCAGAAGAAAATTTATCGTGATCCTGAAGAGCGTCTCAAGGATTGGGATGAAGTGTACGACTTTGGAGCTGTGCGCAGCAATATCCGGGAGCAAGCTGCTAGGTACCTCCATCTATTCAACATAGATAATTGCACGACTTTCTACAAGGTTGAGCTGATTCTGCAGATGTATGGATTGTGGTGTGCCTTTCTGTCAAGGACATACCGGTTGTCCACTCGGCAACATTATCCCGAAATGGAACGACTACGTCTTCAAGAAGAACTGGCGACAAGCGCTTGAGCAGCTTCTGCAAACGAACAATTTTCCGGAATTCACTGGCAGAGTCTGCCCAGCTCCTTGTGAGGTAGGAGGCGTTGTCCTTTTTTCCTTTGTCCGCCCTTCTGTAGGGTTGTAGTTCACTATAGATAATTCTTCATGTTGCTTGGAAGCCTTTTTAGGACTTTTTTCTTTGTAATGTGAACTGCAAGGAGACTGCAAAGTACATTTTAAACCTCCATACCCTGCCGTTGCGTATTGTAAGCAAGAAATAGGTCTTACTTCCTGGAGTTGGAAAACTTTCATTCTTTCGAGATTTAATGAAGGATCTTACTCAGTGTAGGTATCTAATATGTATGACCAACATTGCACCCATTTGATCGTGACAAACAATTTAGTAGAACGAAACCAATCACTCCTGAAATCTTAACACACTCAATACAGGTCATGTACGCTACTGATTTCACAAATTCAGGGAGCGTGTTGTCTAGCCATCGGTTCCCCTGCGGTTACCATCAAGTCCATCGAGTGTGCCATCATCGACTACGCTTTCATGCAAGGCTGGATCCACGTACATCCGCCAGCAGAGAATACTGGCAAACGCATCGCAATAATTGGTTCTGGACCTGCAGGTGATCAGCGACGGGAAGCGGTGAGGCGTACAAGTTTCCTCTAATTTTGATCTCTACAGGGATGGCCGCAGCCGCGCAGCTGATCAAAGTTGGCCATACCGTTGTGGTGTATGAGAGGAAGAACCGTGTTGGAGGCCTTCTGAGGTAGGTGCACAGGAGAGAGTGACATGGGGTCTTGTCAGTTCCCCGTTTCTCCGTAGAGCACGATATGTTGCCCCTTGACAGCGGATAGATGAGCTAAGTTGACCATCTTGCCTAGTCTTTTTCTTGAAAGCATGGTTTCGACAGTGCAGCACATTAAAGTCCATTCTAAGCTGAGCACTTTTTGTATATACCATTTAATATCAAATTTGACACTTTTCAAAATAAATTTGACTTTCTTAAAATAAGCCAGACACTTTTTTGGGCAAGTTGGGTATTGTTTGAGATCAGTTTCAAATCAAATTGAATACCTTTGAAATCAAAACGAACGGCTTCCAGTTTAACACTCTTTGAAAAATACTAGCATCCTATATGTAGTTGGATTGGGTAGAGAACATGTAACTGAATCACTTACCTTTAATTGCTAGTTGATAAAAGCTTTTTAGTTGCAGCTGGTACGGCACTAAGAATTTTTTTATATCAATTCTTCTGACGGTTTCCAAAAAATTTTAAGGTATGGTATACCAACAATGAAATTGGACAAGTACGTGGTTGATCGACGAGTGAAGCTGCTAGAAGACGAAGGCGTTCGTTTCCTCACAAATACTGAGATCGGAAAGCATGTTCCTGCCGACTTTCTATTAAAGGTTTGCGGTCTAGTGAAAATTCCAAACTTTATCTGATGACAAAATGAGAATTGGCTTCAGGACAACGACGCTATTATTGTCTGCACCGGATCAACCACGCCAAGGGATCTCCCTGTATGTTTTGCCGTAGCTTTTTCGTGCCATCATTCGTTGGCCAAGTTCGAACATTGAATGATTTGCCGCCAGGTGAGCGGTCGCGACGCCAAGGGTATCTGCTTCGCGATGGAGTTCTTGGAGAAGAGCCAGCGTCGTCGCGCTGGTGACGACATTCCCTGGGAAGGACTGGACCCAGCCGGAAAGCGTGTTATCATACTCGGAGGGGGTGACACCGCCACTGATTGCATTGCCACCAGTCATCGTCTGGTAGGTTCGCCATCGTTACTTTGGTGTACATAGCTGGGAAGACGTCTTGTTCGTACATACATACATAGGGTGCGCCACGTTAGGTGTCTCTTCTTACTGTAGAAGGCGGAGCGACGCGCTCGATTATGGTAGAGTGGTCGGGTGAAGCGTCCGTTTCGGACCAGATTTCATGACGAATGACGCGAGACAAACAGGCAGCAGTTGAAGCTTTCAAAGCAGTCGATCTTTTCACTTGAACTAGAACTTCAAAATATTTGTAGGTTAAGTTACAAAGGCGAACATCGCAGGAACAAGTCCTTAAATTTCCATGGAAGCAAAATAAGTAGGAAAGCCCAAAAACGACATTGAGTGCAACCTTAGAGGAAAGCAAGAGCTTCCCCTTCGTTGTCGACGAAGGCATTAGCTAGGCCATGTTCTCTTTCCGGCTTTTTGTCTGTTCCTTAGTTTTTTCGTCTAGTTGTGGCCATTGTTGATGTTTACTTCTGGTTATTTCAATGCATAGAGTTTTCATTACCTGTGCGGCCTACCGTAATCGGGGGCGGGCGATTATGCTATGTACCATAGTCGAGATACTCAACGTTCGAACACTTACTCACGTGACGCTGACTGCAGCTACTGCATATAGTCTCTTCCCTATGATGCGAATCGGCGTTCGTATTCAGCACTTGCTGTAGTGCTTAACAAGTGTAAAGTGTGCATGCGAAAGCCAACCGTCCAGTGCACCGTGGAATTAGTCTTTTAACCCATGAACGGTGAATGTTGCCACCGAAACGATTTTACAAATTGCGTGTTCTGAATTAGGCATGACTAAGCCTGGACGCCGCAAGATCGAGAAGCTGGCGTGGCTGTGGACTAACGACGTAAGTGAAAAAGTCCGAGAGAAGAAGAAATTATATCACGCCTTCCTCCGCGACAAGACCGCAGACAAATGGTGTATGTACCAAGAGGCGAAGAAAGCGGCAGAGAAGGCCGTAGCCGTTGCAAAAGCCGTCCATTTTGATTATCTCAGCGATAAACTCGGTACGCGCGATGGTAAACGAAATCTTTATCGAGTTGCCAAGGCACGCCATCGCCAGGTCGAGGACATCGAGAAATTCTTGGGAATCAACGATGAGAATGGCCATCTACTGACGAACCGCGAGAGGGCTATGAAACGATGGCATGACTAGTTCGAGAGAATTTCGACAATAGAGTTTGAGAGGAGACGAAAGCGGCTTTGAAGAAGATGAAGCCAGGGAAAGCAACGGGTCCCGACGATATAGCGGCCGACCTATGGAAGTTGAGGTGCTGGAGTCCTGCTGAGTGGCTAACGAAGTTTTTCAACCAGGTTGTTGCGGAAAAGAAGGTACCTGGTAGTTGGCAGGAAAGCACGACGATCCCGATTTGGAAGAAGAAGGGCAGTCCTGCGGACTGCAGGAATTACCGTTCAATTCGCTTGCTCTCGCACGGCATGAAAATCTTCGAGCGAATTGTAGATGGACGTATTCGCGATATCGTCCAACTTTCCACCAATCAATGTGGCTTCGTAGCGGGCAGTGGCCTGCTCGTCTTCTGGTAGAGAGACATCGCGAAAAGCAGAAGCCGCTGCACATAGCTTTTCTCGACTTAGAGAAAGCATTCGATCCTGTACCGCGTGAGGTTATATGGTACGCCTTACGACAACACCGTGTTCCCGAAGAGCTTATTGAGTGGATGCGCATACTTTACTCTGGCCCAAAAAGCAGTGTGCGAGCGCCAGCCGCCACATCGGCGGAGTTTCCTATCTCTGTCGGTGTTCACCAGGGCTCTGCGCTTTCCCCGCTCCTATTCGTTGTCGTAATGGATGCCATTTCGAGAGACCTTCAGAAGCCTGCCCCCTGGACGCTGCTGTATGCAGATGACGTAATGCTTGCAAGCGAAGAGAAGAGCGAACTCGAGCGACAAGCGCAAGCTTGGTACGACCGCTTGGCGATGTTCGGGCTCAAGCTAAACGTCAAAAAATCTGAGTACTTGACGACAGACGTAAACGAAGCCGGGACCATTGAGATCAATGGCACTGCGCTAGTACGAACGACAAACTTCAAGCACCTTGGATCTGCAATTGCGTCTGATGGCAGTCTGATCGTAGTCGAGGTGAACTCGCGCGTGAGCGCAGCGTGATCCGAATGGCGCTCGATGACAGGCGTTTTATGCGACAGGAAGATACCGGAACGTCTTAAATCGAAGATCTATAGAACCATCGTCCGACCAGTAGCGATGTATGGAGCTGAGTGCTGGCCTGCAACCAAGGAGGTTGAGACTCGCCTCAGAGTAATGGAAATGAAAATGCTGCGCTGGACGGCTGGTGTTACGCGTCTGGACCGTATTCGCAACGATTAAATACGCCAGAGATTTGGTGTCGCTCCAATCGCTGACAAGTTGCGTGAAGCTCGCCTTCGGTGGTATGGCCACGTTCTTCGAGCTAGTGGTGACACTGTTAGGAAGATTGGCCTTAACATAGATGTGCCCGGAAAACGGCCTAAAGGGCGGCCGAAGCAGCGTTGGCTTGATACGTTGCATGTGGACCTAAAGGTTGCTGGTATCCATCCCGATCAAGCATTTGATCGCGTGAAGTGGCGTCACTACACCAAAATAGCGGACCCCGCCTCGAAGCGGGACAAATGCTGAAGAAGAAGAAGAACCCATGAACGGTGAATGTGTAATATCGGTGAAGTATGTAATAACAGGAACACGGCTCGGTGTAGGGTATTGAATTTCCACCAGAAAATTGCGTCTGTGCACTAAAAAATAAAAAAGCTAATGTACTCCTAAAAGCAGTATCTCAGACCAACATGTAGCCACTTCTGTTCCTGTTCTAGGCTTGGGTGCAGGGCATATAAGTGCGGACCAGATACTCCACTTACTTTCTGTCGTTTGCGCATAACTTCTATGAGCCGTGTGCGGAAAATTTGTTTATTGGGGAGCATTTTCGTCGGCATATATGCGCTGTGATGGGATAGATCCACTATACATATAAACGAGCTGGAGCAGAGGTAATGGGTAAGGGTGGACTTTGTAAATAGAATGCGAGCCGTAGAGGCGACGGCATTCCGAAAGCATATTTGGGTCAAAAAATGGTCTGCGAAGTGTTATACAGTAATACATTCTTCTCAGCCACGTATGGTGCATACCTCACAAGGAGGAAATCTTGCTGGGATCCGAACCTTGAATCGATTCCGGATGTATACGATAGCCAGTGCCTCCTGTGTCTTTGGTGCAGTGCCTTCGTACTCTTTCTGGAATTCACTCGTATTTGTTCTATTATTCTGCAATTGCCCGTTAGCTCAAAACTTTCGTATCAGTGATTTTGGACTGCACTATTGGTCTTTCTTCAAGTCTCGAAAACATTTAAAAAAAACGTCTACAAGAGTGAGTAAATTATGTCTGAATTGAATGTCCTCCGTGAAATACGTACATACCACAAAACGTATGCATTAGTGGCTTTAAAGTGCCGGCACAAAACGGCCCAATAGTGCTTTGAACTGTGGATTCATATTAAAGGGAGCCAAATCTGTGCGGGCATTCGAGATCCTGCCGAAGCCTACCGACTCTCGCCGGCCTGACAATCCGTGGCCAGAATGGCCGCTCATATTCAGAGTCGACTACGGCCACGAGGAAATGCAGGTGAAAACTGGAGAGGATCCTCGCACCTACTCAATCTCCACAAAGGTGCGTACTTAACGTGCTTCCGACAAAGCGGGTGTTCTGGACGCTCTCGGTTCTTCTTTATAGGCTTTTCTTTCCACGGAAAACGCGGCCGGTGTCAAGGTGCTGACTGGTCTAGAGATTGTTGAGGCTGTGTGGGAGAAGGACGAAAAGGTGAATTCCCTGCCTCACACACCCTTTTTTCCAGCCTGGATGAACAGTTAGCGTTTTCAGCGTAGCTCTGCTCGCTATGAATTTGTGTATAGACATTCTCTGCACTACAGCTCGGAACTGATACAAATTTAGGGTGCCTGGAAGCTGAAAGAGAAGGCTGATACGCTCAGGACAGTCGAGTGTGATCTGTGCATACTTGCCATGGGCTTTGTAGGCCCTGAAAAGGTAAGATTCGGTGAATATATTGCCCCCGTCAGGCACTGCTAGAGCAAATGCGAGATTTCAGACGGTTATCGAACAGCTCGGTCTGAAGTCGGATCCGCGCTCGAACATCTTGACGCCCAAGGACAAGTACAACTCAGACGTGGCGAAGGTATTGAGGCAAACATTTTGTGCATCTGGATGCGTATGACTTACTTCATGTGGGCGTACTGCCAAATATACATTGGATCCGAATGAATCATTTTCGGATATCCCGATCCGAATCATCCAATTATTCGGCCACTGCGAAATTGCCCTTATCCGAATCATTCAAAAATCCGGGGTCCGCAAAACCGCCCTTATCCGAATCGTCCAATTATCCAAAGATTTTCGATCGGATCCAATGTATATTGCCTAATCACGACCTTTTGAAAATAATGGTGGACCGGGTTAGGTTCGCATGCCAAGATGCACTCGTGATCTCTTTTTGTAATGGAGGAAACTAGTGAAACTATAACATTTGAGAAAACCGAGGTATGGAAGATAGAGGTGTAGTTCAGAATGGCGGCTGCTGCAGCCAACGCTTTGGCATTAAAATACTGACCTCGAGGATGCAATATAGCGCATATGATGGCTGTGGCGCATATGATGGCTGTGGCAGGCGCTTTTCGCCGTTAAACGCGCAAATATCGGGAAAGTGAGCTGCACCTGCATGCAAAATCTGCTGTTAAGGCATTTCCACAGCATCTTCGCTTTTTCCGGAGTCCGACTGAGAGACCTTAAAGCATGTAAAGTATACGCGTCAATCAATACCGTTCGATATTGGTTTATCATTTCCACAGTCAGCTGTTGAAGATGCGCATGGCTCACATGGCCGTGCCTTTGGGTGAACTTCACAACAATTTAGGGGATTCGATCAACCGAAAATTATTGCATTACTACCTTATGACTTACAACGCACCATCGATCCGTTTAACAAATTTTTGTCGGAGTTGACTGATTGAAGTGGGAATCACGTGAATATGTTGCCTAAAAGATTTGTTTGCTCGGAACTGAATGTATTAGGCGAACATCACGTATATGTGTATAGTGAAGATAGATGGGCCTCAGAACAAGTAAAAGATATCGATCGGTTTCGCTTCTCCATTGACTTTCTCAACTTGTACTCGGAATTCGCGGTTTGAGGTGCAATTGTGTGATTTATGTAGGCCGGTGAATAGACTTCAGAAAAACTTAAGAGTTTCGTGTGACCAATCAGTAACGGGCGATATTGTCGGTTTCTGGTCAGAATTGTCTTCTTGAAGTGTGATTGTCATAGATAGGTTTTATTTGTCATTTTTTGGGGAGAGACTCTCCAGGAGATCTGCAGTACATTGGTACGAACAGCGCAATTGTTTATGATGAGAAGCGTCTCTGCCTCAGAAATATGGAAGTGCGGATATTTCGCTCCGAGTCCTACACTGAGCATAGTTATGACCGGCAAAAGGTAGTGCAGTAGATTCTCACGAGCAGAACTTCACTTTCATTTTACTTTCTTTTGCCAACTTTTCTTTTCCGGAGTACTTAGTAGCTGCCTGCTGGTAGGACGTCCGTCGCACTTGAATGGTGAAATACAAGCCAAGTTAGTTGCTGTGGTTACCTCCAGGTTTTTGACGAAACACAGGGTTAGATTGCATACCAGATCTTGAGCAGGGAAACGAGTAGGTTCCGATCAGGGGTGTGCGTAATTACGATTTACGATCTACGGTGATTTCTTACAATTTTTTTACGATTTACGTTTCACGATATTTTGGTTCGTAAATCGTAAATTTTCGTAAATGTGATCTTTGATTCGCACAAAACAGAGGTCCACATGACGTGACGCAACTTGGCTTATAACGAAACCGCTTTAGAATTCACCCTCAAAGCGCATTTCTCCTTCCTGTTTGATTCTGTTCGTTAATATTCTGATCTGGAATCGAATAAGTAGTCACCGCCTTGTGTACAGGCGGATCGAGTTCGACTTTTCTCTCAACTTAGCCACTTTTCTAACATTATGAGAGCTAAGAAGTTATCTCAGAACTGTTCTCAAGGAAAAGCAAGGACCACAGATAATCCACAAAAAAAAACTCCTCAATACTGTGTAGCGGTTATGCTCCTTGCTTTTTTGTCGCTAACCTCACATTCCGATTGTTGGAGATAGTCCCATTTTATCCGCAGAAAGGAAGGTGTGTGCAAGGTCTTCTTGTACATGAAAGGAGACGACCAATCCATATTTTATTCGCTAACCGCAGTCTAGTTGACTTGTTCACATTCTATTTAAACTAGCTAAACTGAAATGAACTGTAATGAAACCCACTCAAAGTGAGGTCTGGACAAGTTGCAGACCAATATGATATTTCTATGGGATTACCAATGCACGTCATTGTGTGTCTACTATAGAGACAGAGATTCTGAATTCATGTATCAAGCTGTAGTTATTGTTAGGTAGCCACTTATTGGGCGTGTGTAGCGCAGTCGGAAGAGGTGCCGGCTGTCGCGTGACCCGATGCCAGGTTCTTGTTTCGGATTTTCTGCTTAGGCTAACCAAACCTTCCATTCATGGCTGGCCAAAGCAAGTCATTGTATGCCGAAATGCGCAGCCAAATCGCCTCTACTACATCCCGTAGAAGTAGAATTCTTGACTCCAAGAGGGATTGAATGACGCCTTCCTTTATCATTATCATTTTAACCACTTATTAGTAATAGACGCTTAAATGCTATCCTGAATCCGTGTGTATGCCGTCCCGTCAATGTGCCTTGGATGGATTTTTTCAAACCAAAACAAACACTGATTACCTTGAAATACTGTTAGCAGAAAAACTATAATAGCAATAGAGAGCGGCTATACGTCAAGTTCCTCTTGCGATTTACGACGATTTTCTCGTAATTACGAATTACGACTTACGAAACTTTGTATTGCATTTACGCACACCCCTGGTTCCGGTATTATGGCTAGAGGGCGAACGGTTCGAGAAGTGAATAAAGATATGCAGCTGATGTCGCCCCCCCCCCCACACCCGTTCGAGCAAAAATTCTAGATGTACCGCAACTGGTTTACCGAATACCGAGCCCGGTCCACCCCATATGAAAGGAGGCACGAGCATAGAAAATACGCGAATTTTCCGCATTCAAACAGATGTAGAGACCTTGCAGTCTTCTTGCATCGCAGTGGTCTCTGCAATGCTTTTGTGAAACGCGAGCTGCGTTTCCGCATAGGGAAAGCCAGTCGTTCCAGCATGTTTGGAATTTGCTGGTTTTTTTTTCAGGTATTTGCTGCGGGAGATTGTCGTCGCGGCCAATCGCTAGTGGTTTGGGCCATACACGAGGGAAGACAAGCCGCTCGTCAGGTCTGTCAATTTCTTTTACCTATTGATAATACCCGTTCCTAACTGAAATATATAATGAACAAGTATAATAATAGTAATAATAAATAGTGAATAAATAGTATGAAGTTTTTTCTCTTCGGAAAAAGTCTTATTCCATTTGAACTCGTGGTTTTGCTTAACAAGTATCTTTAACACATTGACCACAACGCGTATTCTACAGTGTTGCGCGCGACAATCGATTTTTTACGCTGGTTGGTGCGTTCGCATCGTTTATGCTGCGTATCGTTCCACAGGATCGTGTTTTTTCCGCGTCAGAAGCTGGATTTTTAAGCTATTTCGGGAATATTTGCTCCCTGTATTTCGAGAAATGGAAGGCTTTATTCTAGGTGTAAGATAAAAGCAAAATGATAGCATTGACAAAAGTTTGAAAGGCTCTGATTAGGGATGTGCTTGCGTTCTGGAATCTGCATTTCCATGAAGGGTTTTCCGGCTTCCTGCCATTTCTTTTCCTTCCGCTCCTTGCTTAGTGTCCTCATTTTTCAACCGGATGGCTCCTAAATAAAAGCCGATTTTATTGCAGAATTTTTACACCTTGAAATGAAAATATGCATAGCAAGGAGAACAATTGTGTTTCGCCTAGCTGCAGCTTTCCTTGGAAAAACAAGTGCATATCTGTCCCTATGCCGTTATGGAAACAATGCTGACAACCACACTGAATTCTTATAGTCTTGGAAGTAGGGCTCCAGATATACTAGAAGAAAACTAACTGCTACGTCCCAAGGGTAACTCGCCAGGCAAGAGTACAGGATGCCTCAATAATGTGTCTTTGACGAAAGCTTCCCAAGCGTGGAATACATGCTCCACTACGTTTGTAAAAATCATTTTTGCCCCCGACTGGTGATGCTTCCTATAGATGCGGTCTGTAGGTGCACTACAAAAAATCCGCACAAAATTGCTTCACTTTGAAGGAGAAACGAGTTGAAAGTTACGCAGCGAATATGATGTGTATTGTCCCACGAGGCCGCTCGCTTACGCAGCATAAACGCTGCGTATTGTCGCCAACGTGTTAAGTTGAGAAGATGCGGATGCCCTATTTTCAATGCCAACGATAAGGTTGTCATTCCAATCTTCTTACAAGGAAAGGATACTAGGTGACCATGGGACTTTGAGATGAGACGTATATCACTGGACGCGGGTTTCTGCTGTGCGCATCTGTGAACGGAGTTATGGACATTTTCATAGCAGGCTCGTTTGCCCTCTGTGTCCACGCAGAGCGAGCCAGTCACAAGAGAGTGAGCTCAGGTAAGGTTGAAGCTGCGCTGCCAGCCGAGCAGTGGTGGCGCAGGGGTAGAGGGGCGGCGTAGTGTGTCGGAGTGCTTTGTGGTTTGACTCCCCTGTGGTGAAGGGTTTTTGCACTTCCTGAAAGAGATCTGCCACGATCAACCAA
This sequence comes from Heligmosomoides polygyrus polygyrus, assembly GCA_947396885.1. Lineage (NCBI taxonomy): Eukaryota > Metazoa > Nematoda > Chromadorea > Rhabditida > Heligmosomidae > Heligmosomoides > Heligmosomoides polygyrus. Next base: position 29,968,576 of record OX377206.1, read on the forward strand.
AGCTCTCTATGTCAAATGGCGGAGTTTAGGCGAAATCGATTGACATCCATGATCGCACCACCCATACTTACAATTGGGTGATCAGTGCCTTAAATAAACCCCTTAGGCGAATTTTTTAACGACACACGGGGTCGGTAAGGGCAATACTGCCGACATATCTTCCAAACTACATATGTTCTCACCAGCGAAAGTGATGAACACTCCAGCAGGAAGAACATCTCAAATACAACAATTAGACGTACATTTCTTCTTGCCATTTAAAAGCGTGTACAAACGTTTCACCTCTCATGTATTGACACACGGTATGAAGTTCTCACTTCACTCCCGCGATTCAATTCTTCGAATTGTATCGCTGATTTACACTCAGTTTCCTGCCCAAGATTCAGAACTTTTCTTACGTATTCATGGTACGCTGCAGGATACCTGCACAGTCACCCTGCCACGTTTGATACACCAATTCAATATTGTTTCCCTACTGACATCGTAGAGCACTGCTCTTACTGCGGCAGCACTGATGTATTTTTTACCCGCTGCGGTCATTGCCAACAGCTTTAATGTTTTGAACATTTCGTAGTGCTATTTCACAGTTGCTAGTACCACGCATTGTTGACTTCTCGCCATGTTTTTAGCATCGATTCATGATAAGTTGTACCTTCGTGCCAGTACGAAGTTGTCACTATGAAGAAGAGTCCTTCCTGGTGACCTTTTCCGTTGCGATTTGACATAGAAAGCTTTGGTTGATCGTGGCAGATCTTTTTTAGAAAGTGCAAAGATCTTGCACCACAGGGGAATCGAACCACAAACCACCCTGTCTCACCACGTGGCTCCTCTACCCCTGCGCCACTACTGCTCGGCTGACAGCGCAGCTTCAACCTTACCTGAGCTCGCTCTATTGTGACTGGCCCTCTCTGCGTGGACCTAGAGGGCAAAGGAGCCTGTTATGGAAATGGTCCATAACTGCGTTCACAGATGCACACAGCAGAAACGAGACACATATTTGGAATCAGCGCTCGAAGACGCATCCATTGATATACGTCTCATCTCAAAGTCCCATGGTCACCTGGTATCCTTCTCTTGTTAGCTGTGCCATGGCTTAGAGCACCGTTGTCAATTTTGAAACGCTCAAATCCCTATCAAAGCTCGAGCACACCCGTTTCCTAATCACTGCTTGTTGTCTCTTGCTGATTGGTTAATGGCTTTAGGTACCCTCTCCTATTCGTAGTGGGGTGCAACACAAAATATCGTGGGATCTATTGAAATTCTATTTGTAAGAAGCTTAAACATCATGGTCATGTCGACTACCTTTCTCCGACTACGGAGGACAGGTAACTTAAGCTGTTTGGCCCTGTTTGGACCTCTAGGTAGGTCGCATAGTTGGTTCCAAGACATCTTAAAAATAATTTCCGGGTGAAGTTGTTCTGGGTGCTTTCCAGAAGAGCAATGTCTTTCTTTTTGAATGGATTAAACACTGACGTATGTACCGCTCTCTAAGCAGGTTTAACATATGTTTTATACGCACGAAGAAGTGCTCGAGAATCATTGGTTTTGAGCAGCTTGAACAAGTTATAAATACGACAGTTCTCCTTTTTTAACAATCCTATAGCATTATAATACAAATCAAAGCTTCGATCACTAGATATATAGAAGCCCAAATCACGGGCGTTTGCTACGTGTCTTAGATCTGTGTCCTTGAACCTATAAGTTGGTGAGTTGTGCTGATGTTTTGTCTGTATGACAAGACAATTCGATTTCTCTGCGGCCAAAGGAAGCTTCCAAGTTTTAGCCCATTTCCCAATAAAATTAACCGCGGCTTGGATTTCGGGAGAAGGCTCTTCTCCGTCCACTTCAGTGTAAGCTTTTACAACGTCAGCATATTGTGTTATGGGTCTGCTAAAATGTGTGAAATTCGGTAAATAACTTTTAGGAGACACCCTGAAGGTTTCTCCGAATTCAACTTGAAAATACCAAAATGAATTCCAGGTCGATGAGTACCTCATGGGAAAGACTACACTGGCTGGTCCAGGAGGTATTGTAACCGCTAGGATGACTCACGAAGGTCATCGCTAGATGCTGCTTCTGCTACCACTGACTTTGCAGAACTTTTAGGACTGTAGTCCTATTCACTCGATCAGTAACGTCGCCATTTCTCGTTGTCGCATATTTATATTGTTCAGTTTATCAATGTGATGGAGTTGCTTGCAGGTAGATGATGCTAGGGGTCACGTTTCTCTATTAATCATGACTTCTACTTCTGACGTTGTGAGTTGTGGGGTGCAATTTCCTAGACCTTTGCCTTTTTGAATTTCGTGTAGCTTTACATACAGTTTACTTTTGAATGCCTGGTTATTCTGATAGATTTTTAAAGAGATTTTGGATAGAAGCTATGTTTCCTATCTTTGTATCGTCCGCTGTTTTCCACCCACCTAGACATGAAGCCTAGTGAAACATTTAGCTTCAACAAATTCACTGTAAATGCGTATCTTTTCTTCTGCTAGAGAGAGAGAATATGAAGCCTTAGTTGCTGAGTGTGTTCTTTCCAAAGCATCGTCATATTATCGCTAGCATAGCAACAGATTTGGATCAGAAGGCATTAGCAAACAAGTCCCCATTTGATACGGATAAGATGCTTACTTGAACGTATCGATTACCCTACAGTGTCCTGAAAAAGTGCAGGGCAGAACGCCATTCTGGGCGAGACCAATTTGCTAAGAATGCGTGTGGATCGCACGCATGCTAAGCAGATATATTGTCCATACAGCCAGCTTCCGAAATCGGCAAGGAACACAGCAACATGGTTGAGCTCCTCCGTTGTAAATAGTTCGTACAGGCCAGCTATGACAATTAAGGCTATTTTTTGAAAATCAAGTAAGTTTGTTCGAATGCTGGGAGCTAATTACAAACCTCTACATGTAGGTAGAGCTTGGACAGCCACGGCACTACAATTTTATGCAAACTGTAGTCGCGTTTCTTTGGTGTCTATTAGTAAGGACTAGTAGCAGTTTGTACCTTCATTTATGACCACGAATCATCCACCTCTCTTCCACATACGCGTATAATCCTTCGCATATTTGTTTTGTATTGTAATAGATAGAACTTTCGAAAACGACATTTTTAAGTTTGCTTATTCTTCCATCGTTGCTATTAGGTAAAATTAGATTTGAAGTTGAGTAAACCTGAAAGGCTAACAGATTTACTGTTTATGACATATCGACTGTATGCGCGTTTTCGACGCAGAATTTGAAACGGTGTCGCAGACCGACAGTCTTCAGCTGCTGTGCACCGTGGACGGTTGCCGTCCCGCAGGTGGTAAGAATACCAGCCCCCTCATCGTATAGTTACGCTCTCCCAAAAATTTTGAATAACCGAATATATTCGAATAGCATGGGCGCGTGTAGCGCGGTCGGAGGAGGCGCCGACTGTCGCCTGCACCCGATACCAGGTTCCTGGTTCGGATTTTCCGCCCAGGCCCACTAACCCTTCCATCCCTCCGAGATCGGTGAATTGATACCAGCCTTGTCTGGGAAGGATAAAGCGCTGACTTGTTCATCGGCTGGCCACCGCAAGTCATTGTATGGCCAAATACGCAGTCAAGTCGCCTCCACGACATCCCGTAGAAGTAGAATGCGTGGCGCATCCCAAAAGGGATTGAATAACGCCGTCCTTTATCCTTTATTTATATTCGAAAGGCGATGATTTTCGAATATTCGAAAATCGAATGCATTCGAAAATCTCGTTTTTTTTTGAAGTATTCGAGTTCGAATGCATTTCAAAGTCGTGATTTTTGAGCATCCGGATTCAAATATGTTCGAAAATGGCGTTTTTTTTCGAGCATTCGAATTCAAATGTTCGAATATTCATTCGGGCGCAACTAGCGTTCTGGGAGGGAAGACCATTTCATCAAAACAGATACAGGGTGCCTCAAAAAATGTATACACTGTTTGGAAGGTGATAACGTTTCTCATGGTAAGTGTACTGAAGAAGTTAAGGTCTCATGTGAATGCTTAGAAAAATCGAAATTTTCTGACTTATGAGCGGTACGGATTGAGCTATGCACTACTCTGAATCCTTGCATTTTACATTCGATTGGTTGTGTTTCACTTGAATACATGGTGTAATTGCTCCTTAAAGGAACTGTATCGTTTGATTCGTGCTTCTTTCAATGTTTCAATCATAAAAACGCACTACGGCTTGCGCGAATGCATGGTATCCTTAAAAATGTAGGTACTAATTGAAAGGTTCTAGATGCAAGGGTAACGAGATTTCTGTGGCGTACAAATAGTCAAGATTGCGGCATGCTCACTTGTGAAACCTTGCATTACAGAATCGATTGATTGTGCATGGGTGACGCGACTAGGTGGTGCTTTGGAGACGTAGTCGCTGAATCGCCTCTGCACTTCGACAATGTCTTCGACATTCCAGTACCACTTCAGGGTAAAAAACTTCTTCTCCTTGAAGAAAAGCCTACAGTGGGGCGTGACTCTTGTTATGGACACAGATATGTAGAGAGCGTTATTAGAGCGATAGCGAGAACGGCAAATTGTGCAATCAATAATCTCACATGTTCCGTGTCTTTCTCGTGATTGACAGGTTCTAAATGTTGAAAGAAGCACAGCACAGGTTAACGTAGCCAAGTATTAACAAGGCTGTAACAAACATTCGACCCATGCACTATCAATCGACTCTGAAATGTAAGGTTTCGGACTAGTGCGTGGCGCGAACCTGACATTTGCACGTCACAGAATTTTCGTTATTTTGTGTTTTATATGGGCTCAAACAGCTCGAAATGCTTCACTAGCAGCAATGTTAAAACCTTTAAAATATTAGGCTCTCCGAAAAGTTTCGAAACAAGATTTTGAAAACTTCAGAATTTTCCGGGAAAAAATTGAAAAATCCTGGGTCAGCGAGGATCGTGTACAGGGGTATGGTAATTACGTTTTATGTCATGATGTGGAGTAATTAGCATACAAAGTGCGATAAAATCAAAGCTTACAATATATTTAGATAAGATCGAAGCCGTTTTGGTTCTTTGTTAGTGATGTGATATCGCCTTCGTACTACCTTAGAATGTTATGCTCTGACGGTTCGTTGCAAAACCAGTAGAGGGTAGACCATGCGAGTACAGACATTTAGTAGTGTAATATTCAGAAGTTCTGGAGAAGCAAGCAGTGCAAACCATGCGCCCCATATAATCCGTCTGTCGGGTGTCGTTCGACTGATTTTGTTGAACGAGGTTCTTCCGTTTCAGAAACTGCGAACGCCTACAAAGCAGAGAAACGGCTTTGCTAGAATGAGGGTTTTCAAATCAAAGCAAAGTTGAAATTGCAATCTTCACAGTTCATGTGCGAATTTGAGGGCGGTAGGAGCGGCAAGCTTAAACGAGATCTAGTCGGAACTTGGTCAGAATCTGCTTTAGTCCGATTAGGAAAGTAATACTAACCGAATGTCCGTCGCTGTACCTCGACCAAGTTGCTGTCCGGGCGAATTCGCTGCCGATTAGTCCAATAGTAGAATAAGCTGCAGTGCCTTGACGCAGTAGTCCTCGTCGAAGATGAAATCGAATCAGAAGCAGAAGTAGTCCCAGAAGAAGAAACAGAAGAAGTCGAGTGCTTCCCAGTCAGTAGTAGTCTTGGACCTCCTTCGAATTTTATCACTGCTGCCGCACCATCCCTTTCCTTCCGGGATCTCTTCTCCTTGTGCGCCTCTCCGTCCTTGAACCTTTGAGCTGGAGCGCCCTTTTTTGTCGTTGTCCGCGGTCGCGGAGCTCGGTCCCAGTCCATTTCTTCTTAGTTTTTTAGCAACAAAACAGAACAAAAGTAAGATTAGGTCACGCTAGTCGTGACACTCCGGGCCTACGCGATTAAATCGTCGTCAGTGACGAGCCGATGCTCGTCCCAGTATCTGTTCGCATCGCTGCCTCTCTTCAGGCAGCGTGCAGAGCGCATAGTGGTGGGACTTGCCACCACAATAAAAACTGTTCATCGGCTCTCTGCGCCACCCCTCCTTCGGGCACCGCTCCAGACGCTTGGTGCAGTACGCTCGCCTTTCTACGACCCTCCTTCTGGCCTCTACCTCCGGGTAGGCCTTGTATGCATTACTTGAATGGGCCCTTTGCACTCTGCATAATCTGCAGTGCGCCCTTTTCATTCCTTCCGTATAAAGCGTGTGCGGGGCGTCTCCGATCTTCTTTTCCATGCATTCCGCCAGCGATCTCTGCTGCGAAGCGGCCAGGCGAGTCTCGAAGTCGTCCCTTGCCCTCTTTTGAAAAGGTCCTTCGTCCGCCGGACTAAATCTTCCGCCTCTGGGCATCGGACTGGGTTTGCAGTACATCGGTCGTTCGACTGCCGGATCAGGCTCTGGTGCCTCTTCCTCTTGGTAATCTGACTCCGATAGGACGGGTACTATGTCTTCCGTCCTCGCATGAAGATCGTACAACTTGTGCTCCTGTGCATTCTAGGCGGTCTTCAATCTCTGCTCTGAAGTCCTAGAAGTTCAGTTGTTGGCGAATTCCAGTGTTATCGACCATCTCAATGAGCCGCGCACTGAATTCGGCGAAGTCGCTCCTACTCAGCGGCCTGACGTCTTCTTTTCCATCACTTACTTTCTCTCCGGGCTCATCCGCGAGCGTCTCTTCCTTTTCCTCTTCTTCAAAGTCTCCAAAATCCAGCAGGTCTTCCTCTTCTTCATCGTCCGACACGGGAACGCAGTGCTTCAGGCTGTCCTGAAAGAAGCTGAAGATGTTCTTACGTCAATACTAACACTACCAGCTACGGATCCTCGATTATCAGCAGTTCCAACAACGTTCTCCTTAGCATAATTCTTCTCGTTTTTTTCAATGATTTCTATAATTTGCAGCTGATAAACTTCATATTCAGCTTCGTCGAAAGGATATCTAGACCTTCTTTGAGAACGTAGATTATAAGCTTGATCTTGATGCTTAAGGACTTCTCTCAACTGTTTCTTCTTCAAGTGAGGTGTCTTCTGACTGTTGCCCCCTCTGTTGTCGGATTTCGAGGGGGATTAATAGGTTCGGCGGATTTATGGTGCCTCCTCCTCCGACCCAAAGTTCTACTTCTCTTATTTGACCATCTTCGGACTTCGCGACCTAGAAGATTCTTCCTAGCTTCCAAAAGTTTCGTAGGAGTATCGTGTTTGATACGAGCACGACCTTCCCGGGCTTGGAGTTCTGGCAGACGTTCTTCCTTCCTGCAAATTCTTCTTGTGGAATTCTCGTAGTTCTTTGAGATAATAGTCCTGCCATGCAGCCCAAAATTTGTCAATTCTTTGAACTGAATCTTTCAAGGCTTCAGTTGCTCGAGAATTTGTTGTCAATCTGGAAGCTTCTTGTGTGGTGAGGTAGTTGGTGTCTTCTTGAGGATCGCAGGAGCTGGAAATGATCATGTCCTTCTGGATGAAGTCTATGAGACGGATTACTACGATGATCTCCAGTTCCGCGTTTTGATATGTCAACGGTCGTGAGTTCGGAGATGCTTCTATCTCCGTTAAAAGCGTACGAAGCTCTTCTTCTTCCAGTATCGTTGTTCTGAGTACCTTTTGAAGGGGCCTCTTTATAGACTGTATTAGTCTCTCATAGAGTCCTCCTTGCCAAGGTGCAAACGGCGTGATGTTTTTCCACTTTTATAGACTGTATTAGTCTCTCATAGAGTCCTCCTTGCCAAGGTGCAAATGGCGTGATGTTTTTCCACTCGATTTCTTCGTTTGAAGCGAAACTCATGATTTCCTCTGGAGGTTCCCTGACTTCGGAGTTATTTGGAGCTTATAGTCCCGTACTCTCGTTCAAAACTTCGGCTCCTAGTAGGAAGGTAGGAGCGTTGTCGCTGGTTATTGACTTCGGGACTTCTCTTCTGGCTATGAATCGTCTCATAGCGTTTATGAACAACGTCGTAGTGTTGTTTTTTACGAGTTCCGATTGAATGAGACGTGCCGTTGTACACGTCAGTATGCAGCCATAGCACTTTTTCGGCGTTCTTTCTTTTTTTCATCCACAGTGGGCCGTAGTAGTCGAGCCCTATGTGTTCAAACGGCCTTGTTCTGACTATTTTTGCTTTAGGTAGTTCTGCTGTTTCTGGATACCGGTATGGAAGACTGTTGAACCGTTGACAGTTCACAAAAGTACGGATGAACTTCTTCACTTGTTGACGTAGTATCGGTATCCAGCATCTGTCCCTGATATTAGTCATCGTATGTGCTATGCTGCAATGGAGACGACTCTGGGCTTCTTCGATTAAAAGTTGAGCCATCTTGGTGTTCGGTGCTATCAGCACTGGTGTTTTAGCTTCTTGTTGCAGTATGCTATTTCTTAGTCTTCCAAAATACCTTAGGAGATGATCTTTTCCATCTTCTTTCACATTAAGATTTTTGAGCTTCTTCAAGAAGTCTTCAGTGACTTCTTCTTGTTAACGGATCCGGAATAGAAAGTTCCTTGCGGTCGACATTTCTTGACTGGAGCGAATTAAATTGTTTGAAGTCTTCACTCGGTCGATTTCCGGATATTTCTTAAGTATTCCCCCTTTCTTTCCTCCTTTAGTCTTGATGTTACTTTTCTCAAGAATCTGAGTACGTAAGTAATCGTTCGAACCAGTTTCTTCATAGAACTCCATCGACGCCAGTCGGCTAAAGTCTGCTGTCGATCTTCTCCTGTGAGCATGACTGGATGCTCTTCTTCTGGATTCTTTAATGTGAAGAACAGAGTTTCCTTGGGCCACACTTCCGGTTTCTTTGCGATGTAATTTGGCTTCGTCTTTCGATAGACTTTTTGCCGCACAGTCGGCCAGATTTCACAAAGGGCACCATGGCCAACTGGTGCGGATATTGCTAGGATAGGGGCACTTGCAATACGGCTAATGACTTTCAACTATTTCCAAAATTTTGATATTTAAATGTGCCTGAGGGGGCCTAAATAAGTTTTCTCTTTTCACTGTTTGCTAGTGTCTGTGCTTTTCATCTGAGCGCACTTTTCTTCGAGTGTATGGAATAAATAAATAAATAAATAAATAAATAAATTTCCTAGTGTACTGACGTAGCCGAATAGTGCTCTTATTTTATGTTGTTAGAACTGCTGGACTATCCTCTCTATTTCTTTCAACCTATTGGTGACTAAAATACCTGATTCCCTTTTCTCTTCTCTTTTCAGCAGCCAGTAAGCGCAATTTCAGAGTCTGAAAGCAACCTAACTTCACTGATGTGAATAGTACCAGCCAGTTCTTGAAAGATAATGAGACAAAACCTAGCAGCAATTGTGATAGCATTTAACTCTAGCTTAGGAATATGTAGTATGATTGACCTTAATAGCCGGCAGTTTAGATTTAGCAGCCAACAACGCTTGCTGATTTTCGCTAGTTAGGTTTACTGCCGCCGCCATAGCTAGGGCGCTTGCTTCAGCGAATGCTACTAGTTGATAAGGTTGCTTATGTCGAGATAATCTTCTTTTGAAGTGCCTTTGGAATCCATTTACTGAGCTTCTTATAGCATTCATTTCTTTCTGGTCATGCGGAGAAGTTTGTGGTCCCATCCGTATTCTTTTTTCTAGGGCCTTTAGGAGAATACTTTGCACTTTATCATAAGTGGTGACAACCAGCACATCGGATCATAGTCCGATGCTAGTTGATGTAGCACCCTTCTTTTAGCGATCTCTTGGATATCAGGTAAGGAGCAGGAGATGATCAATACATCGTCAGCAGTATCCCATCTGATTCCTAGGAATTTTGGCTTTCCTTCCCTAGAGCGGTCCTCCGGTGCTACGCGCTCCCAGTCAGTAGTAGTCTTGAGCCTCCTTCGAATTCCGTCACTGCCGCCGTACCATCCCTTTCCATCCGGGACCTCTTCTCCTTGTGCGCCTCTCCGTCCTTGAACCTTTGAGTTGTAACAAAACAGAACAGAAGTAAAATTAGGTCACGCTAGTCGTGACAGTTCACATTGGACTTTTTTGAATACAGACAAAGCACACATAACAAATTTGGACTTCAACAGAACCAAACTGCACGCATCTGTAGAATGCCGCTCAAGACGCTTTTATCAAGAAACCCTACAGCAAAAAGAAAAACTTAAAAATCGCACTAAAGGAGTTGACCGGAAAGCAATTAAATTATTCCAGCCTTCTTCACGTGCTACAAAACTGTTTTTGGGCACACATCAAAATGAAGAAAAGAGTGTTTTGTAAAAAGAAAAGTTTTTTGGTGCATCACATGACAGGATTGCGCCGTGCGGGTGCTATGCACGCGATGTCTTTAGATTACTTGTGCAAGAACCGTTTTTGCCGAGTTGATCTGCTGTTATTTTTTTAACCTTAACATTGACTTCTTGCGTTTGCTTCTGCGTATATTTGCACAAAAGCTAAAGGCAGCTAGAACAGTGTGAATTTTGTCATTGTGCTTTACATTGGGCACTACTAGCTATGATTAGCCAACAAAGGCTTTTAGTGGTCATTTTCTATGAATGGTGTCGAGGCTCCAACGCAACTACCTTCTGCTATCGATAATGATGGATTGCTCTCGCTATACAAAACCAATCCAAAAGCAACCACGCGGGAACTGGCAACAACCCTCGGCTGTACCCACTCCATCATCGAGCTGCATCTCCGCGATCTCGGCCATCGAAGTTTTGACAAATTTCTTGAGGATCTAGTAACTTGGGATGAGAGCTGGATGTGAAGCCGCATCGAAAGGAATTTCTTGAGGATCCAGTAACCGGAGATGAGAGCTGGATGTCTACGATAACATCACAGGTCATGCCGTCTGGCTCCCATGCTACGCAGAACCACCAGTCCAGCCGAAGCCAAACCCACATCAACGCAAACAGTTACTTTGCGTTTGGTGGAATGCGAAAGGGCAAGTCTACTATAGGCTGCTGTCTGCTGACAAGACGGTCACCGCTTCCTTATACTTTAATCAGCTTCAGAAATTGGCCGGTGCAATGCGAGAAAAAGGCGAAAAGGATGAAGTGTCCACATGTTACACGACAACACGCGCCCACACGTTGAATCGATAACCTGGGAGAAGATAGCCGAACTTGGCTGGCATACGATAGCCCAACTACCGTATTCTCCGGATCTTGCGCTATCGGACTACCATCTGTTTGAACCGCTGAAGCATTATTTGAGAGGGAAACAACTTGAAAGTGTGATGACCTCAAAACGGCAGTCGACAACTTCTTCAAGTCGCAGTCCGCTGATTTCTGTACGAAAGGGATCAGCGATTTGCCGAGCAGATGGAAGAAGGATATATCGTTCTATGGTGAATATATTGTTGATATATAATATATTCTGTGTTTAGAAAACTATGGTTGAATAGAAAAGATTTTTTTGCTTCAACACTTTTCAGCCAGCCTAATGGTACTTACATTTTTTAAGGACACCCTCTATTTCGCACCTTTTCTGGCTTTCCCTGTAGTGGTACTGATCCCGCGTTTCCTGTTCCCCCTTTCCTTTACTGGTCCCCACTTACTGGTACCCTCTTCACTGGTCTCCCTTTACAGGTCTGTCATTCAATGAACCCCCCCCCCCCCTTTCACTTGTCTCCCATTAGTGTTCCCATCTTCACTGGTCCTTCTTAACTGGTCACCCATCGGTGGCCTCAACTTCAACCTTCTGAACCCAGACCCTCATTGCGCGACATCGGTGACACGTCATTTGAATCCGGACGGCTGTTGAACGCCGTCGGTGAGATGTCTTCTCGGCCCAGACGCCCTTTACGCGACATCGGCGACACGTCTTCTGACTCGCAATCTTGTACAAACATTGAGGGAATAGCACATTTCACCTTTCTCCACTCCTCTAACCCTCATTTAAAATTACCGACTGTTAACACCTACCACTACTGCATAACCCGTACCGCTAATGACCCCAGATGTGTGTTATCAGGTTTGTTTTCACTGACTCAGCGATAAAAGAAAACCACCCCTGGAGACGTTCCGCCAATGTTGATAACGTGATTGGGGAGTCAGAACACGTCTTGCAGACGTCGTCTAACCTAGGTATGAGTTCAGGAGATTCCTTCCATCCCTGTCCTGCATCTTCTGGAGAGCCGTTTCATGGTGTGTCGCATGCCTGACATTTCGATAAACTTCAACGGCAGGAGGGAAATAGAATGTAAGCATAATGGAGAGGAGCAATAGAATACGTTCCCGCAATTAAAATTGCACTGCAAACTCTATTACAAGAAGTATGACTCGAGTAGAAGTATGAACAAATCGCTAATTATGAAAAGAAGATGGTGAAAGGTGAAGTTATAGAGAGTTCACTCTGTTAGGAAAGGTGCACTGTGCGTTGCTCAAGCGCGCTCCACCGCGAACGCCTGACCGAATTCATTGCACGGGTTGGGGGGGGGGGGTGTTTTTAAACGCGATCTCCGCGGGCATTCGATCGATGTCTTATACGCCCGCGATGGCATTCCCGGCTGACCGTATGCTATTCTCGCCCGACTCGGGGACGGGGACGGCGCGAAAAATCGATGGCGCATGATGTGCATACCGGGGATGTGGGCGGAGACTGCCTCATACTGGCCGGGGACGGTTGGGGAGAGAATAGCATACGGCCCCAGGAGGGTTGTGGGGCGGTGGATAGTGGCGTTGCTTGGTGCCAGAGAGTCGATGGTTCGGTTCTCCTGCGTTGCGAGATTTTCGCACTTCAACTGAGTGGTTGAAATTTTAGGGGTTGACGTCTACATAATTCGATGGCATTTTTTGCGCATTTTCCAGCTTATGCGTTCCTACAGAACCCAGCTGCGGACTCTCCCTGAGCGACGGAGGCAGTTTCCACATGGGCAGCTTCGATGGCACACACCCTGGAGTCCCCTCCTTAGCCTGGTTCTCTCGAAGAACATACAATACCGCTCCTGTCTTTTGGTTTTTGGACGGAATAGACGGAAAAAACCGCCGTTTCCGCCGTTTTTCCATAACTCCCTTCAAAGTATCTTGATCAGAAAATAATTGCAACCATTCGAATCCACTCCCCATGATCTATCCAACGATGTAGGTAGCATTCAATGGTTCTTAAAAAAGTTGATTCGGTGACCTATATAGTCTCGACGGCGACGGCCTCCCTTCGCCGCTCGAGATAATTGCCCCCACAGGGAACATCTACCTAGCTGGTCAGAATAAGCACTTTTAAGTAAATTTCTCCACGGATCTCCCTCGATAGAGAGCCTTCGGGCTCTCTTGTTAAGAGGGATCTCGGGCCGCTTGTCGCAGGGCCACGTGGCGCGTCCCCGGGTGGTGGATAGGGGAATTAAACGCGAACCAAATGCGACCGTGTACTGCCCAGAGACGCAGGTGGGATGCAGGGGATGGACTCCTTGCTCCTGCTGTGTCGGGTCGATGCGTTCCTTGTGCGTGGGAGCGGCATGTTCGTGCACAGTGTGCGTGGATGTGTCCGTGACTGTGCGGATTGTAACTGTGTCGGCTCGGCCAAAAGCTTGCACTCGGTAGACTGGGAGTACATGTAAGGCGATTCGAGGCCGCCTTAAGTCTCGCCCCGTCCCTTCGGGCAGTCTGGCTGGCTGCCCGGAGTACCCCGCCCTCACGACAGAGCCTGACTAGCTACCCGTGTTGTATTCCAGTCAAACACAGCAGCACTAAAGGGCCTCATTCCCCTGACCCCGAAAGAGCCCCCATTTCTGCAGCGATGGGAAGGACGAGTACGGAGAGGCTGCTAAAATCTCAGGGCCTAACCAGGCTGCGCAAACTGAAAAGGACTAGGATGACGATCTGTACTTACAACGCCCGCACGCTTGCGTCCGAACCATCCGTCGAGGACCTGATGATGCAAGCCAGGAAGATCAAGTACGACGTCATCGGACTGACCGAGACGAGAAGACACCACCCCCTACACGCCGCCTACGACTCCGGAGAAGAACTGTTCCTCGGAACATGCGACAGCAGGGGAGTAGGCGGCGTTGGTGTCCTCGTCAACACGCACTTGGCCATGAACATCGTTTCGTACGAGTCTCTGACTAGCCGAATCGGACGTCTGCGACTGAAGCGATGTGGCTCCGTGCCAGCCTTGACTGTGTTCGTCGCGTATGCCCCAACATCCGACTACGACGACGAAGACGTCGAGGCCTTCTACGTGGAGCTGGAGAAGTTCTATAAGGAAGATCACACCTTCTACAAGGTGATCGTTGGCGACTTCAACGCCAAGATCGGGCCACGAAGGTCGCCGGAAGAACTTCACATCAGAACCCACGGTTTGGAGTGGAACGAGCAAGGTGAAAGGCTGTCTGAGTTTATCATGTCGACCAAGACCATCCATGGAAACTCGCAGTTCCAGAAGCCTCCCTCCCTACGATGGACCTGGGAATCCCCCGGTGGCCAGTTCCACAACGAGATCGACCACATCATCTTCAATCGCAAGTATTGCCTGACCGATGTCTCCGTTGTCCCCAAGTTCTACACGGGATCGGACCACCGCCTCCTTCGCGCGAGGTTCCGCTTTTCGCGTCAAGGAGAGAAGGCCGCGAAGTTCAAGAAGAGAAATCCCAGAACGACCATCAACTGGGATCTCTACACCTCTCTTGTCGGCCTTTGGGAAGATGCCGTCATGGACAACGTCGACGAGGAATACGATCGCTTCGTGCACCATCTCCACGATAGTGCTAAGGGAGCCGAGAGCTTGAAGACCACCAAGAGACGCCTGTCTCCGGAAACTCTCGAGCTGATACGCCAGCGTGGAGCAGCACGAGCGTCAGGCAACTACCAACTGACGTCCGAGCTTGCAAAGCTATGCAGAGCGGCGATAAAGGAAGATCTCAAGGAGAGAAGGGCGGAAGAGTTGGCTGAAGCAGCAGAGGCAGGGCTGAGCATTCGCAATGCCTGCCGGAACTTCGCCAACTTCAAGACCAAGATGACCGCTCTCCGACGTCCTGACGGAACCATCACCTCTTCCAGAAGGACCATGGAGAAAGTCATCCACGACTTCTACTCCGATCTCTTCGATAGCCACGTCCACCTGCCCCCATGCCATCTTCCGCAGGATGGATACGTCGTTCCCTCTGTTCTCCCTTCCGAGATCCGACACGCCATCTCGTCGGTGAAGAAACGTACAGCACCCGGTTCTGACAGGATCAGAGCTGAACACCTGAAGAACCTCCCGCCAGCGCTCATCAACACCCTGGCGCGGCTCTTCACACGCTACCTGTCCGAATGCAAGGTTCCATCTCAGTGGAAGACCAGCAAGACCGTTTTGCTGTACAAGAAGGGAGACGTGCACGACATTGGCAACTATCGCCCGATCTGCCTGTTGTCCGTAGTCTACAAGCTGTTCACTCGAGTCATCCTGAATAGGATTAGTAGAACGCTGGACGAAGGACAGCCATGCGAACAAGCAGGATTTCGGAGAGGATTCAGCACGATCGACCACATACACACCATTACGAAGCTCATCGAAGTGTCGCGAGAGTACAAGCTGCCGCTGTGCCTTACGTTCATTGACCTGAAGAAGGCATTCGACTCCGTCGAGACTGAAGCGGTCATGGAAGCCCTGCTCACCCAGGGCGTTCCTACTCAGTACATCAGAGTTCTTCGAGAGTTGTACAGTGGATTCACGACCAAGATCTCACCATTCTACAACGACGTCGTCATTGACGTGAAGAGAGGGGTTCGACAAGGGGATACGATATCCCCGAAGCTCTTCAGCGCCACCCTCGAAAACGTCATGCGCGAACTAGAATGGGAAGACATGGGAGTGAAGGTCGACGGCCGGCAACTGCACCATCTTCGCTTCGCTGACGACATCGTGCTCATAACCCCGAGCATCAGTCAGGCGGAACGAATGCTGGCCGACTTCGATCGTGTATGTGGAAGCGTTGGACTGCAGCTGAATCTTACGAAGACGATGTTCATGAAGAACGGATGGGTTTCTGATGCCCCATTCTCGCTCAACGGAACGAACATCTCCGAATGCTCCAGCTATGTGTATCTGGGTCGCGAAGTCAACATGACCAACGACCTAGCACCAGAGCTGAGCAGAAGGAAACGAGCGGCTTGGGGAGCTTTCAAGAGCGTCGAAGAAGTCGTGAAGAAAACGAAGAACGTCCGACTCCGTGCCCACCTATTCGACTCCACTGTTCTTCCTGCCCTAACATACGCCTCAGAGACCTGGGCTATACGAAAGCAGGGTGAACACGCGATCAGCGTCGCGCAGCGTGGAATCGAGAGGACGATGCTCGGAGTGACACGACTCACGCAAGTGAGAGAAGGCCTCCGGAGTTCCGAGCTTCGCCGACGTTCGAAGATCAGAGACGCTGTCGCATGGGCCAAGTCGTCGAAAATTAGGTGGGCCGGCCACGTAATGCGATTCGCAGACACCCGCTGGACGAGAGCCGTCACAGATTGGATTCCGCGGGATGTCAAAAGAACACCAGGACGCCCACCAACGCGTTGGTCGGACTTCTTCGTGAAAGCCCTGAACGACCGATATGACGCTCTTCGTGTCCCTCGAGCGAGGAGGATCCATTGGACCACTCTGGCACGCGACAGGGACGAATGGAGACGCTGTTGGCGCCCGCTCGAGCAAGTCGATGATCAACGGGACGACAGGTGATACAGGTGAAGTAAATTTCTCGTTTTCTGCTTGTGGTACGCTCTGAATGGTTCACCTTCGCATAGCTGGTAAAAAACTATGATCAATTTGATCTACTTCTTCGTAGCATTTTCATCATCTGGACTTTGTATTCCGGCTGCTTATTGGTTTTCTGTAAATAAGAACTCGACTAGATTTTTTTAAATTAAGGCTATCACTCATAATTGGAAAGTGTTGTAGCACCACTGAATGCGTCATGGCGTATTATTTAATTGGATTTTCTAGTTTTCGCCTACATCTCTCTAAGATACCTGTATATTTTCTCGTAATCTCCCCACTACGTTTCGGACATCGTGGCTGCCAATGTAGGCGTCAGCACCGGATTCTCTTCCATTATCGCCTACCTCCCCAATAAGCGTTGAATTGGTGTCCGCATGTAGCAGCAACATCTCCAGTCTGTGACTCAGTGGCGTGCCGGAGTAGCACAATGGGCCCTAGTTGCGCGAGGGACGAGAAAGTCGTTGGCCAGAAAATTTTGCGAACGTGCTGAGGAGGGACTGCTCTCTGGGACATCACAAAATAAATAGCGGTTCCCGTCAAGTCGATATCAGCAAAACGTGTTATGTTGTTGTGACGTCATTGTGACGATGTGCAGTGCATCGATATTTTTCAAGTTTATATCTAAGTGCTGGAACGAGTGTTCAAACGTTTTTGAAATTGAATTCGTCATCAACGAATAGCAAGCAAGTTTGTGTTATTTCAGTTGCCACTATTTTGCCGAAAGGATAAACGATAAAGATCGGTGTTAGTTTATCTTAATGTTGATGCGAATCGCCTTCTACTCCTACTTGATATGGAGACAAATTTTACAGACAAATTAATTTTACAGACATTGACAAATTTTAAATAGGTAATTGACCTATACAAGGACCTGCGGTGGCTAATCAATGTTTTATCCTTCCGAAAAGAGCCAGCACCATTTCATAGATTTCCGGGACACGTAAAGTTTCATTGACCTGGGAGAGAAATCTGGGCCAAAACCCTTGAATCTGAGAGCACTACGGCCAGCTCCTCTACCTGTGCCACCCAGCTCCTATTTTGCTAATATTTCGTTATATTTGACAGAAAATATTACTAGTCATATGATAGAGGGGGTCCGCGGTGGCGTAGTCGGAGGAGGCACCGGCTGTCATGTGAGCCATTCTTGGTTAGTGCTTACCGCCAAGGTCAGCCAATCCTTCTTGAGTCGGCGAATGGGTGCAAGACTTGTTTGGGAACGATAAAACTCTGAGTTTTCCATCGTTTATCGATTGCAAGTCGTTGTATAGTCGAATGCCTGGCGTATCCCGAAAAGGGATTAACTAACGCCGACCTTTATCATACTATTATCTTACCAGACCTTCAGCGGCCTAGCGGCCGCAAGTCGTCTGGTTGGGGCTTCGCCCCAAACCCCCGAGAGTGGAACAACACCAACGTTCTTTCTTTCTTTTGGCCTTCTTACTTTTACTACACTAAAAAACTGGTTTTACTAAATAATAATTTAGTGCAGCGAGGTATGGTAGGGGAGGATCTCCACTGCTCCTATGAAGCCCATCCACAGTCTATCGCACGTGAGCGATTTATTCTCCGAAGTGTCCATTCTCTACGTGGCGAGCAAGGGTCATGAGAATCCCAATCCGAAGTGCTTAATTTGCAGAAACATAAAAATTTGTGGGTATGGTCGACAGGTCGACACCGTTTACTGTCCGACAGCAATTGGCAAAGGAGTAGAGTGAGGGTCAAGCACGAACATGTGACATTGAGTCCCAATTCACGTGTCATCACGTTGCTATGACGTCTATGACACTCCTGCACCTCGACACACGTGCCACGACTTACTTCTGGCCCGTGTTCAGGAACCCAACGCACATTGGACAATATTTAGGAAAAATACTGGTCCCCGCTTATTCCCCCTTCTAGTGGACACATGTTATTGCTCCCCTCTTCACTGGTTCCCCACCTACTGGTTCCCTTACTCGGAATCAGCCAAGCTGGACGACGTCTGCGGCATGTCCTGGGGCACGTCAATTATACATTGTATACTAGGTACTTTGTTTGAAATTTTATAAAATTCTCATTTTTTATGGAAAAAACAAAGGTTTATAGCTTGGTTTAAACAACAGTGGGGTGGCGATTTTTTAGTGCAAAAAGGAGATTGCGCCAAGCCCTCTTCCAAGGCAACGCGATTTCTTTTCAACTTGTATCAAAATTTCACCTTTCATGGAGTTTCACCTTTACAAACGATGCAACATAGACAACTATAAAAAACACTTCTCACAGTGATGCTTTATGTAAGCAGCATTTACACTATCAATCAAATAAAGTCTCGACGAAATTTTCGAATGCATAGCGCAATCTGGTCTTTTAATGTACTGTATGATTGCTGCTTCGTAGCGCTTGAAAACAAAAATCAATCGATTATTTTTCTCAAAAATTAAAATTGTACAAGATTGTTACACTCATTCGGGTAGCTAAGGCAAAAAATTCAAAAAAGGCTATTTTAAATTTTCCTTGAGCAAAAACCTATTCTGACCATCTTGGAGAGCCTCTAGTTTAACCTCTAAGAAGTCTGTTTCGTTTTGGAAGGCGTTCAGTTTGATTTCAAAGTTCATAGGTCAGCTTAGAAGAGTGTCCAATTTCACGTGAAACGTGTCCATTTTGACTGACACTGCGACGATAACGGAACGAACCAAGACGAGGCTTTCATGTTTTCATAAAGCTAATTTTTTTGGATGAGGCATGTCCTTCTCTGTGCTGCGAGATACTGAAGCAGCTAATTTTTTAAAATGTTCTCATGTAAAACTTTCAAGAAAATATACAGGTATCTTAGAGAGATGTAGGCGAAAACTAGAAAATCCAATTAAATAATACGCCATGACGCATTCAGTGGTGCTACAACACTTTCCAATTATGAGTGATAGCCTTAATTTTAAAAAAATCTAGTCGAGTTCTTATTTACAGAAAATCAATAAACAGCCGGAATACAATGGACCATCAGAGGCGGTAGTCTACTGGGCGGCATTAGGGATCAAGGGGTCACGTGAGGTCACCACACCGGTAGACCGGCGGCCGCCCTAATCATGGCTCGGACCGCACTCCAGAGTCAAGCGAGCAATCACAGAATCGCGGAAAATGCTTAAAGTAATGGTAAAGTTTAGAAACTAACATTATTCGACTCAGAATTCACTGGGAAAATCACTGGCTGAGAAAGTTTTCCATTTTAGAACAACTTTTTTAGCCGAAATTCTGCTGGAGCCATTTAACCGCTCCTGTGTTGTTTGGCCGCTTGCTCACATGTGTTACAGTCCACTACCAAGTTACCAAGTCAAAAAAGACCACAGATAAATGGTGACAGAGCACTACCGCGAACCTCTCATTTTGCGGTCCGTACTCCTGAAGGCGAGGCTTCTATCGTCCATTGGATTTGGCAAAAGACACATTTCCCATCAACAGTTGACCCTGTAGGTGGCTTTGGCTGCCAATAGTTTTCGAATTGCTTTATTGTTCTCGATTTCTCTAAGCTATATTGCAGATTATCCTTAGCTCAGTTGAAAACTGAACTTTGAGTTTTCATGGACCAAGCCGAGACCAAGTGGGAGCCCATGAAGTCGGAAGATTTCCAAAAATCTGGCGGTCCAGATGATGAAAATGCTACGAAGAAGTAGATCAAATTGACCATAGTTTTTTACCAGCTATGCGAAGGTGAACCATTCAGAGCGTACCACAAGCAGAAAACGAGGAATTTACTTAAAAGTGCTTATTCTGACCAGCTAGGTAGATGTTCCCTGTGGGGGCAATTATCTGGAGCGGCGAAGGGAGGCCGTCGCCGTCGAGACTATATAGGTCACCGAATCAACTTTTTTAAGAACGATTGAATGCTACCTACATCGTTGGATAGATCATGGGGAGTGGATTCGAATGGTTGCAATTATTTTCTGATCAAGATACTTTGAAGGGAGTTATGGAAAAACGGCGGAAACGGCGGTTTTTTCCGTCTATTCCGCCCAAAAACCAAAAGACAGGAGCGGTATTGTACGGCCCTGAGTGCCCGATGAGGACGGCACTTTCGTAGTTGGAGCGTTAATTATTTGCTCGCGTGGGGTGCCTGAAGCAGGTAAGATAGATTATTTTGCTGGATCGCAGATTTCGTAGCAATCGAATGTTCGAATGCGAATATTTCGAGCATTCGAATTCAGTTATACTCGAAGATCGCGATTTTTCGAGCTTTCGAATTCGAACACATTCGAAAATCGCGTTTTCTCGAACGCTCGAAAAAACGCGTCGAATATTCGATTTCGAGTAGAATTATTCGAGTTCGAATGTTCGAATATTCATTCGGCACAACTATAGTATTAGGTTGTCCTATAAGCCCGCCGTTTTTTTCAACGATTCATTGCGGATTTCGCCGTCGGTTTCTTGCATAGCGCTATACAGCTTTTGAAAGAATGACTCTCTATCAGAGCATGTATTGCATTTCTTTTTTCATCTCGAATTTTATTAATTTTTAGGTCGTTAAAGTGAAAAGTGAAAAAGTGGCCATCTACGCAGTGGTTCTATCCGCTTAGGATTAGAATTTTTGCGCAGTTTTTCATAGCATTTGGAAGACGTCTTGGTCCTATTTGCTCATTTGTCCTTTATTGATTTTTAGGTCATCACATAGGGACGTCAGACTTCTCCGTCCGAATTTTTACCGACAGCTCGATTCTGCGGTTGGACTTTTTTGCTTGATGTTATATGTTGTACTGAAGAGAATGTCCTGCTCAATAAGAATTTGTGTCGCGTTCATTGGCTCGTGCTGATTTCTGTCGAATATCAACAACTGAACAAGGAGAGGAAGTTGTTGGTGCAGACGATTTTTTCCTTTTTGGAATTTTGTTGATATACGACAGAAATCAGCATGAGCCAATAAACGCGACACCAATTCTTATAGAGCAAGACATTCTTCTCCGAATGACATACAACACTGACCAAAAAGTCCAACCACGTAGCAGGAGCTGTCGGTAAAAATAAATATTCTCTTTCGGACGTCCCAATTTGATGGCCTAAAAATCAATAAAGGACAATTGATCAAATAGGACCAACACGCATTCTTGTGGTACAAAACATTGTCTTCCAAATGCTATAGAAAACTGCGTAAAAAATTTCCACCCTAAGTGGAGAGAACAATTGCGCAGATGGCCACTTTTCACTTTTCACTTTAACGACCTAAAAATTGACAAAATTCAGGATAAAAAAGAAATGCAATACATGCTCTGATAGAGCAATTCACTCTCTTTCGAAAGCTGTATAGCGCTATGCAAGGGACCACAGGCGAAATCCGCAATGAATCTTTGAAAAAACGGGGGGAACTTACGGGGCAACTTAATCTATCATAGGCTTTAGGCACATGTTGCACTTTGGCGACACATCGCCCACAGCGCCGCAAGGGGTGCTATACTTCGCGTACATTCTCTCTCGCGTCTCGCTCGGCACGAGAGAAACAGAGTGCGCCCGCTCTCTCCTCTCGTCATGCCGGGACTGGGGCGTTGTCGGTCAAAGTATAACATATACCTTAGTCAGTGAGGGGCCCGAGCCAAGAGCCGAGTGGTGGCAATTTTTCTCACGAGCGCGGTCACACATCGGCTCGTGGTGGCTGCTAATTTCTCTGCCTAGCCTGTTCCCCAAACGATTGATTCGATGTACACGCGACTTCCGACTCTTCCTCCGAGTGCTCTACCACGTGCTACATATGCTAACGCAGCAGTGAGTATGAATGCCCAAATCGGAATTTGCTGGGGATGGCTCTCGTGGCAAGGGTATCGGTTGGGTTCGTACTATACTTGTTTCCTTCCAAAAAATTTTCGAATAAACGAATAATCGAATATATTCGGTTTCACGAAAAACCGAATATTCGAATAATGAATATATTCGAATTTTGGACCTTGTCGAATGATCGAATAATGAATATATTCGAATTTTGGACCTTGTCGAATATTCGAATAATGAATATATTCGAATTTTGGGCCTCGTCGAATATTGGAATAATGAATATTTTCGAATTTTGGGTCTGATCGAATATTCGAATAATGAATATTTTCGAATTTTGGGTCTCACCGAATATTCGAATAATGAATATTCGAATATTCGTTCGAAATTATTCGATTCGGTCCGAAGTATACGACAGATGTATTGAACTGAAAGTCAAATTAAGCCCTAGGCTAAATGCCATTTCTAATTTCTTCTGTAAGATCGTGTCTTCAATTTTCAAATCCAAACTCTTCTAATCTTAATGAATTCCGACCGTTACGCACAACTGACATAGTGCCACAAAATTTATCAATAGCGAATACTTTGGTTGAAATTGTAGATATTCTACGGCTTCTAATGACCCTCGTAGAGCAAGTACAGAAATAAACGTAATCTCAAACACGACATGTTATTTAGAGGCATTCGCACGAAAACAGAACAATGGAAAAGCAGATGTGGGCCTGCAAAAACACAATTTCCAAAAATAACAGATACACTGAAAAGCTATAAATCATAATTTTCGCGACAAATCCACGCTTTCATTACGATTTCATGATGACGATTCCGATGAACACGTGCCTTCACACCAAGGTGTACAACCACTTAGTAGGGGTGACCCATACCCCAGCCCTATTTGCGCCTACTTACACTCTAGAATCAGCAAAAATCGGCAGCACAGGAACAAACAGGAAAGGCATAATAGAACACAACCGACCGCTGATCGATGATGTCTGCGCCCTCAGCTTAGAGATCGTACGTGGAAACTTTCGGGCGCCCTCTTAGCTCCTCACGCTTCATCACATGTCGAGTTAGTTAGGAAGTGACCCTTAATGAATTGAAATGAAGTATCACACATCATTTATCTCCAGAATTCGACTTACTAGGTGGATCGAGCTGATACTCGAAACATTCATCTAGGGTCACTTCCCAACCAAAAACCGCCTAGCAAGTCCAATTCTTGAGACAAATGATGTATGATCCTCCATTTCAATTCGCCCAGGCTCACTTCCTAAGTAAATCAACAAGTGGTGAAGCGTGAGGATCCCACTATACACTGAATCACGTCGCTCGACGACCAAGTATAAACAGAACCTAGGAGGGTTACCCCTTTCACCCAGAGGCACTAAGAGACGCTCACGTTTATTCGTTTCAAAGACGACCACGAAACGAATAAACGAATAGACGCGAAAAAAAAAGAAAAAAGATGACGGACGCATACCCGGCAAGGATCAGTGGCGGGCACGAAATGTGGCGCGTCGCACGCGCTCGCACGCGTTTGCGACGGACAACTCGTCCGCGGCCGCCCTTCAAAATGGAGCGCATGGACACCGAAATGATAGCTTCAACAATAAGAAAGCTGCATCATTATGTTAATATGTATATGGTTTTTATGTTACAAACCCGGACAAGAAAAAACAACAATTGAGTGAGGAAACACTTCGTCGTTAAACTGAGAAATAAGGTCTCCTACAAGTGAATCACAGAAAAGGACTTTGAGAAGGATGAATGATGCTGTGGCAATTTGGGGTGAGATCGCAGCCAGCCTATACCCTTCCGACTGAGAAGATGAATGTCAAATAGTCCGCCCATGCGGCACTTTTCGAACGGTACGGCTGGAAGATGATCTCCTAGACACATATTACTATTATCCAGAAGATCGCTCCTATGGCACTCAGCATGACATACTTCCGATTGGTATTGGTGGCCGGTGATTGCGGTCGAATAAAGCCTCAACCAAAGAACCAGATTGTGTTCCTAAGCCACACCAACGGTAGACCAAACAAAGCGTCGATGAAGTGCTTTCGATAGAGGCCGACCTTGGCCGCATTGTTCGTGTTTCTCAAGTCCATTGGTCGGCCTTCAAGCTTGAGTAATTAAACATGTTTCCAATTTCGAATAATTTCATGGCTCCATATGAAATATGTATACCAAACGATAGAGCTCGAGCTGTTGAGCTCAAATATATCCTTGGTTTTTTATATACTTTAGGCGAGTTATATCCAGAAGGTGCAAAAACCGACTCCCAGTAGTCTATCTCAGTAGCGTCGAATATATTCGAATATATTCGAATTTTGGGGCACGTCGAATAGTCGAATAACGAATATATTCGAATTTTGGACCTTGTCGAATATTCGAATAACGAATATATTCGAATTTCGGGCCTCAGCGAATATTCGAATAATGACTATTTTCGAATTTTTGGCCTTATCGAATATTCGAATAATGAATATATTCGAATTTTTGGCCTTATCGAATATTCGAATAATGAATATATTCGAATTTTGGACCTCACCGAATATTCGAATAATGAATATTCGAATATTCGAATTTATTCGAATATTCATTAGAAATTATTCGATTCGGTCCGAAGTGTAGTTCGTACGTTAGGTGTCTCCATGAGTTACGGTAGCGCGCCACCGCCGCCCGACACCGCCACCGATTACGGTAGCGTGGCGGGTTGTTGAGCCCGCCTTCGACGAGGTGCAATGGATGTACAGAGAATAACATGCCCGTGGAGCAGACTTTCTGTCGTAGGGTGGTGATTGACGACTTTGTTCGTTTCTTGCTCTTTTTTCTCTAGATTTCATATGCTTTGGGCTCTGAGTGACTTCTGCTGGGGGTGGGGGGGGGGAGGTCACCTTATTACGCGATAAAGATCACGTGCTAGTAAGAACTCTACTCACTAACGAACTATAAAAGAAGTAAAAGAAACACACGAGAAGTTGAAAAGGAAACGTGGCATGAGCGAAAGTACAAAACTATCGTACACTAAGTAAGTGTAAAAAAGGAAGAAACTTGACATGTTGCTCCCATTATCATTTTGACTTTGTAATCTCAGAGGCGGCATGTGGTCGGGTGCAAAACTTACATAAAAGAACAATACAGAGCAAAAAATAAAAAGGAATCAGGTCCGGTATGGTTCTGCACGGAATCTACTCCACGGCAGCTCTTCTCAACTCGCCTCATCTCTTAGTGGAATCTTGTCCTGGTGGGCGCGGCACCAGGCCTGCCTACGGTAATCGAGCGCGTCGCTCCGCCCCTACGGTAATGGGCACCTAACGTAACGCACCCGTATCGGTTCAGTAAACCAAGCAAGGTGTGGAAACCATCCAACCTCAAAATCGCTCATGATCTGGCTGCACGTAGCACGTTGGTTATAAATCGTGACAGTGACCTGCTAGCGGTGAAACTGAACTACATACATATCGCTGAGAAGTTCCGCTCAGAAAACAGTATGCGGGATGAAGCTATGCTGAAGGAAAGGATGCATCGTAGCGTCATATACCACGTTGACACGACCGTATTCAAACGTTTTAAACCGAAGTGAGGGACGTAGACCATGGCCTATGTTATGCTTTTGCGACGCTGTGTTGCGCGGGGCCCGCGTAATACTCTCGCCGACGTCGCCGACAACAGCGTCGCCGAACTATAACATAGGCCATAATCCGATTGTGGAAACCGAGAACACCTACGTGACGAACAACGAAGAAGTGGGCTCGGCGCAGGTTTTTGCCAATGAGAGAAGCTGAAATGTCGTTGTTTTAAAATGAACCGCTCGCTATATGTAGATCACACCGAAGAAGGGGCCGATATCTAAAAGAAATGGTAGACGATGAAACCACCGAAACAACTCTCAGCTTCGAAATGTGAGCATACCGATGATGTGAACTCGATATAGAGGCGAGCAGAGCAAAGTTAGTGAACTTTTTCGTGCACAGTCTTGGTGAATACAACAAAGTACAAGGAAATCCAACACTCGATAAAGTATATTTTATACAAGCATATCTGACCTTCTGCAAATGAAAATTATCAGAGATCAATGGGGAAATTCGACATTGTTGAATTACAAAGGGAATTCAGGCTAACAACATATGAGAACCATAATTCGGACCGCAATATAGTATACGCAGTATAATATGATATCTATCCATTATTTTGAACGCTACCCAATTACTGCATTTTCGGCCTCTGAATTAGCAAAACAGTCACATCAACACAGGCTTCTCCATTCAATCACTAGTCATAACGTAACTCCATCGTGTGGTTTATCACCATTCGAGTTAGCCCCAGTTTATACTTGCACCGCTGCGCGGCGTGGCACGATGGTCGGGATAGATATCGACCGGGCGGCGCGAAAAATCGATATCTATGGCGACCATGGTGCCGTGCCGCGTGGCGGCGCAAGTATAAACTAGGGCTTACGCAACTACAGGTTCTAATCCCACCTCCCTCCTCCGAAATTAAGATAAAACAAAAACACCAACAGCTATGGCAGGAAATCAGAATGTGTTGATTCATTTAAAGCAACAAAAGTAGGTTTATGAACAAACGGAATGAACGTTAATTCCTCAGTGAAGATTCGATCACGGGCTTCGATTTATGGTATTGAAGTAGGAGTTCTAGACTAGATGAGAAAGCACGGAGGAGCAATCGAACAGCTGGTAGAAGGTCACCGCGATTCGATTCATCGGTGCCATCCACCATCATCGCTGAACGGGGAATGGAGGAACAAGTCCTCTATTCAGCAATCGGATTTGGTTGCGTAGCTATCTGCCCTCCGCTCTATGTAGTATTCGGTGTCATCAATTGAGCCTGCAATGATGGGTAAAGCTCTGGAGCCCCCCGCTCTTCGTACTAAGCGAGACTTTGCGATACTGTGAGAATACTGTGAGAGTGGTCATCGGATCAGGTAGAAAGCAATACAGAACACAAGAACCATTTCGACGGTCGATGAGGTTTGCAAGGAGGAGATCAGACGTGCGTCCCGCCATTCATCCCAGGCGAGTTTGTTCTGATTTGGAGATGTAGGTTCCAGTCGATCGCACCGAATCTGGCACAACGCCTCGAGCCGCAGCTGCTCGCACAAACAGCGCGTCACCAACGACTGAAAGATCACCATTGTAATTGTCTAACATCACGATTAATTAAAATTCAACAGATGCCGTTCTATGGCATTGGTCTGGAGCGAGGGAAACTCAGACTTCATCAGTTACGTGAAATCACTCATTAAGCGATTTCATGTGGAAGAAATGTCGTTGTGCGCGACCTTCCTTTTGATCTGCACAAGCGGGATACGTAGGTAAGGATCAGGTATGTATGTGAACAGCTGGAAATGTCAAATCAGTTTCGCACTGACATAGATAGTCGTGCCACTGGTGTTCTGGCCTTTGTGCCATTCTCGTGTGGTAAGGCAAGTGCTCATGTCTGGATAAAAGCTAGATCTACGACATCGCATTCTAGCTTCTTCAAAAAGTCGAGTATTTTTCCTGAAGGTCCACTCAGAGAAAAGAGCTGCGAATTGTGACCAGTTCCTTTGCTTTTATGCATTGGTGTTGGTGCACTCGCCATTAAATGTACAAATAAAAAAGCACGGACGAGCTTTCGGAGGCTCTAGAACCTTACTCCCAGCGAATTGCGGCTGGCGCCGCAGCGACCTAACAAGGGAAGGAAACCAAAGGACTTCAGCGCTTATCCACCACCATGCACGTTGGACGCGACAATGGCGTGACATAGCTCTGAAGCCATTGGCTCAATGTCGACTTCCGATTTTGGATCAGTTGTCTTGAATGTGGCAGTCACCTCCGCGTAGCTCACCCGATATGCATCACCTTCGTGGACGGGCGCATATCAGGTGACTGAAGGATCCTGAAGTAACTGAGATGTCGGCTACACCATATATGGTTGAAAATGACAACTGAGAAGAACTTCGAGCCCTTTTTCCGTATAAGAAAATCCATCAAGGTCGGCACCACCTTTGAAATCTGACAAATGCATAATCTGGATCGTAGAGCATCGCCGCAACACCGCGTTAAAACTCGTCCCCACTGATTTTTTATGTGTGCTTAATGAGAAATGTGCTTATGTATTGGTATTGGCGCTAAACGTTCACAGATTATTATGTGGAATATCCTTTTCATTGTCTTGCGTTTAAAGACTGGTTAGTAATAAACGAGTCATTGCACTACAGTTTTTCACAGCATACGGGTGGAATGTGCGCAGAAAACGCCTGAAAATCGTACAAAAGTCAGAGGTCCTCAAATCTGAATCGAACAATAAACTTTG
The DNA here is from genome assembly GCA_947396885.1 of Heligmosomoides polygyrus polygyrus. Classification (NCBI taxonomy): domain Eukaryota; kingdom Metazoa; phylum Nematoda; class Chromadorea; order Rhabditida; family Heligmosomidae; genus Heligmosomoides; species Heligmosomoides polygyrus. The sequence continues at coordinate 29,997,215 of OX377206.1, forward strand.
CAAGGCACGGGAGCTGAACCTCTGAGACTCTTCGCATGAAAGCACATCGATGCACAGCAGTGCATGCGAAATATCCGGTACACTTCGATCCGTTCGGCATCGCAGCATATTTGCCTGGTTTGACGACTTGACAGAAGCGAAACGAAAATTTACACTGAATGAAAGGCTTTTCTCCTTTATGGCCCGCAGTGGTTAGAGGATGGGTACGGTGGCAATCAAGGAGTTTGCGGTTCGACGCCCCAACGATGCAACTGACTTTCAATTCAGGAAAAGATAAGACACGATGAATCGAAGCTCTCCACATAAAGTCGCAGCGAAACATTAGCATTTAAGAATACCAGATTGGTTGGCACTATTGCATTCTCACGATTGCGGATTAATATTTTGCATATAATCGCATGATGCCAAGAAAAGTTGGGGGCACCTAAACTGTTTTTTTTTAATTGAAAACGATAATCGAAAATCATTCGTTAGCTATCCCTTATGAATAAATTCATTCGTTCGTTCGACTATTCAGAAATTCGAGATACTTGTTAGTTCGGCTATTCGAAAAATTAAAAAAAAATTGTTCGTTTGTCCGAAAACAGTGTCAAAAAGCACAGCACGCACAAACAGCACTGCAGGGTTTCAGTCCTTTTGCCATTGATTTCTCATAGCCATCACTTATCCTTTACAGATATATTGAAGTGCAATGTTTGGTAAAGTGCAGCCTACTACATCATCCGGAACTAATGTGTGAACTGGCGCGATTCCATCAGGCAATTATCTAATGGAATCGTTGTTTTGAATAGTCGGACCACAACAGCTCACCACAAATTTAGCAGCCGTATTTTAAGCTACTCAACATGTTTCAAATGTCTCGTCATTACAGGTCCCATTGCGCAGGTACTCTGCTGTTCATCTTCCACGAAGATTAATTTTTAAAAAGTAACACCTAAAAGTGTCCAATTTTTGAGGCTTCTACTGCGCATGCAGAAGCGGGAAAGGATGACTACAGCCAATTTATTGGGTTGATTGAAAAGTTTTGCAATACTAGCACAACAATATAACAATACAATACAATATAATACAATATACAAATACTCAGCCCACGATATATTCCCCATCCAAGCCTAAGATTTTGTCCCATCTTTCAGGCAGCCTTTCAATTCCTTTCCGCCAGAATTCAGGGGGCTGTGAGGAGAAGAATTCAGAAGCCTCCATTTCCAGTTGACGTCGATCATCGAACTCTCTACCTCGAAGATGCTGTTTCAGAGCTCTGAACAGGTGGTAGTCAGAAGGAGCGAGGTCTGGAGAGTATGGTGGATGGGGCAGAACTTCCCAGCGTAACTACTGGATTTTCCCGCGATTCACTTTTGCGACATGAGGACGCGCGTTGTTGTGCAGCAGGTAGACATTTTCCCGTTCTGGACGTTTTTGGCGCATGGCGTCGGCCAAGCTCTGGAGCTGAGTAGCGTTTACAGATGCTGTGACTGCGGTCTCACTATCCAACAACTCGCAGTAAAGCATGCCTTCTGAGTCCCACCAGCAACACAGAAGAACCTTCTTTTCGCGGTACCTACGTTTCGGTTTCTTGGAACCGGTTCCTCGCGTGGGAGCCATTGGCTCTTGCAGGTGCGGTTAACTAAAGAACCCAGCTTTCATCGCCAGTAACAATGACCTTTAGAAAGTCCTTCCTGTGCGGGCGAAGAAGCAGCGACTCAGCAACACTGATTAGGCATGCCTTATCAGAGTCCCGCAGCTCATGTGGTACCCAAGGATATCCAGCTGCCTCACGACGGCGCTTTGCGTACACTTAAGAGTGTCGCCACCAATTTGCGAGTGATTAAATTTGGCTTCACCTTGAAGGCTTCGCGCAAGCTGCCTTCTTCCACAACAGAGGGGCATCCGGGACGAGGTCGATCTTTGAGAGAGATATCTCCAGCCGTGAAGCGCTGATACCAGCGTGCCACTGTGGACTAATGAACGACTTCCTCCTTGAATGCAGCGCAGATGTTGGAGGCTGCAATCCTTGCGGAATGGCCTTGGAGAAATTCGTAGTAGAAGATATGTAGGTCGTAGGACGCTGCTGCTTGTCGTTGACATTGTTGTTGTATTCGTACTCGATGAGGTCTTCTATATCATACTATGCTTGAGGAAGCTTCGAGAATGTACTGTGACGTCACTACACAGGATCGATACTGTAAGAGCTTTAACAAATTTAACAGGCGGTAGCGTAAAATGGTGCAAGACTTTTCGATTAACCTAATTCATTCCTCGAAAAATCGGAGAGTGAAGCCTTAACGACATGAGAGTGGTTGGGTTGAGGTCATTATTTCGAGGATTCTAAACACACGCACCTCAAAAGTAACTTCAACAACAAACTCTTTACAGTAAGGGCAAGTAAAAACGCAGCGGAAAGCCTTCAGGCTCTTAAAATTGGGAGCAGCGCAGCAAAAAGGACGACTGTTTAACCGCGAGCATAATTTCACTTACATGATAGCAGTGAGAGTGATGAAGGGTGTAAATCTCGGAAAGAGTTGATCGGACAACCAGGCACTCTCGCTCTTTGTCCGTTTCCGAATACAGCAACAGCTTCTTTGAGGTGTCCAATTTGATCCTGAAATAATGTTCTCATGACTCCACATGAAAACGTTCCCCACTGTAACTGTCATTTGATTTTATTACCTTTCCTTTAAAAACAAATTTATTCTCTTTTCAGCCCCAAACTGATTCTTTAGTTCAGAGAAGTGAATTGACTCCCCTGTTTAGAAATTGCAAATTCCGGGATGGCTTACGCCGCTAGACTGTATTGTCAAATGGGTCTGTAGTAAGAAAAGGGAAGATATCCCTACTCTGAGTCCAACCCTAGTTTTTTTAGTAAGAAGCTAAGAATTTCACGTCCGTTCAAATACACAACATCTTCGCGAAGCGATGTTTGAAAAACCACGCCACACGTCTGGTTGGGGGCTTCGCCCCAAACCTGGAGAATAGCACACCCCAAACGCCTCCTTGTCCTCTTTAGGCCTTCTCTCATTTCATTACAGCAAAAAAAACTGGTTTTGCTATATAGAATGATATAGCAGAATACGGTAGGGAAAAATCTTCAAAACTGCTCCTATGGTGCCTCTATTGCACGTACGCAATTCATCTCTGAAGTACTCGTTCTATTTATTAATTATGGTCCCCTTTTAATGGTTCTATTACTGGACCCTTTACTGAACCATTAACTGGTGTTCCCTTTATTGGCTCCCTTACTGGTCCCCCCTTGACCGGTCCTTCACTGGTACCCCATTTATTGGTCTCCTTCACTGGACCCCCGCCCACCTTCGCCGCTCCCCATTTCTGGTCCCACCTTCACTGGACCCCCCCCCCCCTCCTTCACCGCCCCCACCCTCACTGGTCCTCCTTTTACTGGTCCCTCTTCAGTGGTTCCTCCTTTATTGTTACCCTTTTCCGGTTCACCCTTCACTGGTCTCCCCCCCCCCCCTCTTCGTCGGTCCCTACTACTGCTCTCACCTTCACTGGAGCTGGTCCCACCTTCACTGGTACCCCCTTACTGGTCCGCTCTTCACTGGTCCCCCTTTATTGGTCATTCCCCGGTCCCTTCTTACTGGATCACCATCCTTCACCGCTCCCCCATTACTGGTCCCATCTTGACTGGTAACACGTCGTCTGAATCCGAACCAGGGGTGTGCGCTAACTTGCCGCCGGTAAATTTTTACCGCAGATTTTTAACGCGGAAATTCGCCGGTAAATTCCGGTAAATTCGGTAAATCCGTTAATTTTTTTAAATTTAATATTCCCTTAAAAATATCAGGTTTTAAGCGGCGGTAATGTAAAAAAAAAGCGTAAAGCTTTTCACCGAAACATCATCACGTTCAGAAAAACCGTTTCATTTTCATTTTATCATGCATACGTCATCCTAAAGCAAATAAAGGAAGTGAAAGCCTAACAATGCACAAGTGTAATGAACTATACTGTGAGTGCTTTAAAAAAGTTTGAAGTTTAATTAAAACTCTAAAACAGCTTAACTGGAACATCCGAAATTCAATCGAATATTGCTATATTTCTTTTTGGATGAACAGTTCAACTGCTTTTTGAAATTACAGTGCCGATTGCCGCAACAGTGGCGATCGGCATGCGCGATCGCTTCCCGCGCCCATTGCGGGCATGGCATACCTTTTCGCGCCGCGCACGTTGTTTAGTGTTGGTCCTAGACGGATCGCCGGTGCGCTTCCTTGCAGAGCAATGGGCGATGTGACGAGCGCAGAGAGATTAAAATGCTTTCGCGTAGCTCTGCAAAATGTGTCGCCGGGATTCCGTCGCGGCGACGGGAAGAATGCAGGAGGCTAGGCTAGCGGAGTACATTCCGATGCCTTGCATCTTGGACTAAATTACGAGAACAAGACATGAGCGTATCTTCTTCTTATTCCTCTGGCGATCGCCTATTCTGAGAGCTTCGATATCTCTAGTCCAAATTGTCTCATGTCGTGTGGGAAATGTCAGCGCGAGGTACTATTCCAGTGGAGCGCGCTTTCACACTGGAGCGTACCATCTCCGCCTCCTGATATAGGCATGGATGTTTTAATGAGGTTGAGGACCACGAACACTAATAGCAAGTTATCAGAGAAGATAGAAGCAACCAATTTTATACTAAGAGCGGTAGTGTGTTTCCTTCGATAGATAGGAACATTATTTTGTATGAAAAAAGTCGTTAAATTTTCCGGTAAATTTGGGAATTTACCGGAAATTTTCGTTAAAACAATTTATCGCGAAAATGCCGGTAAATCCGTTAAACCAGTAAATCGCTAACCGGTAAACGCACACCCCTGATCCGAACAACCCTTGCGCGACATCGGTGACACCTCTTCTCAACCTGGACGTCCTTTGCGCAACATTGGTGACATGTCTTCTAAACCCAGACGCCTGTTGAATGACGTCGATAACACCTCTTCTGAACCCGGACGCTCGCTTTCACGACGTCGATGACACCTGCTCGGAACTCGGATGCCCTTTGGCGACACGTCTTCTGACCCCTTTCAACACGACGTAAGTAACACCACACAACTACAACTCCCCCCCCCCCTTTTACATTTCCTCCCACCACACTCCTCCAGCACTTCTGTGCAAACAGACAAACACACTCACTCACACACAGACAAACGACTGCTCTCGCTTATATATAGTAGGATTGTTGTCTAGAAGATTAGCTGAGTCATTAGACGAACGATGCCTGGAAATTTCGCAAATAGGCGAAGCGGCTCCGGCAGGGGGGGGGGGGGGTTACCATGCCGCCTCGTGGCTCACCCATTGTACGTCTCTCTGCATACAACGAATGTTAATATACTATTATCTCCTCGTTTCGATCACGGACCCCTGTTTTATCTACTTCCGAATTGGGCAAGGGAGGAACTCCAGGATGTAGGCGATTTTAACACGGACGCGTCACTCGAGCCCACCCTGGAGTCCCTTCCCCTGGCCAAATCACAGAGCAGAGCTATAGCATTATTTGTTTGTTTTCTTTACTATCAGTGTGTCATCGTTTCTTTTCTTAGTGTTAGTGGCACTTTTTATAGAGTGACCCCCCCCCCCCCACCCCCGAGGCGCTTTGCGCCCGCAAATAGCTCAAGACACGCATTGACCATGTCCATACTCACCGAAGAAGCCGGTGCCTGTCGAACTGCGGATAGCCCGCTCGGGGTTTCATGCGCTCTTCACACTGGACATGATGTTGTGCACGTGCTCACTCGAGCAGTTTTTGCTTCGACTCAGAGCGCACTGCGTCTGAAGGTAGCCAAGCGTCGACACCAGCTGCAGTCGAGATGGAGCATCGTCTGCCGGAGATCCAGTCAACGATAACGTCTGTAACAACCAAAATAACCTTACGCTGGTTAATGCTGAGGACGTCGCAAAGCAAATGTCCGTGGCACCCATTCGAGCGATTGAATACGGGGTCCAGACTGAGCACCATAGAGTTTCGCTCCTCATCTTTTGATCGAATTACGCGACAAAGTTTGTTTCGTGGATCAGTGAGTGTCATGCGATCATCAAAAGTGTGCAGCGTCGGCAGTACAGCGCAAGAGGTGTGCCGTAGTTGCTAATGTATAAAATATTTATCATGACACTCCCCAGCGTTGGAGGAGGAGTCGCTCATTTCCGTCCAGAAAAATTTGCGCTAATGATGAAGAAAAAGTGCGCTACACCACCTGATCAGGTAATAAAGCTCTACATACATCTCGATAAAGCGAGGAAATTTATGTAAAAGCGGGAAGTCTGGAGATTTTCAAAAACCATCCTAGCTACATGCAGTCCATATCAAGGTATC